>JAHRHZ010000031.1:16705558-16750207 GCA_024137785.1 Ginglymostoma cirratum
CATCCAGCCCCATGCTTGTGATCTCAGATTCTCCAGCATCTGCAATACCTTTTTATCTCAGAAGTTAGATCAGTTGGTTTGTTTTTACTGATGATGACTAAGGAATGTTGGCCAAGAAACCGGGCTTTCTAAGGACAAAGCCAAACTATCTCCAACATCAAGCTCAACTGTTAGGAAAAAACCACTATGCTTTAGTTTAACTTAGCTTTGTTGGGGTAATCCTCCTCAGGGTAACACTACGATTAACACTAGATCTATTTTTCACCTGACCGAGAGACAAACTGCTCTTGGTTTTAAAAGGTCAGTTGGTTAAGCTTCAAAAGCCTAGGATGGCTGAATTGTAACTACAAACCTAGAATTGTAGCACAGCACAAGTTTCAACCACTAACCAAGAAAGCCATTGAGTTAATTGCAAATTTTGAAAGGAGGATAAGGTTCCTGGTTTGATTAGAATAGTCAGAATGAACAGCCCGTAATAGTATAGGAGCATTGCTAACTCACACCTTGATGACCAAGCAGAAAATCATTGTCGTACATGCGTTACTGGATGATAAATTATAGGGCTCATTATTGGACTGAAGACGTCCCTGAAAATGTACATTTTACCACCAAGCAAGACGTGGACTTGCAATTGAATGCAATCACTTATCTTGACCCTCAACCCCTAAGTGACTTGGAGCCTTCAAAAGAGCCTCTAAGTGTTCATTTTCAGATCACAAATCAGTGGGATCTTATAGGTCTAAGAGTGGTGTACTGGGCAGAATCACTATTACCCATTTTGTGCTAATTCCAATCTTCTAGCTCATTCTGAAGCTTCAGCATAATCCTAAACCTGTAATTGACTAATCTGTTTATATATTCCAACATTCTATTTGCTTTTTTAAAAATTGTTTTTCTGCCTTGACCATAAAAACACTCTCTCATGAATTTGAAGGGCTCCTGTGCTAATTCATTGTATGAGCAATACTTTTCTTCCTCTGTGATCTTTACATTTGTCAATTTGACATTAATGATCCAAAATTAATTTGCCATTTACCTACCAGTTTTATAAAGATCTACATCATTTTCCAAATGTTAACTAAGTCTTCTGGCTTGACTATTATACCATACTAACTAACCTAGGGCACTGTTAATTGGTCTTGCATCCACATAATTTGTGTAAATGTGAAACAACACAGGATCTACTGACCTTTGCAGTACTGCACTCACCACCTTCTCTCGTCTAACAGCGCATTTGAGTGTATCTACTGTTATTTTTTACATTACTTTTGCAGTCCTATATTTGAGTTGTTTTCACTTGGGGCTTTGTCAAAGACTTATGGAATTCAAAGTATTTATAATAAAATAAGAGATGCCAGGATCACAATAAACATCTGATATTATGCCGTTGAGCCAAGAAAAATCAACCACTGATCTTATAATCTTGCTGTGTAAGTAAAGTGCAATGTAGATTATTGGCATCAATAGTTTGGTAATTGTCCAAGCCAAGGAGTAATTATCCATGTTAAGAGGTTAGCTATGTACTCGACAATGATGGATAAGTGTTCTACATTCAATCTTTATTTATCTCCTGATACCCTCTTTAGTATCTTTCCATATGCCATGCTTCCTCAAAAGCTGAGGTTGTAGACCTGCTCGCCGAGCCGGTGTGTTTGGTTGCAGACGTTTCATCACCCTGCTAGGTTACATTGTCAGTGCACCTGCGGTGAAGCGTTGTTATTCTGTCCTGTTTGTTATTTATATGCCTCCGTTTGCTGGGATGGTTGGCATCACTGTTTTTTCAGTGGTTTGTATATCAGGTCCCGTTCTGTGTGTTTGTTGATGGAGTTCAGTTGGAATGCCAGGCCTCCAGGAATTCCCTGGCGTGTCTGTGTTTGGTTTGTGCTATTATGGATGTGTTGTCCCAGTTGAATTTGTGTCCTCCTTTGTCCGTGTGTATTGAGACCAGTGAGAACTGGTCATGTCTCTTGGTGGCTAGTTGGTGTTTGTGATCCTTATTGTCAGTTTTTTATTTCCAGTTTGGCTTATGCAATGTTTCTCACAGACCTTGCATGGTATTTTTGTAGATTACATTAGTTTTATTGGTTGTGGGTATGGGATCTTCTATATTCGTCAGTAGCTGTCGCAGGGTGGTTGTTGGTTTGTGGACTACCCTGATACCTAGGGGTCTGAGTAGTCTTGTGGTCATCTCTGATATGTCCCTGATGTACAGTAAGGTGACTAGTGTGTCTGGCCGTGTGTGTCTTCTTGTTGTGGTCTGTCACAGAGGTAATGGCGGATTGTGCTTTTTGGGAATCCATTTCTTTTAAAAACTCCATATATATGCTCCTGTTCTGCTTTGCACAATTCTGGGTTACTGCAGTGTGTTGTGGCTCGTTTGAATAATGTCCTAATGGCTGACAAAACGTCTGCAATCAAACGTTGGTGAGCAAGTCTACAATGTCGTCCACAATCCAAGCTACTAACCTTCTCAAAAGCTTTAAAAAGAATCTTCCTCAAAGGCTTATGTAGGAACCTGTAGCCACCTTTAACCCAGCATTGTATTTGGGTACTTGGTTGGATACTGTTGAAGAACGATCTGGTGTAAAATGTCCTCTGATTGTGTTCATTCACTTTACACATCATCCTTTACTGTTGTGACTAAGACTAGATGTTTAATGTAAGTCACAGTGATATAACTTATGGACTGTTCACTAAATTCCTTATCTGATTGAATATCTAGGACTGTTGTGGACTGAAATGGGTTTTGAAGAGAGACCAAAAACAACGTATAATGACCACAACAATCACCTGACCAGCCAGCTTGGCTAATTTTCATGCAACCAACATGGATTAAGGACAAGGCCGCTTGAGCTGAATTCAACATGTTCCCTAATATGCCCAGCAGACTCACTAGAAAGGCACAAAAAGGCCCTTGTCCTCTATTTTGAATTACACCTTTATGATGCTTTTGCACATTGGAGATATAACTGCAATTAATAAATTGCAGATGCAAAATGCACAAACAAGCTTCTATTTCAAGAAACTCCTTTGGACAGAGAGAGAGAGATGAAATTGAGGATGTAGCAAAAACAGAGGCTGAGGACTCTGCCTCTTGAGAAAAGAAAGTGCACAGTAACAATACTGATGAGATAGAGTTGCCAAGGCAGTCATAACTCAAACGATAACTGCAAAACACAAAAGCAGATCAAAGGCTAGGAATTATGTAGTGAGTTTCTCCCGTCTGGCTTCTCCAAATGCTGTCGTCCATCTACAAGGCACAAGCCAGGAGTTTGATGGAATGCTGTCTAATTGCCTGGATGAATGCAGCTCCAACAACATTCGACACCATCATGGATAAAGCAGCTTGCTTCTCTGACACTACACCTCCAAATGTTCACTCCCTCCACCACCAACGCACAGTCGCAGCAGCATGTACCATTTATAAGATGTGCTGCAATAATTTGCCACTCTTCCTTTGACAGCACTTTCCAAATCTGTGACCATTATCATCTAGAAGGACAGGGGTAGCAGATATGTAGGAACATTATTACCGCAAGCTCCCCGCTAAGCTACACACCATCCTGACTTTGAAATATATCGTCATTCCTTCACTGTGACTCGGTCAATATCCTAGAATTCCCTCCCTAATAACAAAGTACCTACACCAGAGAGAGTTTGATGTTTCAAGAAGGCAGCTCACCAAACCGCTACCATCTCTAGGGAAATTAAAGATGGACAATGAATGTTGGCCTAACCAAAAATGTCCACATCCCATAAATATGTTTTAAAGAGTTGCTGATGGTTCAAGGCACGAACCGTGACCTCAAGTTTAAATCTTGCATGTCAAGGATATCTAACAAGTTTAAACCAGGCAGCACGGTGGCTCAGTGGTTAGCACTGCAGCCTCACAGCACCAGGGACCCAGGTTCAATTCCAACCCTAGGTGACTGTCTGTGCGGAGTTTGCACATTCTCCTCGTGTCTGTGTGGGTTTCCTCCCACAGTCCAAAGATGTGCAGACTAGGTGGATTGGCCATGCTAAATTGCCCATAGTGTTCAGGGGTGTGGGGGTTATGGGGGTCTGGGTGGAATGCTCCAAGGGTCAGTGTGGACTTGTTGGGCCAAAGGGCCTGTTTCCACACTGTAGGAATTCTAATTCCTTTATATTGGATATGATCCCATTTTAACTTTGTATTAATGAGAGGGCCACATGATTTTACAGAGGTTGTGTCCTTGACGTCACTACGTTATTATTTTTCTCCGAGTTAGGAGTTAATAAAATTGCTCTTTCACTGAAATAAGTCTTGAAATAGGCTCCTTATTATTCTGATTAAATCAATTAATTACGTTTTACTTGGGGAAAGGTATGGTGGCATGTTTAAAAAAGTAATGTTAACCATTGTTGTGGCCAACCAGTGAGGTTGAAAAGTGAGGAGCCGATTCATCCATCTTCAACTGGTTGTAATATAAGAGGACACAGTAGTATGACTGTCCACAATCAGATAAACAGACATATGTATGTAGGGAGGAAGGAATAAAAGGTTACACTGATACAGTTAGATGAAGTAGGTTGGGAAGGGGCTCATGTAGACCATAAACACCAACATGGAGCAGTTGGGCTACAAAAAACCTGTTTCTGTGCTGCCAATTCTATGTAATAGCTTGTAATTATCACTGAAGCTCTGAGGCACTGATGGAGCATATGCAGTCTTTCAATATCTTTCAAAATTGACAAGTCGAACACTACATGATTGTGTCCACAGCCTAGAACAAGGGCTGTATACAAGAGTATTCACCAAGGTGTCCAGACTCGTTGGCCAAGTGGTAGCATTCAAAAAGATAGAGGACAAGAAAGCAAATTCCCCCCAAAATGCATGGGCAATTTCAAGCACAGGGTCACAATGATTTGAACAGACAGAATCTCTGAGGAGCTGCTCCTCCAATCACAGGTTGCTTCTCTCCTGTGCTCGCTGACAATAGGTTCGACGCTGAATCTAATCAGCAGCGTATGAGGGACAGAAGCAGACTGTGATTGGAGGAGCAGTGAGAAGATGGATGGGAACAGTGAGTGGCCAAGAGCAAGAGAGAGGGAGGCACACATTGCTGGCACTGGAGCCAGAGAAGTGGTGCCAGAGAGATGGAGTCAGGGTTAGAGATGTATGGGCAGAAAGACAGAGGGCCAGGCCACAGAGGTTTCGGAAGGCACCAATGGAAGAAAGACAGGAAGGGTTAGGGGGTGGTTAGTTGGTAAATGTTGATGTTACTGATGTATTTTTTCCTAATTCAGCTTCTGTGTATCCAAATACCTCACATGTCAACCTAAATACAGAAAGTAATGTTATTACATGACTGTGCCAACACATAAATGAGTTAGTGAAAATGAAAAATTAGCCCATACAATTCAGAAATAAGCACCCAAGAAAGCCTCAAGAACATGCCTTGGAGAGCGGGGAGAGAAGAATATTTCGACCCCTGTTCCCAATTCTGAAAGATGTGGGGGCAAGGATTAATTATACCAAGGGTTTGGGAAGGGAAATAGGAACTCAGAAATAGGAGAAGCATCAGGGCCCATGTTTTTTCTCCCTCACCCAAATCAGGTCCCTTTGAGTATGTACTAAATCAGATTATATCACGAAAGAACAGTACTATGTTTGCAAATGTTGTTAAGCTGTACAAACCAAATACTAGGCATCTTCTTTATACAGTTTTGTACTCGGTTTTTCACTCCACTCAGTGATTATTGGACAACACACATTAACTTAAAATAGTTTTGCAAAGATGTTATGATGTGTTGAAAGAGGTTAGTAACAGTGTCCAGGATTGCTGACATTATTATTTAGCAATATATTATAACAACATTATTTTTTATTACATTAGAAAGCAGTTTTGCAAATGGTTCTTGTCAAAGTTAGTTGTCAAATCCAGTTATTTGTCTGTGTTTTTCCTCTAATGCAACATCTCTTTCAGTGGGAGGTGCTATATCTGAAGGGTCAGCAGGCACACAGTAGCAAAAATCTGTCTTTCAGTTTGGTTTATACAAGACTTGTGTTTTGACTCTGCATTAAGGTAGGCTGTCCTTTGAGAGTTTATGCATGATTCATTGATAATTTTGTGAACCATAGGGAATGCAGTGGACTGCCTTAGGGCTTCTCAGTCAAATCAGTCCTACTCCCTGGAATACAATCTGTCAAAATGATGTACTTACTTCCTTTCATACATAACCGCAAGCCCTGAATAATTCGAGTACATATGTGCTTATGTTTGAGAATTGGGTTGAATAAAATGGTGAAATGAATTATCCTGATTCAGATGTTTAGTGTATGCAACCAGGCACAACCACAGAAGTAAGTTTCCAAAATTCTCGGACATCACGAAACAAAATTCACCGAGTCCTGGGATGAGGAGGACTGGAAGGAATTGTTAATTTCAACCTACTCCACCTGGAGGGAATGTGGTAACCATCTATTTAAAATTGCCTCTAAAACTTTAGAGTCCTAGAGACATGTAGCAGGGAAACAGACCCTTCAGCCCGACCAGTCCATGCCAGCCATAATCCCAGATCAAACTAGTCCCACCTGCTTGTGCTTGGTCCAGATCCCTCCAAACATTTCTTATTCATGTATTTATCTAAATGTCTTTTAAACGTTGTAATTGTACCCTGCATCCATCACTTCCTCTGGAAGGTCATTCCACACACAAACCACTCTCTGTGTAAAACAAGTTGCCCCTCATGCCTGTTTTAAATCTTTCTCATCTCACCTTAAAAATATAGCCCCTGGTCTTGAAATCCCTAGGGAACAGACGCCTGCCATTCACCTTATCTACACCCCTCATGATTTTATAAACCTCTAATAAGGTCCCCTCTTAATCTCCTAAGCTTCTCAGCCCATCCAGCCTCTCCTTATAACTCAAATCCTCCATTCCTGTCTGTTCTAACAACAGTCTGACAAGAACTGCACCCCTCTTTAGGTGGCCAACAGGCCTGCCTGTCTCAGGTGGGAGATTTGTTGATGCATGTACAGAATATTATTGTATCCGAAGTTAATTTATGTTTTTAGGTCACAATGGGATTTTCACCACAGCCACCTTGTTTAATAAAATTTGGTCTGGAGGAACATAAGGCCATTTTTTTGAGACTGCTGTAGATGTCACAGTAAGTCTGGCCCTTTGTTAAATCGTGCCAAGTCCAATTGTGACTGGAGGAGGCCATTTCAACTCATGTTGGCTAATGGCCAGCTGCCTCTTGCCACTGGTTTCAAGTAGCTGGTTGGCCAATGTGCATGATGGCCTCACAGTGCCAGGGGCCCAGTTTCAATTCCAAACTTGGGCTATTGACTGTGTGGAGTTTGCAAGTTCTCCCTATGTCTATGTGGGTTTCCTCTAGGTGCTCCAGTTTCCTCCCATAGCCCAAAGTGTGCAGGTTAGGTGGATTGGCTGTGGTTTTAAAAACAACCTAGTGACTGGTGGGTCTGGATAGGATGCTCTTTGGAGGGTCAGTGCAAATTTGATTCATTGTTGTCACATGTCCCAAGGTACAACGAAAGATATTGTTTTGCATGCTGACCAGACAAATTGTACCTTACGTAAGTACATTGGGTAACAGAACAGAATGCAGAATACAGTGTTACAGCTATTGAAATGGTGCAGGGAAAGATCAACTTTAATATAAGAGAGGCAGCTTTCTACTGTAGGCAATTCTATGAAGAGTCATATCAGACTCAAAACGTCAATTGTTTCTCTTTCCACAAGTGCTTCTGGCCTGCTGGGGTTCTCCAGCACTTTGTATTTTTGTTTCAGGTTTCCAGCATCTACATATATTTAGTCTTAAATCAGGGCTTTGGGAAATTGGCAATCACAATTGTGTATAGCGATTGCTAACGTGTGAAATAAAAATAAATGTCATTACTGCTGCTGCTGTGATGTGCTGTGTTGATAGCAAAGCACATCACAGAAGCTTCATTCTGTTCTGTCTAATACCTCAGCTGGAGCACTAGCTGTGTAAAATGCCCTGCTCCCTAACCTGAAGTGGCTCAATTTGATAAACAAAACAAAAATCACCAAAACGAAGGAAGAAAATTAATTGACCATTGACCATTTGGGACATTTGGTAGGATTTCCTCCTGCTCCATTCCTTAAGGGGTGTTCCACAAAGGCTGGAAGAGAAAGGGGCCATTCTTAAATATGGTGAGTTTGAATAAAAGTCTTGAAATGGGTTGGACCATCTTGTGCTGACCTGACATTCAAGTGCACACTAGATTAGCTACTGTGGCCAGTTTTATCTCTCCTACTGCCATCTCAGCTGAAATGGACTAGTTGAACACTGTCCGAGAATCAGACTTTCCTAGTCAGCGTAATTCTAGTTCCATACCAGATGGGCATCAGCATCGACATCACCTATACGTTTCGATTGTGTCATCAGGAGGTCTCCAGTCAGTTAAATCCTGCTGGGGCCAGGTCAAATGTGCGCCAGTGTGTTTTGTCATGAGTACTCAAGGACTGGATTTTCACTATCAAGGCAGTAAGCTCAAATCAGGGAATTTCTGGACTCTGCAGACCTAGGTTGGTTTAAAGGAGCCTATTAAACCACACTTTCACTCCAGACAGCCAATGGCAGGGCAGTCAAGTCTGTTGACCCTGGACATAGATCACAAGCAACCCAGAGGTGGTTAAGTGTTGAGAAGGGTTGGTTAGAAAGCCTGTCTATGTTCTCTGGGAAGTTGTTCAGTTGTTTTAGATGCTGTTAGGCCATCCATCAGCTCTCCACCCAGGCCTCACAAACTTCCTATCACGTTCCCTAAAACCCTCTTTCCATCCAATGCCCCTATGCCTCGTCCGTAGCCGCAGGACCTATGTGAAGATAGAAAACAATAAACCGTTACCATGATATCTAATATAACAACACTTTACATGTACTTGACAGTGTGAGAAATACAGAAATAAAATTAATGTTTTTAATTCCCCTGAAGTGGTCCAAATCTGATTTAAAAGAAACTTCTGTTCAGACCCCACATCCAAGACATTGAATGCATTTATTGCCTCCTAAAACTGTCAATTGAACGTGGACTCTGAAGACCCCACTGAAATAATTTTAACTTTTGAAACTCTGCCAAGCATTTATAATGACTTCTCAAAAGCCTTGGAAAGACGTCAATACCTAACCCTATCAAAACTATGGAATAAACGGTCATATTTTCTTCAAACTCATACCAGATCTCCTGTCAATTAAAGCTGTCAGTACAGGATATATTTTCTGAAAATATAACTGACAGTTATATAACTGACAATTTCTCTTCATTGCCAAGAGGTTGGGGATTTGAAACGTCAGATTTTAACATTTAAATACCCTTGACAGATGGATAAGGTGCAATTATTTATACTTCATCAACTTGTGACTGTTCATTTAGGCCTTTAGAACAGCCAAAATGTGGTCTGTTGTAACTTGGCACTGAAGTCACAAAGCCCTGGTTGTGTTTGGGCTTTTTTTAAAATCTTAGTGAGTCTTTCTGACTTTGACTTTGAGAAAACCTGGCCCGAAGTCTTCCTGAACAATTTATTTTGTGCTTAAGTCCTGCATTTTGAGAATGGATGGGAATAATAAAAGATACTCTGCTTCACACACATGATGTATTGAGGTGCAGTGACATTCTGATTGTAAGGTCCAAGCTCCACATTCCGAGGAAAATCCCAAGGAGAGCTATACCTAAGGGAGGGCTGAAGATGTTTGTTTCAGTCTCTGAATTGCCATAGGTAAGAATCAGCCTGATCTGGACAGCCAGAGCTCTGCCTTTCATCATGGTTACATGCATTTTAATCCATCTATTATCTATTACCTGCTTTCTTTCTTCCACATGGCTGTGTGCTGTTTCCCTCCCCTGTATAACTTCTTTGCGCTTGCGTTGTCACCTTCATTTATGCAGTGCAATGTCAGGTCAGATTTGACACAGTACTGCACAAACTGACGGCAAATGCACAAATCCAATTCTGTGAGTTCCAGTTTTCCCAAAGAGTGATTTAACCTGTTCACTGTTGGACCTGTGCAGCTGCAGATGAAATCATGCAATTTGCTCCCACTCTAACCTGCAATAAATGACAAACATTTAGAGAAATGTTACCTTATGCATTTATTCTCTTTGCCCTTCTCTTACGTGGGGGCTACAGTACTATATGTACTGGAGCTATCCATTAGCTCGCTCAAATGGCCATTCTTGAAGTGGCACTGGATTCAAGCAGCTGTTCAATAGAATAAAATCAAACCAAGGCTAATTCTAGTTGGTTTTCATTGTTCAGGCATGTTATGATGCAGCTCCATGACAGGTAGGATTTGAACCCAGTGCTTCTGGTCTAGAGGTAGAGATTCATCCACTTCACGACAAGAACCCCTTCAAGATTAATTCTATCCCTACCCAATATGCTCATATATTCACTTATTGGAAAATGAGCAGGAGTGGGAACCAAGACTGACTTTTCTACCTTCCTATGTAAAAGACACTGAAGCAATCTATTAACTCTACCATGCATTCAGCCTCACGCCCTGCGACATTGAGCATTATCCAATGTTTAACTTTTCTCTTATTTGTAATGCCAGTGCACTGATTTTCAAAACCCTTTCTGCAATACTTACAATGTAGGATGTTAAGCAGTTACACACCTTCTGTGTGCTCCTCCGGTCTGGCACTACAGGCTGTTGCACCTAAAAGCGAACAAATCTTAGAAACAAAAATAAACTTCTTTTTTATTATTTAAGGGGATGTGGCAAGACCAGCACTTATTGCCATTAAGGCTGCTTGGTGGTTTCAAAGCCCCAGTAAAATTCGTCAAATATGGGAGTAGGATTTCAATGCAGCAAGCAACATCACAGTGTGCCATTGCTGTAGGCTTAAACAATTTTGTATTGTAATTACATTTGCCCTCTTACCTACTGGTGAGATCTCTTTGTGCAATAATCCCCAGCATAATTGTAGGGGCTTCATCTCGTGATGATATGGTTTCTAAGAACTCTTCAAATGATTCTGACACCACTCTATTGTAAGGTTTGAACCTTATTAAATTGAATTTGATATACCTGCGCTGAATATAGATTGACTTTGTGTTGGCTGCTCTCGTTTTTGTGTGTAAAAGATATCACTGAATTGTAAAGTTAGATGTGTTCAGTCTCATTCAATATCTGCACCATTCTCAGCCACACATGCAGAAGGCCCCCATAATTTAGACAGAGCAAACTGATATCATTGGGGTTAATGCTTGCCTTTGTTGGTCGGTGCTTTGAGTATAGGAGTTGGGAAGTCATGTTGCGCTGTACAGGACATTGCTTAGACCACTTTTGCAATACTGCGTACAATTCTGATCTCCCCACTATAGGAAATATGTTGTTAAACTTGAAAGGGTTCAGTAAAGATTTGCAAAGATGTTGCAAGGGTTACAGCTAGAGGGACAGGCTGAATAAACTGGGGCTATTGTCCCTGGAGTGTCAGAGGCTGAGGAGTGAACTAATAGAGGTTTATAAAATCATGAGGGTCACGGATAGGGTGAATAGGCAAGGTCTTTTCCCTAGGGTAGGGGAGTCCAAAACTAGAGAGCACAGGTTTAAGGTGAGAGGGGAATGATTTAAAAGGGACCCTCACGTAGAGGGTAGTGTGTGTATGGAATGAGTTGTCAGAGGAAGTGGTGAAGGCTGGTACAATTACAACATTTAAACGGCATCTGGATGGGTTTATGAATAGGAAAGGTTTAGAGGGATATGGGCCTAATGCTGACATATGGAACCAGATCAATTTAAGATATTTGGTTAAGTTGGACCAAAGAGTTTGTTTCGTGCTGTACATCTCTATGACTATGACTCTATACCAGCATTAAAATGACGTCCCACATCTAAGCCAAAGAAGTGAACAATTGTCAAGCAAGACCCCTGCTTCCACTAACGATGCAATGAAAACTGGTGGCAAGAACATGCTGGAGAACAAAAGAGCTAAGAGCAGGAGTAGACAATTTAATCCCTTGATCCTGCTCCGCCATTTGATATGATCATGGCTGATCTCATCTCAGCCTCAGCTCCACTTTCCTCTCTGCTCTCCATAACCCTTCAACATATAACTAATTAAATATCTGTCTTTATCCTCCTTAAATTTACTCAATGTCCCAGCATCCACTATACTCTGGGGTAGTGAAGTCCACAGATCCGTGACCCTTTGAGGGAAGTAATTTCTCTTCATCTGTATTTTAAGTATGCTGTCCCTTACCTTAAGACCATGACATCTTGTTCTAGATTGTCCCTCCTGAGGAAACATCTTTTCTACATCTACTTTTTCAATTCCCTTTAAATTCTTATATACATCAATTAGATCTCCTCTTATTCTCCTATACTCCAGACTGTATAGACCTGCTCAATCACTCTTCATAAGACAAGCCCCTCAGATCTGGAATCAGTCTAGTGAACCTCCTCTGAATTGCTTTCAATACAATTGTAACCCTCCTCAAGTAAGGGGACCAAAGTTTTGGGCAATGCTCCAGATGGATCCGGAGTTTAAGCCCAAACCAAATGTACGAAATGGTGAACTTACTCTATTATTTATTCATTCATGGAATGTGGATATCATTGGCTGGCCAACATTTATTCCCTGTCCCTAGCCCTTGCCTGTACCAGTGCAGAACAATGCAATGGATACATCAGATTTCTGCACTGATAGGCTTTTAGACAAAAAGCAAAAATCATTTGAGGCATACTTATGAAAAGTCAGCTTCATTCCAGTAAGAAAAGCAGGGGAAATTGAAGAGTTGTATTATGTTCTGAGCCAAATCCTTGTAGCCGTCATGTCCTAGAATAATGTGGCACAAAGTAAAGGAGAAGCCAGTAGGAGAAGCACCTTATATAAAATGGTATATCATGCCTTGCATGACCTCAGGACTTGCCATAGTGCTTCACAGCTAAATCTTTGAAGTGTAATCCCTTTCAAAGCCACACATGGAAGTTACATGGGAGACCAAGCTGCAACACAGGCAGCTCGCACTAATAATTAAATTAATTACCACAGTCATAAATTTTTAGGTTTTGGTTGAGGGCTATAGGATCTCTCATATTCCCTTGAGTGGGTATCCAGGATCTTGGTGTAAAATTACATCCAAAAGACATCACCTCTGACAGTGTAGTTCTCCAACTGTATAGCATAATTTTTTTGTTTTCTTTCCCAAGATGAGGGCATTACTGGCAAGGCCAGTATTCATTGATCATCCCCAAGTTATCTCAAGAAGATGATGGCAAAGCACCTTGTTGAAATGTTATGGACAATCAGGTATACGTTCACACACACTGATATTAGGATGGGAATTCCAGCTTTTTAGGTGAATGACAGTGAAAGAGCTTTAATTTCATATCAGGATAGTGTGTGACTTCAAGAGGAACTTGCATTTCTATGAGTGGGTTATCCTTGTTCACGTAGTTGGTAAAGACCATAGTTTGGAAAATATTCTTGCAGGAAGTTTGGTAAGTCTCTGCAGCAGAACTTGTATATGGTATACATAGCAGCCTATGTGTTGTCAAGCATCCTGGGTATTATTAGAGCTGCACTCATCTAAGCAAGTGAAGAGTAACATGTGCCTTACAGACAGTGGACAGATGGGGAAACAGAGATGGATTACTCACCATAGAATTCAAGCTTCTAACCTGCTTTTCTAGCCACAATCTTTCTGTGGCTGGCCCAGTTAAGTTTCTGGTCAATGGTAATGTTGATGGTGGGTGGTTAGCCAATGGTAATGCCATTGTATGTCAAGGGGAGATGGCTAGATTCTGCCAAGTTGGAGTTGGTCTTTGTCTGCTACTTGTGTAGTGTGAATTGTTATTAAGTCACGCCTAAATCATGTCCAGGCCTTGTTGCATGTGGACACGGACTGCTCGAGTACTTGCAATGGTACTGAATACTGGCAAATTAACTTCGAATTTGTTTTCAAGTCTTTGGAGAAAGATGTGAACCACGAACTGATTCTGAGAATAGGATTGATCATTGAGTCAAGACTGACATGTAAGTAGACAGCCAATACTCACCTAACCAGCTGGCCACGTTGGAACATATCCTACGTGATCTCCAGGAAAGGAGACCACCAAGGTAAAACAGAAAAACTCACAACATAAGTCTATATCATTGATTTTATTGTTATGAGAACATAGCAATTTCCAGTTTAACTTGCTTTATAGTTTTTGTCAGTGGGTTATTTTGTTTCAGTGGCAAACAGTGAGAGAATTTGGTACAAGAATCAATAATTGATGCCGATAAATCTTCAGTGCAGTACATCATACGCAATTGCTGGATGGTGATTTTACGGTAGATTGATTTATTTAGAATGACCTCATTTTCTTAGAGACTGTTTAAATAGCAGACAATTGAATTGCTGAAGTGTTTAGTACAAGATGTTTCAGGTGTGGCTAATTTGTAAGAAATTTTGTGTAAACATAGCAAGCAAGAGGAACAGTCATAAAGTATATAAATCTGCAGAAAAATTCACCCAATGACGCATTCTTTAAATAGCATGGGCAGAATATGTTTCTTATTCATCATGGATCAGGGAATAAAATCTGCCATGTGTACGTTAAATAAATCCAAATAACTTACACTGGAGAGTTGAGGAAGGATCAATTCAAATAAAGTGTGCAGTGCAGATGTTTTTTGAGTGCTGTGGAAGTCAGCTTACAAAGGAGATACAGACTTTGTGGTAATTCGGTTTCATTTTCCAATTTTCCTTCATGCCTTCTTCAGAGTGTTGTGGGTGTAGGGTTCTACAACTGACATCTGCAACCTGACCCAACAAGATAGTCCTTACGTGTCAGTTTAGACATTAAATGTTAGCAGGTATCTTGGTTAACCTTGATCCTATTTCTCACCTGGAAGAAACAGTAAGTTAGTAAGCTGTCTTTTCAGTTCTGAAATGTGGATGCAAAGTGGCCTTTCACAGCTGGATGTAATAGGCCCAATATCAAAAAGAAAAAACTGAACCAACTTTCATCATGAATATAATGCAACGACCAAGGTTCTTGTGGCACAGTGGTAATGCCCCTGCTTCTGAGTTAGGTGGCTCAAATTCAGGCCCGACCTGCTTCAGAGGGGTGTCATAACATATCTGAACAAGTTGGTTAAAAATATCTATAATGTAAGAATATCCTTTATAAAGCACATGGTGTAGAAACAGAAGTAGGCTGTTTAGCCCCTCCAGCCTGTTCCACCATTCATTTAAATCATGTTTAACTTGCATCTTAACTTTATCTACTCAACCTGGTTCTGTAATCCTTAATGCCTATTCCATGCAAAATTTTGTTCACCTCAGTTTTGGAAGTTCGATTTGACTTAGTTCTGACAGAATTTTGGTGGACAGCCATTCAGATTTCCACTCTCCTTAATCTTCTGTATTTGAGGGAATACACACCTGGTTTATACAATTTGTACTCATAATTTAATCACAGTCAAAAAAGTACCTTTGAGGATGGTCACCATTGTAATTTAGGAAACACAGCAGTCAATTTGTGTGAAAAACAATCCTACAAACAGTAACGTGTTAATGACCAAACAGTCTATTTTAGTAATGTTGATTGAGAGAAAGTTATTGACCTAGACACTGGAGAGAACTCCCTTGCTCCCCTTTAAATGGGTTTATTTATTAGTTTACAACTGAAATTATGGAGTTTCAGTTTAAAGTCTCATCCAAAATGAGTTTGGGCTGTCTCAGCTCAGTTCTAAATGCGTGAGGATTCCACACAACAAATCTGATACATTTTGAACTTAAAGACATTGTTTTGCAAAGTGGAAAATTATGTACAGAAGCAGTTGGGATGCTACTTTGAATATGAAGAGTAATATGAGCTATACTCTATACCTGCCTTTGATGTAGGTAACCTCAGGGGCACTGGGTGCTGACAACAGTAACTGAGCTGAGAACAATTTACTGGTGGTAACATCTCTGCTCTTAATTATTACAAATGTTCATCATGAAAATACACATTTATAAACTGGGGGAGAAACTCCTAAATCTATTCCTGTTATTGCAGCATAAAATTTCCATCTGTGTTGATCTTCTTCCAATGGGTCAGATTTGAAGAAAAAGCTAAACATAATATTAGCAAGATCCAATGTTTGATCGAAAGCCTGTGCTGAGTTCAAATCAAATACATTCATCAATTATTTTGAGCTTTACTACTGCCACTGGGGTGAATGTGTCTGAAGTAAGGATGGAGTGAATGATATGTAAACACTGTTAATTGATAAAGACAAGGTTTCATTGTAAACAGGGATCCTGAAATTTCACAATGTAAGAAGTTGGCATTTGATGTTATGTTCTTAATAACTACTACAGAAATATTGATATATTTCTGAAAGCAGAATAGGAGAAGAGATGCAAACAGGAATCACAAATGAGAGAAGGAAAGATGAAGGAGGTCAGGGAGGAACTTCTTTTAGATCAGTTCTTGTAACACCAGCAGCACTGGCAAATTGTATTCATTACCCATCTCTACATGCTCTGAGAAGGTTACATTACACCATGATCTTGAACAATTAGATTTACTGCAGGCATTGAATCTACTGCATTGTTTAAGACTGGAGTCACCTGGCAGACAAGTGTGACAGATTCCCTTTCCTGAAGAATGGCAGTGACAGGCTGGTAGCTTTGCCTTTAATTTTCTGGAACCAGCCCATGGATAACCTCCAGAACAGATCTGGGGGACATACTACATGATGTACCAACACTTGTTCATTGTATTATCATGATCCATGCTGACTGCTGTTTTACACATCTCTATGCCCAGTCAATGTTAGTCCTGCGCACATCAATAGCAGGCCCAATATTGTGGAAGCTAGCACTATTTACAGTTGCGAGAACTCACTTGTAAATTGAATTTATACTGTAATTTAATTAACTAGCAGAGATGAGCAAAACATTTGCAGTGCAAGTAGTATCTTCATTATAACAGTATGTTTTAAATCTTTATCTCATGCCATTTTATTCTTCAAATGCAATGCATATTATGCCATACTCATCCCATTCCTTTCACACTCCTCATATTATCCCCATTTCCCATGCCATCCCAAACTTCCAGAAACATGTACAATTGTGCCAAGATCCAGAATAAATAGTCCAGCTAATAGTGAGTACTCACTCACAATTTCTTTAAATAGTGCTAGTGGGGTGTTCTTCCTCCTGTTTGATTGTCATATCCATGCTAGCTCTTTGCAAGAATTATTCATCTAGTGCCACTTACTCTAGGGTGTAAGTATCTTAAAGCATTAATACTGAGGAGTGCCTTAAGCATTACCCACAATAATGAAGTCATATGGACTGAGTGAGAGAACAGCTAAGGAGCTTGAGGGAACTACTATCCAGATCTTCCTCATCATCTCTGAACTGACATGTAGCACATCTGTGTAGCTTGTACCTAGTTCCTAATATTCAGTAAGCTACATATCAATTCAACTGAAAGCTTCTTGTTGATGTAAATGGATTTCCTCTACCGCATCAGACCCAGTGGATCCTGTGGATCTGTGCCTTAAAAAAAGAATAGTGGCACCAAACCTACCCCATGCTGAGCAATAATGCAGACAACCCCATATAACATAGTGAATGAATGAATTATTTATTGTCACACATATCTCGGGAGATACAGTGAAAAGTGTTCCGTCGTTGCAATCTGGCACCATTTTGAGGCATACAGAAACAAAAAGAAAGCACTTAATTCACGTTCATCTTCATTAGCCGAGGTCCCAAATACAGCTTCATGACATCTGCATGGTGCCCACACCAAGCCTACTGGAGCCAGGAGTCCCCACTCTGCACATCAACACCACCGCAATTGATGACCCACTGCTGCCAAAAGATTGCACGTTCCAGCCTTCCGCAGCCAGGAGCCCCCCGCTCCACCATCACTGCAACCGACGGCCACGTATTGGGCCTACAAAGCCAGGACTTGGTCCATAGTGAGGATTTGCGGTACAGCCACTCCCCTTAACTTAGAATTATTGTCAAGAATTATGTTTGGCTTGAGCATGCCATGAAGTAAAGGCACTAGGATATTTTTTTTTAACTCTCCCATCATGTTGCCTTTGGACTTGGCCGTGACTTCACAGTAATAGGTGTACGTGACATATCCGTGTCATATCCTTTACATGAAACAAAAGCTGTGATGTTAACTACAATGTTTGGCAAAATCACCAGCTGCCATAATAGAGTTGTTTTTGAGATTGCATGGACACCAACTGAGAGACTCTGAGTACTATCAAGGCATCTCTCTGCACTCTGACCATAGCACAACAGGCCCCAGTACAATCTGTAATAAATAGCACACTTTTCAACTTTGTAATGGGATACATATGCTCTGTTGTTTTACTTAAACGGGTGTGCATATAATGTAAGGTTAAAAAGGAGAAATTTAAACTTATAATTAATGTCAATGTTAAGTTCTCTGTCCTAAAGGATTGGTAAAGCTGGGTCAGGTAAATTAGCAGGCTGGGATTTCTCTGGATATGATGATCCCTCAGAGGGTAGGATTGGTATTTATCTGATGCCACTGGAGATTGACCCCATTGTGATGTCCAAGGTCAGCTTAGTTGGACCTGTTTGGACAAATTGGAAATATCCCTGATTTGTAGCAGCTTTATTGGGGTGGAGTGACTCGGAGGCAAGTAACAAAACACTACCAGTGAGATTTAAACTCAAGGGGCAAGATGTTGTCAATATCAAGAAATTCCTGTATAATAGCAGCCTGAATGTCTTTTGCAATTGTCAACACATCCTCTGCTGTATCCGTTGGGGGATTCCATGACCGCTATTGGCTTCTGCCATCTCTTTGTTGTAAGACCTGGTTGTAACACAGAGTTGTATATCATGCTAACACTGTAAACAACAGCTGTCTGAAATCCAGTCTAGTGACAATACCTAAATACTGGGAATTGTCATCGGCAATAGCACTATAGAATAGCATTAACAACGCAGGAAGAACCGTGAGTGCTTTATTTTATGTTGGAAAGATCCTGTGATTTTGGATTGACAATGTTGTAGCTGACAGCATTAACTCACGTAATGAGATGCTGCTGCTCACAAATGAGACACATGTTGAGAGACTGAATTCCTTCCCCTGTTGATCTAGATCAGGGGTTTGATTAATGAACCATGTTAAGCCATCTATGTGCAGATTTCTTGGACCATTGGAGATCATCTCATTCAGTCACATCACTAGAACCACTCATTAGCATTAGTTGTCCACCCTTGCACAGCTGATTGCCTAAGGTTTAGTGATGTCCTCAGAAAGCTTCCTTCTGAAGCTCTGCTATCCCACCTCCAAATCATAAAACCTGAGGGTAAATGCAAACTCTGCAACCACTGGAAACTGTAATGATTGAAAGCTGGGTTTGAGAACATGGCTCAATAATGGCCTTGTATCACAACACTCCTGCAAACACTACTTCTGGGAAAACTGATGAGAGGGAAAACTCCTTGATATCCTTTATACCCTGCTGTGGGGCATAATGTTAGACATCACATGGCTGGGGGCTAATTCCTTTATTGCTTGTCCTCTTTCTTAATTACAAATGAGTCAGAAGCTCCAGACACAAGTCTCACTTGGAATTGATGGTCAAGGAAGGTGCAGTTATAAACACGGCTAAATAGGTTGTGTATCAAGTTGTAAATCCTTCCAACACACACCAATATCAGGTAGTAGGAGCAGGAGAGATGCAACATGGGAATTGTACTTCTTAGCATATGGGGGCGTTGGGGTGTGTGGAGTTGGCTGAGTGGATGGTGTGGTTAGATTCATGTGAATGGCATAGGGTTCAATCCCTTTTCCTGGTGAGATGGATTCGGATCTGCCTCTTTTGTCCTACCTAGGTTGCAACAGTGTGGATTGGACCTGCTCAGAGAACTGGAGCAGACTGAGTATGCAAACCAAGACCATGCTTGTCCTGTCATCCAGTGTAATGAGGCAAATGTGGATTCCTCCACCCCCTGTATGTCACTACTACAGTCGTGCTTCTTTTTTCAAACCACCTTCCCTGATTCAACTTGTTGATGGTTGTTCTATCTGGACTATGTACAAGCAAAGGAGCCCTATTACACCAGGTAATAAAGTTATCTTTCAGGAAGCCTGCACAGCCACTTTCCATGGCTTTTTAGTTGGAGGGAGGTACAAATTCACCATTTCTTTTGTAAGCTTTGCAGGGGGTAAAAAGAGGCAAGAATCAAATTCGTTTTTGTTTAAACTATGTCTTATCCTTCAAATTCTGTTCAGGTTGTAGTCTTCAATTGCTGTGCATTTCTCATAGTAAGAACTGCTGATGCTGGAGTCAGCGACAACACAGTGTGGAGCTGGAGTAACACACTGAAGAAGATGAAAAAGGGTCCCGACCTGAAATGTCAGCTTTCCTGCTCCTCTGATGCTGCCTGGCCTGCTCTGTTCCTCCAGCTCGACACTGTACATTTTCTCATGATGTCTTTGAGTTCATTTTCATGGAATGTGGGGTGGCAGATTTGTTAATCTGCAAACAACCATTGACCCATGTTTCATATTTATTTTTTGATTGGACCCATAGATAATTCAGTCTGTGGATCAATATCTCAGGTAATCGTTCAGGCTTTCCCGGTAAAGCTGATAGAACAGGCTGTATACACAGGTCCATGCTAGAGATCCTTCTGAGTTTATCCAAGAAAACTACTTTCTAATCGACCTGTTCAGAGATGTTACGGCACACTTCTGGAACAGGTGAGTCTAAAACTGGCTCTCCTGGGTCTAAGGTAGAGATACAACCACTGTATCACAAGAGCTGTTTTCAATACCGATACTTGGTTGAGTTATGAAGTGAAGTGATGCATTCACACCAGGTTTACTTAAGGCATCTTGCAGAGTTAGTAGGTTTGGAAGGATTAAGGCTCTTGTGATGGACGAGGGGCCCCGGGTTCAGGTCCCACATGCTCGAGAGGTGTGTCATAACAGGTTGGCTAGAGTTTTTGTTGAGAAGTACAAAGGGAAGCAAAGCTGATTTAGAAATGGTACTGCAGCTATCCCTCAGGAGCGATTTGGCGGTAGACGCCGGTTTACTACTATAACTTGATGCAATTTGAATATTTGAATGGTGATTCAGTCAGGTAACCGCCTGAGAAGCAACTGCCAGTCCGTGTAAATCATAATTTAACTAAACCCGTAACAATAACTGTAAGGAACCAACATAACTGCGCTGTGTCATTGTTAAATTGGAAACGATAGAAAGACATAAACTGAAGTAAAAGCAAAACGCTGGAAGTTTGAAACAGACAAAAAAACAAGGTAGGAAAGTGTTACAGAGAGGAAGTTAAGTCTTGTATTTTTCTGGCCCCTTGAACAAGAGTAAAACAACAAAGAAAGATAGCGAAACAGCAGGAGGAAAGGAATCGGAGGCGACCAGGAGTCAAAAGCCAGAAAGTGAATGAAATGAGAGACGAGTAGAATCGGAGAACATGGGGATAAAATCTTAGTTACCTAGGCAGGGCATGCGAGCAGAGCGAGTGGGCAAGTGCAAATATGTAAGATCGGAGCACATAGCCTAGAAGAAAGACCACAGAGACACATGAAGGCTCAGTGCTGCTCAGAGACACCGGATAAAGCCTAATCAGAAACCTGAGCTCCGGAAAGATGTTTCTTTAACCATCCCAACAAGTGGTATGCAATCTGACCACAACAGCACTCCGAAAGCTCATCAATCTCTCTTCGTTTCAGTGTGACACTGCCTCTTTTACACATTCCCTTCGATTATTGAGTCTGCCAGAAGCTCCAGATGTGGGAGGTTGTGGAACCTGCCCTGCAGCTCCATCATTGCTCCTTCAATGTCCCACTGCGACACACAGGCTTAAAGGCGGCCAATACTCACTGCTCTCTGGGTTTCCACTCGGTGGGGGAAAAATACACAAAGATCAGCTTCCTCATCGTTCTGACAGCCCTGATTATTTTTTTCCACCTAATTTCCACTAACCATCTTGGCTCGTACCTTAATTCAGGGTGAATGGGTCTGAGATATTCCTGCTGTCTACCCGGGTGAACTGGATGAGACGTTGAATGAGACAGAAGCAGGCCACTCGGCCCGTTTTGCCTGTGTGGACTTCGACGCCCAGAGTCCCACCTCCTTCGCACGCTTAAGATGAAATTGCGTTGACGTAGCGCCTTTCAGGACCACTAGAGCTTTCAAAGCACCTTCCAGCCAAATAAGTCTTAAAAGGAAAGAACTGGTTCTCACCTGAACTCTGAGAATGCTTAGTGACAGGCTCAGTACATTAAAAATTTTTTTTTTCCAAATCCTGCCCATATAATATTAGAAATCGTTGACGTGCACTTATTTCTAGTGAGATGTACAGCAAATTTAAAATCAGCTACTTTTGAGGGTGCAGACTTTTTTTGCCAAATGGAGAATAATGATGGGTGCATCTGAAGACTGTTGCTGTTTTCTGCGGCAAATTATTTCCATAAAACTTTGCTCACCGGTTTACCCTTAAAGTGATAAACTAGCCAAATCCTTTATCAGGTAAATGTCCCATTATTGGACTCACAATTAATTTTTTTTCCCAAAAAGGAGTAATAATGTCGTGGCTCTGAAAGTGTTAGGCAGGGTAACAATCTCCAATAGTTACCGTCGCTGACTTGTTGTTTCATTACAGCGTGATGGAGCTCTGTCTCCAAGAGGGATGTTGGCAATTTAAAACCAAGTGTTGCACATAAATCACAGCATAACGTAAAAAGAGCAAAATATAAATGAAAAATGTGTGAGGGTTACTGAAGGAAAGCAAACATTCCTGGAATTAGAGTCTGAAGAAGGGTGTCTGGACTCCAAACGTTAACTTTGTTTCTCTCTCCAAAGATGCTGCCAGGAGCTTCTCCAGCAATTTCTGTTCTTGCTCCTGGAATACAGACAGCACACGAGGAAAGAACCTGAGTTCTGATGAAAGCTGTTCCCCACTGAATGGTTTCTCTTCATAGATACAGCCTGGCCTGTTAGTGTCTGAGGCATTTAGAGTTATAGAGTTGTACAGCATGGAATCAGACCCTTTGGTCGACCTCATCCATGCTGACAAGATATCCGAAATTAATCTAGTCCCATTTGCCACCATTTGGCCCTTTAAACCCTTCCTATTCATACACCCACCCAGATGCCTTTTAAGTGTTGTAATTGTACCAGCTTCCACCACTTCCTCTGGCAGCTCTTTCCATATACGCACCAACCTCTGCATGAAATGGTTGCCCCTTAGGTCCCTTTTAAATCTTTCCCCTCTCACCTTAAACCTATGTCCTCTAGTTTTGGACTCTCCCACCCAATGGAAAAGACCTTGGCTATTCACTTTATCCATGCACCTCATGATTTTATAAACCTTTATAAGGTCTCCCCTCAGCCTCCAATGGTCCAGGGAAAATAGCCCCAGTCTATTCAGCCCCTCCCTATAGCTCAAACCCTTCAACCCTGGCAACATCCTTGTAAATCTTTTCTGAATCCTTTCAAGTTTCCTAACATCTTTCCTATAGCAAGGAGACCAGAACTGAATGCAGTATTCAAAAAGTGGCCTAACCAATGTCCTGTACAGCCGCAATATGACCTCCCAACTCCTATACTCAATGCACTGACCAATAAAGGCAAGTATACCAAACACCTTTTTCACAATCCTGTCTACCAGTGACTCCACTTTCAAGGAACCATGAACCTGCACTCCAGTGTCTCTTGTTCAGAAACACTCTCAGGACATCACCATTAAGTGTGTAAGTCCTGCCCTAAATTGCCTTTCCAAAAAGCAGCACCTCACATTTAGCTAAATTAAACTTCAACTGCCACTCCTTGGCTCATTGGCCCATCTGATCAAGATCCCATTGTACTCTGAGATAACCTTCTTCGCTGTCCGCTACACCTCCAATTTTGGTGTCATCTGCAAACTTACTAACCATACCTCCTATGTTCACATCCGAATCATTTATATAAATGACAAAAAGCAGTAGACCCAGCACCGATCCTTGCGGCAGACCACCGGTCACAGGCCCCCAGTGTGAAAAGCAACCCTCCACCACCACCTTCTGTCTCCTACCTTTGATCCAGTTCTGTATCCAAATGCCTGGTTCTCCCTGTATTCCATGTGAGCCAACCAGTCTACCATATAGAACCTTGTCTTGCAGGGATGCTAGCCTCTATTTAAGTTATTCGGCTTGCTTGACTTTTCATTTGTTGGTAGAACATTATGTGGATCCATGAAGAATAATAATATTATTTGAATAGAACAAGCAAACTCTTATCATTGGCTCAGTTTGTAAATGCAGAACAGGAAAATACCAAGTTTTAGTCACTGGCTGTAAGATTTTAGTTGAGCTGGCAGTGGGGAGGCACAAATGACAACCAATTGATATTCAATATCTCTTCACAGATGTTGAACCATGGAATGAAGCATGATATGACTCTTGTAATAACCCTTTATCTGGGGATAGCAAATATCTTTTGGTGTTTCATTTCATTAGCTATTCTTCTGCAGATATTCATGGTCTACTCAAGCCTGAATAATGACCATTGACCAAGACACCAAATGTCGATTGATACCCAACAACCATATGCTCAGTGTGAGACAGCATATTTGGGAAAGGAAGGAGGAAATTCAGTGTAAAACAGAATTGGCTGAAACTGTTGCTCCAATCCTTGCCCAGGAAGGAATTTGGTTTTAGTTTTATCCACCCAGCTGAATGATTTTTCAGATTGAAGAAGGATTGTTAATAAAGAAGTTATCTGCAAAATAGTTTATAAATATTGAAATGTAGTTAAAAATTTTACCATTCTTTTAGTTTAGTGAATCATTTCATTGTGCTTTGTAGTTTGATATCAGACTAAAGCAGGGATCTGAAAGGGTGATAAGAAGAGGGGAATGCCTTAATGTGCATTTGAAACAATGGGTTCTGAGATTTGATAACAGAAAGAAATAGTGTAGGGGTTGAAAGTGAGAACAAAATGTAGATACAATAAATGGAGGTATATGACTATGGACCTGTTTAGGCACCAACATTACACCATTTTAATAGGAACAGAGTGTGAGATAATGCTCTGGTGTGAAAGACAATAAATAGCACAAGTGGGTGCAGGAGATTGCATAGGTGTGTAGACCAACTAATGTTCTGTGACAATTCAATGAATAGGTAAAGCAATGGTTCCACAATCTGTGGAGCAATGACTCCAGCATCAGCAGTTCTTAGTGTCTCTGGACAAATCAAGTTCAATGTGTGCGAGAGCATGGTCATCCAATGAAGACAAATTAGGAAAAACATGTAACCAAGTGGTAAAGTGCCTTTATTTCAAAGGAAATTGGGTGTAAAGGCATGGAGGTTTTGCTAAAACCAAGCACTAGACAGACTACAGCTAAAATACTGCAAATGGCTTTGGTCCACTTTATCAAGTGAACAAAATGCTGGCATTGGAGGCAGACCAGAGAAAGTTCACTAGGTTGATGCTAGATATGGAGGGACTGTCTTATGAGGTGAGATTGAGCAGTTTGGGCCTCTACTCATTGGAATTTAGTAGAATGACAGGTGACCTTATTGAAACATCAAGATTCTTAGGGAATTGGCAGGGCATATGTGCAAAGGTTGCTTTCCCTTGAGGGAGAATCTAGGACCAGAGGACATAATCTCAGAATAAGGGATTGCACAGTTAAAACCGAGGTGATAAGGAATTTCTTCTCTGAGGTACTGAGTTGACTATTGAGGCTGTGTCTGTACGTCAAGGATGAGGTTAACATTTTTATTCAGTAATGGAATCAGGATTATTGGGGGGGCGCGGGGAGGCTGGAAAGAATTTTCAGATCAGCTATGATCTCATATCATGGTGGAGCAGGTTCAATGAGGTGAATAGCCTACTTCTGCTCCCAAATCTTGTCGTTTCAATGAGGTGAATAGCCTACTTCTGCTCCCAAATCTTGTAGTTTTGTGAATTAGGAGTTCAAGTACATAGTTAGTACATGGGTACAAAAAGCGATTTTTTAAAAAAAAATTGAAATGATCACCTTTGTCTTGAAGAAGCAAGTTGTACAGAGCCCAGGTCGGAGATGGGTAAACTGGAAAGTGTACCACAGCTCAACTATTACCTAATGGAATGGTGCTACACCTAGATAAATCGAATGGCCAACCCCCTTCCTCATGTGAGTATGGAAAGTCTGAAAATATGGGAGCTGACTTCCGACCTGGGGGGAGGAGAAACCAGGATAATGTATTAAATTAAGGAAGCCCTGGATATACATAGTGGCGTCCTCACTCAGCGCCTCTTTGCCTGTCAACGAAGTATTTCCAAGAAGTGCAGCCACTGTTGTAATGTAGAAAAGGACACAATACATTTAGCGCACAGCAAGCTCCCACAGTGCGATATGGGCAAGTGAGGCAGGGCTGACACATTGCACACACACACACACAGACACACTCCTGAGCTGGTGTTTGAGAGAGGGGGAGAAAACCCAGCTCCCGATCCAGGCGATCCAGCGCCTGGTGTTCCGCGCAACATTTAAAACCACTTCTTTCGGAAGGGGAAAAAACGGCACCAAAAGGCAACTGATGATCGCCAAGGCGGAGAGAGTGTGGGCTGCTCTCGGAGAAGGGTCGCCTCCGACTGCGGACGGGAAGGGGGCACTATGCTCGGCAGCTCGCCGGTGTGATAGGGGCCGGGGGCCGAGGGGAGAAGGAGGGCGACAGTGCGGGAACACAGGAGGCAAACTTTCCGCCGCTGCTCCGGCTCATCCCAGCGCAACTCTGACGCTGCTGCTGCTGCGGGCGAGAGATGCCTTTCCCGAAGCGCATCTGCGAGCCTCTCGGGCTCAGCCGGCCGGCCTCCGGGGCCAGGCTCTTTGAAGAGCTGCCCAGTGTATGTAACCACACGCTGGGCCGGACCCTCCGGCAGCTCTCGGAGCTGGCCAAACACGCCGCGGGGCTCTTCCAGGAGATCGAGGATGAGGTGCTGGGCGTCCACCGCCGCGTCTCTACCATCCAGAGGAAGATCAGCGAGATCGGCGCTGCCGTGAAAACCCTGGAGCCCAGGCAGCAAACAGTGCGTAAGTGGAGCATTCTGTGCGAATTCCTCAATCTCAAATGTCCTGCTCAGGGAGAAGTGAGTGAGTGCATTGCTGCAATGTGCGAGAGACAGCGAGATAGACGGACCCGGGAGGGTTAATCATGTAACCCAGTCTGCAGTATCTGACTGATCCGTGCAATGTGTCCTGGAAGGTGTTAGCTGGAAATTGAATGGCTTGTCACCTCTTATCATTAAGGATTAGGGTCCCAGTTGCATTTCTTGCGTCCTGTTTACTAAAGTCCGCGAGTACTTTTCAGCTTGCCGTATCGGGCGCTGTGTGTTTGATCTCCCAGCTGGTTCTCCCTCGTTCTCTTTTTCGATGTATTTTGATCTGGGGACAATCTTGTTTTTGCCTTCTGGATCACACTGTTAGCGATCCCTTTTGTTTGGGTCCTTCGTTTCGGAAATGCTGTGTCTCTCAGTAAATGCTCAAAAAAGATCGTAAAGTTGTGGACATTGCCCCTTCCTCAAACCGTAGGGGGGTATCGGTTTAAATCTTTCTCCCTCTCGCTGGATGAAACACAAGTCGATCCCTGTACATCTCTCATAGAACATTTTACATCGGAGTTTACTGAATGTTGAGTTATCCCAGTCCAGCCAGGATTTCGTGTGTCTGTGTGTGTGTGTGTGTCTGTCTGTCTCAGTGTGTGTCTGTCTGTCTCAGTGTGTGTCTGTCTGTCTGTGTGTATGTCTGTCTGTGTGTCTGTTGTGTGTGTACATGTCTGTTGTGTGTATATGTGTGTGTCTGTTGTCTGTGTGTGTGTCTGTGTATATCTGTTGTGTGTGTGTCTCTGTGTGTATGTCTGTTGTGTGTCTCTGTGTGTGTGTCTGTTGTGTGTGTGTGTCTGTTGTGTGTGTTGTGTGTGTATGTCTGGTGTGTGTGTGTATGTCTCTGTGTGTGTATGTCTCTGTGTGTGTTCACAGATTTTCCCCCTGATGGCAGTAGCTACACTTCCTTGTTATTCAGAATTCGCGCCCCTTTCCCAGCTCCCGCCGTCTCTCGGTTTCCCCAGCTGTAGTTTGCGGCTATTCCCCGCTTCCCCCCACCCACCACCCCCCCCCCCCCCCACCCCCCTCTCTCTCTCTCTCTCTCTCTCTCACCCCCGGAAGAGTTTGTGGTCCGGAGCTCAGGAACCCTGACTCCCTGAGCTGGGAAGCTGAACGCCGGACGGTGTTCCCGGGATGGGGAAGATTGAGAAAGGACCATTTCTGAGAGTGGGTTCAAAAAAGCGCAAGACTGTGTCAAGAAACAACCAAACAGGCCAGCGCCAATTGGGAACCGAGAACTCACTTCCAAACAAGGGCGAGACCAGCGACACAGTGCTGGGTGGAATTTTGTCTGAAATGAAAACACATTTCCCAATAAAACTGTTTCTCGGTAACATTAACCTGCGTGTGTAGTGATTGTACAAAGTCAAAGACTACTGGGGCTGTAATGCTTTACCTACAGCCTGTTCAGAATTCAGCTGTGTCACCTTCAGAACGCTGGTGCTGTAATGTTACAGAAAGGTTGGCATTTAGAATGAGAGGGTGGCCTTACAGAGGTACCATTACCCCGCCACCCCCAGCCTGGTCTCTATTCTTGTGCCTGAGAGAGTTTACTGCATGCCTATGTGCAGTTTGCCCCAGGTTTGGTAAACTTCCTCCAGTCTCTCCGCCTCTCACACACAAATGCAGTGGAGCCTGACTGGTAACCTGTAGAATGGATCTGAGCAGAGGCTCTTTGTAGACAGGCGCTGTGTGAAACCCACAGTTTTGTGCCTGGCTCTCTATCTAGGGAGAGCAGATCACCTCTTGCTTCCAAGTGTGTGAAAGGTTTCGAGTCGGCAGGTTGCCCCTGGGTTCCAACACGACTTAGCAGGTCGTGGAGTAAGGTTCAGCAAAATGTTTCCCCAGTGAGTGAAGCCTGTAGCACGACCCCCGAGCAGACAGCATCTCCCGGCGTCTGGAGAAAGTCGAACCCAGGAACTGAGAGGAAATACAACGGTTTAACTAGCGGCAGATTCTGTGAATTACCACTGACTGATAACCGGATCCCATCTCACAACACAGCTCGGGTAGACTGGAACCAATCAAAGGTTAAAGGTGCAACATCTGAATTTCCATTTATTGCCTACCGCTAGTAAATCCAGCCTCTTTCAACCCAATGTGAACTTTCCAAGCCACCTCCCAGACAGTAGGGAAATGTGAAGATTGGCCTCCGATCTCTTAACCACATGTCGAGTGATTTCAGCAAATCAATTCCGAACTCAAGTACCCGTGCCCCCACTTTCAGACTTCAGCGATGTTTTTGATATTGCCACGCCGTGTCCTGGAATCGATGCCTTCTCAAGGCCCAACATAATCATTCACTGAGCACCGGGGCCGGATGGCGCTTGTGTGTGCGCTCAGTTCCAAATGGTTTCCAATCAACCTGTTCAGAGATACTAGTGCACACCTCTGGAACAAGTGGTAGCTGAACCTAGGTCTTCTGGCTCAGAGATAGGGACAGTACCACTGTACCACAAGAGCCCTCTGTGCTTGCTGAGTCTCAGGTCATTTTTCAACTTGCATTTGAGTGACGAGTCTTCCACTAAACACCCAGAACACTAAGTTCCTTTAATAAGTATAGCAGCTTATCCATTGACTAAGATGAGTCATTGATGTGGATCATTTTCTGCATTTGGGAGTATCCCCTTGATGAAGCCAGACAGATGATGAAATTCATTGTTATCTCCGTAATACCAGCTCAGCTTTTGCCAACTGAGGACCAGGATCTCAAATCCAATATTAAGGCCATAGTTTACTGGACACCAGTGATCTCTACACTGCTCCATAGATGTTCAGACATATGACAGCGGGTACTTTAATGCACTGGAGGAATGCCCCAAGCTGTGCCTTTGTGAAACCTTCAAAACTGGTGGCAAGACAGTGCACCTGCTGAATTCCCTCTCCAAGCCTACCTGCTGAGCATCAAGGCACAAATGACCCAAAACCAGCTCCTCTTGGTAGGACAGCTCGGTCATATCCCGGAGCACAGCCTCCCAAAGTAACTGTTCCATTTGGAACTCTGTTATGGCTGGGGATTCTCAGGAGGACAACAGAAACTTTCTAGTCATGTCCCTAAAGCACTGGGGAAGATGCTGAACATACTGACAGTCTCCATTAAGGATGTGCACAGCAGTGTCGATGTCTCAGAAAGCGCACTCCAAACCTCCAAGTACCATTCCTACCAGACCCTCGAAGTGCTACCTACCCTCCGCATGTGGCACAGTCTGCAGATTGGACTGGTCAGGCAGCTCAGAACCAATCAAATCAAGTGCATGTAAGTCATTGTTGAACAACATGCGTGTTTCAAAAGGAATAAGACTGATACCTTTTTAAGGGCCAGTATTTCAACAGAAAAACTTGTGAAGTCTGTCGTAAGTTATAGGCTAGTGCTGCCATCATATTGACAAAACCCTGAAAATTGCATCTCCTTAGATCCCATTGAAAATTGATTGATTCACAAATGTCCATGCTGAAGTGAACTATCAGCTTTCATTAGTAAATCTATCTGGGAAGGAATACAATCCTCTTTAACTAGCTCCATGCATCATGGGGCACCCATGGTGGTCTGTGGCTGCAAAAATCCCAGATGGTTCAAAATGAATTTTACTATAAATATTGACATGATTTAAATAGGTTTTCTGTGGGGCTTTGCAAAGGCTGGGAATTTGGATTGATAACCAGCAGTAGTTGTGCTGAGCTGACTAAACTTTTTTGGAGCATCCAGAAATATGTCTGAGCAAGCACAGAACCATGCTTCTGGTCGTTAAGTACCTTTTTTTTAGATGGTCCCTGAGTTTAAACTTGACAGCTGGAGTTTTGCTTTGCAAGAAAAATTCTTCATGTCTGGTGCGTGCACCTTGAATTCATTAATCAGTTCAACTCTTTTCAGTTTGTCTTTGTCCATGCTCCATACAAACCAGGTGTAGTGTGGTGATGATCCTGGAATGTGGTGCCGGAAATTGATGCCATATCCCCAACTATTGCTGTAGTAACAGTGGACCCAGCAAATTACTTATGTCACTTACTGTGCAGCTACCTTGAAAGAATAGGAATATATCATTCTGCACATTACCTCTTCAGCACTAGAACTGACTGATTTACCAAGATTACATTAGGGATGAGGGTAGGTTACATAAAAGAGGGTCAAGACTAAGTGCAGTAATTTTTGTGGTGAACGTACTTTCTGAAACACATTAAACCACAGAATTCAGAAGGTCTTAAGAGCAAACCCACATCTGTGTTGAATTATCTGATCTCAGCATGGATGCTGGTAGGGCACCAAATTCACTCACATACCCTGTATTAGGAAGGAAATAATGTCTCACTTATTCCTGGTATATAAGAAAATGTAGATGTATGGATCTTAGTCAGAGAGAGAAAATCAGATATCTTCCATCCTTTCTCAGAGAGAGACTAATCAGTTGATTTTCATTGCCTCAGGTCACACGCACAAGTCATGGCTTTCTGAGAGGGTGGCCTATAGATGTAGGATTGCAGACAGAAAGACAGGGAGCAAAGTGATCAGATAGGAACCCCACAAAGAAGTTCTGTCACATCTTGCTTTGAGTTAAGTGAACTGAATGAGTTGAAACATGCTGGTGGCTTGGTAGTCACACGCTTCAAGTATGTTCCAAAAACATTAATTATTGCTACCCAGATGATATAATCACTTAAATGCTAGGTCTGAGATTGAACGTTGTGTTTTTCCCAGTTACCTGAGGCCCAAGTCTGAAAAAATTCCATGACCACATCTCAGACACCCAGAATGTGCGCATGCAGTCAACTGAAGGAATGAAGTGCACCCTTTGTATCTTGGAAATTGCCGCTGGATTCTTCATGATCAGACTCTTGAGTTCGCAATAACATGAACAGCTGAGATGAGGTGGAACAGCACAGACTTAAGTTCAAGTGGTTTCGAATCATTTTAATGTCCATTCATAGCCTCATAAAATGGGTATAGTTTAAAGGATAAAGTCAACAGTTCTCCAGGTGGACAACATCAACCATTTGTACAAATCAGTAGTCTTTGATTCCTGTAAGGAGTGTGAGAGGTCTAGTGAAATCAGAAGATTCATTTCCAAGTTACAGTTTGCAGTTAATAACTGATCATAAATAATTTAGTTGTGGTATATGTTAACTGGGCTGGGAAATACTGGCAGGCAACTAAATCTTTCACTGTGAAGTTAACATCTGGAGATTTATATTTTGTAATTACAGCATCAGTGATTTTCAATGGCTGCATTTGCCTGCAAGGGGCAGTCAAATGTTGACAATTCAGAAATTATTAGCTAAATTAGAATGCCATTGTTTTCGTTGGAAATCAGGATGTGGGTGTTTCATGGGAATAGTAAATGACTTGTTTGATGGCTTTTTTTTAATGAAGAGTTCAGATTCTGAGTATTGTAAAGACCATGCATAAAAAAAAGGAGGAAGGGAAACTTTCTTCATGGTAATATTTTATGAATGGATTTAAGAATGTGAATTTGAGTGACGTTGCAATGAAAGGGCTGGTATGAAGCTGTACCTATGTATTGCCTCTATGTATAATCACTAACTCGATTGTAATATAGTGCCATATGAACTCCATGTACTGCTATAACAGGAATGGGTGGTACCAATTTTACCTTCTGTTAATGAATACCCACCCTCTCCCCATTCCTCTTACATGTAGAGGTATCCAGTGTTTGGTGGGTCTGAGGCCAAGGTCTCTGGAAAATGTGAGTTTTACCTTGCTGTCGTTTATTAAATGGTGCATTCAGATTAACCTTGGAACATTGCTCTACTTCACCATGAATAGATTTTTATAAAAAATTAAAAATAGTGTGGTTAAAATAAATGACACCAGCCTAATTTGCCTTCAACAGAACATCATTTTACCCAGTACACAGTGACACTTTCTTTAACCTCCTTCCCAAATGTTTATGGAGGCACTTGTCTTCCAGAAACATCTTTCAATGCCCCAGCAACAATTTCCTTTGGTCCAGGAGTTGATTGATTGCAATGCTATGAGTGGGAGTTTCTAATCTGACAACTGCTTTGAGACCAGGACTTCCCAGCCTTTGTATGATCACAGGGTCTGTGCATCATTCAGTTATAAAGTTATAACCTGGTGATTTGCTTGTTGTTGAGCATGGAAAAGTAATTAAGTGTAGGATGTGCGACCCAGATTAATAGAGTTATTCAGGATAGTTTAAACTGGTAAAGAAACAACTAGTCTGCTGTTAGAGGAGTAGTGTGATGTGTATGCACCTGCCTTTATGGGTGCACTGAAAAATCTCACAGTAGAGCAAAGTAACAATACAATAAATAATCATCATGTCTCCATACTGACTGAAATCAATTTTCTATATCTATTAAAATGTGATGTCTCTAATGGGGTTTGGTGGGGAGTGCGTGTTTGAGATTTCCCTTGGTTAGACTATTTTAAAATAAATATCTTTTAAATGCACCACTTTGTCCATGATAGTGTTAGCAGTCTCAGGCCTACAGCTAACAACAGACAGCAAGAATATTTTGGGGTCTGGCCCACACCAAAGAGCAGAGAATATACTTTGCATGTTCTACCTCTTTGGGGGTGTGGGATACCATAACTTGACTGTAGACTGTGGGATAGTTTCTGGTCATGCAGGCTATGATGAACATTTTCCTTCCCTTCCCCATGGGGCTGTGACCAAATGTGGCACCAACGCAAGATTGAAGTTGAGGCCATCCTTTTCTGTATAGTTTAGAAACCGATACTTTACCCTAAACTATCAAGATGGCTTAGAACAAGAATCAAATTCATACTGGCATATCAGTTGGTTCTGTAGGAAATGCTATTTAAGTCGTTGAAAGACGTCAAGTTGATCCCAGTATCCTCTGGAATCAGCTACCGAATCACACAATTCATTTTGTAGATATATTCAAAATAACATTGGTTTAAAACAAATTCTGAATTCTACACACTGGCCAAGTGATACCTTTGTGTTTGGGGCAAAGATCAGTCAATTCAACAGTCTGTCTTCCTCGCTACTTCTCATTTAAAAAGATTTTGTTATAAAATATCAGCACCACCATCAAACTACAGGTATGTAACTTATACAGCTGAGTCCATAGCAATATCACAAAAAAATACAGACGTGACCATTAAGTTGCCTTAACAGGGGGCCTTGACATGGTAACATGGGAGATACTAAGTTCTTATATGGTATATGGATGAATATTAACAAGGGAATCTAATTGAAGTCACATCCAAAAAGCCACAGTGGAGACTGGTAGGGGCTTAGGGATACAGACACATACTACTGTGAGAGTTCATCTTGTATAAGTGTGCAATTTGACCTTTGGTGGAAAAAATCCCAAATCTTTTTCCTTATTGACCTGCTTGCTACTGAAGTCAAGCTCACCTTGCAGCACATTTGAAGCTGGCTGTTCAACTCCTCATAGAAAGTGGTTACAAATACTTTTTGGCTCCTTTTTGCATCTGGTTTGGTGGCAAGCTTGGTGGGAGCAGTCTCTGATGTGGCAACTCTTTGATAAGCTGAAGCGGGTCATCATAAATAAATATATAGCAAGACAATGGAAGAGGGTTGATTTAAATCCTTCAAAAATATTGTTCTGGCATAAGTTTACCCTCTTTTTCTGACTTTTACATGAATGCATATAGCACTTTAGTAACAGCAAACAATGGGAGTCAAGACAAGTGGACAGAAATGGGGCTTGCTTATTAGATCTTTTGTGCCAATATTAACAGTGACCATAGATTTTGCATAAAACACAATGGATGAGGTGGCATTGTAATTGTTATTTTGGATACCGTGTTGCTGAAAAGCAACTCTCGCAACTACCTCTTACAGTTACTGTAAGCAGGGTCACTTCTTTTCACTTCTAATACAAAGGAAAATCTCAATGCCTCAGTTCGTTGGGTAATCTAATAATGGACACATGAGGTGTGGCCATAGCACTAAATAGCTGTGTTCCATTTAAATCAACTGTGTCAAAGAAATATGCTCTGTAATGGACTGTGGCATAAATATAGCTTAAGTGACAGTGAGGTCAGTTGTGTGTGAACCTTTGATTAAGTTGGATGTCGCCCTCTGAAATCCAGCAGAATCTGTTTTGAGTGAAGGGGCCCCATAATGTACATGTTACAGACATTTGAGAGCTCATTGATATGACATTCCAATAGGCTAGTGAGTTTATCCTATGAACAGTTAACCCCTATAAACCAAGGAGATGCCAGACTTAATCCCTGGTCTGAGTTTAATTGCATTGATGGTAAGGGCTTTAAATTTGGCCTCAGTGCCTTGAGAAAGGCAAAACTGAGCAGCTCCGCACTCCTGGTCAACCATCGTCAAACACTGCCAGGAAGGAGATGTATGAATGTCAGTGTAGACGGAATTTGATTCACCTTTCATGCCCATATGGTGGGCATAGTCTTGCAGCAGCTGATGTGGAGGTTTGTACATGAATAATGTCTACTCAGATGTGGTAGCTATAGATAGCCAGATCTCTTCTCCACTTGCTATTTATAGGGTTGTTATAATCAGTTACCACATCTCAACCTCCAGGATTCAAACCATAAACTGTTTCTTTGATTTTAGTGACTCAATTGCAATCAGAGACCATGTTGACAGTTCTTCAAAGCCATGTATTTACATTATGTCAAGTCATGCAAATCTCTTGACTAAGTACATCTCCTAAAGTTCAATTCTAGGAGCACTTAAAACCTTAAAGTGGCCTTGACAAGAGGATTACCTGAGTTCTAATGCACTGTAGGGACTGCAGGAAGTGGATACTAGCTGGCAGTCAGAAAGGAAAGGTGATTAGCACACACTTTAATAACTAGCTCCTGCATATTATTCTCATCACTCCTTCTGTGATATATCATATTCAGTTAGAAAAAGGACCTGGAGGCAAAATGGGAACTGATGTCTGTGCTACTGTGTATTTTGAATAGCCCAATATGGCCGATTTAATCTTTGGCAGTTGAAAAGAACTGAAGTTTATTGAGTCAGTCGTTTAGACCTGTGTGAGTGCTAGAATTTATACTTAACCATTTCTGTCTGCTCTGGAGTATAACTAGCTGAAAAATTTCCATAAGGGTAAAACAAGGGATGGAGAACAATGAGTCAAAATGAAATGGATTTTACTGGCACACGGCATCATATTGTCCAAATTGATGAGGTCTGCTGATTCGATAAATTATGCAACATGTCTTGTCTTTTCTTTCCATGTTTGCCTCAGTGCCTCTGTTTGTCTCTTTCCAAGTCTGCCCACAGTGTAACCATCCCCACGTGTTATACACACACACACACACTCTCCCTCTCTCAAACATGCAAATGGTGTATTGACGGATTAGCCACACTACATTTCTGAACTCAGGCAGTGAGCTGGCACTTCCATTATGGGAGTTCGCCTTTCTCCTTGTCTCATTTAGCACGTTTTAGCAAGATGCACTGAATTGTGAGCCACAAAAGAAGTCCCAGACTTTAGTTGATTTTATTGTATTTAATGGCACTGGTAGGGCAACACTGTCATGTTCAATAAACATCTATTGTCCATGATGAAATACTTCGGGAGGCCAAACATTACAAGTTGCAAAGATACAAGGGCCTGGCATTCAGTTCTATAGACGTGCTTTGACTATCTCAGCCTTTTACAAAGTTAAACGTGCCTATCTAAGACAAGTTGCTGTTGTTACACAGAAACTTGAGGCGAGAAAGCTTTACAAACTGAAGGGAAAAGTGTTAATGAAAACGAATGTAATGTTTTTAGCCTCAGGTTATTACTGGGAAAATGATAACTTATTTTAACAAGTGGCTGGAGGCCTCATAATCATTCCTAACAGTTTAGTGACAGAACAGACCAAGCACTTACTAGTTCAAAGAACATTTATTTGATCATGTATTCAGTACAGTGTGTAATACCAGATAACCACATTTAATGTTACATGTTCACTTCTATATATTCTTTATGGGTGCATAAAGGAATCCTGGGAAACACCAGGAAGAAATGTCAAAGTGCTACTAATGAAATACTTATGTTGTATATCTATCTATTATAAAATAAAAATATATTTGTTACTCGTCTCCTGAAAAAGCTGCTAAATCCTGACCTGGGGTACGGTCTGCAGTTAAGTATAGAAGACTACGGGATGATCTAGTTAAGGTGTTTAAAATGATGAAAGAATTTGAGAGGATTGATAGAGAGAGATTAGTGCCTCTCAAAGGGCAACTTCATGATAAGAAATTTGAGCCAAGTTGCTCAGGGGTGATGCTAGGAACCATGTCTTTACACAGATGGTGGTGGAAGTCTGAAACTGTCTCCTCCAAAAATCTATTTGAGGCTGGGTCAAATGAAAAGTTAAGGATGGAAAGGTTGTATCTGTGAGGATGTTAAAGGTTTCAGAACTAAGCCAATTGGAAACAGGGGAAAACAATGCACAATGTCTATAAATTGGGTTCCTTAAAAATAAATCTAGAGCTGGAGGACGACGCAGTGCATTTTCCTCTTACCCTCATGTGTGGACAATGCACCGGGAGCAAAGTAATAACGTCCTTGTGATCAGGTCATTTCAGTAGCTAACATCTTTGCCTATGAGTCAGAAGGTGATGGGTTAAAATTTCCACTTCAGAGACCTGAGTGCAAAACCTAGGCTGATTCTCCAATGAAGTATTGTGCTTCTGGATGGCTCTACCATCTCTTCCATGAGATGTCAGACAGGGCTCAGTCTGCTCTTGCTGGTGGGCATAAAGGATTCCAAAAAGGCGCATTTTCAAAGAAGGGCAGGAGAGTTTTCCTTGGTGTCCTAGCCAACGCATTGTGATGATTTCCTTCGTTGTGGTTTGTGGGACCTAGCTGGATGCAAATTTTCCCCATTTGTTCCACTGTAAGAGTGATGACTCTTCAATTATTTCAATAGACTTACACTGCTTTGGGGAGAACTGAAGTTGTTGAAGATGCTGGATAAATCCAATTTGCTCTTCTTTATCACCAAAGCTATGGTCTTCAAAGGGAAAATGTTGAAGCTGTCAAATAGTTAAAAGCCCAGAGTTGTTGCATCGCAAGATACAAGGGGCTTTTGCTAATCAGTGGCTCTGAAAGATGTTTGCTGAAAAATATCAGGGAGGATTACTTTTAAAGGTTCTCTTTTTTGAAAAAAAAGACTCCAAATCAGTAGAATCTCACCAGTGTTTTCTTCTGTCTCTTATTTTTAAAAGGCTGAATTTGAGCTCATTGCACATTCCAGCCCTCAGAAACAAAGGGTTTATCTCCCTGAGGTAACTAGTTCTGTGAGGTACTCACAAGACAGGGATCCTCCCTCTCTGACCTGAGTGATGATAAAGGAATGGAGGGTTTAACACTACATCAGACTGGGAAGAGATGTGGGACAGGGAATGAGTGGGAGCACTGAAAACACAACAAATAAAATTCAGACTCCTTGAAAGGAAACCTGGAAAGTCTAAACTTACTGCACTGTCAGGTGTTCTTTGCGAGGATTGGTTTTATTAGCACAGTTGTGGTCTGTTCCAATAAGCTCAGTCATTTCTTCAGAATGTACGATGGAAAGCAGACACTATATTGTAGGGAGTAAAACCATTCTGAATGACTTTTAATTAAGCAAGCTTTCAAATAATCTACCTCTTCAGTAGATTTCCCTGTCCTTAATTGAATTCAAACATCTCTTTAATCTTGAGGGTAGTCAACATTTTTTAAATTCACTTGCAGTATGTCAGCATACCTGTCAAGGTCAGCCTTTATTACCCACCCCTCAAGTTAGCCCTCAAGAAAGTACTGGTGAGTGGACTTGAACCATAGCAGTCCATGTTATTTAGATACATTCAGCGCCTTGTTGCTTCCAGCATTTGCATTCCAGGACAGTGAAGGAACAGTGATATATTTCCGATTCAGGATACTGTTTCACTTGGAGGAGAATTTGAAGTGGGTGGTGTTCCCATGTGCCAGAAATCCTTATCCTTCCACATGGTAAGGACCATGGAATGGGGAACGATGGTCGAAGAATTCCTGGCAAGTTGTTGCAGAGGATCCTGAATGTCTACCCATATTGCATTTTCTCAATCTTGAGGCCAGTGACACATTGACCACAGGGGTCATTGGAAAATGTTGGGAGCTGGGGCATGTTGGCCAATGACTGATATAGGGGAGAGTGCTTTTGGTGAAAAATGGTGGGGGGAAGCTGTTGGTAAACAGCATAGGGGGGAGGGCAGCTAGTCAATGACAGAATAGATAACAATGGGAATGGAGACTGGTTGGTAACCAGGACTTAGACGGTATTTGCAGGGGATCGAGTGTGGGGGTGGTGCATGTTGTGTTGATTATCAGAATGAGGGGTCGCATATTCAGGACGAAGGTGAGAAGGTATTTGTTCCCTAAGAGGATAGAGGATCTGTGAATTTCTTTATCGCAGGTGGCTGTAGAGACTGGGTCAACAAGTATACTCAAGGCTGAGGCAGACAGATTTTTAATCAGAATGGGAATCGAGAATTGTGGGGAAAAGACAGAAAATTGGAATTGAAGATGATCAGATTAGTCATGATCTCACTGAATGGGAGAACTGCTGCTATATCTTATAGTCACTGGAGCTGGTTATGAGGTGGAGAAGATCTGTCAGGCCACAGACAGGGTTGGGGAGGCGGAATGTAAAGCGAGGCAGCAAATGGATCCACGGAAATTGCTGAAAGGGATGGCTGCCTGCTGATCTGAAATGGGGTAAGAGAAATGGTGGGCATCAGAGGAGGGGAAAGAGAGCAGCAGACCCAGGTTTGCGAAGAGGTAACAGAACTGGTAAGGGACTAAGGTGAGGGCAATGAACAGTGCATACGCCAACACATTTGGCACCGAGTTCAGAGAGTCCCTGAGCTGCTTGGGCATTTATCGGGGGGAGGAGGGATTCTGGGATACCTCCTGGGGGCTGAATGGTCCTCCAAATTCTTCGTGGTGGTGCCACATTTAATTGAGCTTTTGGACCCGCAGTAGGTGGGCTGAATGGAAACCCTTCACAACCAGAGTTTGGCAGCAGCCGGGTGTATGCTGGACAACTTCCTTGTAGATAGCACATAGCATACACAGTGTGCCAGTGGTGAGGGAAAATAAATGTTTAAGGTGGTGGATCAGGTGCCAGTCTAGTTTTATTCTGCATGCTGTCTGAAGAGAGGAAAGACTGTGTCATACAGTGAATAATTTGGATTAGGCATACACTGGCTGGAAGTGTGGTGGAGGCAGGCTCAGTTGAGACATTCAAGAGGACATTAGATGATTATTTGAACAGAAGCAGTTTGCAGGGTTATGAGGAAAGGGCAGGAGTTTAGCATTGAGTCAAAATCCTGAGAGAGCTGATGCAGACATGATGGGCCAAATGGCCTTTTTCTGCACTAGCAATTCCTTGAATTTGAGTGTATTCATTGAGGTAAGTTGAGAATATTCCATCACACTGTGGACTTGTGAATAGTTGATGGTGGATAGAATTTGGAGAATTGGAGGGTGAGTTACCCACCACAAGATTCCCATCCTCCGACCTTGTCTTGTATGCCCCTGCCTGGTATGTCTGGGTTAATTCAGTATCGGCTGAATGTTAACCTTCAGAATATTGATAGTAAGGCTTTCATTGAAAGTAATGCCATTGAATGTCAGGCAAGGCGGTAAGGTTTTCTCATGGCTAGAACTTTGGTGGCATTAGTGCCAGCCCAAGCTTTGTGTTGTCCATGTCTTGCAATGTACACAGACAGACTTCTTCGGTATCGGAGGAGTTAGAAAGGGGACTGAAGATTTTGCGATCATCAGTGAGGGCGCCCACTTCTGACCTCTATACTGGAGGGAAGATATTTGAAGCTGCTGAAGATGGTTGGGGCCACTACCCCAAGGAATTCCTGCAGTGCTATCCCTGGACAGAGATGAGTGACCTCAAATAACCACAACCATCTTCCTTATTCCAGATATGACTCTAACCAAAATAAAGTTCTCCCCCTGATTATCTTGAAGTCTACCTTACTGGAGCTCCTTGATGCGACGCATGTTCAATTTTTATTTCAAATTCAGGGAAGTCCTCATTCAGCTCCTTTGTCCATATTTGCAAGAAACCTCTAATGAGGTCTGGATCAAACTGGGCACTGCTGAATAGTTTATTTTTGTTTCTTTATTCATTCACGGGATGAGCGCGTCGCTGGCTAGGCTGCATTTATTACCCGTCCCTAATTGCCCAGAGTCAACCACATTGCTATGTGTCTGGAGTCACATGTGCCACTCAATAGCAGTGTTGAAGATCCTGTCATTTTGCCGATGACAGAACATGTTTGTTAAATGTATCGATAGCCTAGAACACTGTGTTCCAGGTAGTTTCCATTCTTCCTTCGCTGAAGGAGCTAATGGAAAGAAAACTGTACGTAGCATTTTTATTTATTATTGTTCTAGCTGACTCCATGTGATCAAAAATGAAATCATGGCTCAGTTATAGCACAGTGGATACAGTATTCACAAATAGATGTATTTCTTGGATGTAATTCTGCTCTGATGACAGTCATCTAGACTCGAAACGTTACCTTGTTCTCTTTTCATGGATGCTGTCTGATCCACTTCAGTGTAGATTCCAGTATCTGCAGTAATTTGCTCCTAATTCTTAGGGGATTGGCTGACTGACAGAAAGCAGAGGGTCAGGATACATGTATCCTTCTCTGGATGGTGAACTGTAACTAGTGGGGTGCCACAGGATTCAGTTCTCAGACCTCAACAATTTACGATGTATATAAGTGATCTGGGAGAGAGTGCGACATAGCAAAGTCCACGGATGATGTTAACATAGGTGGGAAAGCCATCAGTGATGAGGAAATAAAGAGTTTACGGTTGGATATTGATAGGCTAGGAGAATGGACTAGAATCTTGCAGATGGAATTTAATGTGGATAAGCATGAGGTTGTCCATTTTGGCTGGAAAAATGAAACGGCAAATTATTATTTAAGTGGATAGCATATTCAAAGTCAATGCAGAGGGATCTGGGTGTCTTTGTGCATGTATCATTGAAAATGGTTTCGCAGGTGCAGCATATAATAAGAAAGGCAAATGGCATCCTGGCATTTATTGCAAAAGGACTTGATTATAAAAATAAAGAAGCTTGGTTACAATTATATAAGGCATTAGTGAGACCACATCTGGAATATTGTCTCCAGTTTTGGTCTCTTTACTTAAGGAAGGATGTGGTGGCACTGGACGCAGTTCAGAGGAGGTTCACAAGGTTGATTCCAGGGATGAATGGGCTGTAGTATGAAGAGTGGTTGAATAGCTTGGGCTTGTACTCGCTAGAGTTCAGAAAAATGAGGGGGCAGGAGGGAATCTGATTGAGGTATATAAAATGATAAGGTGGACATTGGACACATGTTCTCCCTTGAGGGACGGTCTCAAACAAGCTGTCATGGATATAGGGTGAGAGGAGTTAGGTTCAAAACTGAGGTGAGGAGAAACTACCTCTCTAAGTGGGTTGTGAATCTGTGGACCTCACTGCCCCAGAGTGCAGTGGAGGCAGAATCAATTAGCAGACTCATGGAAGAAAGAAACGTGTTTCTGATGAAAAGTGGGATAAAGGGCTATGGCAAACGGGCAGGGAAGTAGAGTTGAGTCCAGGATAAGATCAGCCATGATCATGTTACATGGCAGATTGGCCTCAAGGGCTGAATTGTCTCCTGTCACTACTAATTCCTATGTTCCCACATAATTGGAGCCATTGTTTTAACAATATGAAAATACAGGTACTGCGTTGAATACAGAGAGGGGAAATGTTCTTGGTAAACCGAGAAAGGGAGAAGAATGACTTCTCCAGTTATTGTCAGAGTTGGTTTTGCTTGGCACAACTCCGTTTTAAGGATCTGAGTGTATCCTCTCATAAACGTGGCTGTTCCCACACTGAAATCTGCTTCTTGCAGAAAACGCTTAAAATGCACTGACTTGTAAAGTGGTTTCGTAAAAATTGAAAATCTTACAGGAGAACATTCCACCGGTGGGAGAGGGTTAATTATGTTTGGTTTACAACAGGAATCCTGGCAGGTTTTACAAAGCACAGCTTTATTGGGTAACGCACATTCCTCTTCTTAAGTATACGGAAGGTAAGTGCCGCACTGTTTTTAGACGTTACCCAATTATAATGTGAAATCAAAGGAATTCCTCTGTGATGCCTCCCATGAAAGCCATCTGAAATAGGCAGGCTATGTCAAAGGGCAAATGATTCCATGTACATCTTTGGATGTTTGTCCCTCGATGAAGTAATCCTATATAATTACAAAAACATCTAATATCCATTAAAGTAACCTCCACAATCCATTTGGACGGATACTTTTAATCCACGAGAATCTTTTAGACAGTAAAACACGGGAATAGTTTGAAAACATAAATTTTATAAAACAAAAGCTAATTGAAAGGCATGCTGGTAGCCAAAGAAGGACTTGCATTTAGATAACATCTAATCATCTTTTTCAGAGTCATTGCAAAGTGCTTTCCACAGAGCAGGCTACTTAGACATGCTTTGTCTGTTATACAAACATTTTCCCTGCCAGCAGACCCAACAAACGGCAAATGGAATGGTTAACCAATCTTGGTAGTGTTAATTAGTAAAGGAATAATGGCAAGAGCACTAAGGGAATTCCCAACCCTCCTTTCGTCTAGGATTATGGTTTTTTTTTCACATCTGTCAGGATGGACACTTGGATCCTTGATCGAATACCTCATCTTAAAAATAGTATCTGGCAATGCAGTGCATCCTCGCAACTGCACTTATGATAAGGGGTATGGGGTAGCTTAAATTAGTCAAATTCTTAGTGTGGGACTTGACCTCAGGGTTGTGAGACAGGAGTACTATCAGCCGACATGTAAAAGTCACAACTGTCTGAACAGGAGGTGTAATGGAAGTTCTATAATGTTGCACAGAGAAGTCTTTGAGAAAATATCAAATTGAATTAAGAATTAATAACATATTAGGGTATGGTCAGGCTTGTGTCTTACACTTGCAATATCAGTGATGTCAAGGAACTATGATTGGATCAGCTGTATTATCTAAAGTGAAGGAGTTGCAGTGGGAGATTTCTTTCAATTCCTCCCACTTCCTACAGACAAAGGGGGTGGCCATGGGTACCCGCATGGGCCCAAGCTATGCCTGCCCCTTTGTAGGTTATGTGGAACAATCCCTCTTCCGTACCTACACTGGCCCGAAACCCCACCTCTTCCTCCGTTACATTGATGACTGCATCGGCGCCGCCTCGTGCTCCCACGAGGAGCTCGAACAGTTCATCCAATTCACCAACACCTTCCACCCCAACCTGAAGTTCACCTGGACCATCTCCAACACTTCTCTCTCCTTCCTGGACCTCTCTGTCTCCATCTCGGGCAACCACCTAGAGACAGATGTCCATTTCAAGCCCACTGACTCCCACAGCTACCTGGAATACACCTGCTCCCACCCACCCTCCTGCAAAAATGCCATCCCCTATTCCCAATTCCTTCGCCTCCGCCGCATCTGCTCCCAGGATGAGACATTCCAATCCCGCACATCTCAAATGTCCTCATTCTTCAAGGACCGCAACTTCCCCCCC
>JAHRHZ010000031.1:16750607-16790054 GCA_024137785.1 Ginglymostoma cirratum
TTCTGATGAAGGGTTTAGGCCCGAAACGTCAAGTTTTCCTGCTCCTATGATGCTGCTTGACCTGCTGTGTTCATCCAGCCCCGTGCTTGTTATCTAAAGTGAAGTTGGTTTGCCCTTCATTTCCCACGACCAGATCTGGATTCTGTCTGAACCTGCCACCCTTCCTTTCTAACCTGCCAAAAAAGAATCAAAATCTTATGGTTAATGCCTGCTCTCTGCGGTTTCTAAACATTAACATTCAGGCAATGTGTGAAACCTCTGCATTTAATATCCAGGGGACTCAGAGAGAAACTATGCAGGGGACAAATTGGCCTTAATTAAAATTACTGATTTCTCTTTTCTGACAGATCTATTAAAGTTTTTTTTTTCTTACCCCTTCACATTTAAAACTCACCAAATTGGCCATTATTCATGTTCAGAATCAGCAAGCTGTTATGACAGAGTAAACCTCCTTTTGCCCAATATTTGTACTTCCAGCTGAATGGACGTGGGGTTAGGTTTTAGGCTATGGGAATTTTAAAAAATGTTTACAATGATATTAAATCAAAGAATTTGTACTTCCTAGTGAACTAGCAACAGCCTATGGAAGGTTGGTGGATTTCAGCAAGCAAGGCTGAAATTTGTCTCATCTCTGCAAGGTAAAATCACACAATATTAGTTCTCCCAACTATAACTGGTATCCCTTGTACAAATTTTCATAGGTATTGGTCTTGGAAGGTTGTCATGGATCCATACTCACAACATGCCAGTATCTTCAGAAGAGAGATATTTCTCAATATTTGAGATATAATTGGATAATTTTAATAGGGTATCATGATCACGTGCCACAAGATGTTTGGACATGATTGAAGCCTTGTGCCCATCACGGGCAGCATGGTAGCTCAGTGATTAGCACTGCGACCTCACAACATCAGGGACGCAGGTCAATTTCATCCTCGGGCAATTGTCTGTTTGGAGTTTGCACATTCTCCCCATGTCTGTGTGGGTCCCCTCTGACTGCTCCAGTTTCCTCCCACAGTCCAAAGATGTGCAGGTCAGAGTGCATTGGCCACGCTAAATTGCCGATAGTGTCCAGGGATGTGCAGGCTAGGTGGGTTTACAGGGAAAGGGTAGGGGGCTGGGTGTGGCTGGAATGCTCTTCAGACGGTTGGTGTGGACCCGATATGCTGAATGGCTGGTTGCCACTCTGTAGGGATTCTATGTGGAAATATTGGCTGAATTTTCAGGGTGACAAGATAAAAATGACCAAAGAATCACAAGACGTAAAAACAACAGGGTGAGCACTTCTATAAAAATTTTCAAAGGAACCATGCGCAGGCCTGGAGCTTTCAGTTGGTTGTGCTGGTGTTTTTCATATAATTCACCTGAAATTGGTGCCATACGTCGCAAAATTTACGTGCAGGTTACATCCAGTATAAATTGAACTGTGACAATTTTCCTGTTCGTTTAAAAGAAATTCTTGTTGGGAACAAGTTCTGTCCACAAAACATGCATGCTCTAGATTGAATTACCATTGCAAATATCTGCCAAACTCACTTGTTTCCAGACCTTTGAAGGGGAAAAGGGCGCGTTTTCAAAATCGTTTGATTATAATAATTCACCTATTAAGAAACTGACTACTCTACCAATGAAGCTGGAAATGAGTCCACATAAATTTTGTAAATTTACTTTTCAGACTCAAATTGCTTTTTTTTGAGATTGTGATATCTTCAGCCATATTAAACAAACAGAAGCAAGTTTCCAAATTTCAGTGTATAACAGAATGGCTTTTAACACAAATCCTTAAGAACATCATTGTAACATGCTGCCAAATTGCCATAGCCCTGACAGATTTTGCATTCAGCTATGCGTAAATGTCCATGATTGAAAACTCAAGGGGAAAATATCAGTGTCATTTCAGTCCAATGTGAAACCTCTACAGAAGTGCTTAATGTATCAAAGCATATTGCCTTTTTGAGGTATAAAACAATATCTGTTCTCTCTTTGACATAAGTGATCATTACCATTTAACACTATTGATTATTCTTCACTTGATACATTGATCTTTCCCCTTTAGGCAGACCTGCTTGTTGCTTCTAGTCACTGTTTGTTTAACACCAATAATTATTGCCTACTTAGGCACCGCAACTTGAAGTAAATAACGTGGTATTTATAAATTAATTGATGATCCCTTCAGCTTGTGGAGTGCCTTTGAAGTATAGATACTGTGATAATTTAGTGAAATGCTGTTGTATATCTGTGCAGAGCAAGGTTCCACAAAAAGCAATGAATGATGTTACAATTTGCTTTCGTGATGTTGTTTGAGTGGCAAATATTAGCCATGATTTGCTAAATTAAAGGAGACAAACCAAGTATATTCAAGCTACCCTCTTAATGAAACCTCTAAACCATTAAATATTTTATTAACAATGATTTATTCTTAGGATGTGCATACTGCTAACAGGGATTGCTGAATTCTTGCCCAGTTCTTGGCTCTGATGGTGGACCTTTTCCTTGAATTCATGTGGTCTGTGTGATGAAGGAAAGTTGTTAGTCAGTGTTTCAGCATTTTGATCAAGGAATGATGAAGGAATGGTGATACGTGTTGCAACTCAGAACGGTGTGTGACCTTGAGAACTGGGAAGTGAAGCTTTCCCATGCACCATGTGTCCTTGTCCTTGTAGACAGTAGAGATCAGTGATTTCAGTATATGTTTTGCCAAAGAAGCCTTGGCAGGGTTTTGTAGTGTGTCCAGTAGATAATGCAAATGCCAGGGGATTGTTTTGTCCTGGATAGTGCTGAGATGCTGGAGTATTGTTGAAGCTGTACTTATCCAGGGAATTGAGGAACATTCCATCACACCTCAGAGTTGGAGTTTGCAGGTGACAAAGTGCCTTTCAGGATTTGGGAGGCAAGGCAATCAGACACAATACTTAGAGTCTGAACCAGTCTGGTTACCACAGCATTTAGTGACTGGTCCGTTTTGTATTCTGGTCAATAGTCGCTACCAGGATGTTGCTGTCAAGAGACTCAGTGATTGCAATGTCATTGATTGCTGAGGCAAATGATTATGCTCTCTCCTAGGACGGCACCGGTGCCTACACTTATGCTTACATTAGGCTGTTTCTTTTTCTATGTTAATAACACAATTTGTTCATGTTTTAATGTATATTTCTTCCGTATTTTGAAACCTAGAGGAAAACTTTGTGCGCAGCAGTTAATGATTGCAATCAATTGATAACATTTGATAATGAAATAATGGGTCAATGTTTTCACCATCTGTTAGTGTTTATCATTTAAAGTTCCTTTGAAACACTCTCATTAAGCGTTAGGTTAATCTGTTTGTGAGGTTTAGCTGTCAGTAAGGAATATTTTGAACTTTTGATGAGGCTGTAATATTGCACGAGAAATGAAACATACAGAAGATGATTGAGGCTCGTTAATTTAAGAAATAAAAATAGATTGCGTTTGAATGAAGTAACTTGGGAATTTTAAATATGTTGTTATTTCATTAAATATGAATTGTGCCTGGAACAATCTTGCCTGCAAAAATAAGCAAGCAAGCTTTTACAACTTTTAGTATCTTTCAGACCTCTACTGTTCGGAGAGACCAGAGACTTGAGACAAATGTTGAAATTTCTAAAAATATTGTAGTTCATATCATTTAACTAACCAGTATCATCACTAACTTTAAGTGCTATGCTACACATGGGCTATACCATTACCTTGGATGACTAGGGAAAACTTTTCCATCATTTTTGACCCTTCTGATCTTTATAGTCTCCATTCAGTTTGCATCACCTTGAGCCTAAAGGTCCACGGTTGAGTCAGTTTCTTGACAACCACAGATCAAATTGACCAAGGAGCAATTGGTGGCTTAGTTCTTTGTTCAGCCAAACTACAAATAAATTTTAAAAACCAAAAGAACTGCAAATGCTGTAAATCAGGAACAAAAACAGAAGTTTCTGAAAAGGCTCAGCAGGTCTGGCAGCATCTGTGAAAATAAAATCAGAGTCAACATTTCGGTCCGGTGGTCCTTCCTCAGAGGAAGGGTCATCGGACCCGAAACGTTAACTTTGATTTTTTCATTACAAATACTGCCAGACCTGCTGAGCTTTTCCAGCAACTTCTGCTTTTGTACAAATAAGTTTTCCTGTGACCTTGTGACATACGCCATCATTGAATGCACAATAGCATCCTGGGACTACAGCTTGTTACTATGTTTCTTCCCCAAAATAGGTTTGTGATTCTGTGCACCCCTACACTAGCTGTTCTCTTGAGAGATAAAGAACAGGAGGAAGGCAAACAGCTGCAGATCTGGCTTGTATTTCGCAAGGCAGTCATTTACAAGTGAATTGGCCTGGCACTGGGTCACAGTGCCCCTGTTCAGATTCCTGGAACTCAGTCATATAACCTTGGTGAAGGTGCCTGGCACACAATAACAGAGTGCCAGTAGAAGCTATCAGGGGTCAGATGGTCTGCCTGTTCACCCAGTCAAAGAATGGTGCATGAGCTGGGGGAAGCTAAGGAGGTGGAGGAACCAAGTGAGATGGAATTAAAATGCATGTAAAATGTTACATGAGAATATTAATCATCATTTATAAATAAATCATGATTTCTGGGAACATTTACCTGATCAAGCAATTCAACAATCTGGGCTAGCGCAGAATTCTAGAACAATAACTTGTTGACAAACCCAGCAGGTCTGTTTTGCTTCCTCTTCTTGGCAGGGCTTCTTTAAGATCCATCAGTTGATATTATTCAAGTTTATTTCAGTTTAATTACTTGGCTTCCATGACCAGAAAAACCGATCTCCCTCTTAATCTCCTTTGTAAAGTAATATTGTTTGGAATGGGCCTGTGGACAGTTGCCAGTTAGGTTGTATAGTCCCCCAGTTATTTTGCCGCATATACAAATATTCAGGGAGCCTCATAAAACAAACTTAAATTTCATCAAATTGGATTTCTTTTCCTTTTTATGTACGATGGAATCCCACATGACACAAGTTATAATCTTCTTACAAAATGCATCTCAATGGTACCATCTTGTTGTTACAGAGAAATAGAAGTTAAAAGAATGTTAGAAATCAACTGATTTTAAGAGGCTTGACATTTGACCTTTTAGATATGGCTATGACAAGTCTGAACCCCAGCAGCCCGGGGGAGACATGTTTGGAACTTGTTAAGCTCTCAATTTACATTATGCCTGGTTAGAAATAGATTATGTTCAACAAAGGATCATGAACTAATTTGTGTTCATATGAGGCTGGGCAGGTTCAATGAAACTGTAAAGATGTGCTTTCTCGCAGTGCCCTGCAGCCGCTTGGACTTTTAAAAACTTGCTCTGATGATGTTGGGAAAGGTTAATGTAAGGTGTCATGATGGAGTTTAATAGAGCAAATAGAGTGATTGCCTTCAGTGGTGAGTTACTAACATGACTAATATATTAAAAACAGACAAAAGTTTGATACAAGATATAGCCAATTCAGTTAACCAGTCCGCTCCATTCAAAATTAATATATGCTTATTTGCTCCTGCAGTTTTTTCCCTGCCACACTGTTAGTCTCTGACTTTAAATATTAATAGAATTTTGTTCTCCATGTTCCTGGAAAACCAAGTTGAGCAAAGCTATTTAAGCCTCTATAACCCTCCATGATGATGATATTTCAGAATTGAATGCATTTTCCCCATACAATGGTATCTATAGATGGACACATAGTGTTCCACAGACCACACAAGTTTTCTTGAAAAAAGCATTGTGACATCGCTTATTTGCACCTGAGGGGTCAGACGAGTCTCAGTTTAACTTTCATCCCAAGGGCAGCACCTCCAACCGTACAGCAGTCTCTCAGTGCCAGGCTGGATTTGATATTCAAGGGTCTGGGGTGGGACTGGAACAGAGCCTTCTGAGCCAGTGATAAGATTACTGCCACCAACCAAAGCTTGATGCCTGCTCTTTAGATTTGCATCCTTTAGGGGGTGCAATTTCCCCTTCTCGCTGGCAGAAAGGGGGAATATTTAGGCCAGTTGGTCTTGGAGAAATCCTTAACCACCTTCTTACCAACTCACTAATTAAGTACTGGGCGAGGAGGACTTCTGAGGTTCTTGTTGTCTCGCCAAGAATTAAGGCCTATGAGGGGTCATTTAACGGTTAGTCTGAACCTGCCACATTAGTTTCCTGACTGGTTTACCAGGCTGGAGTGGGCGAGGGCCTCCATATGTGCCAATTTGAGGACAATCAGAGGTACAGATGGAGGGCGTATAAAGGAAAGCCACCCTCTGGCCTTATCACTAACACTCTCACTCCTGACTTCACTTTTCCTTACAACCCTCAACGCACAAGAAGCAAAAGAAAAAGACCTCCCTTCTTTCCACTGGATTCCCTGAAGGGTAGGCCTCAGCCTCTGACTGGCAGCATCTGGCGATCCGAAACACCACTTTTGAGGCCTGTGATTGGCTGAGAAATTCATGCACATTTGACTGTCAGGTTTTAACAGTCCACCAAACTTTCTCAACAATGGGGATGACGAGTTAATCAACATTAAGCATACCCACCCAACCACATAGCCTGAAAAAGGGGAAATCTCAGTCCCCTACCTCTTTCTGTCATCTACCTGATTTCTTTGGATGCTACTGTTGCCTCTCACCCAAAGCCCCAGATTATCTCCTCGGATGATGTCTGAGAAGCACTGCAGAAATGCACGTTGCCTTGGGCTTTGCATCTGTGACAAGGAATGGGTTTTAAACTGCACTTTCTGTACATTTTACCAAGTAACTTCAATGCAATATGAAGACAGGATGGCACCTTTTTCCCTCACTGTTGTATCATCTGAAATTGGATGGGTCAGTCTCCGAGGGAACCAGCAAGAGTCAGTAATGACTGAGATGCCTCTCAAAGTGCTTTTCCTGACACAGGCAAGTGTCAGCAGATTTTAGTTGATGCTGCCGCCCATGTTCGATGGTTCAAGGCCCTGCTGCATTCTGGTTGCTGATGGCTTGACTTACTCTTACATGTAAACCTGAGCTAATCTTTTCTTGATGCTCACCACTGGAGCCACTACAGTCACTGGAGAGTTCCATGGATGGAAGGACAAGGTCTCAGTCACAAGTGTCTAAGCAGCCATTGTTTCAAAGCCATTACAGGTGCGCTTTATTCTGTGACATAATGTAATACAGTGGAGCAAAATCGGCATTTATTATAAAACCACGAGATGAAATGCCATTACTTCCAGCAACTAGTTTCAAGTGAAAGTACCAGGATAGACAAAACACACCAAATATCCTGACTCTAAATCCTTACCGAATAAACAGACCTTAAGTTTCTTTTTGTAGAATTGTGGTTGACTTCCTCCACCAAATCAGCTCTACAAACTAAATGTAATACAGGAAAACTACCTTTATAAGCACCAAACAAATTTGGCTATTTTGAAACCCTGAATGATTATCAGATATCTTTATGTGCTTGTGTAGGCAGCCTTGAGTGACAGACATGACAAATCAAAGAGAATGGCAACAATACGCATGAAGTGTTTGACTGAAGTAATTAGAGAACAATTATTAAACTGTACAATGACTCAATGAGTGTGGAATATGTCAGTTATACAGTGTGTTAAAATTATGCTAATTCTACATTTGGATATTCAGTGGATTTTTCCTAATATAACCCTTCAATCCATGGTTCTTGTTGCTATTCATGGCCTCAAACAGAAAGAAAGGCTTCCATTAATATAATGCCTTTCATAACTCAGTCCCCATCCCGTCTTGAGCACTAATGGACTATGTGGCCTTGACTGGCAAGCAGCAATCGCAAAGGTGTACTCTTCACTTTAACAGCCCACAAAAAACAGTGTGCAAATCAAAGGGGAAGATAAATGACACTTTTAGGAATGATAGCACTCAAAGATGACAACTCAAAGATACAACACTGAGAAGCTCTCCCTATCCAAGGCCCCTAAGATCTCGAAAGGCAGACTGGCACCAGCTGAAAGAAATTAGTCCTTTGGTGTATATAAATAATCATTTTCTGTTATTTAGTAACTAGTCAGTGGCTGCATGCATCTTTTGATTTATTTTCTCTAATTTGGAAATAATTGGTTTATTTTTACACTAAGTAGGACAGGAGGACTTGTTTGGACCTAATTGAGGAAGTGCCAGTCTAGCTGTCTGGTTTCCAGCTCACTTCCTGGCCAGCCTGATCCTGTGAGCCCAAAACTGACATGTCTTTGACACTAAGTTTCACAACCTCTTGTTTACTCCATGGTAACTCCAGTTCTGAGAGTGAAAGGCCGAACAAGCAAATAATTGTGTATGGCTATCATTCAGAGGAACATTCCTGTCTGAACTAGGAACCTTCATTTGGACCTGGTCAGCTCCATTCTCCAGCACCCCCACTACCAGTGTCCCGAACTCGGATCTAGGGAGAAATGCCCAATGCTCTCCTTTTCTCCTGCTGCTTCCTCCATTCCAAGCGTGCGTTTAAATGATGTTTGTCTACCTCTCTGGATCATTGAGTCAGGCATGCAGTTTGTGGGTGATGCATTTTATAGCAAGGCTGACAGCCAACATGAACAGGACTTAGTTCATTTGGGATACATGAAAATCAGGGAATTGCTTAGAAGTTTTGAACTTGAAAAGCCATGGATTTATAATGGGGGTAATTTTAAAAGTGCTTGTTAGTGGGGAACCTCATCACACACCTTCCCAATATTTCCTCCCATTAATACCAGTAGAAAGTAAAACATATATTGTGGTGTGAGAAGAGTCTTGGATGATATTGCAATGGGTGTGTTAATTTTAAATTGCTTACCATTGCTGTCGAAACTACTGCAAAAGGTCCCTACATTAGGGGAGTTTCTTGATGATTTTAGTTTTGACTAATACTGTGTATTCTATTCTCTAATGTGCTTATTGTCAAGTTCACTGTGGTTTATTTTGGTGGGGAGCTATGTAGTTCAAAAGGTGCAATATTCCATTCCTAATGCCTGTGTTGAGCTCCTCCATCTTATGTACATTCGCATTTGGTCAGGACAGTTACCCTCAGTATCACTGATAAAAGATTTTAAAAATCACCCAAGACATCTGTTGCTATCCAGCAGTTAGTGCTGAAATCAAGTCTGTGTGAGTGCAGTGGGTCTTAAGGAAGCTGAGTTCCAGCTCCACCTGTAAAGCTTTTCATTTTTATTTCCAAAGGCCATACATGAGTAATGAACGTCTAATGTGTGTAATGTTGGGTGGTTAGTACCCATGAAGCTACCTTAGCAGCACCTAGTTCTATTTTTGGAGAAGGCTGGTCTCCTGCATAAACACTAGCAAGTGCCAAATGCAGTGGCTGCCCTACATTGTTTGTAAGTGTATTCTTCAGACTTTATTTTGCCCAGTTTTGTCTCCTCCATTTTCATCATATGCTCCTTGATATTGCAGTGAGGAGGCAAGTTTGCCAAATGAACAAGGTGGCATGGTGGCTCAGTGGTTAGCACTGCTGCCTCACAGCGCCAGGGACCCAGGTTCGATTCCATCCTCGGGCGAATGTCTGTGTGGAGTTTGCACATTCTCCATGTGTCTGTGCAGGTCCCCTCTGGGTGCTCTGTTTGTCCCACAGTCCAAAGATGTTCAGGTTAGGTGGATTGGCCATGCTAAATTGCCTGTAGTGTCCAGGGATGTTTAGGTTAGACATGGGGAAATGCAGGGGTAGGGGAATGAGTCAGAGTGGGATGCTCTCTGGAGGGGCAGTGTGGACTTGTTGGGCTGAAGGGCCTGTTTCCACACTGTAGGGATTCTATGATCTATGATCACACAATGCACAGTAATTGGCACATTCCAGTGCTAATGCTAATCGAGTGGCAACTAATAGTCATGTTACACTAGTGCCAGGTGATGACCATCTCCAACAAGGAAGAATCTCACCACCTCACTTTGACATGCACTGGTGTTACCATCACTAAATCCCCTAATGTCCATATTATGGGAGCTACCATTGGCCAAAACCTGAACTAGACCATACATATAAATACTGTGGTTACAAGATCAGGTCAGAGGTAGAAACTCTGTGGTGTGTAGCTCATCTCCTGACTCTTTAAAACTTGCCCACCATTGACAAGGCACAAGCCAGGAGAATGATAAAATATTCTCCAGTTGCCTGGATAAGTGCAACTCCTACAACAGTCAAGAAGCTCAATACCATCTAGGACAAAATAGCCTACTCGATTGTCACCACATCCATTGCTTTCAACATTCACTGCTTCCACCATCAACACTCAGTCACAGCAGTATGTACCATCCACAAGATGCACTGCAGTAAGCTACCAAGGCTCTGTACATAGTACTTTCCAAACCCATAGCTCCTCCACCCAGAAGGAGAAGGGCAGCAGATGTATGGAAACAGTACCTCCTGCAAGTTTTTGCTCCAAGCCGCACACCCTTCTGACTTGGAAATATATATTGCTATTTCTTTACTGCCACGAGGTTACAAATCCTGGAAACCCCTTGCTGACAGCATGATGATTGTATCTACCCCCATGGACTGCAGCGCTTCATGGAGGCAGCTCACCACCACCTTCTTGAGGGCAGTTCAGAATGGGCAATAAATGCCAGGACAGCCAGCATTGCATGGATGAATAAAAGAAAAGCTTCCTTCTTGATTGGGGCTGAGCAGGCTTGGAACTGAAATATCTAACATATACTGTCATTTTTTGGTGCTGACTGTTTATAATTGGAGCATTGTAACTAAATAATTGTCTGGAATCTGACACATTTACCATCAATTTAGTCAAGTATAATAAAAATGATTACCTACCGGCGCTTCTGATTTTCTGAAGAACATGGACCTAGCTATTATTTTAATTGTTTTTAAGCCTCCTTTATTTAGAGTCATTATGTTTACACTTTTTATACTTTTCTCCTTTAGCTGGGGTTGCTGGGTGATTAATGTGTAGGAAAAAAAAAGGCAGAGAAGCAAATTTAACCTCTGAACAGTAACATTTTCAAACGGGATGCATTAAGACTAAAACTGAGAGACTAGCTGAGATCTATGTAAATTCAAAAGCATAGATAATGGCGTGGGATGAAGCTGTTTCATTCTCGTCTACAAAGCCTGTCAGTTGAGTTTCTTTCCTAATGTTGACAGCACTTGACACATTTCTCGCAACTCTTTGCGATAGCAGTCAGCCTTTGATGTCTGTTGAAGTCGGAAACTGAAAAAAATATTCTGCTGGAAGCCACTAGAAGTTAGCTTTACATGAATTACACAAATCATTTAGAAGTGATAATAATGAGGGGCTTGTATGGCCTATTATTGTCATTTGGGAGGTGGTGTGGGGGTAAGGAATATTGTGAGTATTTTATTGCTTTTAAAGGCAGACCTGCACATGCCAGCAAAACCAGAGAACTCTGCTTTCTCCCTTTTTTGTCTATCTGATGAGTCTGGGTGGAGGATTTTCTAATCTTCTGTCTGGCAGCTCAATGTTTTTTGCTCAAAAGCTGCCAGTGTCCTACTTTCAGCAGATCTGCTTTTAGATTTTGACAGGACTTTAATGTTTAATTCCTTTTGATTTGCAACACGCACACATCCACTAATCAACTGTATCTGCATCAAATCTAAGACCTTTCTAACAGCTGCAGCACAGCAGACTGCAGTTACAAAGGGCTGCCATGTACATTCCTCTTCCTTGATTTGTTTCCTTCCACTTAAATCTTTCCTTTCGTCTTCCGTGTCTGATCATCACTTGGCGCATGCAGGAGGCTCCAAGACTGTCAATGGGAGTCAGGGCTTGTAGTCACGATAAACATGCCATGCCACACTATGCCTTTACTACCAGGAGGAGTTGAGGGCTGGTGTCAGGGATAAGAGCTACCAATCCAGGTTGGCATCTCAATAACCAAAAATATGAGAACTGGCCTCACTCATTAGATTGTACAGTAAATATCAAGAAGCGCAAAATGCTCATGAATGCATGTTCACTGCAGTAATTAATCCAGACAGTATTTTTGACATGTCAAGTGGGAAATATACATGATAAGCAATTCAGACATCATGGTTTAAAAGCAAGGATTTGCCCATTTAAGACAGGAATGAGGAAATTTGCTTTTCCTCTCTGAGGGTTGAACGTTTTTGGAATTCCCTTCCTTATAAGGCAGTGGATGCAGAATCTTATGATATTTTTAAGGCAGAGGTAGATAAATTCTTGATGACCAAGGGGATGAAAGATTATCGGGGACATACAGGAATGTAGAGTTAAGGTTAAAAATCAGATCAGCCACAACCTTATTGAATGGCAGAGTGGGCTTCTCTTGTTCAAATGTAGAGATTTCATAGAATCCCTACAGTGTGGACACAGGCCTTCAGCCCAACAAATCCACACCGCCCTTCAGAGCATCTCACCCAGACCCATCTCCCTATAACCTACCTAATTTACACACCATTGGGCACTATAGCACAGCCAATCTACCTAACCTGCACATCTTTGGACTGTGGGAGGAAACACACACAGACACAGGGAGAATGTGCAAACTCCACACAGACAGATGCCCGAGGCTGGAATCGAACCTGGGTCCTTGGCACTGTGAGGCAGCAGTGCTAACCACTGAGCCACCATGACGTTTTCTTCTGGGAATATTGCTGGTATTTTTGAAAAAGGAACGGATGAATGTGAATCTTATCCTATATTAATTTTTAAGCTCAAACATGCTTATTCTATTTCATCTTCAATGATAATATGAATGCTAGTATGTACAGTCTTAAAAAGCGAAAGATCCTGTACTTTATAGTCGGGGTTAGTGGAGTGCTCAGCTATAATAATGTGGGGTGATCCCAAGTTCAATCACTCATGGTTAGGGGCTGATCCCAATGAAGCCATTGATAAAGATGTTACAGTTGGCCTCAGTGTTCCTAGATGAGGGACAATTCCAGTGTGGTTTGTGCTCCTGAGATTGCTGGAATGTCTGAGTGACTGTATGTTGCATGAATACAGAATCAGGCTGGGATCCCCTTTATGGTTAGCGAGTCTGTGCTCAGTGACACTGTCCATTAGAGGTCACCGTATCGCAGGTCAAAGGTCATTGCCGAGAAACGTTGGGCTAGAGATTGTGATCAGGGCCGGAAGCCTTATTTCCAAACCTGATCAGATTAAAGTTTACCTGCTTTGTTTGCTTCTATGCGGGAGATGTCTGGACAGGGGCTCTATGTCAACGAACCTGTCCAGGATTCCAGCAGCAGAGAGAATCAACGTGGAAACCATGGTCTGACCCGTTTACATCAGTCAGTACACTATGTCCGTCACCCATTCGATAGCTGTGGAAGGTATGTGAGCTGAGTGTGGGGTTAGGGCTGCAGTTGGGTGAGGTGTTAGAATGCCAGGTGGGTGAAGGGATTGATGCCAAGTTGGGGTAAGATGCTAGGTAACTGAATGAGTGCTTAAGGTAGGTTGAGTTTGGGTGTGGGAGAGAGAAGGAGTGTTGATTTGGAGCATGGTGGAGGAACAAATCAGTGATGAGTTTGGGGCAGGGGGTTGTCAATTTAATACTTACCTGGGAGTTAGAGTAGGGTTTTAATCCTTTCATCTTTCCTGGGTAACTACTGAGCTTAACTGAGTCTGGACCCTCCAATGCTCTGACTTTAATGAGCTTTCTTGGAGGATTCTTGATGGAGGAGAATTGCCATCACAAGTTTCAATTTGCCAGTCTGTTCTATTGGGGTTTTCCAGTCTGCACACTGCCCCTACAACTCCCTGGCCATCGGAATACCTCTTTCGCTCCCCAGATGCTGTCTATCCAACATTTTCTGCCTTTAGCTCAGTGTGAACACAAGGTGGTGTATTCAAGGCATATCTACTCATGTAAGAATCCCTACTGCACAAATCCCTGCCACTCAAAGACGAGAAGAAAACATTGGTGAAAAGACACTATAACCCCAATGCCCCCTCTCCGTCTGCCTCAATTCACTTTTTATCGGGACCCTGACAACCAGGGTAGCAATGATTCGCTGTGTTGTAATTATCAATCAGTAAGTCGGGAACTGGTACTTGTCAGTGAAGGTGGAGCTTTTACAGTCCTCAGGGAATTTGAACTAATCAGACAGGGCAAGCTGCATTCAGTTATTGCTAAAGCTTTGCACAAATTCCATTACCACAGTGAGTACCCTTCAGAACTGATTGTAAAACACTTGGGACGTTCCAAAGTTGTGTAAAACACCCATTAAATGCAAGTCGCGGACAAGGGTGGCGCAGCTGTAGTATGGCGCACTGACCTCTACATCGCTGAGGCCAGGCGCCATGTCTTGACACCTCCTCCTACCGCCTCCTTGATCATGACCCCACCCCCAACCACCAAAACATCATCTCCCAGACCATCCACAACCTCATCACCTCAGGTGACCTCCCACCCACAGCCTCCAACCTCATCGTTCCCAACCCCACACCGCCCATTTCTGTCTCCTTCCCAAAATCCACAAACCTGACTGCCCTGGTCAACCTATTGTCTATGCCTGCTTCTGCCCCACCGAACTTATCTTCACTTATCTCGACTCCATTTTCTCCTCCCCGGTCCGGAAACTCCCCACCTACGTCCGTGACACCACCCATGCCCTCCACCTCCTCCAAAACTTCCGATTCCCTGGTCCCCAACACCTCATCTTTATCATGGACGTCCAGTCCCTATACTCCTGCATTCCCCATGCAGATGGCCTAAAGGCTGTCCGCTTCTTCGTCTCCCACGGGCCCGACTAGTCCTCCTCCACTGACACCCTTATCTGCTTAGCCGAACTCATCCTCAACCTTAACAACTTCTCCTTCAATTCCTCCCACTTCCTACAGACAAAGGGGGTGGCCATGGGTACCCGCGTGAGCCCAAGCTATGCCTGCCCCTTTGTAGGTTACTTGGAAAAATCCCTCTTCCGAAGCTACACTGGCCCCATCCCCCACCTCTTCCTCCGTTACATTGATGACTGTATCGGAGCCGCCTTGTGCTTCCACGAGGAGCTCGAACAGTTCATCCACTTTATTAACGCCTTCCACCCCAACCGTAAGTTCACCTGGACCATCTCTAATACCTCTCTCTCCTTCCTGGACCTCTCTGTCTCCATGTCCGGCAACCACCTAGAAACCGATATCTATTTCAAGCCTACCGACTCCCACAGCTACCTAGAATATACCTCCTCCCACCCACCTTCCTGCAAAAATGCCATCCCCTATTCCCAATTCCTTCACATCCACCGCATCTGCTCCCGAGATGAGGCATTCCACTCCCAGACATCCCAGATGTCCTCGTTTTTCAAGAGCCGCAACTTCCCCTCCACAGTGGTCGAAAACGCCCTTGACCGCGTCTCTCACGTTTCCCGCAACTCATCCCTCATAGCCCCTCCCTGCAATAACAACCAAAACAGAATCCCTCATGTACCACCACACCAACCTTCAGATTCAACGTATCATCTTCTGGCACTTCCATCACTTGCAATCTGAACCCACTATCCAAGGACATTTTCTCCCCCGCACCCTTATCTGCCTTCTGGAGGGACCGCTCTCTCCGTGACTCTCTTGTCCGCTCCCACCTATCTGCTCCTTTATCCAACTTCCATCCGCCTCCTCCTCTCTCTCTATTTATTTCAGAATCCTCCCCATTCCCCATTTCTGAAGAAGGGCCCAGACCCGAAACATCAGCTTTTCTGCCATTCTGATGCTGCTTGGCCTGCTGTGTTCACCCAGCTCTACACCTTATTGTCTCAGATTCTCCAGCATCGGCAGTTCCAACTATCACTAAATGCAAGCCTTTGATTCTTCTTTCTTATGTCAAAGCAGACCATGTTTATAGCTCCTTCCTCTACCCACCCAGATGGTTTTTGGACTTGTAACTTCCACACAGAGGCACCATTCGCTTGACCTAAAGAATAGGCAATGGGTGGCATCTATTAAGCTGTGTAAAGGACTCCTTTGCAGTTGTAGGTACAAATATCCAGTTGCACCACTGCAACTGTCAGACTCAGTTTTCATTAAACTCACGAGCTTAGCAACTTACACGATTGAGTTCAGATTCAATGGCACCGTGTACTCTGAAATAGATGGTGTTGCCATGGATCCCCGGAGGTTCAGTTCTTGTTAACATCTTTGTTGGTTACCATGAGAAGCGTGTCTCTGATGGACCCGCTATTAACTGATTGCATCCAATATAATGATTACATGTTTCACAACTTGAATCAGCGGTTGCAATAAATAATTTCTTTATGCAGTTTAATAGACTGCATCCGGCATCCAAATTTACTGTTGAAATGCAGTGATCAAGCAATTTCCCTTTTTTTGATGAGTTGGCTAAGAAATTTGCCATTTGGTTCTCATACAGTCGACCAGAAGCCTATCTTCATGGTTAATATATGGGTTTGTGGTTCCTACAGTTTCAGGAATTATAAGATTAACATGAATGGCAAAGCCATGAATTGGGGTCCAGACATATGTTTACTCTGCCCCAACATGGTGGCTCAGTGGTTAGCACTGCTGCCTCACAGCGCCAGGGCCCTAGGTTCAATTGCACCCTCGGGTGACTGTCTGCGTGGAGTTTGCACATTCTCCCTGTGTCTGTGTGGGTTTCCTCTGGGTGTTCTGGTTTCCTCCCACAGTCCAAAAATGTGCAGGCTAGGTGGATTGGTCATGCTAAGATTGCCTGTAGTGTTCAGTGATGTATATAGATTAGGTGGGTTATAAGGGGATGGGTCTGAGTGGTATGCTGTGAGGGTCAGTGTGGACTTGTTGGGCCAAAGGGCCTGTCTCCACACTGTAGGGATTCTATGTTTCAGTGGGAGCTCAATGCTGAGATAGCATGCATCAAAATTACCCTGCTTGGTAATGGCCACTTTAATCAAATTGTCACTCACCAGGTACCACTCAAGTTCCAAGGAGTCACAAACATGTGAGCGACAAGCAAAACTAGCTGTCTCAAAATGCTACTTTGCAGTGAACCCTTGAGTAAGTGTTTTTCTGTACTAACAAAATGCTGTCATCGAGACAGAAAGATGTTTTGCCTGCAATACAAATGAGCAATGTGATATATATGTTTCAGTGCCAGTTTAAGCAATATTTGCAAATGACTAGTGGACTGCATTGAACAGAGTATCCCTTTGACTGCTCTGAGCAGGCAATGTACCAATCAAACTCAGCCACTCCAAGCTTGCAAACCTCAGAGGAATATCATAACCCATATTTAGATGCGATTCTGCTACTGAACAGCATTTACCAAATAAGCTTGACTGTGCTAAGAATTACAGCAGAAACCATGTTTAAGTTATCGCTTGGGCTCACAGTGTGATTCATTCGTATGTGCTAGAAGTCGTACATATTAACACATAGGATCCTGATCTTGGTAGACAAAAGGAATTAATACAATGAGCACAACAATCTATTTCATGTAATTTAATCAAGTGAATTTATATCCATTCTGCGTTGAATCTTTTCAACTGAGGGAAGCATGTTGGAGACTGGCAATCCCTGCTGTGTTCCCCATGGCAACACCCTAAACAGTCAGTTTCTACCTGCCTGGTCTGACTTGTTTCTGCTGGCTAAGATTGATGGTTACCATTTCCTGCTACATCCCCATGCTAACTATGGTCCAAGCAACCAGCATCCTCTTCGTCTGTGGTATACATCAATGTTCTTTTTCCAGGTTTGGTTTCTTCCTTGTCAATCTTGATGAGTTCAAGACGGAAAGATTTGACTTTGTGTCTCTTTCCAGCAAACACCCTAAAAGCACAATGGAGATTCTTTCCATAATGTGCAAATCGTCTGATTTTTAGTTCCAATTTTACACTCAGGCAGCATGTTAACAATCTGCACTGTCATTTTCTCAGACTAACCGCGATTGAGGGCATGAGAGATTCATTAGATGGTTGACATTTTCCGTAAAGCCTGTAATATATGTGCATTTTTGAAGGTTCCAACTACACTTCACCATCTTTTCCAGATTACGTGAATTAGATGGTTATGCTCATTAGAGGTTTTTTTTGTAGCTTCTTAATAGCATTCATATTTAGTTCAAGTAGTTTGACCTTTCAGCACTTGGATTTCAGATCTGAGCAGTATACAGAAAGCTCTGGCATACAACAGATAGATATTTGATAATCAAGACTAAGACGATCTGTGGAAAAGACCTTTACAAAATATAGCCACCGCCCTGCCCACATCAGTTATGTTAGTGGGGCTATCCAAGCAACTTTGCCAACTTGTTAAGGACATTGTTCCTGGCACTGGGCAAGTATTTCACTTCATTTCCTCCCGCACTAACAGTCTGTCGATTCGGCTAAAAGCACAGCTGCTTATAGTGCGTAAGCAAACAAGGTCCTGGTTTTACAGAGGTCAGTCAGCGAACTTCAAGGGGCTGGATGACCATTGCGTAAAACTCGTTCTCTTGTGAAGATTCATATCATGTGTAGAAATAAATTGAGAGAAAGAAAAACAACCTGAAGTCGAGCCTTTTAAAAGCAGGTGGTTTGTGTGTTGAACCACACGAGGAGAAAGTCATAAAACCAAATGAGATACCATGAAAGAAAAACAACACCAGGCAAACCCAACATTCAGCAACATCTGGAGACAATTTTAGATTTTTTTTTCTTCTCTCTGCAAATGAAAATAGCAGTGAAAAATCAGCATGGAGCGTATTCCTTGAAATAAAATCTACTGTAGAAAGCTTTTCAAAATAAAAATGCTTTATGAGTCTCTCTGGAAAAGTCCACATGTTTACAGAGGTCCTGTGAGGTGCCCCATGCAGTTATTTGAATTTATTGCAGCACTTTATAGGAGAATGAATGCTGTATTCCTGGTGAGAAGTGTACTTCTAAAAATCCGTGCAAGTTTCCAAGATAGAGGGAGGGGGCGAGGAGGGGTGGGGGGCTGGTCGAAGAGGGAAAGATGATATGTTACACCTTTGATGTGTTGGTGGTCTCTCTGGTTGATCTAAGAAACAGACCAGCTGCTATTGCCTCGTAGCCAGCAGATGTTCACACACTCTCAAAACTCTACCATTGGTTCCCCTCCCCCCAATCACACCCAATTAAATCATTCAGTTATGTTGTCTTCTCATCGTTTGTGTCTTTTTGTTTAGTTTCTCACTCAATAAGCCTCTAGTTGTATGTCAGTATGAACTCGCCGGTGTCCTGCGGGCAAACTTTTTCACTTGTAACCTGGCCACTCAGTACATTTGTTCCACCAGCATGCTTTGAGTAAATGTCTTGGAGGAGCAGTGGGGGAGTTGCTGAGTTGAAGTGTTTCGTAAGATATTTCAGAGTGTTCATGCACAAGGATATATTGACATGTCGGAGAGTCGTAGTCACACAGCATGGAAACTGACCCTTTGGTCCAACTAGTCCATGTTGACCATGTTCCCAAATTAAACTAATCCCTGTTGCCTGCATTTGGCCCATATCCCTCCATACCTTTCCTATTCATGTACTTATCCAAATGTCTTTTAAATGCTATAACCGTACCTGCATCCATCACTTCCCCTGGCAGTTCATTCCACACGCGAACCACCCTCTGTTTTAAAAAAAAGTTGCCCCTTGTGTCCTTTTTAAATCTCTCTTCTCTCACCTTAAAATATGCTCCCTAGTTTTGAACTCCTCCATCTTAGGGAAAGGACCTTTGCTAGTCGCCTTATCTACGCTGCCCATGATTGTATAAACTTCAATAAAGTCACACCTCAGTTTCCTACACTCCAGAGTAAAAAAGTCCCAGCCTATCCAGCCTTTCTTTATAACTCAAACCCTCCATTCCCGGCAACATCCTGGTAAATCTTTTCTGAACCCCCTCCAGTTTGATAATATCCTTCCTATAACAGGGTGACCAGAACTGGACACAGTACTCCAGAGCAGGCTTCACCAACGTCCTGTACAACCTCATCATGACATCTTAACTCCTATAGCCAAAGGTCTGAGCAATGAAGGCAAGCGTGCGAAATGCTTCCTTAACCACCATGTCTACCTGTGAGGCAAATTTCACAGAATTATGTACCTGGACGCCTGGGTCTCTCTATTTTACAACAACTCCCAGGCCCTGCCATTAATTATGTAAGTTTTCATCATCACCAAAGATGCTTTTGTTTGTTTCACCAAATTACAATACTTCGTGTTTATCTAAATTAAACTCCATCTGCCACTCCTCAGCCCATTGACCCAGTTGATCAAGATCTCTTTGTAATCTTAGAAAACCTTTTTCATTGTCCACTGTACCACCAATTTTGTGTCATCAGCAAACTTACTAACCGTGCCTCCTCGATTTTCATCCAAATCATTTCTATAAATGACAAACAAAAGTGGACCCAGTACCAATTCCTGTAGAAAATCACTGGTGCAGGCCTACAGTCTGAAAAATAACCCTGCACCCCCACCTTCTGTCTTCTACCATAATGCCAATTAGCCAGCTCACCCTGAATCCCACGTGATCTAACTTTACTAATTAGTAAATCACGAGGATCCATATCAAAGGCTTTACTAAAATCCAAGTAAACAATGTCTACCGCTCTGCTTGTATCAATCTTTATGGTTACTTCCTCAAAAAATGCAATCAAATTTGTGAGACAGGATTTCCCTCACACAAAACCATGCTGACTATCCCTAATCAGTACTTGTCTCTCCAAATGCATGTAAATCCTATCTTTCACAATCATCACCCAACAACTTACCCACCACTGATGTCAGACTCACAGGTCTATAGTTCCCAAGCTTATCCTCACAGCCTTTCTTAAATAAAAACATAACATAAGCCACCCTCCAGTTCTCTGGCACCTCACCCATGATTATAGATGATAGAAATATTTGCTAGGAGCCCCACAATTTCCTTCCTAACTTCCCACAACGTCCTAGGATACATTTGATCAGGTCCCGGAGATTTATCCACCTTTGTGTTTTCTAAGACCTCCAGCACTTCCTCTTTTGTAATATGAACTCCTGTAAAAACATCAATATTTATTTCCTGGAGTTCTCTAGCTTCCATTTCTTTCTCCATGGTAAAAACTTACATGAAATATTCATTTAATATCTCTCCCATCTTCTTGATCTTCAAGGGGCCCTACTCTCTCTCTCGTTGCTGTTTTGGTCTGATCTACTAGTAGAATGTCTTTGGATTATCTTCAACCTTATCTGCCAAAGCTTTCTCATAGCCGCTCTTTGCCTTCCTGATTTCCTTCTCAAGTATGCCCCTACGCTCTTTATATTCTTCAAGAGATTCATTTGATCCTAGTTGTCTGCATCTAATATATGATTCTTTTCTATTCTTGACTCAAACCTCAATATCTTTATTCATTCATTGTTCTCTCACCTTACCAGCCTTACCTTTCACTTCCTTGGGATTGGTTCACAGTAACAAGCAAAGTACTGCAAGAAAGCAATGTCTTCTGCAGAATAGCTGACAAACTGACTCCCCTACTCTTGCTACCTGTCATCAGGGTATGGGAATGTTATTACAGACAGCCCGTTGACATATTTGGATGTAATAAACACCCTTTCTATGATCTACAAACCTAGAGTTTCTGACCCAAAGGTATGGACACCACCATTGCACTACAAGACCTACACGTGCACATGACAAAAGATACACTGCTCAGAGGTTCCAGTTGTGGCTTTAGTGATTGGATGACTTCATAAGGATATTCTTACCAAAGCACTGCTATCTCGAACATTTCTCCTCACTAGAATTTAGGAAGAAGAACATGCTCCAGGCGAATAGGGGTGAGAAACACTCTTCTGTCCCTTTTCCCCCTCTCTCTTTCAGCACCTTCTCCTGCGCCACATGGCCTATGGAATCATAGAATGCTTTCAGATCAGAAGGAAACCATTCAGTCCACCATGTCCACACTGACTCACTGAAAGAACAAGTCAGCTATTTCCATTGCTCCATTCTTTCCCCATAATTGTGCAAATAATTTCTATTCAGGTATTTATCCCATTGAAGCCTGTCTCTATCCATCCCAGCCATGCTGTATTCCAACAGGAATTCCTACTTAATGCTTCTGGCTCTGGGGGCAACTCATTTGTGCAGAAGCCTTGAAATCCAGTAAAGTCCTTCAGCGCAAGCTGCGCCACTTTCTGCAGAGTTTTGCAACTTAGACGATCTGTGAGAAGTACCAAGCCATCGTGCAAGCACAGCGAAAGCCAGAATAAATCCAGTGCCAGCTAACCTATAAGTAGTTGCTGGTCTCTGTAAATAGCCCTGGTATAGTGGGGAGGAGGAAGTTCTTTCCTGTTGCGTGACAAGCACTCAGCTGTGTGAGATGAATGAAGAGTGTTGAGACCCAAAATGGCACTGCTGCCTTCAAATGAGCGGATTTTCCAAACTGCTGCATACGCACAAATGCAGTCAACAAGATAATATCTGGTGCCATTCATGGCAGCAATGTGTGTGTGCAGGCATTGGGCTCCATGTCACTCCCTGAGCAACTCGGCTGTGCCTAAACAAAAGGCACTGACTACCGAGCCTAGAGTGCCGTCCTAGGCTGCGGTTCACTAACTCAGTGCGTTGGGTTGAATGCTCTCTTTCTAGACACATTTTCATTTTGATATTTTTGGGCTTAATCTGTCATGGTTTGGAAAGGAATAGTAGATAATGGAATCTCTAGAGTATTTGTAGCATTGTCCATCTTTCTACATATTTTAACCATTTGCGATATCCTCCGTCTTCCTGAGTGATCGACTCCCATGTTGCGTAACATCAGACGGAAGTTGCCTCATCCATAACTGGTCTGTCTTTCTCCCTCCCTGGGGGTAAATACTTGGCGTTTGTCTAGTACCTCCCCTGATGGTACAAGTGTGAGGTGTTGCATTTTGGAACGTCAAATCAAAGTGGGAGTTTTGTGGTGAATAGTTAAAGTGGTTAAAGTGGTTAAATGTGGTTAAAGAGTATAGTGGAACAGAGGGACCTTGGAGTTCAGGTGCACGGTTCTCGGAAAGTGGAGTCACAGGTAGACAGGGCAGTGAAGAAGGCTTTTGGCACACTGGCCTTCATCAGCCAGGGTATTGAGTACAGAAGTTGGGAAGTTATTTGGTGAGGCTACACTTGGAGTATTGTGTTCAGTTTCGGTCACCTTGCTAAAGGAAGGATGTTATTAAACTGGAAAGAGTGCAGAAGAAATTTTCAAGGATGTTGGGAGGACTGAGTTACAGGGACAGGTTGGAAAAGCTAGTACTTTTTTCTTCAGAGTATGGATGATGAGGGGAATCTTCTAGAATTGTAGAAGATCATGAGAGGCATGGACAGGGTGAATGCACTCAGTCTTATTCCTTGGCTTGGGGAATCAAGGACTAGAGGGCATCAGTTTAAGGTAAGAGGGAAAAGAATGAATGGGGACCTGATGGGCAACATTTTTACACAGAGGGTGGTACGCATATGCTATGAGCTGCCGGCAGCTGTGGTTAAGGTGATATTTAAAAGGCATTTGGACAAATACATAGATAGGAAAGATTTAGAAGGTTATGGGCCAAGTGCAGGGAGATGGGGTTAGTGTGGAAGGACATTTTAGTTGGTATGGACCAATTTGGGCTGAAAGGCCTGTAGGACTCTATGACTCTATGACTGTAAGTAAGGAATCGGATCTAGCCCCAGTCTTTTCAGCTGCTTCCATGTTTACAAAACTGTGCTTTGGACTGGAGACATCATTAGGTAACTGTCCCAGTCTGTGGAGCTAAGCTTGTAGTGACAAGTAACAAAACTGAGAAGCTTCAACTCCTACAAGACACCTGTTGAGAAACTGGATCAGGTGCTACACGGCTTGGTGCCAGCAACGCAGTGAAAAACCATTGCTATTTTAAATCTACTTTAGTGCTCCCATGGAATTACTGTCTCCTGACTTCTGCTCATTAGCAATTACTTTGGTTTCAGCTACGAAACCAACACCCTGCCATTTGACAAAACGTTGAAAATGAAATACAAGAGCTGTTTCAGTGCACAAAGAATCTGGCTATCCAGCTTCTTGTCATTTTGAATAAGGAAGTATGTAAGGAGAAATAGCAGTTTGCAGCACAAGGGCCTCTTGTGCTGTTTGAGAGACTGTTGGATGTCCAGTCTCTCATTGGGAAAGCGTTGTGCACTACCTGGGTGAATAGCTCCTGAGTAACAATGGTCTGCGATCTCCCGGCCTAACTTCTTGGTTGCTACTAACATAACAACATTGGGGCACTTAAAGGGGAGTGGAGAATTACATCAAAATAGGATCAGGACAGGGGACCTGATATGGGAGCTATTTTCTACTTGTGGAGTCTAGTTGCAGTGTGTAAAGGATAGGTTTAATGTAACGTAGTACTTTCAGCCTCAACAGTTAGGATTCCATGATCAGAAAATTGGTGCACTTCATAATCATCCTAAAATGAAACAGTGGCTTACATTTATACTCTGCTTTGCCAAATCTCCCAAAACATTTTGTAGTTAATGATGTTATTTTCAAATTGTAGTCATGGTGCAAGGTAGGAATTGTGGAAGCCAGTTTCCACTCCCACAACCAGTAAAGTGAAATTCTGCTTCACTTACATTGGTTTCTGTCCAGACCAATGATTGATAACAGATTTTTACAGGCGTTGAGTCATTTCTGAAAGAATGGGATGAGATCCTAGGCAACATATTTAGTTTAGGAGCTGGGAAATCTCAAGTGCTTACTATTCGTTCCTTGGCTTCTGGCAAGCATGAGTTTCTGAACTGGTTCAATGCACAGCCCAATGACATTATAACTCTCTGCAATCCAGGGGGCACGACTGAGTAGTTGGCTTCGGGGTCGGCCGGTTTTCATTCACTGCTGTTGAATCCGAACAAGAGTTCATGATACGTTTTATCAGGATACATTCTTCAATCAAGGATTCTATGCTGCTGAAGAAAATGGGACTGTTTGTAGATTAGCACTTACTTTCACAATGGGATTAGAGAGAAAACAGTACTGTGGATTCCTCAGTAATGACCAGATCTTTACATGATGGTACAAATTGGACTGGAATGGCATTTGACTGTTACAGATATTAACACTTGAGACGAAAGTGAATTTGAATGCTGAAAATCTGTAATCCAGACTTTATTTCATGAATGAAAATAGTGCTCTGGAAATTGCATTTATATTTTTGTAACATGATATAGATTAAAGATACTGGGCTGATTTATGTGCTAATGAAGTGTCAGACCAACCCCGGCTTAAAAGGTACAGTTAGACAAAAGGTACAGGGAAGTCAGGGTCGGACTGGGTCAGGTCTGTCCAGCCAGTAGCAAAAGCAGATTGTGAGTGGCCCCAAGTCTCTCTATCTCGCAGCCCTCATTAGCCCCTTCAGTCCCTTTTCAGAGCAGCACGGTGGCTCAGTGTTTAGCACTGCTGCCTCACAGCACCAGGGACCCGGGTTCGATTCCACCCTCGGGCGACCATCTGTTTGGAGTTTGCACGTTCTCCCCATGTCTGCGTGGGTTTCCGGTTTCCTCCCACAGTCCAAAGATGTGCAGGCTAGGTGGATTGGCAATCTTAAATTGCCCATAGTGTCCAGGGATGTGCAGGCTAGGTGGGTTAGCCATGGGAAATGCAGGGTAACAGAAGTTGGTACGGAGGAGTCTGAGTTGTACTTGGAGAGTTGGTGTGGGCTCAATGGCCAAACGCCCTGTTTTCACGCTGTTGGGATCCTATGATAAATGCCAACTTGTGCCCACCATACATCTCAAAACTCACTCATGCTCCATGCTTCTTCGTGCCAATTCATAAAACCACCCCGCCCAACCCCAGGTCTGTGATGTCCATGTGCCATCTCCATAGACACTCAACCTGTATCCTCTATGGGGAAATGGAAAAAAGATTTCTAGCAATCTAATACCGAGCTCTCTCAAACAATGCTAGGCAGTGCTTTTCTCCAAACGAGAGAATTTAACCGTCTACCTTAATATTCAATTACACCACCATTGCTATATCCCACACTGTCTACATTGGAATGCTTAATATTGACCAGAAAATGAACAGGATCAGCCATATGAATACTGTGGCTACAGAAGTAGGTTGGGAATTCTGAGGTTAGTAACTCTCCTCCTGATTGCTCAAAGCCTGCCCACCATCTGCAAGGCACATGTTAGGGGTGTGATGGAATTCTCTCCATTTGCCTGAATGAGTGCAGTTCCGACAACATTCAGATAAAGTAGACAACCTCATGGGCTCCCCTCACCCATCCTCCAACTTAAATATTCACTCCATTACCCTCTGATACCAGGTGGCAACGGTATGTGCTAAATTCAAGACGCGCTGCAGCAGTTCACTGAGGCTCCTTACACACGACTTCCACAACCATGATCCTCTATCAATTTGAAACACAAGCATAGCAAATGCATATGAACAATGCCACCTGCAAGTTCTCTTCAAATCCATGCACAATCCCACTTTGGAAACTATATTGCTCTGCCTTTTCACAATTAGGGTCAATATCATGGAACTCCCTTCCTAACAGCACTGTGGGTGTTCCTGGCCGAGATGGACTGCAGAAATTTCATGACCATGATTCCTCACTACCTTGTCAAGGATGGACACTAAATGCTGGCATTCCCAGTGAGGTCCGCATCCCATGATTTAAAAATAAAAGGACCTGTCAATCAAAGCAATCGAGCAGAGATTAATTTTGACTCTCACAGACAGTCTGCTTTTTCCCATATTTAAAGAGCAGGGGATGTAAAAACATCAGATCATGCCACTTAAATAACCCTGTTTGCCCATCAACAGCATTGTAAGTGCTGTGGAACCAAGCCGGCCAAATTAAGACACCGATTAGCCACAACTTAATTAAATGGCAGAACATGCCTGAGGAGTCAGGTGACCTCCACTGGCTGCTGTGTGATCATTTGGCCAAGCATCAGAATGTTGCACTAATTTCTTGTCACTTGTCTGTCATCTTCGTCTTATACTGAAGGTGTGTAGTCATGGTGCTTGGGAAAATGTACACTAACAAAGTACGGATGGTAAAAGACAGTAAGCCATTCAGCATGGGAGAGGGACAAAGCATCCTAACTAAACTTAGTTATGTCCTTACCTGACATCCATATAACATGTCATTCTAAAAGAGATTGTCAGCGACCGATGAGGAATTGTGGTTCCCTTCCCTGCCCCCATCCTATCCCCTCTTTTAACAGCAAGATACTAAGGCGATTTGACATTGCTTGTGTAGCTGTATGGAGATTAGTACGCTCAGCGCCCATTGATATTTAATCTGGAAACTTCTTCGGGAACCTTCACAATATGTGTTTCAGTTTGGGTCGCCAGAGAATGACATCCATGTGCCAAAGTCAGAATAACAGAACTATTTTTCGCACCGCTCTGGGTGTATTATCAGTAGGGAGGTGATTTTTTTTTGAGTCAGAATGTGAACCAAAGTACTGAAGCGTCAACTGTCAATGCTTTTCTGATTTGTACAGTTCAGCTCCTTATCAAAAAAACCCAACAAGGCTTCAGGAGAGCCGACCTGGAATTCTGTTTGGATCCCGACTGTGTTCTTGCCCAGGCAAGTATTTAACAGACTTCAGCACCAACTCTCTCTCAGTGTGGTGCTGCAGATCAATAGCACTTTGTCCCAGATGCAAAAGCAGGTGACTGTATAATGCATTTTTGCATTCTATTCAACTGGTTCTATCATTTAAACGCCAGGAATTTATCATAAATTTCTTGTAAAATTTTTAAACACTGGCATCTCCCTGACGTTTACTGTTTGACATCCATATTTTGTTTTGTAGGTGAAAGTAGCAGAGAAGCATTTTGTTTCGGGAGGGGGTGCAGTACAATTTCAGTGCACGGCAATCGAATCTGCCTTGTTCTGTACATCCAGGTTTTAATTAGGGCTTATCACTGGCCAATTACCACCGTAGGCTCATTAAGCTCATTAAGAGGAGCTAGCCATAACAACTGTCCAGGTGTTGGATTGAACCATGCAGAAGATAAGCCATTGACGGCAGCTGCAAGCTTCCCCTTTTGTAATGAAATATTTCATTAGTGCATATTTTGTTAACAGATTGGAAGGGCCTTCCTCCAAGGACAGGCCTTTACAGGTTCAATGAACACATCAAACAGTTCAGTAGAGGCTGCTGCTGCGAGAACTACAGCCTGTGGCAAAAAGAGAAGACGCAACATTTTCAGGAAATCGTAAACTACAGTTTAATGAAAGGGGAAATGATTTGGTGGAATTTTGTTAAAACAAGTGTGATCTGTGTCATCGATGCAATGTAACATTTAACATTACTTGATGGATGAGGTGAGATATGATCATTTGCACTAAATCAGCAGTGAGTTAGTCATTGTACTATGAATTATTTTTGTTTTTCCTGCCCAGTTTTTCCCTACTGTCCTGTTCAAAGACATTGGACCTTTGGAAGGCCCCATAAGGACCTGGCTCACCTAGTCCTTGTTTCTGTGGACCTTGTTGACAAGTGTTTGACCTCGTGGATCACGACAACCAAACTCATGTTTGTGCTTGCCATATGATTCATGCAAAATAGTGGCCAGGCCTTATTATGTCCATTGAGACTTGATCTGTAACTTTTCAGGGCAGATCTCTTAGCCTGTTCTGCATTCATAAAGAAGGAGTTAGCCAGCCCAGCTTAACTGAGTAGGAAGGGTTAATATTGCCCTGGATGAACCTTGCCCAATCTATATATAGCCCTCACCTGGAATTTTAAAAGAAAACACAATTTTCTGTCAGATTGTGTTGGTATGTGTTGTAAAATATAGATACATGCACAGGTTTCAGTGTTGCTTACCAAATAATTTCACCAGAGGACTTGCAGATTGCAATAAGCAGATACATGTGGTACCCAACTATTCTGTGAACACTTCTCGTGTATAGAATTTTGCATATTTTATTAATTTTCCAGTGTAACTTCAAAAAGATAGCATCTTAAACTTTAATTTGACAAAAGGCTGCTGGGAATCTGGGTGAGTGGTTGTTCATTTCAGGAACTGATGTCTCCTTTTCTGGAAGACTGGGAAGATCCAATGTGAAATAAGAAGGATGAGGATAACAGGAACATGGGAAGCACCTTCTTTCACAGCCCACCAACGTCACCTATTGATCCTGACTTGGATATTAATGACACTGTTCCTTCATCAGTGCTTTAACTGGATCCTGGAACTCTCTTTCGGTACAGCTTTCAACACACATTAACACTATGGTTGAGGAAGAAAGTCTACCACTTCACAACTGATGGGCCATAAATGCCACAGCTGTCTACATCCATGGATAAATAAAACAGTGTAGATCCAAAGTAATAAATTCAGCCAATGAACCTTATGTTGACAGTCTCGCTCTGAGAAGCCACAGAGCAGATTAGTCTGGGAAATGAAATATATCTTATTGATGCACCAAGAAATGTTTACCTATGAAAGTCCATTCAAAGATATGAATTAGGAGCATCCAGTGCTTCCAACTTATTCATTATTTCATAAGATCATTGCTGATCTGATTGTGGTCTCAACTCCACTTTCCTGTCTGCCCCTGATTCTTTTTGACTTCTTTGTTGGTCAAGAAGCTACCTAGCTCTGTCTTAAAAAATATTCAATGATCCTCCCTCCACCACTGACTGCAGAAGAGAGTTCCAAAGATTCTTAATCCTTAGAGACAAAAATATTCCTTGGCTCCCTCTCTCAAATGGGAGACTTCTTTTTGTTAAACTGTGTCCGTTATTTCCAGTCTCTCCCACAAGAGGAACCATCCTTTCAGCATTGACCCTATCAAGTTCCCTCAGAAAATGCCTCCATAAGATTCACTCTTGTTCTTGGCCCAGTTTATTGAACCAGGCCCCATAATCCCAGGTATTCGTTAGTGAGCCTTCTTTGATCTACCTCTAACATATTTGCATCCTTTCTTCAATGAGAAGACCATATTTGAAGGCAGTACTCCTGATATGGTCTCACTAATACTCTGTACAATTGCAGGGGAAAAAAATCCCTACTTTTACAATCCATTCCCCTTGCTGTAAGTAACAGCATTCTAAATGAGGCCCATCGTTCAGACTCTAAGGACCTTTACTTTGCCTCTAGGCACACTAGAATTGCTTTTATTTGAAACTGCATTAAAAAGTCCCCATCTCTGCAATAATTTCTCTTCATCTTGAAGTACAAAATTTTAATATAATATAATTTTAAAAGCAATTTTCAGGAGCTTGACTTACCTGTAAAAGATGCGACGCTGCAACCTCCCCCCCAACTTTGTTTTTCCCCAACCCATCCAGATAATTATGCTCTTGAAGTTTCAGAGTGAGCTGGTGGGTTGAAGGAATTGTATCTTACTTCCACGTTTAAATTTTTCCGAGCTGATGTTTTAATTCTTAAATCTCGTTTTACCAAGTGCCCATTAGCTGGCATTACACAGTGAATCCCCTTGTGCATGTAAGGAATTAGGTGAAAATGGATGGATATGTGGAGTGTGAATGGAGAGGATCCTAATGGTTGTCAGTGTTGGAAAGGGTGTGTGTTTGTATTGTCATCAGGCAGTGACAGCACCTAACTCGATTTTGATGTCACCTTGAGATTGAATAAATTCCAGATTTGCACATGAGAGATGGATCCTGAGGTTAACCTTCAGTTTTTGGGTAGATCAATTGGGAATGTGGAAAATTCATGTAACGGAAGTCAAACATACATATGAAAGGGAAACGCGGCCATACTCTAACAACCAGTCTGGGTAAGAAGGGTTTAAAAAGCAGCATAATCTCCTTATTAAGTCAATGCATAGGAGTTGTTCCAATTTCTGATTGGCTTCTAGTTGCTTCCTAAAATCTCTGTAATTCTACACACAGGAGGCCACAATTGGTTTGGTCTAAAGTAATTAAGTAGGCTAATATTTATTGATAAACTGCACAGTAATGTTGGTAAGTACTGTAATGTAATCCTTTGATCCACTGTGCGGAGGTTTATGATATCATCCACTGTTCATCGCAAGCTGTCTACATTATAAGAAAGTATCCTTGTCTCTCCAGCAACAATTTTTAGGCAATGGTGGGATAAGATAGTAAATCTCCAGACATTTACATTCAATTAAAGATATTAATATTGCCCAAATAGGGAGGGATTTGAGGGAAAGAATGAGTTTTGAATGCCTAGGAGCTCCACATTCAATCCCAAAGGAACACTGAAACTGCCACAATTCATCTTGTTTGCCTTGATAGTGTTATCGTAATCATGTGATACTTGCCCAGATTGTAACCTCGCCCCTTCAGAATCTTTAAGATGCATCATTTCAACCTTCTCTTTTCCAGGGACGAACATTCTGAGGAAGAGCTGGGGTTCTCTGTCTAACCAGGAGCAGCAGTGCAGGCAGCTCATTGGCACTTCTGAGATTGTAAGGGAAAAGCATCAGGAAGGCTTCTTATTACTTCCACCAAGTTTATGGAGCTTGGGGGAGAACTGTGATGCTTAGCTGAGGCTGAAATTAGCCTTCATGGATTGATGCAAACCATTCAGGTACCCCATGCTCAGATACCCCAAGTTACTTGCCCACAGCCTGGCTGACAGGATCCTGTCAGGTGCAGTTTTAACCTGAACAATAAGCCCTGCCCAAATGGTTTGGTTAGGTTAGCCTCCACTGCTTCCTCCTGACCTCCTCACCCAGAACAGGCAGGAACTATTCCGAACTCATTTGACCAGCACCTGTATTTAAATTTCCAATCCACTTTGCCATCCAGCTTCCCAAAGCCAACCTGGAATTAAAGCCGGCCTATCACCCACAATATCAAATCCCCCAACATAGGATTATTTTGGTCAGCTTAACATGGGCCTTGTCATGTTTGAAGCCCAATTTTATTGACAGCTGTGGTCTTCGTACAGACGTAAAAATTAGGAAAAGAAACCTATTTAGTTTTGTAGAGTATTAAATTATATTCATAACAGTGACTGTTTAAGTAACTCCGCCATGATCATGTCATCACACACTTCTCCTTTTAGAGGCAAAGTGGAGTGTGTCTTGGACAGACAGTTCTCAGAAAAGGTCCCACACTTTTAAAATAATGGCACAGATCTTCTGATCAGGATCGGGAACTTTACACACTTCGTTACACACTTACCTTTAGAGAGGATCACTATTTGAACTCTGAGCAGGAGATTTCTCAGCTGAACCAGTCTAACATAGTGCAGCAATCCACACTACCTGCAGTGAAGTGAATCAGAACTGAAATCATGCCCCTTTCTCAAGACAATTCCTGATATATACCAGGATTTGAAGATCCTGAAGCCACTTTCACAACAATTGAGAGAAGGTAAATGTGTAAGGTGGTTGAGGGGTAGGAATCCAGGTAAGGGGTGAAGAGGTAGGGTGTTCAGTGACTGAAGGGTACAGTGGGTGTGGTGCTGGGTGCCAGGTGGGGAAGGGATATGGTGCCAACTAAGTAGGTGAGTTATTGTGGTAAGTCAACAGAGGGTCTGGTCTGGCCAGGATGGGTTTGGTGTTCATGGGTGTTCGAAGGAGGAGGTCAGTCATGAATTGGGGTGGTGAGTTTAATATTTACCCAGGAGTTGGGGCAAGTTATAATTCCTTTGACTTTTCCTGTGTAAGTATTAAGCTAAATCAATCAGAGCCCTTCAAAGTCTCTGCTCTAACTCTGAGTTTATTAGAATGTTCCAGAGGACGGGGAATGGCCCATCAAAAGTTTCGATTTCCAGGGTAATTCCCAAAGAGTCAGCTCCATTGGGATTTCTAAAAATAACACAGTGCATGCTGGAGAAACTGAGTGGGTCTGGCAGCATCTGTGGAGACAGAAACAGAGTTAACTCTTCAAGTCCAATATGACTCCCCTTAAGAACTGTAAGCTTTTCTGCATTGTCCCAACACACTGTTGCTGTTCATGCTCCTGCAATGTCTATTTCCCATGGAAGATCTAATTGTTTAATCAGGCCGGGTGACATTACTGAAATTTGTTTGTTATACTTGCGCACCCTTGCAATGTAGGTGTTGCCAGCAATTCATGTGATGAAGGTACTCCAGCAATGCTGTTTTAGTAGGGAGTTCTACTGATGATGTTGCATGTCATGGACTAGACCCAGTTCGAGCCATTATGTCAGAACACTGGTAGAGATCAGTATAAATGGAATGCAAGGTTGTTCTGTGACCATGCGGGCGGTGATTGGCCCCTACCAATTCGAGCCCCAGCTGTGTTCCAAACATTTTTACATTCTCAAGTTCAATAACAGTTGGCAACTCAAAACCAGCTTGCAATTGCTTTCTTCTCTATTGTTCCCTCTTGCTGCTCCTGTCCCAAACATAGTAACTCTTCCTGCAGTGTGGCTGCGTAGATTGGCAATGAAACATAGAAGATAAGAGCATGGGTAGGCCATTCAACCCCTCCAGCCTGCTTCGCCATTCAATATGATCATGGCAGACCATTGAACTTAATACCCTAATCCTGCTCTCTCTCCATGTCCCTTGTTCCCTTTAGCCACAAGCTAACTCAGTCTTGAAAACACACAATGTTTTAGCATGAACCCCTTTCTCTGGTAGAGAATTCCACAGCCTCACCGCTTTCTGCGTGAAGAAATTTCTCCTCATCTCTATCTTGTAAGGCTTACCACCCCTAACTTCAAAACATGACCCTTGGTTCTAGATTCCCCCACCATCGAGAGCATTCTTCCTGCATCTATCCCGTCTAGTCCTGTTACAATTTTTATAAGTTTCTGTGAGACCTTGCCCTCATTCTCCTAAACTCAAGTGAACACAATCCTAACTGACTCAATCTCTCCTTGTAATGCCATCCCAGGAATCAATTTGACAAACCTTTGCTGCATTTCCTCTATAGCAAGAACATCCTTCCCCAGACGTAACTTTTTTGTATGTGGGAACCTTGGCTAGTGCTTTTCAACAGACCATTGTGATTATGATGCACCTTGGGGTGACTTGATAAATGACCATGCGTGAACAATTTGCTTGCTTTTCCACACAGGGTTTCATGAAGGAATTTCGAAATGATTAGCCGGGTAGTTGGTTTCCTTTGAAGTAAGTGTTTGTTGTTCACTGAATTGGGTATCTAGTTAAATATTAATGACTGTAGAAGCACTAAAGTCTAGTTTGACTGTTACGGTGCACACCCTTGAGTTGGCATGAAACTGCATTTATAGATGAATATGTGGAAATCAGTTAAAATGATCAGTACAGATTAAAGACTTCTTCTGGAAGCGAGTTTTTTTTAAAGAGTTCTTCAGGTTGAGTTTGGGAAAAATGTTCTATCTTTGTCCCTTTTCTGGAGCTTGCTCACAAATTCTTTTTGTCTTGAAAGCCTTTTCAAAGCCATCTTTATGACCCTTCTCTCAGCCTTCATGGCTCTGCTTCTGTTTTCCTAGCCATTGTACCTTCCTTAAGTGCCTGGGACCTTTCTTCATGTTAAAACCATTGTATAAGGACAGGTCATTGCCATCACTGCTGTTTTTAGCAACAAACCCTCACTTTCTTTACCAGATATGCTTAGGATTGTCACAAACAACTTCCCACCACAAGCCAAGAGAGCAATTAGTCATCAACATTTTGATGATTTTGGAATTAGAGTGACTGTGCAGTTTTCCCTTTTAAACTGATGCTGGATATTTGGGTGTGAGTTACCACAGGCCTAAACTAGGCATTCTCCATTCATGGACTCTCATAATTAATTGCCTATGTATTCACAATAGTAGGAACCGGTCATGTTTTAACCTAAAAGCTAAAACTGACTTTCCCAGCTTCCTTTCTGCTGATTGCCTGTCTTTTGCTGATTGCCTGTCTCTTGGAGATGGAAGTTTTTTTGTAACCCATTTTTGATCTATTTTGGCACATCGACTAAACTGGCGTTCTGTACAGGGTATTATTGAAGCATGGCAATTAAAAGTCCTTAGTGTTTGTAAAAGAAGACTGTAATCAGGACTTGCTGCTAAGCTTCTTCTGCATTTTTTTTAATACAATTCACGTTTTAATGACTTTAAAAAAGTGTTAGCCAAGCTTTCTGTTCATTGTGGATTGTAATCTTTCTATTTCAAATTGAGGAGCACTCTTCACCATTGTAAATCCTTTAGACAAGTAGTCTTGGAAAATACTCTAAATTTAATCTTCTGTTTTTTTTTCTCCCCCTCCTTTCCTGGGGTCAGTACTCACTGCTGTCTAGTGATGTGTACAGTGGCAACAATCTGGTGCCTTGCTTGCGTGGAACAAGAAAGGGACTATTCGATCACCATCTGACTGTGTGAAAATATGGCAGCTGAGCCTCATCTTGGTCTTGTGTCTATCCATGCGGGTCATTGAACAAGCAGTCAGGATTAGGAAAAGCCAATTCATTTCCCTGTCCCTGTCAGCTAAATTTAGCCAACTCAGACTGAAGTTAAACTGGGTGAGATGGGATGGGATCTGCATAACTTACTGATAACCAGGCTTGATGACAGCATTTCAGAATTTTTAAAAGATGTTTTTGTCAATGTTTGTGAACAAAATACCTTTGTATGGACACAGCAGTTGACAAGGTATCAAAAAACCTGCCTGGAGAGTTACTGGGACAGCTGAAGGAAATGCATTTAATACTTGCAATAAAGGTGGCAAGATCAATGAAAAAAATTGTGTCATTGAACTTATTTCTGTCGAACTTTACTCTTTCACGATGGGTTACTGTAGGATAACCTATTTCATGAGATAAGGCAAAATTCTTCTCTTTTTGTCTTTCCCTCTTCCTACTATTTTCCATTTTCTTTTTTTTAACCCATTTTAGTTTTGGCATCTGTTTACTTGACCACAAATTATTTTTAAAACATAATGTAAGGGTCAGGCAAAGGATTTCCATTGCTTCTGGTTCAAGCTGAAATAACAGCCTCAGGCCTAAGCTGATGGGTAATACTTGACTCTCGAAATGCGGGCATCCCAAGCTGACTGAACATGACAATATTGAGAATTCTCTGGAGCCCAGAAAGGTTCCTGAGATTGTGCAATTTTCCTATTTGACAGGGAAGGCACATTTCCAATTGTATTGTCCCTTTCATTCTTTCATGGGATGTGGGCATTGTTGAGAAGGTCAGCATTTGTTGCCCATCCCTAACTGCCATTAAACTGAATGGCTTTTTGACCATTTCAGAGGGCATTTAAGAGCCAACCACATTACAGTGGACCTAAAAAGTTACACATAGGCCAGACAAGGTAAGAAAAACAGATTTCCCCCTATAAAGGATATTCTTGAGGCAGTTGAGATTTTACAACAGTCAACAATGGTCACTATTGCTGAGACTACATGTAGATTTTTATTCATTGAATTTAAATTCCACCAGCTGCCATGGTAAGATTCGAACTCCTATCCTTAAAGCATTAGCTTTGGTATTGCTAGTCCAGTGAAATTATCACAATGCCACCACCTCATCAAAGCTCAGGAAACTCCCAATCATGTTTGATGTCCACTCAGAATTCGTTCCAGTTTTAATTACTGAAAGGAGGTTTTCTTTATCTCTGATCCTCGAAGCATTATAATTGGCTGGTATTAATATTGCTTGTCAAGAAACTCATAATCTTAGCTCTGTCACAGCCAGAATACCAATGGGGGCTGGATTTATCCATTTGTCTTTGTTCTCTCCAGTTTGTTCTTGGCTTGGTTGACACACACTACCTCAGAAGTCGGGTCAAAGTCCTGGAATTCCCTCCCTAACAGCATTGTGGGGCAACACACGGCAGGTGTTCTGCAGCAGTTCAAGAATGCAGCTCACCAGCACCTTCTCAAGGGCAACTAGGGACGGGCAATAAATGCTGGCCAGCCAGCGATGCCCACATCCCACAATGAATAAGTAAAATGTGAGAATGTTACTCAAGAACACGGAGCAGAAGAAAACTCTGCTGGTAGATGTCAGAATGAGCGTGTATTGATCATGCCATCATCCTTAATCCTTTCAACAATAAGTCAGAAGTCACCCAATACCAGGCTATAGTCCAACAGGTTCATTTGAAATCACAAACTTTCAGAGTGCTCTCCCTTTGTCAAGTGAAGGAGCAGCAGTCCGAAAGCTTGTTATTCCAAATAAACCTGTTGAACTATAATTTGGTGTTTTGTGACTTCTGACTTTGTCCGCTCCAGTCCAATACCAGCACCTCCACATTATGGCTTTCAGTATTAAATTCAGCTCTTCTCCCTGGCTATTTTGCTCTGAAAATGTGAATTAACTGTTGCAGTGGAGCAGATGTGATCTATGATGATGAAATGCTGTTTTTATTTTATTCTGGGTTTTCCTGCTTCCACATATTACTGCTGATCGGTGTTCTCTCCTGCTGAAAGGGAGAGACAGGTGTCACTGTCTGTTAATATCAGAATGCTTCATTGGTAATGGGCTTGACTCCAAGTCAATTCTGGGTATCACACTTCAGGAAAGATGTGAAGGCCCAAGGAAGACTAGAGGACATCTACTGAGATTTTCACCAGAGATAAGGGACTTTAATTATGGTGGATTGTAAAAGTTTGGATTGTTTTCCCTGGAATGGAGAAATTAAAATGTGACTTTAGATTTCAAGGTGATATGAGGTTTCAATAAAATTTACATTCTGGTTAGGTCTGGAAGAGAGCTTGTTAAATATTTTAAGAGTCTTTTCATGTAGGGTCATTTTAAATATGGTAAAAACTGTATCCAGTTCAAGACTGTACCAAGAGTCTGCCTGAGAGAGCCATTTCTTGGTAGTCAATTACAGGATCTTACATCACTTCCCAGTGGTGATATAAAATGACTTTTTTACATATTCACATTAATCTTTTGACTACAGAGTGTGTGGAGAAAAAGTATTTTCTTTGGCAAGCATGTTAATAATCAGAAGTCATTGACTTAAAATAATTGGTAAAGGACATAGTCGCTGTTTTAAAATGCCAGTACAGACACAACAATCCTTCTCTGCTGGAAGTTCAGTGGTTCCATGAAAACAGTCATTTGTGGGTTCAGCACCTATCCCATCAGCCCCCAAGGTGACGATGTCTTGGGTGGTAATTTTGACTTTGGATAATAATGTAAAACGGGTAATAATGGATTGACAACCTGCTTCATACCTCTCTCATGGTCTTCACAGCAACCTGCTGACTCGCCATCACCTGCTTTACGCTGTCCCACAGTCAAATTACCCTCAAAAACATCCAGTAATGTTGCTTCATATTAGTCTTGGGCCCTGCTTGACAATTAAGTAGAAATAAAAGATCTTCTGGTTCAGTGTGAAGTCGAGCAAATTGTTTTTCTAGCCAACAGTCTTTCCCCCCACCAAGAATAAAAGCAAATTAATGTCCATTCAATCCATGTGTTTTGTGGACCATGTTTTGACATAACAAAGCCTGCATTTCAAAAGTAGCTCATTACCTCTCTCCAGTCTTCATATCAGGACAAAATGTACTGCAAAGGACTAAGAAATGAGGGAAAAACAAATGAAAGGTAACACTGGTTACAAGAAATGACTGGCTGCTTCATGATCTGGAACAGGGGCGTGAAAGCAAGGTTGGGCAGGAAGTGTGTGCTAATTAACTCCTATGTGCCCGACATCAAAATGCACCCCGGAGAACAGCAGAGAAACAGACAGTCACCGCACTGAAGGTAAATTGGGATTCAGAGTCCCTGAGATTATGTGTGGCCCAAAAACTGGAGGAAAACCAGACCACAGGCACGAAAAGCAGATCTTTCCTGCTCAGTTTAAATAATAAAAGTGGACAGCCTGCTAAAGAAAATAGACCCCAAGCCAGAAAAAATAGGTATCAGCTCACCAAAGTCGGTTTTCAAAATTAGCTGTTCTGCAGCATCATGATGATAAATGCAAAGAAGTGTCTGTCCTCCCAGTGTCATTATGTTTGTCGTTTCTTAATTCCTGTAACCACATTAACCACACACTCAACTCATCCTGTTAATAAAATCGGGAGATATATAGAGGTTGATGGAGGATTACAGGTTTCCACATAAAATTATTAAGCAGCAATCAGAAAGCAACCAGTGTGGGTTTGAATTAATGCTGGAGTTGTTTTGTTTTTCCATTCACTCCAGGAAGTTCTGTATGATCCTGTTGCATCATTTGCTGGGAGATAAAGTTGTGTTGCTTGCTGCCAAAGCAGGTGTAGTTAATACTTTGTGCATGTGTCTCTTGGCCTCACTCTGATGGAGTGCCAAATTTTGACAAAACAAGATGAACCGGCACTCACTGTTTACTTTTAATATATAAAAGTCTTTGAAATGAACAATGAAAAGATTCTTTGATTTTAGATCTTCAGCAGTCTGAGGATTGTGGATCAAGACTACAAGGCCTGCCTCATATTATGAATAATATTTCTGTGGTCAGCTTTGTGTTTTGACAGCCTGGATTTCATTTCATGTTTGTCGCTTAGTAAATGTTTTCATATAGTAATCTTAGGTTTAGCTATAAGAAGAAAAACAGTGCAACATTCCATTTAAAAAGTGCTTTGCACATCCTCAAAGTCCTAAACTTCACAACGAGGTGACAAGGTGTGGAGCTGGATGAACACAGCAGGCCAAGCAGCATCATAGGAGTAGGAAAGCTTGACGCTTCGGGCCTAGACCCTTCATCAGA
>JAHRHZ010000031.1:16790454-16833146 GCA_024137785.1 Ginglymostoma cirratum
TGCTCCTATGATGCTGCTTGGCCTGCTGTGTTCATCCAGCTCCACACCTTGTTATCTCGGATTCTCCAGCATCTGTAGTATCTATTATCTCTTCACAACGAGGTGAATTACTTGAAGTTATTTGTTATTGTCTGGTGTCGTAAAACATGGTGTGGAGGAGAAACAGAGTGTAGACCAATTTGGCCAAATGACCTACCTCTGTGCTGTACATTATGAAAACTCTCCATCCTTGCTTCTTTGTAATGTATCAGCTTTAGGTCAACAGTCACCTTTACAACTCTTGAATCAGGAAAATTTAGGTTCAAGTCCTACTCCACAGGCTTGAGAAATTAAAAACTTTAAAGAAAGAATTTTTCAGTTCCAAAGAGAAAAACCATTCATCCCATCACTGCTGATACTGGCTCTCTGATTGTACAGAAGGGTCCCATTATATTCTTGATGACCAGAACACCAAAACGTCTTAATGTAGGTCAAAGCACTCACAACCTCAGTCTACTATATCCTCCATTATTTCAATGCTGAAATGAGGTCCCACAAAAATTAATAATGTGTCGATTTTCCTACGATGCAAGCCAGAAGAAATAAAATCTGAAAATGTTGGCAACACATGGAGTCCTAAATTACTGACCGATGCAGAACAATCCTTTTGGATAATAACCTGAAGATTAGGTAGCTGTTGTGAACCTCTGTCTGACTAATTCAAGGCTTAAAATTAGTATGAACCAGCCAGATTGAATACCTTTAGAACTTGTCTAGTGAGATTGTTTTGATATGATTTATTACTGTCACATGTACCAAGGTACAGTGAAAAGTATTGTCTGACATGCTTTACAGGCAGATCATACTATACAATTGCATCAGGGTACCAGAACAATGTGCAGGATACAATGTTACGGCTACCAAGAAGGTGCAGGGAGCGATCAACATTAACATTAAACAGATCTATTCAAAAGTCTGAAAGCAGTGGGGAAGAAGCTGTTTTTTGAATCTGTTCGTATGTGTATTTAAACTTTTGTATCTTCTGCCCGATGAAAGAAGGTGGAGAGTATAACTGGGGTGGGAGGGGTGTTTGATTATGCTAGTTGCTTTCCCGAGGCAGCAGGAAGTATAGATGGAGGCAGTGGCTGGGAAGCTGGTTTACATGATGGACTGGACTGTGTTGCGAATATGACCAGAATCACTGTGATTGGGAACATGACTGAAGTCCTGAAAACATTGACTGATCAACCAAAACTGAACTTGTGAAGGTTTGAATAACTTACTGCTGCTTCTCATGATGACCTGTGGTAATTATGTTAGGTGCTGTTATAGCTATGAAGCTTCTACACCCTTTAAAACACATCAGATGCCTATATTTACTGTACAAGCTGTGATGTTTCAGTTTCTACTGTGTTAACTCTATTTTTGGCAGGCCAGGAATATTTTTAAAAACTGTCGGATTCACTGCCATTTCCCACCTCTCTGGACCTCTTCCCAACAATGGGAATGCTGTGGACAGGCTATGCCTACATTTCACACACCACTGCCACTGACTAATGTGCTGAGTACAGATATTCTCTTAGATATTCAACATCTGCATTGTTTTACTCTTGCATCATAGCAGCATGGTCAAGAAAGCACACCAAGCCCTTGACTTCCTCAGGAGACTAGGGAAATTCTGTATGTTCATAAAGACTGTTGCCAATTTTTACACATGCACCATAGAAAACACCCTGTCTAGATGCCTCACAGCTTGGTGTGGCAACTGCTCTGCCCAAGACCACAAGAAATTACAGAGAATTGTGAACACAGCCTAGTCCATCACATAAACCAGGCTTCCATTCATTGACACCGTTTACATTTCCTGATTCCTCAGAAAAGCAACCAACATAATCAAAGATTGCTCCCACCCAGTTATACTCTCCTCCACTTTCTTTGGTCCAGGCAGAAGATATGGAAGTTTGAATACATGTACGAACAGATTCAAGAACAGCTTCTTCCCTGCTGTTATCAGACTTTTGTCATGTATTAAAGTTGACCTTTCTCTGAACTTCTCTGTAGTCGTAACACTATAACCTGCATTCTGTTCTATTACTCTAATGTACCAACATAAGGTACAATTTGCCTGTATAGCATGCAAAGCAATACTTTTCACCGTACACGTGACAATAATAAATCAAATCACTGTGCATTACACTGATGGTCAATGGCTACTGTGGCGTAGTAACTGACACTGACACCAAAAAAAAGACCATTGTCAAGAGGTAGTAACCAATTTATTTGTAGTACTTATGCTAGAACTTTGCTCTTCTGGATTGATCTCTTAAGCCATCAGTAAAGACCACCATGTGAAGCTAACGCATGGCAGATGGACTTCATGCCCACCACCTTAGCTAGATGGTGGGATGCTGACATGTGGTGAATCATAGGAGAAAACAAAATTCTATATTTGCCTGATCTTGACTAACCACTCCAACTCGTAGTAAGAACTGATCCAAAGAATGAACTCAGCATTCTTTCTATTACCGTGTTAAAAATGCAGTTGAATCAGTATGAAGCCTGTTTCCCTTGTACAGTCTGCACTTCTTAGCTCCTGTTGTGCTGTTCAATAAGGTGTGAGCATTTCTGTGTTGAAGGGTTCCTGGAATTTGGATCCAGTGTGTGAGCAAGTTAATCCAAAATCTCAGACAACTGCAAAACCTGAAACCGGCACAAATATCTCTTCTCGGTTCCTTAGGGTTGAAAATATAATTGGAGAAAATACAGCACTGCAGATTGTTAGAGATTCATAAATGCAGGAATGCATAACAGGAACGTTAAATGTTTCAACGTCAATAAATATGGAGAATCCTTCAGCTGAAATATTAACTGATGCAGAAGTTGTTGATGGGACCTGCCAAAATAGCTTCTGCTTTGCTTACAAAAGCTGAAAGTAAGCAGTTACATTGTACACAGAAGCCAGAGAACAGTTTCACACTTAATTTTCTTTTGTTTATTAAACTTTATGGCAGAATAAACTTTGTGCTTCATTGGAGACGTTCTGACTGTTACACATTGAGACATCCTGGAAAATGTTTAACATACTGAACAGATGGTGGATTTTATTATACTTCACCTGTTTGCGGTTTGTTTCTTGACAAATGTACGAAAAGAAAATCAGCAACCTATTATGAAAATGGTCATCCAACTGAAAACCTGATGGATGACAACTGATGTTGATATTTAGCGATATTAATGGCCAAGACGCTGGACTCTCCAGCCTCTTTGTTTCCACAGTAGAACAAAGCCCTGCAGTAGGCGTGGTCAATGTACACCAAGTGAATTACTGTAGAGTGCAGCCATTCCCAATAATAGCAGCAGCTATACTCGCTCTGTTTTCACATCTGATTGACAAGCTACCTTACTCATTATTCGGTTTTCATCACTGTCATTTTGTCTTAAGAGTTTCACAGAAAAGCATTTGAAATCTCGGCTCTGATTCGTAAACTTTTTTTAATTGTTGCTCTGAGCCCCGTGCAGGTCAGAAATGGAAATGAGCCAAGTAGCTTTTAAAATATTCCTGCTCTGCCATAAACATTGGTGATAACATAATAGAAAGTGAAAGCGTAATGATTATATATTTTACAATGACTTGGCCATCAAGTTAAGGTGTGTTGTTAAAGGCTACAGACGCTTCCTACACATGAGAGCACTCTATGGTTATCATATGTTGGCTTAGGAACAGGACTAGACACTGCACTGAGCTTTGTCTACCACTCAATTGGATTACAGTTGATCATTGGAATGGTTTAGCAGTCCAGTCATGCTCTCCCTCTCACTACCCAAGGTTTTAAATGTACAGATCTCAATCCATTATTCATTTTCTCCTCTGACTGTCTTTTTCTAGGGCTAAATAAGTCCAGTGACTGTTACCTACCCCTCAGGAAATTCTCTCAAAATGTTATTCCGCATCAGTCAGCCTGAAAATAAAGGCAAAATGCATCATCTGCAACACAATGTCAGAATACACAGATTTATTTTTATTCAAAGACATAAGTTTCAAGGATTTTCCTTCATTTACCCAGTGTACTCAGAGCAATTTTTTTCAAGCTTGGAGCTACTGGAGGTTTTTTTTGTGCCTTCTACCTCTGTGTTTTGCTTCATGATACTGGCAAACAATTGTAGGAATAGAAGGGTTCAGTCCATGTAAAATCTCTCTTGTATCCTGACAGCTTCAAAGTTAGAAACCGAAGATCACCGCAGCAAGCACAGATCCCGCCTAACTCATTCTCCAATGGAAATGTGTACCCCTTCTCCATCATAGTGATTAATTTCCTCTTGGGCACTCTTCAGAGCTTTTGTTCTCACTGTCCTGAGCAAGTACCACTGGAGATATTAACTACTTTTTACATTAAGGAAATGTATACCAACAGATCAATATTTCTATCTCCTAGAGTCAGGAGGGCTGGATTTTCATCTCCAAAGGGCAAATTGAGTCACAAAACATTGAAATTGGCTGCCTTTTTGTTACTAGAGAAACCATTTCCTTGTGATTTTCTGACCCGTATCATCTCCTTCTGGTTCTACAGTAGGTCAGGAAGGCCTTGGACACCAATAGCGCAGGCACTGCTTCCAAGGCCACTACTCCCCATTGTGGAGATCACAAAGAAATGGAATTTCCTCCTGCAAACTATTTCCACGTGCTAGCACTGCTGCCTCACAGCGCCAGGGACCCGAGTTCGATTCCACCCTTGGGCTACTGTCTGTATGGAGTTTGCACATTCTCCCCATGTCTGTGTGGGTTTCTTCTGGGTGCTCCGATTTCCTCCCACAGTCCAAAGATGTGCGGGTTAGGTGGATTGGCTATGCTAAATTGCCCATAGTGTTCAAGGGGTGCCTAGATTAGGAGGGGCTAAAGGGGGATGGGTCTGGGTGGGATGCTCTGAGGGTCGGTGCGAACTTGTTGGGCCAAAAGGCCTGTTTCCACACTGTAGGGATTCTATGATTCTATGATATACTATAATAGTCATTTGGCATGGAAACAGATCCTTTGGTCCAACCAGTCCATGCCAACCAAAATCCCAAGCTAAACTAGTCCCCCTGCCTGCACTTGGCCAATATATCTCCAAGCATTTCTTATTCATGTACTTATCCAAATATCTAAACTATCTTTATCACTAAGGAGGCAGTGCTGGGCAAGCTAATGGGGCTAAAGGTAGACAAGTCTCCTGGCCCTGATGAAATGCATCCCAGGGTACTAAGAGAGGTAATGGGGGAAATAGCAAATGAATTATTTACCAAATTCACTGGACTCTGGGGTGGTTCCCGCAAATTGGAAAACAGCCAATGTGACACCACTGTTTAAAAAAGGAAGTAGACAAAAAGCAGGTAACTATAGGCCAGTTAGCTTAACTTCAGTAGTGGGGAACATGCTTGAATCTATCAATAAGGAAGAAATAGCAAGACACCTGGATATAAATTGCCCCTTGGAAACACCCAGCATGGGTTCATGAAGGATAGGTCATGTTTAACTAATTTGGTGGAATTCTTTGAGGACATTACTTGCATGGTGGACAATGGGGAACCTGTGGATGTAGTGTATCTGGATTTCCAGAAGGCATTTGACAAGGTGCCACACCAAAGGCTGCTACATAAGATAAAGTTGCACGGTATTACAGGTAATGTATTAGCATGGATAGAGGATTGGTTGACTAGTAGAAAACAAAGAGTAGGGGTAAATGGGTGTTTTTCTGGTTGGCGGTCAGTAGCTAGTGGTGTGTCTCAGGGATCATTGTTGGGACTGCAATTGTTTACAATCTACATTGATGATTTGGAGTTAGGGATGAAGTGTGGTATGTCAAAATTTGCAGATGACACTAAGGTGAGCGGTAGAGCAAAGTGTGCCGAAGACACTGAAAGTCTGCAGAGGGATGTAGATAGTCTAAGTGAGTGGGCAAAGGTCTGGCAGATGGAGTACAATGTTGATAAGTGAGGTCATTCATTTTGGTAGGAATAACAGCAAAATGGACTATGTTATAAATGGTAAAAAATTGCAGCACCCTGCTGTGCAGAGGGACTTGGGTGTCCTTGTGCATGAATCGCTGAAGGTGGGATTGCAGGTGCAGCAGGTGATTAAAAAGGCAAAATGAATTTTGTCTGCCATTGCTCGGGGGATGGAGTTTAAAAACAGGGAGGCTATGCTGCAGCTGTATAGGGTCCTGGTGAGGGCACACCTGGAGTACTGTGTGCAGTTTTGGTCTCCTTACTTGAGAAGAGATATACTAGCACTGGAGGGGGTGCAGAGGAGATTCACTCGGTTGATTCCAGAGTTGAGAGGGTTGGATTATGAGGAGAGACTGAGTAGACTGGGATTATGCTCATTGGAATTCAGAAGAATGAGGGGTGATCTTATAGAAACATATAAGATTATGAAGAGAATAGATAAGGTGGAGGCAGGGAGGTTGTTTCCACTAGCAGGTGAAACTAGGACTAGGGAGCATAGCCTCAAAATAAAGGGAAGCAGATGTAGGACTGAGGTCAGGAGGAACTTCTTCATCCAAAAGATTGTGAATCTGTGGAATTCCCTGCCCAGTGAAGTGGTTGAAGCTACCTCGCTGAATGTTTTTAAGGCAAGGCTAGATAAATTTTTGAACAGTAAAGGAATGAAAGGTTACGGTGAGTGGGTGAGTAAGTGGAGCTGAGTCGCAAAAAGATCAGCCATGATCTTATTAAATGGCGGGGCAGGCTCGAGGGGCCAAATGGCCTACTCCTGCTCCTAGTTCTTATGTTATGTTCTTATGTCTTTTAAACATAACTGTACCTGCATCCACTGCCTCCTCTGGAAGTTCATTCCACACATGAACCTTTCTCTGTGCAAAAAAAATTGCTCCTCATGTCTTTTACAAATATTTCTCCTCTCACCTTAAAAATATGCTCCCCAGTCTTGAAATCCCCCACCACCTTAGGGCAAATACAACCCCCAATCACCTTATCTATACCCCTAATGTTTTATATACCTCTGTAAGGTCAACCTTCAAACTCCTACGCACCAGTGAAAGAAGTCCCAGCTTATCCAGCCTCTCCTTATAACTCAACCCCTCCATTCCCAGCATCATCCTGGTATATCTCTTCTGAACCCTCTCCAGTTTGATAATATTTTTGCTACAACAGGGCGACCAGAACTGCACATTGTACTCCCGAAGACGCCTCACCAACATCCTGTACGACCTCAACAGGACGTCCCAGCTCCAATACTCCGAGGTCTGAGCAATGAAGGCAAGCATGCTAAACGCCTTCTTAATCATTATTTTGTATGCCATAGAACAAAAAATCACTTTGATGAGTTCGTGACCACTGGGGAAAGACTGCTAAGGAGTCTGGATCATTCAGACAGCAAAATAAAGAAGGTTTTGACACCTTCAAATGTGACTTTTGGATGCTGCACTGTAATGTAGATGTATTTTTAATGCAGTGATTCATACAGGGCTCTGTCCTGTAAAGTTTAGTCCACATTTACATTGACCAGCGTGGTACAATTCCTGTCATGAACTGCAGCGCATTTCCAAGTCAGAAGTCCGATAATGTCCTTTAAAAAAAGATTTTAAAAAGGTTACATCAGTCTTTCCTGTCATGTTTTGTGCTATGATTTAAAACGACTGAAAGCTCTGTCAATTTTTTAAAAAAGTGAATAAAAACCGAAAGAACTGCAGAAACGAAGCGTAGACTGGGTGGCTGCTTTGTGGAACATCTATGTTCTGCTCTCAAAAAAGACCCTGAGCTTCCAGTTTCCTGTCACTTTGACACGCCACCCTGTTCCCTGGCCAACATCTCTGTCTCTGGCTTGCTGCAGTGCTCCAGCGAAGCTCAACGTAAGCTGAAAGAACAGCACCTCATTTTCCGTTTGGGGACCCTGCAGCCCTCCGGATTCAATATCGAGTTCAATAATTTTAGGGCTTAAATTCTCCCATGTCCCAGCCCTCTACCCTACACACCAGGCCTTGTTATCACATAGCCTGCGGTTACACACTACCTATTGTTAGTCACTAACAGTCCCCATTAATAGCTATTCACCCTCCAAGCCAGATCGTTATAAACTCCTTTGTCAGTCCAACTGCTCTTCTCTCTGTTCAGGCTGTATCCTATCGTTTACTCCCTACCCCAACCCCCTCTCTATTTTCTGCATATAAACTGACGTTTTCCCAGTTACAATCAGTTCTGAGGAAGCGTTAACTCTGATTTTTTTCTCCGTAGATGTGGCCAGACCTGCTGAGCTTTTCCAGCAATTTCTGTTTTTGTTCCTAAAAGAAATGTGCTTTTTAAAGTTTAAAAAGTATTTTTGCACTTGCTCCCGTACACTGATGAATAAGAAATGAGGAGAAGTATCTGGAAGCATTTGCCATGATAACTGTGGCTGTTATGAATGTTTGGCTGAGTTTCAAAAGTTATTAAGTCTTTGCAATAACTGAATATGCATTTAATGTGGCATCTTGTTGGTTTGTAAAGCTAAAAGGACTACATTTTATTTTCACAGGTATAATTTTTAAGAAGGTTTTAGTATCAAATTATAGTGTGCTGGAATTCATTGTTTAATTAGATAATTAGAGTCTTACTTTTTGTTTTCTAATGATTTTAAAATGATTCCCATTGCTGTTGCATGGTTCCTGAGGGCTATACACAGTGAGTATTGAGTGACTATGAAGGATACATTTGGTGGCATGAGGGATCAGAGAAGGGTGGGAATGTGAGGGCTGAGAGTCCGGAAGCCTTTAAGCAATGTTATGAGCTAGATCTCTGTACTGGAGATCCAAGATAAGCCTTCTAACCAGCCTTCCGCCATACCAACACCCACCATGCGCTTGTAAAATGACCCCTGTGTGAAAAGACAAACCCCTGGGAAAGTCACACGTGGATCTGGTGTGCATTTCAGAAGGTACAAAAATTAGCAGATCGAGTTTTCCTGAACCCACATGAGTTTAACGTCAAAGAATGCTCAGGATTAATCTTGCCATTACATACCTTGTATTATAATTGAGCAGAAGTCAGTGATGCAGAAATATGTTTCTTGTTATTTCAGTTGGCCTCCACCTTGAAAATGTGAATGTTTTGATAGCACGCAGCTGAATGATGAACAGCACAATTTAACTTCTGCCTATAGGTGTGAATGTTGATAGTTATTCAAAATCTGGAGCTCCAAATTTTTAAGTAGGATCCTTTTGGACACCTCATGCCCTCATCAAAACGTTTAACCTCTGCAAGTAAGTCTTTTGTTTATTGCGGATACATCTTTAATCCCAGGGTTCTTTGTGGTGTGTTTTTTAATTGACAACTAGAGATCGATACAAGAGAGAGATTTTGTGAGACTAGCCTGTGAGCCAATGCTAATTACCTTGCCTTTAGCACAGTGCTCATTTTGTTGGTGATCTGGCAAGAATTTATCTTTTCTTCAGTCACCTTTCTGCCTGTGTTTGTGGAACCGGAGCAGGTGATTAGGAACTTGCTCTAGCCGATTCCAGCAAATTTTAGATTTCCTGCTAAACGTAATGGGTTACATTCCATATGTCTGCCCATATTTGGTAATGACACAAATGACAGAAAGGGTGACTTGCTCTTCCTCCATCATGCATCTGAAAGGACAGATAGCTAATCAAATTGTCAGGCCTTTACTGAATGCTGCTTCCAAACTAACAACTGAGGATAGACTGCCAATAGGATTTTCATGTATCCCTGAATGTTTCATCATGACTTCCCACACCTAACCATCTCAGGCCTTCAACCAACTTTTAACCCTTTCTCCATTATTTACAAACTGCTCAGCAAATGTGCTCAATGCAAATGAGACAAAACAATACATTTTCTTCACTATCCCTATGATTTTTTTTTTCTTCTGGGTTGCCAGGAGATGAACCTTTAAACTTCTGGGGATACCAGGATATCCTGGAGGGTTGCCAGCCTATATTGTGAGATGCGTAAGAAAAGCCTAGAGGTGGAGCCTTCTCAGATTCTGAAAGATTAATTCAGTCTTTTTACACCAAATTTGATTGTGAGAATGATTTTGCTCATCCTTGATTGAAAGGCACCCTTCATTGTGGAAAGGAACAGATAAAAACATCTGGCTACCATCTCGTTTTCTTTAGAGAATTTAAATAACCTAAATACTATAGTGTACAGTTCTGGTCACCACACTACCAGAAGGATGTGGATGCATTGGAGACGGTACAGAAAAGATTTACCAGGATTGCCTGGTACAGAGGGTTTTAGCTATAAAGAAAGGTCGGATAGACTGGGTTTGTTTTCACTGGAAAGCAGGAGGTTGAGGCGTGACCTGATAGAAGTTTATGAGTTTGTGAATGGCATGGATAGAGTGGGAAAGTATGAGGCTTATTCCCGGAGTGGAGGAGTCAATTACTAGGGGACATGGGTTCAAGGCACGGCAGGGAGAAGTTTAAAAGAAATATGCAAGGCAGGTTTTTCCCACAAAGGGTGGTAAGTGCCTGGAACACGTTGTCAGAGGAGGTGGTGGAAGCTGACACAATAGCAGCATTCAAAAAGTACTTGGACGAATACATGAACAGGAAGGGAACAGAGGGATATGGATCCTGTAAGTGAAGACAGTTTGATATGGAAGGGCAAAATGTGTCGGCACAGGCTTGGAGGGCCGAAAGGCCTGTTTCTGTGCTGTTTGTTCTTTGTTCTTTGGTAGTTACTCTTTACAAATCCAAGTAAGAATTGTGCTTACAGTGTTGAGCAGAATCCGTACTGATCACAGAGATGTGAACATTCATCTCATCTACCCCACTGTTCGCCCCATGTAGTCATTTTCACTGAAAGAGAACTCTTCTCTCAGTTGTAACTCGCACTAAAACTGAAGTTCCTTTTCAAGCATCCGTAATGGATTTTGCCTGTCCTTATTTTCACATCTTTCACGGAATTTTCCACATAACAGACATCGTTTATTCATTGCACCCATATGTCTAGCACATGTCTGGGATTTGAGTCGATTTTTTGGGATAGACAGTAAAAGAGTGTGTGAACTTTTCCCTCTAATTTAGAATGCACGTATATTCCAAAACTAGAACTTTCACATTTGTAAATATTAATTCAGACATTGGTATTCAAGAGGTGACTATTCTCCATCTGTACCATATAGCTGTGGTCTAATTAGACTCTCATCCCCTCTGGCTGGAGATTAGATTTAAATTCCTTTCCACGTGCTGGGCTGTTTAAAGCATGATTACAAATAAAGTATAAAATCTATCTATTATATGAAAAAACTGTAAATCTTTCCTCTTATAAGTCTGTTTATGATTTTGTTCAATGTTCAGAGCAAGTATTCCCTTCTGTTCTTCCTTAATTGAGATTGCTATTCAGCATACTTAATGAAAACCTATGTAATCACAATCTGTGGATGTGATTAATTCGGGTTAAGTCACTTAATTAATTAGGATTGTTCTTAGAGAACATTAAAGAGGAATTGAATACAAGTGTACAAAATGATGGATTTTGATCAATTTAGATAGGGAGAAATTGACAGGAAGGTCAGTACAAAGGAAGTAAATTTAAAAGGGTTGATTGTAAAAAAGAGCCAGTGGGGAAATGGGAAGATTGTTAACGTAGTGAGGTGTTAAGATCTGGAATGCATTGCTTGAATGAGTGGTAGAACCAGACGCAATTGTAACTTTCAAGAATCAATATATTTGAAAAAAAAGAGAGATGTTTGCAGAGTTATGGGGGAAAGGCGAGAAGTGGAACTAACTGAATATCTCCTTTGGAGATCGGTCACAGATAAGATGGGCCAATTGGCTTCCTATGTTGTACCATTCTGACTCCCAGAATGTGAAATAGCCTGGGGCTAAAACTGTTCGGTGTACCAGGGCTACACACTGCTGGATTTGCCCAAGATGTCACTGAGGTAAATGTCTGCTGTGACTCAGACACTCTGCTTTTGTTCATGGCTGGCATTTGGAACATTGTGGCTGCACAGTTTACCCCTTCTACTGCCTGCAATTATCTATCCATTCAAATTTCCATAGCTAAGGAAATCTAGTCCATCAGAAAATCTACTCAGGTTGGATTACATGGTGAGGAAGAAATTATTGCAGGGACCTGAGTATCAACAAAGTTATCAGATTCAGGATAAACTAGTGTTCCTGTGCGTTGGCCTTATGTCGCACTGTTGATCAAATGGAAAGAGAGTGGTGTCTTCGCTCCTGCTAAGTAATGCAATTGTAACTTTGGAAATGGCAATATCAGGACTTTACTGTGTTATCTACAGTCTGTCCACTTTGGGTGAATCCACAAATCCAGCCATTAGCTTTGTTCATACCTTTGCAGACTACTCCATACATTGAGTGAGTATGACACTTCATTTTTTAGCATCTGCCAGCTGAGCAGTACCAGCAAAAGTCTTGTTGACAGTGATGAAAGCAAGTTGAGTTCATCCATAATTCTGAGCATGGTTGCCAGAAAAGTACCTAAGTGACCCACTTCTGATTCTGCATTAGAACCAACAGTGAATACCCGAAACGTTGACTGCTCCTTTCCTCCAGATGCTGCCTGGCCTGCTGTGTTCTTCCAGCCTCCTGTTTGTCTACCTTGGATTCCAGCATCTGCAGTTTTTTTTGTCTCTATCCATAGCAGAGAAGGAGCCTATTCAGCCTGTTGTGTTCGTACTGGCTCCATGTAACAACTGTACTGTACATAGAAACATAGAAAATAGGAGCACGAGTAGGACATTTGGCCCATCGAGCCTACTCTGTTATTTACCATGATCTGACCTGATCCTCTTTCACAACACCATATTCCCACTCTGTCCCCATAGTCCTGCTCACCTTTAGCCTCTAAAACTCTGTGACCTTTTGCTGCATTCTGTCTATGGAAAGTACATATTTTCTTGTGTAAGGAGACTAAAATTGCACATAATACGCAAGAGTAGTCTCTCCAAGGCTTTGTAGAGACGGAGTGTCTTCTCTGTTTCCATATTTCAACTCACTTGCAATGGAGATCAACATACCATGTGCCTTCCTGACTATTTGCTACAGTGAAAGTAAGTCCCATTGTCCTGCTTTATCCTCATAATCTTGCATGTTGTTTCTCTTAAAGGTGTTTGTCCAATTTTGAAAGCATAATTGATCTTAAGCTCCACCACACACTCAGACACTGCATTCCAGATCCTAACCACTCACTGAATAAAAGCATTTTGGTAGATCTTGTTTATTTCTCAGTACAGTATTTCTTCAAGCAAACTCAGGAACCAATTTGGGAACAGTTGAGTACAATCACAGAGATGAGGGTAACATATTATTTTGCTTGAGGCAAGCGGAGGCTTCAAATTAAAAATTAGATTTTTTTCTAAAACGTTCAAACTGTAATAACTCACGAATTGCAATTCCTGCCCTCATGAATCTCTGTGCAAAAGGCAGCGTACCATATGAGAAGTCAAGGCGACCCCAAGGCAAATTGCTTGCACTCTACAAGAAATTAGGGAGAATGATTAAGAAATTCAGATATATACTGAAATGCAAATACAGACTTAATCAGGTAGTGAGATAACAAGGTGTGGGGCTGGATGGACACAGCAGGCCGAGCAGCATCATAGGAGCAGGAAAGCTGACGTTTCGGGTCTGGACCCTTCTGAATTTACAAAAGCTGACTCTAACCTACCGTGACTATGTCAGTTCTATATATCAGATTCTAACAAGTCTCTCAAGGTAATGCTAATGCCGAAGACAGGAAAATATGTTGTTTAGAAACGGTGTATAATGCATGTTTTCACTACTGTACACTTTGCTAATTAAGTTTACTGGGGTGTTCTTGAGCAAAGTAGAATCTTACTGAACTGAATCTGGAATAGATTTAGAGATAGTAGGAACTGCAGATGCTGGAGAATCTGAGGTAACAAGGTGTAGAGCTGGATGAACACAGCAGGTCAAGCAGCATCAGAGGAGCAGGAAAGCTGACCTGAAGAAGGGTCTAGGCCTGAAACGTCAGCTTTCCTGCTCCTCTGATGCTGCTTGACCTGCTGTGTTCATTCAGCTCGACACCTTGTTATCTGGATTAGATTTAGCCAGTTCTTTTGAAGGTACAAGCAGTATATGAACCAAACGTGTAAGACTATCTCTGAAGAAGGGTCCATACCTGAAACGTCAGCTTTCCTGCTCCTCTGATGCTGCTTGGCCTGCTGTGTTCATCCAGCTCTACACCGTGTTATCTCAGATTCTCCAGCATCAGCAGCTCCTACTATCTCTTTATCAGGTAGTGGCACTTGAAGAATAGGGTTGGGGCATGGGGGCTTATGGTAGGAGGGAGTAAGATAGTAAATCAGAGAAAATGAAAAAGAATTATTAAATATAAACACAGAATATGCTTGGACAAAAAGTCTGTTGACTGACAGGCAAACAGCATCCAGTGAGGTCATTGGATCCTGTTTGCATTCCGTGTGGCATTGGAAGGTGCTGCTATCCAACAGGTCACATGGCTGAAGGTTGGAGCATAAAGGCAGTAAGGTATGTTCTGAAATCTCTGTGAATACATCTAACCAGTGCTGACAGCACGTCTTACCAGCTGCCTTCACTTTTCACCCGATAATTGATCCTGCTTCAAATCTGTGACTGTCATAAACATGGACAAATTACTAACCCTCGCTCTGAGCCTGGGTGAGACCAGGTACTATCCTACTATCCTAATAACCCGCTTGTCCCTTCTTTCTGTATCATCTTCAAAGGGTGATTTTTCATTTTCTTGACATTGCAAAATACTGGAGCATTGACAGGGCTCTAGTAGAGAAACACTTGAGGGAAGGGCAGTGACAAACATTATGGGGACTGGTACTGCTCATGGAAAGTCCCCAAGCCCTTGTTCCCTAAACTGGTCCCAGCCCAACCATAGCATTGCCCCTTGCGCCCTGGGTTCTGAAGTATCACTGCACACACGCACCCCTTCCACCCTGCCCCACACTTCCACATACCCGTTCCCTGTCCCATGCCCTGACTTGCAGTACCCCCTATGTGATGGGATAACAGTAAGGGAGAAGGGGATTGAATATGACTCTGCAGTCTGTGCTGATTCTGCTGGGTCAGTTCCCAGTGCAGGTTTCTGCCACACAACAGTTGGCTCTCAATCACTCTTGTTAGACCATGAAGGTAAATGATTCTGTCAGCAGGAAGCCACAGTTTTTTAGTCCAATTCCTTACTTCCGTATGAGCATTGGTTCAGCTGGGAGATGCAAGGGCATTTTTTTTTTTGCAGTACCTGAGGGCAAGTTTATTTTCAGACCTCTTACTATTTGGAGCTATGGTTTTGTGAAAATTATAGACCTGTTCTCCCTCAAAGTATCTTGTTTTTTCAGATTGCATTTCAGTATCTGCATAGTGCATAAAGCTGATGAAGTGAAATAGGAAGAGGGGAATAGCAGAGTCTCAATAGCGATAGTTAATTTGTTAATCAGTGCCACTATGTTGCAGTTGTTTTTTATCTCTCTCACAACACAAATATGATCTATCTGAAGTATCCATTTCCTATTCAGGCAGAGCGGGTTTGCTCAAGTCCCTGGCTGCTTGACTTTAAATAAAGGTGACTTAGAGAGAAAGACAGACGTGAGCAATCAATGACTGTTGTACAGAAAGCTTGAGCTCCTCCAAATTTCTGTTTTTCCTTGTTCCAACTAGTGTCAAAGTCTCTTCAACCCTGTATTCATTGACCTACATTGCCTTCCTGCCCAGCCACACCATTAAAATTCTCATTCCTGTTTTCAAATTCTTCCATGCCCTCATTTCATCCTATTTCTGCAATCTCCTCCAGTCCAGCAATAAAAAACACATCAACGATTTGCATTTATAATACAGTAGAATACCCCAATAAGCTTCACAAGAACGGTACAAACAAAATTTGACACCGAGTAACATAAGGCAGTGTCAGGTGGACGATGAAATACTTGGTCACAGGTAAATTTTGACCGGCATCTTACAGAAAGGAAAAGACTTATAAAAGCAAAGAGGTTTAGGGAGGGAATTCCAGAATTTAGAGCTTTGATGTCCAAAGGCAGGACAGTCAGTGGAATGAGGAAGAGCACAGAGATATGCATATATGACTTAGAGAGCTTTAAGGTTAGGAGTATGACTTCTGCATTCGTCCAATTCTGATCTTTTATACATCATAGCCTTTTGTCACTTAGGTTTAAGCCACCATATAACTGCAAGATACCGTGCCATTATATGAATAATTCCACATGAGATTATGTTCATAGAAAAGGGACTACAACTTTGTCCTGTTGAGCACTGCTCATCTTGTACTTGTGTTTATTCCTTCCCTTTGCTGCCAGTTTTCTCCAGCAATGACTTGAAGGTGCTGCCTCATTTGAGGCATTGGTTTCCCTGTTAGCTGCAATCCTCACGTGACACCAGTACCTTTCCCTTCGCTAGCCCAGTTGCACTGACCATTGGGTAATGGCTCTCACCCATGCCCCGGCTAGAATTAAGACCTCATGCGCTGATTTTGTTTTATCTCGTATCCTGAATCATTGATGCCGGTCCTTGCCTGCAACCAGGTGCTGGACAAAAATATACTTCCTGGGATTCATTGGCAACTTGGAAGAATGTATTCATAATTGAAGGAATGGGCACGTTTTCCCCTCCCTCCCCCAGGGACACTGAAGACTATTGATTTTTTGGAATACAGGTCCAAAGGTGAGTCATACAGCTATTCTTGAAGTCGATACTTTGAAACCTACCTGTGAACATAAGAACATAAGAGCCAGGAGCAGGAATAGGCCATCTGGCCCCTTGAGCCCGCTATGCCATTCAATAAAATCATGGCTTATCTTTTCGTGGACTCAGCTCCACTTACCTGCCCGCTCGCCATAACCCTTAATTCCTTTACTGTTCAAAAATCCACCTATCTTTGCCTTAAACACATTCAATGAGGAAGCCTCAACTGCTTTACTGGGCAGGGAATTCCACAGATTCACAACCCTTTGGGTGAAGAAATTCCTCCTCAACTCAGTACTAAATCTGCTCCCCTTTATTTTGAGGCTGTGCCCCTCATTCTAATTTCAACCACCAGTGGAAACAACTTCCCTGCTTTGCTGTTATCTATTCCGTTCATAATTTTGTATGTTTCTATAAGATCTGCCCTCACGCTTCTAAATTCCAATGAATATAGTCCCAATCTACTCAGTCTCTCCTCATAAGCCAACCACCATGGGTCTGTGAAGGCAAGTCTCCACCTCAAGGTGGGTAATGGAAGGAGAAGAAAGCTATCATAAAAGAGAGTGCTTAAAGATAGAGTGAGGGAGATAAATAGGAAGGAGTCTCTAACCTTTTGTGCATCACCCAAATCCATCACCCAACCACTGATGGACATGCATTCAGCAATCTACGCCCTGAACTCTTAAATTCCTTCCCTACACCTCTCCATTATTTTCTTCCTTTAAACCTGTCTCTTATGTGGCTCAGTGTTGAGTCTGTTAGATTATACACCTATGAAGCTTCAGATATTTACTCTGTTGAAAGCACTGCATATAATATGTAAGCAGGTGGTTGGTTTGCTCAGTAGACTGGATGGCATAATGCCGACAGTGCGGATTCAATCCAGCACAGACTGAGGTTACCATGAAGGACTTTCCTCCTCAACCTCTCCCCTCACTGGAGGCATGGCAACCCTCAGGTTAAAACACCACCAGGTATCCCTGTCTCTAATAAGGGCGTGGGACTATGGCAACTTTGCCTTTGTATATACAAGCCTGTTGAGCCTTCAACAACAGATATTTAAAAAACAAAATAAAGCTGTTAAAAGTATGAACAAACTGGCAGGAAACATGAATAGAATTGATTCCTTGGAGCTGACAGAGAGATAACCATTAATGCCAGACTGTAATTTCTGATTTTGGTGATGCAGGATCCTTATTCACAGAATTGTTTAATGAAAAATAGTCTCATTCTGTGGCACATTTGTACTGGCTCTCATTTGTTTTACTCTCAAAAGAGCTATTTGTTGTGAGCATTATCTAACCAGATTGCATATCGGTACTGTTACAATTGTCTTCTGACACATTAATCCATCTGTTGTGATATCTGACCAGAGTTTGCCAGAAGTGAAGTCTCACGGCTGTTGTTTGTTTCACACTTCAGATAAAATTGAGTGTTCGCTGTGGTGATGACAGAAAACGTTGTTACTGATTGTCATTGCGCTGCGATGGCTTGGCAAACTTTGGGGTAATTCAGCAGCAAGTGAGGTTACAGACTGAACAGAAATTACATTCTGCGGAGTACTACAGGAAATGAGGTGCAAATCTTGAAAGTCCGGGCAATACTTCAGTGATCTCAAAACACTAGTGCAATTGTTTTCTGTCTGTGACAAATAGTACCAGATTAATGAGTTGTGACTATATTTCATACTGATATTTATAAGTACCCTATGGCATTGCTTATGATTAGTCAGAAAAAAATGCTGCTTTATTTTGTGTAACATATAATTGTCAGCTTCATTGATTTATAGCGATTAAGGATAATTGTGTTTCCACATGGATATATACTGTAAAACTCTCTATTTATGTATTATTTAACCTGCTACTATTTCTCCAATCATCTTCGAAGTGATCTGCCCAACAGCATGAGCTGAGAATTTCACTGGAATGTTATGACCCAGAAGGAGGCCAGTTGGCCCATCATGTTACCACTGGCTCTCCAAATGAGCATTATGACATAGAGCAATTCTAAGTCGGGGTGTTCACTGATAATTGCACAGATTTCAGCTCCATTTGCAATCTCTTAACTAATGAAGTTTTTCACGCTGGCAAGCAGCAATATCCAGGACAATATCCAGGCCTTGATCTGTTGTGGGTGGTGTGAACACATTTGCCAATTAAGTTCCAGGCAATGACTATCTCCGACAGAATGGAACTTAACGACTCTCCCATGATAATCAATAGCGTTACTATCACTTGCTGTGAGTTACCATTGATCGGAAACTTGATTGAGCCAACGACAGGTAGCTAGTAAAGCACACTAGGATTAGGGCTTTCTGTCAGAAGTGGCTGACCCCTCCGAAGCCTGTCCACCATCTGTGAGGCATGAGCTAGGAGTGAAATGGAATACATTCCACTTGTCTGGATGAGTGCAGCTCCAGTAACACTCAAGAAGCTCGACACCATCCAGGACAAAGTGGTCAGTTTGATTGACAATTAATGGCCTATAGCTGCACAGTACATGTTGCAAAACATGCAAAAGAAGACAAGGGCAACAAGTGAGCAAGAGCGCTGTCACCTCCAGTGGCACACTACACTCACTTGAGACATATTTCGCTGTTCCATTTATTGTTGTTAAGTGAAAATCCTGGAGCTTCCTACTTGACCGACGGAAATGCGGAAATATTTTTATTGCATGGGCTGCAGCAGTTGAAGAAGAGCTCGTTTTGCAAGTGTAAATTAGGATGTATAATAAATACTGGCACCAATGGTGCTCCTGTAGAACACATATGAAATTTGCTGCTGGGTGAGAAAGGACTGCAATGGGATGCTTTCATATTTTAATAACCATTGTCAAAGCTGAAGTAAAAAGAGCAAGCATTCAACAAGCGTTCGGTTTAAACCACTCTCATTAAGGAAGACAGGGGAAATTTTGATTTTGTCACCATTACATTTTTACCCCTGGCTTTAAGGATGAAATGATGGAGCTGATTCCCTGAGTGCAGTGGAGCCACACTAGTTAGAATGGTGTATGAGGAAGTTGTGGTGGGTGAACAAGTAGTCCCACAACTTTTTATCCATTCATTTTAACGGTGAGGAATATAACTGTGATTTCCTGATGGGCAAAGCCTGTGCAGAAGTTTCCAATCAAAAGAATACACTTATAGATTCTCATAGAAGATGATCTCATAGAATCCCTACAGTGTGGAAACAGGCCCTTCAGCCCAACAAGTCCACACTGAACCTCAGAGCATCCCACCCAGACCCATCCCTATAAACCACATAATCTACACATCCCTGAACACTACAGGCAATTTAGCATGGCCAATCCACCTAACGTGCACATCTTTAGACTGTGGGAGGAAACCGAAGCACCCGAAGGAAGGCCACGCAGACACGGAGAGACTGTGCAAACTCCTTAAAAAAAAAACTCCTTGTGAATAAATATTGGCCATTAATTAGAAATAATTTGCACTATCGAACTGTAGAAGTTGAGGATATCTTTATAATTTTATCATTTTTATATTCTAAGTCTTTGAAAATAACGAAGAATATCAATTTTACAACCTTCTTAGATGTAGGTTCACACTAAGCATTTTAAATATAAGTTTCTGATTGCAAAATAACCAGGCAGTTCCTTGATCCATTGCCTCTCCTCTTCCTTCCCACATAAATACACATTTCCTACTGTGATAGATGACGTTGAGTACCGCTTTCTTTCTCAGAACGAAAGCCAGATCTTTTAAAGCAAACACAATGTCTAGAAACAGCATGCAGCTGGAGGTAGCGTTGGAAGGAAGCTATCTGTTTGCAACCAGAGAACTGTGATGGAGAGCACGATTGTATTTTGTTTCGCAATGGACTTGTTGGAAATTTGTTTGACTCATTTTTCCCATCAGAGTGAACAAAACCAGACAATTGCATCTTGTCCAGGGTCACTGGGAGCTTATTGGTCCATCTGCAAATGATTAGCTTCTCACAAGCAGACTGTGTTGTGCATTTTCCTAATAGCTTATCTTTGTTGTTGTGTTCAGATACTGAGATGGGCACATGTTATGAAATGACTTCATCTCCGTCTTGCAACCCACAGTGTAGGTCATCTGTTTACAGACGTTACAAGGCTACGTTGTTGGATAACAAACAGGGAAGTACGTCCAAGACCAGATCTAGTAGCATTTGCCAGCTAGCTTCCCAAAATACTGTTCGTGGAAAAATCTCAATTGCAGAAATTTCTTACATCAAGAGCCTTGGCATTCAAAACAGTCTTTTCAGGAAAGTCCCAATTTCCACATCCTGCCCTGACATGTTAGAGTTAATCATCCCAGTTCCAAAGTCCTCGGCTAGGCTGTGGAAATCCTTTTGTTGGCAGGGGAGTTCAGATGTTGTCTGAGGTTAGAGTTGGATGCCCGTTTTCAGCAGATGCAGCAGAGACATTTTACTGTGATTTTTAAAAAAAACCAAATGTTGCCCTCCTTTCAAGCTTACATATGATAAACTTTCTTTAATGCTTTTCCTCAAGTTAGATTGTTTAGCTTAGTTGGTTGGATGGCTAGTTTGTAGTTTGCAGAATGACACCAACAGCGTGGGTTCAGTTCCTGTACTGACTGAGGTTACCATGAAGGGCTCTCCTTCTCAACCTCTCCCCTCGCCTGAGTTGCGGTCACCCTCAGGTTAAACCTCCACCGCTCATCCTCTCTCTAGTGATAGGGCAGCCATATGGTCTACGGTGGCTTCACCTTCAATCACACACACACATAACTGATTTTAAGGACAGCACACACACCCCCACTCCCCCACTCTGCCCCCCACACCCCCCGCCCCGAGTTGGTCAGGTATCTGTGAAGATACAGGATCAAAACTTCTGAATGTAGTTGTTGCCACAGGTATTGCAGTTAATCAGGTTAATTCTCAGGCAAGCTGTTTCCTGTGGGTCTCTTCTCTGACATTAACACTCTATATTGAAATTCTTTTCTTTAAGCAGTAGAACACAAAGACGAGTTTTGAATGTTGTGGAAAAACCAGAAGAAGTGCGGATGCTGTAAATCAGGAACAAAAACAGAAGTTGCCGGAAAAGCTCAGCAGGTCTGGCAACATCTGTGAAGAAAACTATCAGAGTTAACGTTCGGTCCGGTGACCCTTCCTCAGAACTTTCTCAGTTCTGAGGAAGGGTCACTGGACCCAAAATGTTAACTCTGATTTTTTCATCACAGATGCTGCCAGACCTGCTGAGCATTTCCAGCAAATTCTGTTTTTGAATATTGTGGTTTTCCCCTTCATTTCTTAGATGGCACTTTATTTAATATTAAAGTTGGATTTTAATGCTTTTATTTATTCTTTTCCCCCATTTCCCCTGTTCTGAAGATATTTATTCGTTAGCAATAAGAACACTGAACAAGAACATGAGGTATTCATCTCATTCACGTGTCTGTTTTACGTGAAGTTAGTCACTGAGTTCTGTAAGAATCTTGACTAAAGTTTTCTTGTAAATCTCTAATCTACTATTGTAACCCAAGAGCGCTATCACCCACTGTCCGCTCCCCCTCCCACCATGTGATTCAAACTGGGATCCTTGTATGCTTTACTCCTAGTTATAACCAATTGTAGGCATTGTAATTCAGCTTGCTGAGGTCCCTTAAGCCAGCACAGACTGGACATTGAGTTGGGGATTTCAGTGGTACGCTTGGATCTACATCTGGCTTCGTATTCCAGTTGAGCCTCCAAAGAAACACAATTTGTTTCAGATGTTTGCTTTGTCACTGATGAAAGATTCATTGGAAACCTAACAAGGAATACACACGCATTGCGAGGTATGGACATGAAACAGGCCAGAAGTATGTTCTCGTTTAAGATCTGACTCTGGTTTATGTGGTAGGGGGTGCAAATTTGTCCTAGGTCATGGTGCAATACAAGTAATGTAGCAGCACCGACCCTGCCCCACTTTCAGCTCAGTTGCCATTAGGTTGTCAATGCTGCACTTTTATTGTGCTCGGACCTGAGAGTAATTTCTAAACCTTCAAGTGTGCAGTTCAGAAACAACAACTGTTTACAGCCACATGCCTTGTTAGGGTTGCATGCGACAGTAACCTGCAATAGCAGTCTTCCTGGCTGTGCAGGAAGGGATGCATGTTGACTTCCAGCAGTGCAGTACTGTCATTTCTTAGATGGTGCAGTGAGGAATCCGAGCAGCAGTTTACAGTTTGTACAGACTAATCTTAAACATACTTGGGAGGTCCAGCAATAAGATAGTTGGGCCAAGTAGGCCTCTTGTTACATTGCATTGGGATAGAATTTTAATTTTGCAATATCTAAACAGTCATAAGATTATGCCGTGGAATTGAAACAGGTGGTGCTCAGTATCAACTGTTCTTCTGGGAACTACAATGTGACAGTAAATATGTTTTCACTTGAAGTTGAATGTTTTGTTTTGGTACCTGGTTGTAATGGGACATGTACATGCTTTTGGCATTCACTGGCCTTTTGAAATGTTGCTTGTGACACGTGCTGGATTATTTGACTTGTGGTGGTGGAGGAGGCTGTGTGCTGTGTATGGGTTTTTAGATTTACAGTGCTCAATGTAAAAAGCCTGCTGGTGGCTCATTGAATAAGTACTCTCTACTGAGTTAGAAGGTTATGTGTTCAAATTCCACTCCACAGACCTGATCTCAAAATCCATTGTTTAATGCAGTGCTGAAGAAGTGCTGAATGTACTGTTTCCAACATTGTGACACTATCGTATTGGCGTGGGGTCTTGCAGTACACAAAGAGATGTATGACTTCATTAAAGCTGCTATATAACTGCCAGTCGCTTTACTTTTAATGTTTTATTCTGTGTGAAAAAAATCTCAAGTCTACATATATATCTTATCAAATACTCTCAAATTTAAATGATTGCGCTGTTATTCCCTCTCATCGACATTTCAGTCTTCAATCACCTCAGTGCTGATCTCAGTCTCCTCTACTCGTGCGAGTTCTTATGTGTTTCTCTTTGTATCTTTCACAGTTTCTTGATGGTGTGACTCAGATTGGGAGTTGTATTTCCAAAGGCTGCCGTAATTAGCATACGCCCTCTGCGATGACATTTTATTTTGGCTCCTTGTGTCCGGTTCCTGGGAAAATTGTCGAATTTGATAGCAAAATTTCTAATTGGTTTGGGTTAGATTCGTAGCAGAAGCGAGTGTCCTGAACAGTGAACACAAAATGAGGTTGACCTTTCTCTGACTTTCCAAAGAGAATCCCAAGGATTTGTGAGCTTTACCACTCGCAGCTAGCAGCAACACGTTCAGGAGTGCCACGTGAATTTTAAATGAATGTTTGCACCTCCAGTCCTCTGGAGTTGAAACATCAGACCCTGAGCAGAGTAAAGGCAGGAGATGAATTATGTAAGTGACGACAAGCTGGAGTTGAACAGTGAGCCTACAATCAGAAGTGACATACCCAAGTGTAGGGTTTAATCTAATTCATTAAGGAAATCATAGGTTTTGGGGAGAGACATGGACCATTGCTGGGCCCGGGTCCTTCATCACCTTTGGTCCTGATGCACAGCTCACGTCCGCAAAATTAAGTCTTCCTGCTTTATACTTCACACACAAAACGAATGACACTTTGCATATTGTTTAAACCCATCTGCTGGTTGTGTAGCCTGTTTTTTCCTTTGCCACACTGCGTAAAGAATTTACAAGGCTCTGGGCAACAGTAACATCTGTGGATCACTCATTACACGAATAATCCCCATCCATTAAAACAAAGTGCATTGTAAGATGCAAGCAGAAACAAATGAAAAATGCACCGCAAATGCAGGAAGTCATGCATTAAAACCATGCTTAAACAAACTTTGTTTCTATCTTGTCCCACTGGTGTTACTTTGTATATTATCAATGATGACATCCAGTGGTTGAAGTAACCAGGCTTTACCAGCGGCTTTGGACTGTGGGAGGACACTGCAGCACCCAGCTTGAAGCCCACGCAGACGCAGGGACAATATGCAAACTTCACGCAGATAGTCACTCCAGGCTGGAATCAAACCTGTCACTGGTGCTGTGAGACTGCAGTACTAGCCACTGAGTCGCCAAGCCACCCAATTGTTTTTTGTTTGTTTTCCCAGTGCTGGGCACAACACAATATCAGCCCCAGCTCCCAAACCACTCTGCCCAGCTTGCCAATTCTAATAACATACTGCTGGAATTTGTATGGCCACAGACCCTTAGCACTCTGCATTGACATGATCCTGTTTGGCTTTGACTCAAAGCCAGAAACATTTTAACAATGAAGATATTTTCTTTTTCGTAAAAATGATGGTGTTCCCACACCGGACTGTTGTATCTAGGACAATGGCTGCGGGGGCTCAGAAGTAACATGGATTTAATCCCAACTCAGATGGGTGCAGATAGAATACTGTCCACTTTCTTTTGGCAACCTGGCTTGGGATAAAGAATGGCAGACTGTTGTGGTAGGAGGAGATTTGGGCTAGACAGAGAAAGGGAATGTCATTTTGTGTTTAACCGTCTTGAATTTATGCTCAGCCTGGAGTACTTGATACTGACACCGCAGGCAACAAAGTGTGAAGAGAGATGTGATGGATCACTCTCTCAGAAATCCATTAACTCAACAGCCACAGAATTGACAGAGTCCCACTAAATAAATAAACAATTGCTGCTAGTTAGGCATGGTTGTCACTCTGAGCTCTCTGCGTTGGATCCTGGAGGGTAGCTGTGTCCTCTAAAACTGAATGGTGGGGGAGGATGAGCACGCAGTCTCAGCATATAAGATCACATTTAACTGAACATAAATCATGCTAACTTAAATAGTCCTTCTTCTCAGTAGATAGAATTATTTCTAGCTAAAACCGCAGAAAAAAAACACATTTACTTTAAGCCACTTTCTCTCTTCATTTTTGGGGTTTTAAATGCAAACAACATTGCCCTACAGTGCAGATGCTGAGGGATTACATTTGTACGTATGAAAAGGAAAAGACTTGAATGTATAAAGTGACATTTGCAAAGTGCATCCCAAAGATATTTTATGACCAACTTCAGGAAGTGTAGATGTAGATGATGCAGCGACACATTGGCTGTGGTCAACAATGAAAGGACAATTTACTGCCTCAACCAGAAGACTATAACATATAGGAACAGAACTAGGCCATTCGGCCCACAAAGGCTGCTCCGTCATTCAATCATGGTTGATATGTTTCTCAACCCCGTTCTCCTGCCTTTTCCCGCTAACCCTTGATCCCCTTACTCATCAAGAACCCATCTATCTCTGTCTTAAATACATTCAATGACTTGGTCTCCACGGCGCTCTGCAGTGCTCTCCATAGATTGACCACCCTTTGGCTGAAGAACTTCTCAGTTCTAAAGTGTCTTTTCTTCACACTGAGACGGTGCCCCCAGGTCTGAGTCTCTCCATCTTCTCCACATCTACTCTATCCAGGCCTCTTCGTATTCTGGAAGCTTCAATCAGACCCTTCCTTACCTGTCTAAATTTTATTGAGTACAGACCCGGAGTCTTCAACTGCTCCTCATATGACAAGCCCTTCATCACTAAGATTATTCTTCTCAAATCCTCTGGACCCCTTCCAACACTAGGACATCTCTCCTTAGACGCAGGGCCCAAAGCTCACAATATTCGAAATACAGCCTGACAGGAACCTTATACAGCCTCAGTGGTACCTCTCTCCTGCTGTATTCTAGCCCTCTTGAAATGAATGTTAACATTATATTTGCCTTCCCAATTGCCAACTGAACCTGCATGTTAACCTGAAGAGGATCCTGACCCTCTAAGACCTCTTGTGCTTCAGATTTCAGAAGCCATTCCTCACTTAGAAAACAGTCTACGCCTCTGTTCTTTCTACCAAAGTGCATAACCTCATACTTTCCCACATTGTATTCCATCTGCCACTTCTTTGTCCACTGTCCGAGCCTGTCCAAATCCTTATGCAGCCTCCTTCCTTCCGCTACACTGCCTGCCTCTCCATCTCTCCTTGTTACTAAGTTTGCAGATGACATAATGCCCTCCATCCCTTTGTCCAGATTAATAATGTATAATGTGTTTCCAACACAGACCCCTGTGGAACTCCACGAGTTACCAGCTGCCGTCCTGAAAAATACCCTTTTCTCCCACTCTCTGCCTTCTGCCAGGCAGCAGCACAGGTTCTTATGTTATTTAGCAGCCTCCTGTGCGACAACTTGTCAAAGACCTTCTGGAAATCCAAATAGATCACGTCCACTGGCTCTCCTGTGGCTAACTTGCAGTATCTTCTGTGTTAGGAAGGAATCAAAATTTCAGGCCATCGGTCGAATCTGGTTACCAGCTTTTTCATCTGTTTATAAGTTTCAGTTTGAGGTAAAAGAAGTTTTCAGTGTGACCAGAATTGAAAGGTGCAGGGGGTTATGCACATAAACCTGACATTTACTTTGTTATGCCAGTGTGTTTTGATGAATTACAAGTGAAAATTATACATAGGGCTGATTCTTTGGCTCTGTCATTTTTGTCATGTTTCTTAGAGTGTTTTATCCCTTTGGGGCAATCATCCCAAACTCACCTTGTCAAAGGCCCCATGGTGCCTGTTTTATCTGATGCTAGCCCTCTTCTACCACTCACTGTACTCAGAAGACTTTGCCACTGCTGGGATATCACGGAATAAAGTGTCATCCGGGGCATGGCTGCCATCTTTAAAAGCTGTTGTGCATCTGGACAAGTGATGGAAGCCTGGAGCTGCCCTGCATGGCATGTGACATATGCCCAGGACTTGGCAGAAAAGGGACTACTTTGTGTACAGGGACCTGGAGGTGCTGGGAGGCAGGTTGGTGCTGATGAGGTCTATCCTTTACCCCTTGGATTGCCAGAGAAGGTTTCAACACCGGGCCATGCCAGCCTCATTCCAGGTCGCTACCCAAGTCAGTGCAGTCTCAATTATCTGGAGGAATGCCGAACTGTGCAGGATGTAGGTCAATGATTTCTCTGGTCTGCCAGGGTATCTACGGCCATCTTGTCTCTGCTGCCTCACACTCACTCTGCACTGACCTCCCACAAAGGCTCATTCTCTACTACTACGACTTTCGTATGCAACATCTTCCCTCAGTTGCGCTCACCCACCCATCCAGGTAAGCAGCCCTGTGATGCAGCCTGGTCCAGTCTGGGAGCTGAGTGCCTGTGCCCACAGGTAAACTGAGAGCTGGCTGCGTGCCCTGAAGTATGGCTGTGAAGTGCCAAAGTGTATAGTAAGTGGATCAGTGATAGGTATGATGGTGCAGAGGGGTTGGCAGCATCTGTGAACATGGGGTGCATCCTGAAGCGGTCCATGGAGAGTATCCTGAGCAATTGACGACGAGCTGCGAACACCAGCTACCTGCTCAAACATTCAGGAATCCTCGGTGTCTAGTTTCTTATTGCTCCTTACATCACTGGACTTTCTCCCCTGATTCTCCCAGATTTCTCACAACAACCCATGGTGCTAAGGGCCCTATAGGATTCTGCCCATCTGTGTGACTGTGTGTTTAACAACATCTGCAGTCATGAGAGAAGTTAGAAGAGACCCCAAAATTAATCAGGTGTAACCCTGGAACTCAATGAGAACATCTCATTCCACATCTTGAGAAGCTGTATTAATGTATCTCGAGACAAAGAGCTTTCTCCATAAGAGGAAGAATTGTTTCTTGGTACCTTCCTGGATGAAACTTGCAATTACTGGGAAAAACAGTCATTTGTATGATCCCCTCCTGCATGGCATGTTAAAACCAACAACATTTCTGAGGAAGAGCAGTTGACGCATACCCATAGCTGTCGCAGTTGCATCAATTTTCTGTTTCACTGAAATATTGTGTTTCTGTATTTGACTTCTTTTAGCATACACTTCCTGATATGATGTTGGATAGATGTATTTAAAATGATCTTGTCCCAGTGACCCACCAACAACACTTCCCACCTCATGGCTACAAACAATAAAACTAAAAGTACTCAATTTGGGGATCTTTCCTATCTTGACTCTGGTAAATCACCATCTGCACATTTATCTGTAGCATTGACGCGGTAGTACTGCTGCCTTGGAGTTGGGCTGCTGTGGTGTTGAAAGGCCATTTTTCTAGCCTTCAATTTGCAACCAATTGCTCTCTTTAAAATCAGTACGAGACATTTTTGGGGGGTCAGTAATCACCTTCTCGACTGGCCCTTGTGATCCACTTTAGCACATACCTTAACATCACAGACCCAATGATAAAACTTCAACCACATAGACGAGAGAGAAAAGGAAAGTGTACAGCTATAAACTCTGACCCTCTGAAGGTCACTTTTATGAGGCCGCATTCATCTCATGGCACCTTTTGAAGGGCTCCCCACAATTGCTGGCTGCTTTACCACATTAAGCAACACCCTTTAGCAGCAAGAAAACTATCATTTCTTTGCCATCCTTTACTTTCCCTGCCTACAGTACTGAATAATAGTCAAAATAAAAACATTTTTTAAATTGAGGTCCAGCAGGGAAAAGATATCTCTTTTGGATATCAGCAAAACATTGAGTTTTAGATTTAACTTTATCCTGGATGTGTGTAAATGCCAATGTTTGATGAAATTTTGAGACTTAGTATTAAAAATGCTGAGATTATAGCCAACTTTGTTATCCCAGACCTGAGTTTCAAGCCCCCTCCACCCATAACATTGACTGCAACAAATCAATGGATTTGGCCTTCTGGTAAAGTAAAACAAATGGTCAGCAAAAGTTAATTTCAGAGCAGATAGACCTGCCAACTTTTTGTTGATGTTCATCTGCAGGGATCTGGCAATTCCTCTAGCTGTTGTGTATTTTGGATCTAGATCCCCTCCAAATGCATTTGAATTCACATAACCACCAAGGCTGATCCTGAAGATTTTGCTTTCATGGGATTTTGACCACAATATAAGTGAAGAGGTTTTACTTTTCAACTTCCAACCCATTCCATTTGATGACCCAGCATGATGTCAAAGTGTATGCAAGATTCTGGCTTGGCAGGTCGATCCAGCATTGAAATAAAGATTTATTTATTTGTTCCCTAGAACAAGTGGGAAACACTACCACACAATGTTTTAACAAAGACCTGTAGCTCGGGTTGCGGTCGGAGTTGTTTGTTGGTTTGCCGAGCTGACTGGTTTTCATGCAGACGTTTTGTCTCCCTACTAGGTGACATCGTCAGTGCCGTGTAGCCTCTGTTGAAGCGCTGTTGTTCTGTTCCGTTCTGAATTTATATGGTCTGGTCTGTCATGGTGGGCAGTCTTATTTCCGGTTTTGTACCTAGTGGTGCGTAGATGGGGTCTATTTCAACATGTTTGTTAATTGCATCAGTGGTTGAAAACCAAGCCTCCAGGAATTCTCGTGCTTGTCTATGTCTTGCTTGTCCTAGTACTGTAACGTTGTCCCAGTTAGATTATTGTCCTTCCATGTCGGAGTGTATCCTCCTCAGACCCATAGTTTCTCTGCAGGGCACACCAACACAGCCAAGAAGTTACAGTAGAGACTAATATACCTCACCAACAGACCAACCCATGACATACACTCAGCACAGGAATTCCTGGATGACATCAGGAACATAAAAAGCGACAAGGAAGAAATGATGGTCTCCTTTGACATTACAGCACTATTCACCTCTATCGATATGACCCTAGCAAAGGAGACACTGGCTACAATATTGGACAACCTGAAAACACAAACCTCCAATGAAACCATCAGCAAGGACAACATGCTAAAATCACTGGACCTATGCCTTACCATCTTCAACAGCCAGGTTATATGAGCAAATGAATGGAACACCCATGGATTTACCCATCTGGGGGCTCATAGTGGAAGTTGTTATGCAAAGACTGGAACACACCGCCCTCCCCCAGATCCAGCTTTAACCATAGGTTAGGTACGTGGATAATACCTTTGTGATCATTAAATGAACAAAGTTAGAATAAACACACCACCTTATTAACACATATTCACCGCGATCAAGTTCACCAGGGAAGAAGAGAACAACAATCAACTCCCGTTTCTAGATGTAATGGTGGAACGAATGAACAAAGGGGAATTCCTTACCTGTGTATAAAAAGACAAGACACACAGACCAAATCCTGAATTACAACAGTAACCACACCAGCATCCACAAACAGTGCTGTGTGAAGCCTCTGTTTAAACGAGCAATAACACACTGCACACCCGAAGCTGTGCAAAAACGAAGAGGAACACCTATACAGAGTCATTGCAAACAATGGGTATCCTAACAGCTTCATCCGCCGTTGCCTGGCAAACAAACAACACCAAGATGACACTGTACACCCCAACACACTGGCCACCCTGTCCTACATTAGAAACATATCGGAACTGACTGCAAGAGTCCTACGACCTCTTGGAATAATGATAGCACACAAACCAACAGCCACACTTTGCCAGTTACTCTTAAAGACGAAAGACCCCATACCCACAATGAACAGGACAAATGTGATATACAAAATACCATGCAACAACTGTGAGAAACACTACTTAGGACAGACAGGCAGCAAACTCACCACCAGGATACATGAACATCAACTTGCAACAAAACGGCACGACCAACTATCCCTCGTTTCTATTCACTCCAACATGGAAGGACATCAATTTAACTGGGACAAAGTTACAGTACTAGGACAAGCAAGACAAAGGCAAGCATGAGAATTCCAGGAGGCCTGGTTTTCAACCACTGATGCAATTAACAAACATGTTGAAATAGACCCCATGTACATACCACTATGGTACAAAATCGGTAACAAGATGCCCACCATGACAGACAGAACCATATAAATTCCGAGTGGGAAAGAACAACGGTGCTTCAACGGAGGTTACACAGCACTGACGATGTTGCCAAGAATGGAGACGAAACGTTTGCGTGAAAACCAGTCAGCTCGGTGAACCAACCAACAACTCCACTATCACATAATTTTCACAATGTCCAACCTTTAGTCTGTGCTGTGTCAACCAGGGCAGAAGTTTTGTTGTCAGACCCTGAGGAGACTGGGTGGATGTTGAAAGTATATTTCCTCTTGTGGGAGAACTTAGAACTGGCATCATGGTTGAAAATAAAAGGGGCGCCCATGAAAAACAGAGATGAGGAATTATTCCTTTCTCTTAGATGGTAGAGAGGTTTTGGAATTCCCTTCCTCAAAAGGCAGTGGATGTAGGATCTTTAAATATTTTTAAGGCAGAGAGAGACGGATTTATAATCACCAAAGGCGAAGAAAGATTATCAGGGGTACACAGGAATGTAGAGTTGAAGTTAAAATCCGATCAGCCGTGGTGCTGTTGAATGGCAAGCATGCGCAAAGGGCAGAGTGGCCTAGTATTGTTTGTACTTTCATCAGCTGTTTGTGTCTGTGGCTTTCTGTCAAGTGACGTAAAATCAAACCCCTTTTCCATGGATCACTGTCAAGTTAGCACAGCTGGGAAGTATCATTGTTGAGAAAGATCAGGCTCTGCTATCTGCTTTTGGCACAAAGTGAGAAATGTTCCACATTCTGACACTCGAAGCATGTGCAACATGTTGTACTATAATTCTTCAGGTAGTTTGTGCAGAGTTTGTTATGGTGAGGGTCTTTGTGTTTGATGTGGAGTGTGGAGTGCACCGATCTCACTTCACAATGCAGAAACACATGGAACATTATTGGCGAACCACCAGATGGTGACCTGGTTTGAAGAGAAATAAACAGTGAAGCTTTCCTTCGTGTTGTTCAACTGTCTCTAAAACCTCTCTTGGTCAAAGAGTCAGTCAGATCTCAGCAAAAGCACTTGGGGAATGATTTTCACCTCCTTTAGTCTGTTTCATTAAAGGGTAACTGAAGATGCTTGGCCACACAATGTTCTCTAGATAACTCTCTCATGCTACCTTGCTTTGAGAATAATCAGGTTCCAATATCCTTTCACTGTTGAGATAATGATGTTGGATTCATTTGCTTGATTTGAGAGCTTCCAGTTGGCTATTTGGCCATGGCATTGTTCATTGACGACTCTGGTGCCAGCCATTGGCCCTAGATAAGTAATGTGTTCGACTCTCAGTGCTAAAGGTAATCAAATAAACGAGAGCTCATTATTTGATCTCAGTGATTAAAAGGAAGTGGTGGCAGCACTTGCCGATCATCATCTGCCTAACGTGACTTTCCACATGGGACAAATGGAAGGCTGAATGGGTTGTGGGCTTCCAGCTGCAGTCCCCAGATGTTGAGCTATTCAGGCACGCTTCTGCCAACTAGTGGTTACTTTCAACACAGCATTAGCAGAAATCTGGGGGAAGCTGGTTATTTCCTCCAATGCTATTCACCCCATTGTCAGTTCTAATAGATACAAACCTGCTTGTGCTTATGCACTTTCTAATCAAATGAACTAGTTCTGTTAAATTCTTTAATCTGTCTCCAAGGTGGGCAATTGTTTTAATTTACCTTCCTGTATAGTATGAAAACCCATCTGGTTCACTAATGTCCTTTAGGGAAGGAAACCGCCATCCTTACCCAGGCTGGCCTACATGTGATTTCAGATCCATGGTAATGTGGTTGACTCTTAACTGCCCTCTGGGCAGTTAGGAACGGGCAATAAATGCTGCCTAACCGGTGATGGCCCCATTCCATGAATGAATAAAGGCCAGTGATAGTTTGCAGTGGTATAACCCCCATTGGACAGGTTTGCATTTAGTAATCAGTGTTGTCGGGAATGATTTTACAGAATTTGGCTTCTTTTTGGTTTGTAATGAAACTGGGAGTCTTTTCCCAGTTGCAATGGGATAGGTAAGGTGCTTGATACATTCCGATCGAAACAATATGAGGTGGCTCATTACTGAGGCAGGTATTTTAGTCACAAGGAGTCTCCATCCGTGGTGGGTGTTTTCACACAGACTTCTGTAAAGTAGGATTTTCTTTTAGCAAGAAGCTATTGACGTCTTTGACGTTGATTGTTCTCAAAGTATGGAGTGTTGATATCACCTCCAACACACTTGATTGCTTAATGAATAAAGAGATCTTCAAAAGTCGAGGCTGAACCAGTTATTGTGACACATTGCTTATCACATTCCACTTGTACACTAGGGGTTAATAGCCTGCTGCAGCAATTCTTTGCCAGTTCAAAGACATAAGGATACGTTCCATAGACTCTACAAATATCTTGTAGAGGTGTCTCCCTGATTTCCCATGCTTGAAGTCGTCTGAATGTTAGTTCTCATGACATTGTACAATCTGGGCTGCTGTACAGCAAAGATTTATGGATATTTTTTGTTTGATTTGGTTTGTCTTGCGTTACGTGTCTTGTAGGAGCTCAGTTTAGTAAAACATCACTTTGTTTGTACAGGACTGGCAGCTTAAGATATATGAGAAGCAATCATAGATTAGCAGGTGTACCTTGTGAATACATTGTCTAGAAAGGAACCGAGAAATGCAGGCATGTGCCAGCTTTAACCCCTGACAACTCTGTTTCATCTCAGTCTGAATAAGAAAGCAGTATAATTTATATAGATGCTGTTCTTTTTATTTGTCCGTGGGATGTACGTATGCCAGGCCAACATTTATTGTTCTGAGGCTTTTGGTGGTGAGCTGCCTTCTTGAACCACTGCACTTCATGTGGTGTAGGTACATACACAGTGCCTCTAAGAGTAGAATTCCAGGATTTTGACCCACCAATAGTGAAGGAACAGTGAGATATTTCCAAGTCAGAATGGTGTGGAGGGGGTGGGGTTGAAGGAGAACTTACCGCTGCGTGGCATTTACATGCATCTGTTGCCCTTGTCCTAAACGGTGGCTATTGCAAATTTGGAAGCTGCTGTCAAAAGAGCCTTGGTGAGTTGCTGCAGTGCATCTTGGAAGTGGTACACACTGCTGTCACTGTGGTGAAGGGGGTAAGGACTGAAGGTGGTGGGAGGGGTGTGCCAATCAAGCAGGCTGCTTTGTCCTGAATGGTGCTGAGCTTCTTAAGTGCTGTTGGAACTGCACTAATCCAGGCACTAACCTGTCCATCACACTCCCAACTTGTGCCTTGTGGATGGTAGACAGGTTATGGAGAGTCAGGAGGTGAGTTACTGCCCACAGACTTCCATACCTTTGATCCACTCTTGTAGCCACAATTTTATATGACTAGTTCAGTTCAGTTTCTCTTCAATAGTAACTTCTGGATTGTTGGTACAGTGCTTTTTACAACCTCAGATCATCCCAATGTGTTTTACACCAAACAGTACTTGGTTTTAAATGCTGAAATGTAGGAAAGGCAGCAGGCAATTTCAGGTACTGCAAACTGTGTCAAACAGATTGTGATAATGACCAGCATGGGGCTGGATGAACACAGCAGGTCAAGCAGCATCATAGGAGCAGGAAAACTTGACGTTTCGGGCCTAAACCCTTCATCAGAAATGGGGGAGGGGAAGAGGGTTCTGAAATAAATAGGGAGAGAGGGGGAGGCGGATAGAAGATGGATAGAGGAGAGGATAGGTGGAGAAGAGGCAGACAAGTCGAAGAGGCGGGGATGGAGCCAGTAAAGGTGAGTGTAGGTGGGGGGGTAGGGAGGAGATTCTGCTTGACCTGCTGTGTTCATCCAGCCCCATGCTTGTTATCTCAGATTCTCCAGCATCTGCAGTACCTTTTATCTCTATTATCTGTGATAATGACCAGATGACTTGTTCTGGTTATTGATGAAGGGATAACTATCAGCCATGACACCAGAGTGACCTCCCCGCTCTTCTTGAAATGGTATCTTTTCTGTCCAAAGCCTCAATTTAACATTTTATCTGAAAGACAAAGCAGCACTCCCTCCCTGCTGCACTGCCAACATTAGCCCAGGTTTTCATTCAATTGTCTGGAGTAGGGTCTGAACCCCAATCCTTTTGACTCAGGAGAGAATCCTGCCATTTGAGTCAAGGCTCAGTTATAGGTGGAGTGATGGCAAGGACACTATTATTGACCTATCAACATTTGCTGTCTAGGATCAGACAGGCAGACTAGTTAATTCAGTGAGATAGAGTGACCCTGGGAGACACAGCAGGGGTCCTTGCCTCCACAGGAGAGGAGGAGGAGACAAAATTGGAAGTGGGAAACAAAATACAGAGAGCTTTCATAAATTAACAGAAGAAAGACAGTTAGCAACTGAGTATCTTGCAATGAAGACCTTGTTGCAAAATCCTTTCATCTCCTGAGATAATAGTTAGGTGTCATTGATGTGATGAAGCCCTCAGGCTTGACTAATACCAGCCTCTAATAAGTGTCTGGATTGTACCTGTATGACATTATTAATCCAACAAACATTGCAATTAGAATTATCTGTCAGAGGTACAAAATAGCCAGAAGTGCAAGGGTCAGCGTGTCAGGCTGGAGTGATTTAGAATCACAGTGGTGGTTGAAAGTTCTATGTTTCCCTCCCACCATTTATAGCTCCCTCATGGCTGTTGACCTTCACATAACCTCAAGCAGCAGAGATGAGCTTGATAGCTTTCCTCATTGAAGTGGAGTTGGCTATAAGGGTAGGAGTCCTTCAAGGAGGGAGACAAATACGGTGTCAGTTACTGAGAGAAAAAGCAAACCTTTTTGCATGGATATCACTCCCTTTATGCGTTGCTCCTTTTATGAGACTTCAAAGTCCTTTTATCAAAAAAAAACAAATTCCTGCTTTTTTGATCAAGCAAGTGGTAGAATTTTTTTTGTCAGCAAATTAAATGCTTTGAGCTGTGCAATGTAGCAATTCAGCGGAACATTTTAATAAAGTGGGTAGAGAGCCTGAGTCTTTATTGGAATTTTTCTCCTTTTTTCTCTTTCTGTGCGCTGTGAAGTTTCAATGGTTTGTGAAGCAGCAGGCTGGGATTTCTTTTACTGAGGCCTGTCAAACTCAACAGTCAGATGATAAAACATTTAGCACGTTAGCGCTCTAGCATCTATCGCCAAGCCAATTTGGCACCTTCTGTGCCCCCTGCTGTAGAAAGACTGTCAAGTAGAGATTGGTGAGTAGAGAGGGTGACCTGCATTTACATAGTATCTTTCAAGACCTTAACGCATCCCATAGTGCTTTATAGCCAATTAGTTTTGGAGTGTACTCACTAATATATTGAAGGAGAACCGGGAGATGAGTGAGGAAGATGGTAAAGAGTGAAAATTAAAGGAAGCCACTGGCCGAGAGATTGTGGGAAGACTCCAGCTTCTTCTGTCTCCATTCCCTGTATTATCTTCATGTTTAGAATCTCTAGGGTCCCCTCCAAGTAATTATAACAGAGAGACTAACCTCCTCACCAGTGCTTCTCGAAGTGAGGGTCTCAAGTTCAATTTTGGGGTTGCCCTGAGACGGCAGTGGCCATAGAATCCCCACCGTGCAGAAAAAGGCCATTTGGCCCGTCATGTCGGCACCAACCCTCCGAAGAGCATCCCACGCAGACGCATGCGCCCATGCCAGCCTCACATGGGTTACTGCTGCCCATTGGCCACTGTGGGTCTCCAGTTGAGACAGAACAGTTGTGCTCCTGCTCGGACCAGGCACACACAACTCCCTCTCTCCTGCTCTAACTGGGCTGCACGTGGTACTCACAGTTCCCCTCCCACCTTCTCTCTTACAGGTGCCCCCTCCTTTCCTCCCTTAATCTCGAAAAGGATTGCAACAATTTTAAGTTGCAAACGGGGACCACAGTAGGAAACGTTTTGGGAAGCACTACACAACATGCTAATGAACTGCCTACTGACAAAAAATGGAGCAGTGTGAAATTGTAGGGGATAGCTGAATACATACCCACTGAAATTGACAAGAAAAGTCAATGTTTATCCAGAGATAGTAGGAACTGCAGATGCTGGAGAATCTGAGATAACAAGGTGTAGAGCTGGATGAACACAGCAGGCCAAGCAGCATCAGAGGAACAGGAAGACTGACATTTCGGGCCTAGACCCTTCTTCAGAATGGGGGAGGGGAAGGGGTTTCTGAAATAGATAGGGAGAGAGAGGGAGGCGGATAGAAGATGGATAGAGGAGAAGATAGGTGGAGAGGAGACAGACAGGTCAAAGAGGCGGGGATGGAGCCAGTAAAGGTGAGTGTAGGTGGGGAGGTAGGGAGGAGATAGGTCAGTCCAGAGAGAACGGACAGGTCAAGGGGGCGAGATGATGTTTGTAGGTAGGAGATGTGGGTGGGGTTTGAGGTGTGAGGAGGAGATAGGTGGGAGGAAGGACAGGTTAGGGAGGCGGGGACAAGCTGGGCTGGTGTTGGGATGCGGTAGGAGGAGGGGAGATTTTGAAGCTTGTGAAGTCCACATTGATACTATTAGGCCGCAGGGTTCCCAAGAGGAATATGAGTTGCAGGAATATGCTGTTCCTGCAACCTTCGGGTAGCATCGTTGTGGCACTGCAGGAGGCCCAGGCTGGACATGTCGTCTGAGGAGTGGGAGGGGGAGTTGAACTGGATCGCGACTGGGAGGTGCAGTTGTTTAGTGCGAACCGAGCGTAGGTGTTCTGCAAAGCGGTCCCCAAGCCTCCGCTTGGTTTCCCCGCTGTAGAGGAGGCCGCAACGGGAACAGCGGATGCAGTATACCCATTGTCTCCGCCTGCTCCTGCCCCACCGAACTTATCTCCACCTAGCTCGACTCCGTTTTCTCACCCTTGGTCCAGGAACTCACTACCTATGTCCGTGACACCACCCACGCCCTCCACCTCCTCCAGAACTTCCAATTCCCCGGTCCCCAATGCTTCATTTTTACTATGGACTTCCAGTCCCTATACACCTGCATTCCCCATGCAGATGGCCTGAAGGCCCTCCGCTTCTTCCTGTCCCACAGGCCCGATCAGTCCCCCTCCACTGACACCCTCATCCCCTTTAATCGATCTCGTCCTCACCCTCAACAACTTCTCTTTCAATTCCTCCCACTTCCCATAGACAAAGGGGGTGGCCATGGGTACCCGCATGGGCCCAAGCTATGGCTGCCTCTTTGTAGGTTACGTGGAACAATCCCTCTTCCGTAGCTACACTGGCCCTAAACCCCATCTCTTCCTCCATTACATTGATGACTGTATCGGCGCCGCCTCATGCTCCCACGACGAGCTCGAACAGTTCATCCACTTCACCAACACCTTCCACCCCAACCTTAAGTTCACCTGGACCATCTCTGATACCTCTCTCTCCTTCCTGGACCTCTCTGTCTCCATCTCTGGCAACCACCTAGAAACCGATATCCATTTCAAGCCCACCGATTCCCACAGCTACCTAGAATATACCTCCTCCCACCCACCTTCCTGCAAAAATGCCATCCCCTATTCCCAATTCCTTCGCCTCCGCCACATCTGCTCCCAGGATGAGACATTCCACTCCCATACATCTCAGATGTCCTCGTTTTTCAAGGACGGCAACTTCCCCCAGGCAGTGGTCGAGAACGCCCTCGACCGTGTCTCCCGCATTTCCCGCAACTCATCCCTCACACCCGCTCCCTGCAATAACAATCAAAACAGGATCCCCCTCATCCTCACGTACCACCCCACCAACCTCCAGATCCAACACATCATCCTCCGATACTTCCACCATCTGCAATCCGACCCCACCACCAAAGACATTTTTCCCTCCCCACCCTTATCTGCTTTCCAGAGGGACCACTCCCTCCGCGACTTCCTTGTCCGCTCCACACTCCCCTCCAACCCCACCACACCCGGCACTATTCCCTGTAACCGCAGGAAGTGCTACACCTGCTCCCACACGTCTCCCCTCACCCGCATCCCAGGCACCAAGAAGACTTTCCACATCAAGCAGATGTTCACCTGCATATCTGCTAATGTGGTATACTGCATCCGCTGTTCCCGTTGTGGCCTCCTCTACATTGGGGAAACCAAGCGGAGGCTTGGGGACTGCTTTGCAGAACACCTGCGCTCAGTTCGCAACAAACAACTGCACCTCCCAGTCGCGAACCATTTCAACTCCCCCTCCCATTCCTCAGACAACATGTCCATCCTGGGCCTCCTGCAGTGCCACAACGCTGCTACCCGAAGGTTGCAAGAACAGCACCTCATATTCCGCTTGGGAAACCTGCAGCCCAATGGTATCAATGTGGACTTCACAAGCTTCAAAATCTCCCCTCCCTCTACCACATCCCAAGACCAGCCCAGCTCACCCCCGCCTCCCTAACCTGTCCTTCCTCCCACCTATCCCCTCCTCCCACCTCAAGCCCCACCCACGTCTCCTATTCCCGCCCGCTTGACCTGTCCATCCTCCCAGGACTGACCTATCTCCTCCCTACCTCTCCACCTACACTCACCTTTACTGGCTCCATCCCCGCCTCTTTGACCTGTCTGCCTCCTCTCCACCTATCTTCTCCTCTATCCATCTTCTATCCGCCTCCCCCTCTCTCCCTATTTATTTCAGATCCCCCTTCCCCTCCCCCATTTCTGAAGAAGAGTCTAGGCCCGAAACTTCAGCCTTCCTGCTCCTCTGATGCTGCTTGGCCTGCTGTGTTCATCCAGCTCTACTCAACGTTTATCCATTCCATTTAAAAAGAGATGTGTTACTCACTGCTAAGCCATCCCTCTGGTGTTGAAAATTAACTTTAACAATGTGGAGTTTCATTCCTTCAGAATTATTAATTATTAGTGGAGACAAAAGACATTTTTGTTTTACCTATCTGTCTTCTACTTTTCTCTTAATCCTATCCTCCTTTTCCTTTCTTTCAATCACTTTCTGTACCTAATTTGATGTTGATAATCTGACACTTCTGGTTCAGATGACTCTGCCCATTAATGATTCATCAGGCTGAGTGCCTTAGGATATCTACAGTTTCCTACACTGTGAAAGGAAGGCAATGCACTTTCTAGATGACTGGTTAACAGAGATTTCCAGTACACAAGTCAATAGAAAGTCTCTGGAGGAGCCACTATTGACCACAACATCCATCCCACTATGTTAGTTGCCATATCTGCTGTGTGGTGCCCTGGGTGGTAGCATCAGTTAATGTGCAGCCGCAAGGAGAGCCAATTGTCATAGATGTTGGAATAAGGAACCTGAGAGATTGGACAGGCAGTTTGCTCATGTCACTGGAAACCAAGAAATTACAGACCAATAAGCCTGACATCTATGGTGTGGAAATTGTTGGAGTTTATAAATAAGGATAGGGTGACTGATCACCTCGAAAAATTTAAGTTAATCAGAGAGAGTCAGCATAGATTCATGAAGGGTAGGTCATGTCATGCCTGATGAACCTCATAGAGTTATTTGAAGAGGTGCCAAATGTCATGGTTAGCAGTAAGCCAATAGATGTTGTTTATATAGACTTCAAGAAGGCTTCTGAGAAAGTCCCACACAAGAGACTGTTAGGCAGAGTGGAAGCCCATGGAATTGAAGGCAAATTACCGACATGGATAGGAAATTGGTGAGTGGTGGGAATCTTAGAGGTGGAATAATGGGTAAGTACTGAAATTGACAGGATGTGACTAGTGGTATCTAGCAAAGATCTGTGTTGTGGCTTCAATTATTTACAATTTTCATTGATGACTCGGAAATTGATATGAAAAGTCAAATATCTGAATTTGCTGAGAAAACAAAATTAATTTTGATGACTGCATAAAATTACAATAGGATATTGATAGATTAGGTGAATGGGCAAAGCTGTAGCAGATGAATATTAACATAAGCAAGTGTGAGGTTTTCCATTTTGGACCAAAAAAGGACAAATCAGAATATATTTTAGAAGGCACAAAGTTAAATACAGTGGATGTCCAATGGGATTTAGGAGATCAGGTACATAGCTCTTTAAAATATCATGAACAGGTGCAGAAAATAGTCAAGAAGGCTAATGGAATGCTTGCTTTCATATCTAAAGGGCTAGAGTTTTAGGGATATAGACATTATGCCGCAGTTAAGCAAAACCCTAGTCAGACACCACTTACAGTAGTGTGAGCAGACCTGGGCAACACCCCTTAGGAAGGATGTTCTAGCCCTGGAGAGAGTTCAGTTCAGGTTTACAAGGATGATACCTGGACTCCAGAAGTTAAGTTATGAGGAGAGATTAGACAAATTAGGCATTTACTGTCTAGAATTTAGAAGGTTAAAGGTGATCTGAGTGAGGTCTTCAGGGAAAGACAGGACAAATAAAAATAAACTATTTCCACTACTTGAAGATTCTAGAACCGGGGAGTGGGTGTGCGGAGTCTAAAGAATTAGGGCCGGGCCATTTAGGAGATGTGTTAGAAAGCACTTCCACATACAAAGAGTAAAGGAGGTTTGGAACTCTCTTCCTCAAATGGCGGTCGATGATAATTCAATTGTTAAATTTAAATCTGAGATAGACAAATTTTTATTAAGCAAGGGTATCAAGAGATATGGGATCAAGGCAGATGTGTGGAGTTAGCAATAACAATGGCAGAGTGAACAAAAATCAGATATGGGATACAGTTGTCTTCTTCACAGCTTTGCCAAAAATTTGGTGGAACGAATTACATGTCTGTTGTAGAACTTACATGGATTTTCTTCCACTAAAACCCCAACTTGCTGTTTTGCCAGGTCAGGATTTACCATGGAGTGTGGTGTATAAATTGACCTGACATATAAGATAACCTATTTTTCATCACCAATTCATGTTTAGACCTATACTTGGCATTTAAGATGACACTCCCTTTCTTCAATGAAATGCTAAATCAAGCAGGCAGCAAGGGCTATAATGCCAAGGCATACTAGAGGTTGAGACATGCCCACACAAAGCAGACCATGTATGGTGAATAATGAGCAGGAATAGCACCTCTGGCAAAAAACTGAATGAAGTACAAAGCTGGTTTCAAGCTACATGTTGTAGTATTTGTTAATTCATCAAGTAACTACAGCAGCAAGGGAATTTGGTGTTAGTGAAAATAATTGCATGAAAATTCAAGAAGAACTCCACCTTGAAGGAGATACTCAAGGCAGAATGCACCACAAGAACAGGGACCTTCCTTTGACTTGATCTTGAGAAGCATGTTTTAGCATGGATCCTCGAGAATTGTAGCAATAGTTGCATTGTCGCTAGAAATTTGCCGACACTGGAAAACCTAAGATAACAAGGTGTAGAGCTGGATGAACACAGCAGGCCAAGCAGCATCAGAGGAGCAGGAAGGCTGACGTTTCGGGTCTAAA
>JAHRHZ010000031.1:16838146-16909023 GCA_024137785.1 Ginglymostoma cirratum
GTGTTCATCCAGCTCTACACCTTGTTACCTAGTTAATGTAGCCACTTTACAGAACAAAAGTATCCTGCATTGTGGCAGAAGAGTAAGACTACCAAAAGACCTCAAAGCCAAATTTCCCGGTTTCCAGCAATTCATTAGACAGCAACAAAAACGTGAAGTTATCCTATCACTTCTGTAACATTGATGAAACAGCTATGAATTTTCGAACGTCCAGCAACTGAATCAAGATAAAATACTGCGGATGCTGGAAATCTGAAACAAGCACAGAGAATGCTAGCAAAACCTAGCAGATCTGAACTAATTCTGACAAAGAGGCATTCAGTTTCTTCATTGTTTTCTGTGGTTGTTCCAGATTTCTAGCATCCTGCAGATACTGCTGACCTGCTGAGTTTCTCCAGCATTCTCTGAGTTTGCCCAGCAATGGAGTTGTGGAGCAAAAATGTTTGAAAACAGTTTCAGAGAAAGTCACAGAACATCAGACAAGATTCATGCTGGTACTATCGGCACAGCTGACAGAACAAAACTAAAGCGTGTGGTAATTTTCAAACATAAGATCATGTTGAAAATCCTAGAGGAAATTTTGTCTATGTTTGCTACAGCAGTTGGATGGATGAAGACGGAGTGAATTTGCATGGATTGGTTTCCCAGCGGCCTAGCAAAGAATGATGCATCTTATTAGTGTGGGGCTTGTTCAGGTCCCAAATAGGTGTTGAGATCAAGAGGGAATAATGGGGGAATAATACCTAACTTGCCGTTATATCATGCGGTGTAGTGTCAGTAGTTCAACAATCAAATGGGTGCCCCAACAAGCCATTCAAAGGTCATGTTGATGCATGATGAACTTAATGGTTGTTTGATGGGTATTAAAAAAAGCTTCATAAAGAATGGAATTATGTGTGCTGCCTTGCTTGGTGTTTTGTTCAAAACTGTGGAATATACAATTCAGTGGATAGAGAGGAAAATGCCTTGTTATGGGGGATGTTCCTCGAACTGAAAATGACCAATCTGTTACAGAGTGAAGTCTTATAACGAAACCATAGCCGAGTGACCTAGAATGAATTGATGAAATCTTTAAGCTATATTCCAAAGTCAATGATTTTGATGAGGTTTTAAAAGTTTTGAGAGAGATTAAAAGTATACTTGTAGACTTAATTCATTCAATCAAACAGGTCATTTTAATTTGAATTATTATAAATACTTGTGTAAAAGTAGAGCTCATGAGATCAAATTGCTAAACAAAAAATGGGGAATCAACATAGTATTTTCAAAGGGTTAAAAAGCCACCCTTTCCCATTGCCTTGCTACCTAATCGTTTATGGCACTATTTCAGCTGATCACAGAGTTGCCAGGTTGGAAACATTTTATTCACTCACAGGATGTGGACATCACTGGCCAGGCCCGTATTTATTACCCGTCCCTAATGGCAGTTGAGAGTCAACCACAACGCTGTAGGTCCAGAGTCACATGTAGGCCAGAGCAGGTGAGGATGGCAGATTTCCTTCCCTGAAGTACATTAGGGTACCAGATTGGATTTTTTTCCCCCCTGACAATCAGCAATGATTTCATTGTTATCATTAGACTCTCAATCCACATTTTGTAATTGAAATCAAATTCTACCATCTGCCAAAGCAGGATTTGAACCTGGGTCCCCAAGACATACCTGGATTAACAGTTTATTGATAATACTACTCGGACATCATTTCCCCTTATGTTCCTGCTGACCTTGTGCGCTAAAGCAAAAAGAATCAGAAAGTGTTGACATTATTTTGTGCAGACACCAATAGCTGAACAGGCACCTTCAAATGAGTAGGTTTGCACCAGAGTATGTACAACTTCAGTGAGGAGGTGGCAAGTAGATAGAATTTGGAGGGTTTTAGTAAAATGTTGGGTGTAGATTTATACAGGAGATTGTAACTGTTGCTCATGTATAACTAATACTGGTTTTTTTTTAATGCATTGCAAAATGTGGAACACCTTCACCAATGGTTCATACTTTATACCGGGCCTATATGTTGACACCTGCTTTTGGAATGGTTTTCACAAGGCCTCGGTACTCAACTTGTGGACCCGAGACTAGGAGAGTAAAAGTGGGCTGAGTGGGCTGCAGTCTTTTTCTGTGCTGTTTGCATTAGGTTTCCGAGTCTGGTAATCGAACAAAATTGTTACATTATTTATAACCTCATTATAATATTGTGCAGGCGAATTTGGACCTTTAATTGTTACTTAGTAAGAAATAAAGACCTGCTCAAATCCAAATTGTTGAAGTTGACTCTCCCTCTCCTTTAATGGAGCTATATCACCTCCAAGCTTGGCTGAAGTTCATTTTCTTTTCATGGATTTGCTGACATTCTCCTGAGGGGCAGTTCCCTTGTTTGCAGCTTCTCGTGTGCAGAGTGCACAGTGAGGAGTTGAATGTTGCCTGCGCCAGTATAATTAGCCAGCAAACAATTGCTGAAAGACTGATTGCAGCACTCGTGAACATTTGTCCCTTTTTAGGAAGCAACTTTTCTCTAAGAAGGCCGAGGCATAAATAATGCAATAATCGGCTTTTCAGCCAAGTGAATGGGGGGTGGGGAGAAGCTTGTTAAAATGTGCATAATTAGCTCATTTATCAAAGTGCTTCAGTTGTTTCATGCTGAAAGGGAAACCAATTTTTGGAAGTGATAAATTGGAGGAAAATACTGATTATAGTTGAATGCATTGTTACGTTGCAGAGAGCGCAAAGATCAAATATTTTGAAATGAGATTGCCTGTTCACTATGTGTGCTGATTTCCCCAATATCCAGGCTCCTGGTGAAGAATACTGTTCACTGAGAGCCCTTATTGGGAAATAGAGGTAAGTCCAGGGGTGGGAACTATTATGGTGTTCATTTTTTTTTACATAAAAAAGGGCTTTGCATTATTGATGAAGGAACCCATCACTGCAGTAATGAGGGAAGATGTCCTAGAAGGCTCTTCAAATGAGGCCGTCTGGATAGATCTTAGAAATTAAAAAGGTACGATTACTTTGCTGGGATTATATTACAGGCCTCCCAACTGTCGGAGGAAGAAAGAGTAGCAGATATGTATTCGAATCACAGAAAGATGTGAGAAAAACATGGTTATAGTTTGAGACAATTTTCAACTTTGCTAACAATAATTGGGATCACTTTAGCATGAACGTATTAGACAGAGTGGAAGTTTTGAAGTGTGTCAGGAGAGCTTTTTGTGCCAGTATGTAGGTAGTCCAACTAGAGATGGGGCGTTGCTAGACCTAATCCTCGGCAATGAAGCTGATCATGTGGTTGAAGTTCCAGTGGGTGTGCATTTTGAGGATAATGACCATAACTCTGTAAGTTTCAAATTTATTATGGAATGGTAAAAAGTTGGCGTGGAAGTTAAATGTCTAAGTTGGGGGAAGGCCAATTTCGATGTTGCCTGGGATGAAAAGTCAGTAATGAGAAAAGACTGGATAAGCCTGGGTTTGATTTCCCTGGAGCAGAGGAGCCCGAGTGGGGGATCTGATTGAGATATATAAATTTTGACAGGTGTGGACAGAGTAGATCGTGAGAATCTTTTCCCACGGCCGATGTGTCTATGACCAGAGGGCTTAAGTTTAAGGTGAGTAAGTGGTTTAGTGGGAATCTGAGAAAAATCTTTTTCACCCAGAGGGTGGTAGCAACATGGAACATGCTCCCTGAGAAGGTGGTGGAGGCAGGTACTCTCACAACATTTAAAAAACATCTGGATGAGCACTTAAAATGCCAGGACATGATAGGGTATGGACCAAGTGCAGGTAAATGAGATTAGTGTAAATTGGTGTTTGTTGGTCAGCATAGACATGGCAGGCTGAAGGGTCTGTTTCTGTGCTGCATTACTCTATGACTCTCTTACCCTCCGTAAGCTGACATACAGTTGTCACCCCTCCAGGATTGCCCTGGGTCTTTGGGAATTTAAGATTAATCTTCTGGTCACTGCTGCAAGCAACCCATGAGAAATAACACACGAAATGACATGTTTTCTTGTTCTCCTTGCACAGTTTTGATGATCAGTTATAAAAGTATTGGCAATGGGTGGGGACAGGGGTCATGAAAGGAAATTTCACTGGATAAAGCAATTGATGGAAAAGGTAGTGCAATAAAATCCCTGAGAATCTGTCTAACCAGAGTTGGCAACTCAATTGACCACTTGGCTCAGAGCATAGAAGAAATCTGTTTCTAATTTTACAAAATTTCACCACTCTGACAGATTGCTCTGCCTCCTGACTCAATCAAACCTAACATTGTCTATTGGCTTTGTGGCAAGGTTCCCTAGAACAAGTGTCATCAGTTTTGAGTTTGAAGTACACGATCACAACATTATTTTATAGCCCAATGCTCTGGCTGCAGTTTTAAGTTTTGCTATAATTGGCATCTCTTTTTGCTGTGAGAAGTTATTAAAAACTTGTTTGAATGTGAAATTTCTGACCTTATTGCACCAGGATTTTTTTTGCAGCACATTCCAAGCAGCGGGAATGTCATGTTAATAAACTGGAATGAAGTCGCTAAATCCAAAGTAGCCAAGAGTTGATCTGCCAGTGAAGCAACAAACTGGCCTGCAAAGACCAGACAGATTAAACTGATGTACAGTTCCTTAGTCCCACATTGAGAGGGATGTTTGAGTTCTCCTTTGTCTCAAGTCCTACAAATGTTAAAGGACAAGAGGGCAGACCTTCAACTTGCTCCCTGGACATAAATGGGCTTTGTTAATTTTTGAAACTCCCCAAATTTCATTCCCAATTAAATCAAGGGGGTCATGTCTTCAGGTTGCCATAGTCCTTCTAGATCATAGGGCGCTTCTCTCATGGAAGAGAGAGATGACTGGTGCTGGTTTAACCTGAGGGTCACCATGCCTCAGGCAAGGGAAGAACCCTTCATGGTAACCTCAGCTGCTGCTGGAATTGAACCCATTGTGTTAGCATCACAAACCAGCCATCCAAGCTAACCAATCCTTTACTCAAATATGTAAGCAGAATGTTACCACTATATCAGCCTGGGTTTTGACCACAAGGAGGCATCGAAGTCTGAGTTTATCCTCACTGGACACACTTGTCGTTAGTAAGAATAGCAGCTATGGGCTAAATGTTCAGGAATGAAAGTGCTAGACCATTTTCATTTTCCCTTCTTACCACAAGTTTCTATGAAACTAGTCACAGGACCCACTTCACCACTCCAGCCATAGTCATTTATTTCAACACCAACCAGAGAATGTGCCATTCCTAAATCAGAGACTGCAATCACACAGTGTGAAATCCGGCATCTGAGCTTCAGGATCAGTTAGGAACATACTGGGTCAGAGGTGCTAAGCAATAGCGACCAGAAGGTCCTAGATTCAGTCTCGGGTCAATGCCTATGTTAAACTGACTAATCTGAGTACAAAGCTGGTCTCAACAGAGTCAGGCTAGTTGGGGCAATATAATAAGGCAGGATGCTTATTGCTGTTCACATCACGGTGTATGGATGTGAGATGTGCTTTGATGAGCTCAGTCTGAAACAGTCCATTGATCCCATGGTACACATGAAGTGTGATCATTTATACAGAGAGGCTAGAGCTGTACCTAATGTGAGCCACTACCAGCAGCAGCAGTGAGTAAACATTGTGGTGGTCGATTTGCCTTTGAAGAAACTACTTTCAGTAATATGGCGATTGACATGTGACTGTGCAGTATTTTGGTTTGTTGCTGTTTCATGAGGCTGCTGTTTTATTGGAAAGTTTTGACTATTTAGCATGTCTCTGTAGGTGTTAGGAAAGTAGTGAGAGCTTTTGTTGGCACAATAAAGCAAAACTTGTGACCTGAATGTTCACAGTGCAATTTCCGGTTTCTCTATTGTAAACGGTCTGGATTTGAGGCATATATGGAACGGTGCCATTCATTTTCCATACACACCTCACTGACTGTGGCAACAATAAACCATCTTGATTTGAATGGACAGCCGTGTTATGGTTACTTAACTTCAGAGCAGGTGAGCTGGTTCGACATTGATTCACTTTGACAGGAAGCTGATGACCTACTGTACAGCACATTCCCTTCGAGGTTTATAACATATATATATTAAAAAAACTGGCACAGGCATTGAATCAACAAGCTCGGATGCATGTAAAATGCTGTCAGCTTCTGAATATGTGCGACACCCAAGCCAAATTTTAGTCCTATTGTGGAATCTGCATATTGGTTGAAAATAAAGCCACTGACAGCTTTCTGATATAATTTACAGCACAGACACAAGCCCTTCAGCCCAGATGGTCTAGTCTGATGCATATGCTGTGTATCAGGCTTCCCCCATCCTGCTCAATCAGCGACATTTTTGATTCCTCATTATTTCAGTTACTTGCCTATCATCCCCTGAAATTCATTGATGCTATTTGCCTCAACTCCTTCATGTGGTAGCAAATCATAATTTCGGCATGGAACCCTTTCTCTGGAGTTTTCCCGATAGTCAGGTAGGGGGTCGGTTAGATCAGCTGGTTGGGTGGTTTGTTTGTGATGCAGAGAGATGCTTACTGTGTGGGTTCAATTTCTGCACCAGTAAAGTTGCCACCTTCTTCACCTTGCCCCTTGCCTGTGACCCTCAGCTTAAACTACCACCAGTCATGTCTCTCTCCCCAATGAGAAAGTGAGGCTATCGTGATTTTACCTTAATTGGGAACAATCTTATATTTTTGACCCCCAGTTTTGGACTCCCCACAAGTGAAAACATCTTCTCCATGTCTATTCCATCAAACCGTTTTCGATAATGTAAAAGACAGCTATCAGGCCAGCCTTAGCCTTCTCATTTAGATGGTGAAGAGGCCAAACATCTTCTTTCAGTTTAGTTGGTCCTTTAACTTCACGGCCAGAAAGTGAAGTCAAACGGTAATCTCATTCCCATTCGTCCTCTTCACCACAATAAGATAGAACCTCAATATCCTTATTGTTATGTGATATGACCTTTATTGTCATATGATAGCAGAACATACTTGTTAGTTTGCTTCACGAAAAGAAAGAAATAAAAAGTAATCAGGCTATGCCAGTTTTACAGGCCCAGTGCATAGTTCTCATTGTTTGGGATTATTGATTCAAGAATGAAGAAAGGCAGCACTGAATTGTGGTCATGCAACACTCTTACAGTTTTAGTCTACATTATGTGCAGCAGCCCATAGTGAGACGTCACCCACAATTTTCTGTACAGTGGTCAGGTTGTGCTGCCCTGGCACAAGTGCGCTCTGTTGGATGATATGTTACATCAAGGCCCTGTTATGTCTTTTGCATTCCCTTGAAAAGCAGGAGTGTTCTCCCTGTCTAATGTTTATCCCTCAAATAACACGCAAGGTAGATTATCTGGCTGCTGTGGGAATTTGCTATTCCAAAATCGACTACCACATTTCCTTCATTGTGACAGTGAACATACTTGGAAATATTGATCATAAAACATTTGGAAATGGATTTCATGGAGTTGCAAAAGACATTATATAAAATGTAAGTTCTCTGGAGAATAAGATGCCATCTTAGAGAGCCATACTACACCAGAGATTGCATGAAGAAAGGCAAACTACTTGGAGAGATGCTTCTGAATTCTGCAGGGAACCAATCTCCCCATGTTTGAGGCTTCAGCTCTCTTGAAGCTGCAAATAGATGATTTTGATGTTTTCTGAATTACTGCTGCTGTTTTTAATGACAAAGGAAAGTATAACTAAAAGCCAGAATTCCTGACTGTCAAAACCACCCATTTGTCCCTACCTTTCCCCTTCATTACATGGGTACTAGAATCACTAAAATTTTGAGACTCTGATTATTAGATTCTCTTTGTCAGTTGGAAATACCAAGGGACATTTGAAAAGATGGGTAACTGGTACTGAGTTAGTGTAAAATTTTTCTTTGTTGCTGTATAGGCTTGCATTGACTCACTGTGCAGAGATGGTCGACTACCCCTACCCCTGGGAAACCAAAGAAGGAGATGGTGTGTTCTCTGCCTACACAGTAAGTGCCTCAGCACAACCAGCCCAGAAGAGGGCAGCAGTGGAAGAATCTCAGTGCATATTGAGCAAAAGGTTCTGCCCTGTCCTGCAGCTGAAGATGGAGCTATCACGTGACCCTAACTCTTTATGTCCTCCCATCTTGGCATTGTCCACAGTCTGCCATGAGTACATGCTTGCAATCTCCAGTGATCCGCCTGCTCTATTTGTGTCTGATGATGTAGGTCCGCCATATTACCACCCACATGTGAGATGCCTTGTGACTGTTGTAAGCTGTCCTTTCCTAATGAACTTAGTGATGCCAGTTGTGGACCGATGCCCCTCACCTATCCAAGCATGACAAATGCTATTGTAATCCTCAGTGATGCCTCTTTCTCAGTGTCTGTCTTCTCAATGTATCGCTTGGCCACTTGCTCTGACTATATTAGGGGAAGCTGTGTCCACTCTGTTTGCTCAGCTTGTTGGCATATTGACATCGCCAGAGTTTGAGATCTGCCATCCAAGTCCCACTTGCTGCTCACTTTCTCTGAACTTACCAGGTCATTGAATGATTTCAGACACATGACCCTTAACATTGTGGTGATTCCCTAGCTGTTGACATCCAACACTGGACTTCTGCCATTCTCAAAGATCAATGTTTCTCATTACTCGGCAACTGCCACGTTTAACACCTCAGGAAAAGCACCTGATAACATTGGGGGCTGCCTGTGGATGCTTGCCCAGCCCATGCCAAGTTGGCATTTTGTTGAGGAGGTTCACCATCGGCAGGCCTAGTCCTGGTTGCCATTTGCTTTTTCAGAGGGCCCTCCATTTATCTGTCCCACCTCCAAAGTTTAATTTGCTCCGGGCTAATGAGGTGGTTTGCATTTCAAAGTCACATCACTGTTGCCGTCAGAGTGTGGGATCAGGGTCTGGAAATATTCTAGGAATAGGTTCCTGATCCAGAATTGGGAATCTAGCCTAGGCAGTCCTATCAACCAGGTCATAGCTGACTGCTTGAAAACCACACTTAAAAATTCATGATTAAGTTGGAAATTAGATATAAAAATGCTGCTGTCCAGCAGGACCCTTGACATCAGTGAAGAGAAAGGATGGATGACTGGTTCCTGGTAGATAGCTTTTACTACTTTGTCTGTATTTCCTTCATGCCAGGGCTCATCGTTTGACTGAGTATTAGATTTTAATATCATACAGGAGTAATTTTCAAAGGGGATCTGAATATCTTGTTAAAAAGAAAACAAATTACAAGACTGAGGGGATAGCAGGGGAATGGGATTGTTTGGACAGCTCTTATAAAGAGCATAATGGAACTTCTGTTCAACATTTCACCTGAAAGACCACACCTTCAACAGTGCCGCACATATCCACAGTATTGCACTGGAGTGGCAACTTTGATTTGAGTTCTCAAATCCTTGCATTAGGACTTGTACCCACCAGTTTCTGACACCGAGTGTTAGTAGCTGAGCTAACGTAACAAATGGCAAACAATTGTCACTTTCTGCTTAATGCAGTAAGGCTGTGTTCTCATATGTTTTAGGCTCAAGTGCATGAAAAGACTAGAACCCATACATTCAGGACAATATATGCAACATATTGTCCATTCCTGCTGTACTCTCGTGGAAATTGAATTTAGGAATTTGTTCTACATATTTCCATAACCCAACTATAAATGTTGGTGACTAAAATTTGGATCCACATGATTCAATTGCTAAGGAATCCTTTCCTTCTTTTGGTAGCCTGCACCAGCATCAGTTTAATCGAATACATTATAATAAATACTAGCTGAAATAAAATCTTCTTTCTCCTTCCAGGATGCCCAAAGAAAAGTTTTGAAAAAGATGGGCCCAGGCAATATTTGGAGGGGTGTGGTTTTCATTATAAATCAGTTTCAATTCTGTGTTCATTTTTAGACCTCGAAACCAAATGCAAATTTCTTGATAATTCAATCCAGCAATTATTAACTGATTAATTTACTGAGTTAGGTGCTGTATTGTTTTCTCTGTTTATAGCACATTCTATTTGTTTTCTTTAGGGTGATTCTTTAATGATATCAAGTACATCTTGAGTGAGGTAGACTATGCAAGGGTTGCAGGAACTGGGTCACTGAGCTAATGTGCAATTTTGGATGAAATCAGAGAGGACAGGAATTTGCATATTCCATTTCTACAGGGCTATTTATAGGCCCAAAATAACAGTCAAAAGAACCTGAACGAAGATGCTGCATTAATAGGAGGAATTATTTTCATTTTTAGGAGTTTACTGAGGATAAAGTTTCAGTTATGCTGACAAACATTCATTACATGTAGATAATGCTTCGTTCTAAAAGTCAATTAAAAAATTTCTGAAACTGTGCCAAGATAGACAAAGATGTGGGTAGGGCTGAATCGCAAGCAGAATTCTGGTCTGGCCAGAACAATGGAGAAGCTCAAATCAGAATTTAATATTGGGACTACAGTTATTATTAAACTTTACAATCTCGCTGGCTTAGTACATGCTGAAAAGATCCAGCCTGTATCTTAGCTGTGGTCCTCAGTATTGTAACTGCCCAATGTACATATGGGACTGTATTCATGGATGTTGAAAATTCCTAGATGTTGAGGACTCTGTTGTTTTCTCTCCTTTTCTGTTTTTCCTCCTTTTCTGTTTTCTCTCTTTTACTTGTCCTCTACTAGAGGGAACAAGGAAATTGTTGTTTAGAGGCAAGGCTGTTCCAGCATCTGGAGAGCCAGGGAAAGGGATTTAGAAAGACTATATATAGGTCTCAACATTTTTCTCTGTTTCTCTTGGGAAATGCCTTGCCTCATTTTGGCAACTCCACGAACTGATGCGATTGAAATCTGGAGCTGAAATATGACAGACGTAAGCTCACATCCCATCAGTTTTGAGCCTCAGCAAATTGATGTATTACTAAGCGTAATCCTTGTTAAAGAAATGGTTGAGGATTGTGACCCTGTGGAGAAAAAAACAAGATTCAGTGATTAACCCTGTCCTGGCTGCCCACCACAGTTAAAGTGTAATTTTTAACATTCTACGAGAACGGTGACCTCACTTCTGAGATTATGTGTGATTGCTTCAGAGTATCCTATAATTTGAATGATAAATGCAAGCTTTCTCTTTCCTTTAAATGACAGAAAACATTTTCTTTCATCGGATGTCGACAATGTGGCGTTAATTGCCCAGTTAGAGAAAGCCATGTTTTGTGACAGTGAGAGCCCATGCAGGTGAATGCAGCCATGTTTCCTTCCCAAAAGCGTGAGAGACAAGTTGGAATTTCACATCAATCCACTAGCTTTTACGATGAATCCAGTACGCTAGATATTGATCTCATAACCTCTGTGGTGCTCATCTTGGAGCGTCACCATCATACCACCATACCCTGGCACATGGGGTCCACGTAACATTTCAGTCATTTGGTGTGAACATACCATCTTTGGAATTTGCAGTCTGCAGTAGGGAATGACACCTTACACAACGGTGCAAATTTTTATCAGGTTTCAGTATTTGCTTTGTGTGTTTTTCCTGGTCAAGGATGGGTATAGGGCACCATAAATCTTAGCTTCCATTTTCAGCACAGCAGACTTCCAGGTCAGGTACACCAGCGACATAGTTTCTCCTTTTCCTCCTCATTGTATAAGGACCTTGACTACCTCAACCCACAGAAAAGCAATAGAATGACCTTTCCATGTCCCACAACCATCTGTTTGGTCTGACAGTACTCAGCTCTCTGGAATCAGTCCTTGACTCAAGTTGTCAAGCTGAGGACTGTGGTAAATCCCTTTCAAGCAATTACAATTTTCTGGGCGTAACTTCCTTTCATGCAATCCAGAATACCAGAATGAGGAAATATTTCAGCATTATATTGTTTCTGATGCTCACTCGATTGATTGTTATCTCATTGTCATGAAAGAAAGACAAGCTTCTGTATCGTTTGTTATCACAGACCATTCCAAAGTGCTTCAAAACCATCAAAGTGCTTTTCGGGCATGACACTTTTGTAATGTAGGAAATACAGCAAGTAAAGAAAATAGGGACAAACATTGGCCAGGACACCTTCCTTCCCCTTCTCTGGGATAGCGATGTAGGATCTTTTACAGCTAGGTGAGAGAGCCTCACTTGAACATCTTGTCTGAGAGACAGTACCTCTGAAAATAAAACACTGTCTGGATACTGTACTGGAATGTTAGACTTGAGATTTATTGTCCAGTTCTAGACCTTGAACTCCTAAACCTTTGGCTCCAAAGCAAGAATTCTAACTGCTGATATTTCGTTAACTTTCAATGACTCGATCCTCTGTCACAAGAAATACCCTGGAACTGGGTTGAGATGGTACAACTCATTTCAGATGAAGAGTCATCTCGACTCAACGTTAGCTTGCTGTCTCTCCATGGATGCTGCCTGAACCTCTGTGATCTCCAGCATTTGTTGTTTTCAGTACAGATCAGACTCCTTTTGCCAGAAAAAACATTTTTATTCCCACAGTCAGAGCTGCATTTTACCCAGGTTCCAGAAGTGAACGAACACAGCCTTAATCAGCCACATTAAAAATAAAAACAAAAATAAAATGTAAAATTAGCAGCTAAGATATGGCGTACAAGTATCTTATTTTAGAAAAAAAGAGTCTGAATCATGCTCCTTCTGCCTAAAATAAGTTAAAGCAGCATTTTTTGAATTTGTTAATGTGGGAGCCTAATTCAGGAGTATTTTGAATAGAGCACGGAATACAAATATAGCATTTCTGTTCAAATAATTAAATGCAAGCCCTGATCCAATTTATTAGTGAATCTGTGCTTGTTAAATTCCTGCTGCCTACTAACAACACAAGCTGCCGAGCAGGAAAGGCCGCAGGATGTGCCTGAGTCTCGGGGCGAACTGATCGTACATTCTGACTGAGGATATGATACTTGCCATTCATGGCATAATCTTACTTTCATTTTGTCAATTTTATTTTCCACACTTGTCATCAGGGTGGTCCATCCCTTGATTTGGCCAGTAGACATAAGGTTCTTTGTAACACAGCCGGTATGTGTACCTTCTTTCCCGAGGCTTTCTGTGGGATTCAGGTTTCTGTCTCTGAGGAGACAATTGGCAACTCTGTGTTGATTATGGTACTTGGTATTTACCGTACTGAGACAGATTCTTTGACTCAGCAGGTCAAGGCAATATCGATGCGCAAGACCTTTGTCCTTCCCTTAGACACTTCTGTTTGTCTGTGGTTTACTATTGTAGACACTTAGTAATACTGCCCCAGTGAGGCAATGTGATCCAGTTAAGTAAAGTTTCTGCTTAAGACTCTGATAGTGGAAAGTACCCTGGCAGGGCCTCCCTATTATCAATGCATCTACTGAGTTACGCCATTAATTCATAATTGTTGTCTTCTATTTAGTCTTTCTGGTATTGACAGCACAACCAGATGTTATGGCCAGATGTATTTTTTTGAGATAGTAGGAGCTGCCAATGCTGGAGAATCTGAGATAACAAGGTGTAGAGGTGGATGAACACAGCAGGCCAAGCAGCGTCAGAGGAGCAGGAAAGCTGACGTTTCAGGTCGAGGCCCTTCTTCAGAAATGGGGGAGGGGAAGGGAGTTCTGAAATAAATGGGGAGAGAGGGGGAGGCGGATAGAAGATGGATAAAGGAGAAGATAGGTGGAGAGGAGACAGACAGGTCAAAGAGGCGGGGTTGGAGCCAGTAAAGGTGAGTGTAGGTGGGGAGTTAAGGAGGGGATAGGTCGGTCCAGGGAGGACGGACAGGTCAAGGAGGCGGGATGAGGCTAGTGGGTAGGAGCTGGGGGTGGGGCTTGAAGTGGGACGATTGGTTAGGGAGGCGGGGACGAGCTGGACTGGTTTTGGGATGCGGTCAGGAGGAGAGATTTTGAAGCTTGTGAAGTCCACATTGATACCCTTGGGCTGCAGGGTTCCCAAGCGAAACATGAGATGCTGTTCCTGCAGCCTTCGGGTGGCATCATTGTGGCAATGCAGGAGGCCCAAGATGGACATGTCGTCCAAGGAGTGGGAGGGCGAGTTGAAATGGTTCGTGACTGGGAGGTGCAGTTGTTTGTTGCAAATCGAGTGTAGGTGTTCCACAAAGCGGTCCCCAAGCCTCTGCTTGGTTTCCCCGATGTAGAGGAGGCCACAACGGGAACAGCGGATACAGTATACCACATTAGCAGATGTGCAGGTGAATGTCTGTTTGATGTGGAAGATCTTCTTAGGGTTTGATGTGGAAGGTCTTTCTTAGGGTTTGATGTGGAATGTCTTCTTAGGTCTTTTTTTTTGATTAAGGTTTCCATCTAAAAGAATGGAAGGTGCCCTTATGCATATTGGTGTTGTGTTGATGTCTTTCTGTCATGCCTTCCATATCAGAATAACTGCATTAAACTTGAATTGGAATCCACCTGTGGTCTTAGCTAGCTTGTAGCCATAGGAATTGTATTCATCTGAATTCTCAAAAGTACTTTCTTCTGAGACTTGAACACATAATGCAGTCTGAAACTCCTGTGCAGTAGTGAGGGAGTGCTAAACTCTCAGCTGTAGTAGGAACTGCAGATGCTGGAGAACCTGAGATAACAAGCTGTGAAGCTGGATGAACACAGCAGGCCAAGCAGCATCAGACGAGCAGGAAGGCTGACGTTTTGGGCCTAGACCCTTCTTCAGAAAAAAAAAAATTTTTCTGAAGAAGGGTCTAGGCCCGAAACATCAGCCTTCCTGCTCCTCTGATGCTGCCTGGCCTGCTGTGTTCATCCAGCTCTACACCTTGTTATCTCAAACTCTCAGATGTGTTGTCTTTTGAATTAGGCATTAAACTGGGATCCTTTTCTACTCTTGCAGGTAGGCATAAAACATTATATTGTATCATTTTGGCCTAGGGCAGGGGTGTACTCTAAAGTGTCGTTGCTAATATTCATCCCTTGACACCATTGGTCACCACCATGTTACTGGTTGTAGGACCTTCCTGTGGGAAAATTGACTGTCATGTTACCTCCATTATAGCAATGACTGCACTTAAAGAAGTATTCATTAGCTGTAGAGTGCTTTGGGACTTTCCAAACTTAAATTAACAAAGAAATACAAAGTCTTTATGTATTTCAGTGATATCACTAATGCGGGATTATATGGGAGTTGGCTTTCTTAATTAGCAATGCCATTGGAAGAAGACTTTGATTGAGTTAAAATGTCATGTCTGTTCTCAGTGCCTGCTGTAATCAATCTGTACATGTGCATTTGCATGCATGAGCAATGCCAGTGCAGCATTCCATTTTAAATTAGTTGTAAAATCAGGGAAAATGGAACAACAGTTATAGTCAGTGTGTAAATCTCTTTGCAAGTTGGTGCTTAAATATCCTGGTCTCTACAGGTGCAGTGCAATGTTAAAATTGTAACTCAAAGGCTATTTGACAGTCACCAGAAGCGCCAATTTGCAAAGAAATTTACAGAATGATTATAACTGTTGCTGTGCTTTCCTGGATTTTACAACTGGTTTTAAAATTAAGAAATTGTTGTGAACTGGCCCCTTAGTTAAAGCTTGCACTCATTTTCAGCAACACGGCATTATTTCTGCCATATTCAGTCAGCTACAACCCTCACCTTTCATACTTGTGGGTTGTAATGCTTCACCTCGAGGTGGCCTTGCCAATATACATAGTCCAGTTAAAACTGAGAGACAGCAAGAACTGCAGATGCAGGTCGGGACCCTTCTTCAGAAACGGGGAGGGGGAAGGGAGCTGGGAAATAAACAGAGGTGGGGGGAAGCTGGGGAAGGTAGTTGGGGTGATGATAGGTGAGTGCAGGTAGGGAGTGGTAGAGATTGGTCAGTGGGATGCATGGGGTAGAGAGGTGGGAGAGAAGATGGACAGGTTGTGTCAGGTCAAGGAGGCGGGAATCAGAGGGAGGGTTGGTCATGGGACCAGATATCCTCCTATTTCAAGGACACCCCTCTGGTGATCGAAATGCCCTCAACTATATCTCTTGCATTTCCCACACCTCTGCCCTCACATCACCTCCCCCCAACAAAAATAAAGACAGAATCCTCCTTGTCCTCATATATCACCCCACCAACCTCCACATCCAGTGTATCATTCTTTGCAACTTATGCCACCTGTAATACAACCCAACAAGCAAAGATATATTTCCCTTCCCACCCCTATCTGCTTTTTGTAGGGACCGCTCTCTCTCTGCGTCTCCCTTATCCGCTCCACACTCCCCACTAACCCCACCACCCCGGCACCTTTCCCTGCAACCGCGGGAAGTGCTACACCCTCGCCTACACCTCACCTCCATTCAAGGCACAAAGCAAACCTTTCATATCAGACGGAGGTTCACCTGCACATTTGTCAACTGGGTCTACTGCATCCGCTGCACCTGATGTGGCCTCCTCTACATCGATGAGACCAAGCGGAGACTCAGAGACTGTTTTGCAGAGCATCCACGCTCTGTACGTGACAAACGACAACACCTTCCAGTCGCCAACCATTTTAATTCCACCTCCCATTCCCTGGGTGACATGCCCATCCTGGGCCTCCTCCATTGTCACAATGATGCCACTCAGAAACTGGAGGGGCAACACCTCATACTCTGCCTTGAACACCTACGGCCTGATGGCCTAAACATGGAATTCACCAGTTTTAAAATCTCCCCACCTCCGTTTTCATCCCATGCCCAACCTTCCATCTCATCCCTGCATCCTTGACCTGTCACAACCTGTCCACCTTCTCCCCCACCTATCCACCCCTCCCACCTCACTGACCAATCCCCACCGCTGCCTACCTGTACTCACCTATCACCATCCCACCTACCTTCTCCAGCCCTACCCCTCCTCTCTCTATTTATTCCCCAGCTCCCTTCCCCCTCCCCATTTCTGAAAAAGAGTCCTGACCCAAAGCGTCAGCTTTCCTGCTCCTCTGATGCTAGGTGGCCTGCAGGGTTCCTCTGGCTCCACACTTTGTTGTCCCAGTTATAATTAAGTTACTTTATTGCCACATCCAATTCCATTACAATTATCCCATTCAGGAATTTCAGTTTCTGCAACTGCAGTGCTGGGGCATTGTATGAAAGTTGTTCAGTTTGGGCGATATGAAAAATGAGATCATAAAGTGACCAAGAAACTCTAACAAGGCATCTCTCTTCAGAGGATGTCAAATTGTGGAGGTCTTCAATTTTATTGTTACCATTGGCCCACCTTCAAGGTTAGAACATGAACCTTTTGTAAAAACATCTTGTAACGGGAAAAATAACCAACTGCCATGAATAGTTAATATTTTATTGAAAGGACACAAGGGATGTCTAAATCCATTTTTCAAAGATTCTGTTTGTCTACACTTAAAGCTGTCTTTGAAGAAAAAAGAGATAACTCTGATCTCTGGAGGAACTGAGAAAATGAGTGTGATTATGTGGAAGGGTATAGTATGCACATCCAGTGCAGGAATGGAACATGGGGCCCTACTGGTCTATAATGGTGTTTGTACAAACCTCCTTTCATTCTAATTACCTTTCCCACTCTGCCCCTAAGTTCGTGTATGCATGAAATGTCCCCTTAAATGCATGAATGCTATTTATGTGAGCCACTGTCTTAAATGAAGTTACGCATTCTCCTCATGCTCTGGGTAGATGTGTTCTCCTTATGTCAGTATTGGTCTATTGGTGGCCAGCCTGCATCATGTCCTGTTATTTTGGATTCACCAAACAGTTAGCAGCCAGTGATCATGTAGAGAGGAAAAATTGACAGACTAAAGCAAGCACTTAAAATCTAAATAACCCCATGTGCAGCCTCATGATCTGTGCGCATAATAGTCCTGCCTAGAGCACTGAGCTGTTATCATTATGCTCTTATGGAAGAAAGAAAATACCAATAAGAAATGAAAGCAGAAAGTTGCCTGTGTTCCACTCTCTGCATGCATGAGAAGGATGAATTGTTATCCCAATGATGGACACAGGGGAGGTGTTTGTACAGCCTCCTGCAGGCTTTCAACGCATGTCATGCCTGTTGGTGATGGATTGTGGCAGGAGTAGGGCCAGTGTTTCACTGAAAGCCTCCCAGAGTCCAAACCACAGCAGTGAAGCTACAGGCAGCATGAAGGCAGCTAAAATTTGTGAACAGTCCCTGTTTCCATTCTTTTCTTGTGGAAGTCCGTTTGACAAGAGCCAGATATCAGCCTGTCCACTCTTAAAGAAGCCGACCGTTTGTTTTTATGCAACTTTTAGCTTCTGAAATAATCTACCCTGGATTACCCACAGTACAATCACTGCATTAGGTAGTATACTTTGCAAATATGGTGGATGTTATTTTCACGTTTTAATGGAAACCTGGATAAAATTGGAACAAAATGATTTGTTTATCCTCCCTTGGGTATAAAGCTGGTAATATATCTTCTAAATTACTTCACCATGGCAACGCCTAGCTCTGGAAATTTGCTCCCATGTTCCCTTTGGAAATATTAATGATTATTTTGATATTAGTGTTGTGTTTAGACAGAATATCTGAATATCTTATTATCCTTAACTGTTTTGATGTATTAACTCCCCTGAATTCTCTCAAATTTGATAGAAGCCAGCACTTGATAAATTTGATTTTATGTGCTCATGATCTAGATATTTTTGCGTAATAATATTTCCAAAAGGAAGTCTGGCATTAAGAATTATTTGTTATTGTAATCATTTTCCAAGCAGAAAAGTCAGTCCAAGGAGCAAATTGCTATGCAGATGTATCTCTCAGCAATGTAGAAGAGGCCCTGGGGCTCTGATGCTTTTTGATTTCTTACACTGCAACAGTGACTACAGTTCAAATTATTTCATTACCTGTAAAGTGCTTTAGGCCATCCTTGGGTTGTAAAACATGTTGTTTCTCTGTTTGCATATTTTCCAGCTGGAGCTCACTGCATAAGCACTGTTCTGAATTTGCAAGAGTATGGCAAGTCCAGTTTGACTAAACTCCAGTGTAGCACTGAGCAACTTCTTTCATGTCATACCTGGAACTGTGCTTTTATTTTTGGTGTTAGACCAAACTCTGCCTCCACTCTCAAGTTAATATATAAAATCTGATGGCACTATTAAAAGCAGAACTGGGCCATTCTCACTTGTTTGCATTTTACATATTTTTACCTCAATTAATTCCCGATAACCTGATCATGATCTCGTTGAGTGTGAACCATTTCTCGGACCTCCGCAGTTTGCGAAAGGGGCTATATATAGAGAAGATATTCTTTTCAAACATATCTTACTTTGAAGAATCTGTGGGTGCAACCATGTGTCTAACTCTTTCTGAGGAAAAAATGAATTATAATTAAGCCAAATGCAATTAGTGTTATTCATTAAGTGCATCTATTCAATGCACATTTTTACTTCTTTACAACTATTTGGTTAGATTGAAATTTTTAAAAATCAATCCAATGGGAGTAAGTGTAGTGAATTGCTGTGTGAAAAGCTTATGATTCCTTGGGAATAAGTGAGGAGTTTTATCAGAAACTTTCTGTTCCTCAGGGAGAGTTGGGTTGGTGATAACCTTTCCATGCCCTCTCTGTCGTTACAATACTAGCTGTCTATGGGAAAGACGCTCCGCTCCAAAGCCACTAATTCTGTAACAATGATAATACTTTTCTGAAGCCCCTTCATTCAGAAGGGAAATACAAACCGGTGTTGGCAACTCTTGCAGTCTGCAGAGACCCTGGCACATATATATTATCCACCTTGACAAACTGCTTTAAAGTGGTAATAATAATCCCTCATTTAGCAACTAACCTACAAATGGTAGGTAGGAAATGGTGAACATGAGATAATCTGTCTCTTGTAAATGAGCCTTTAATAATAAAAGTTACTGCCGTGACTTATGACTGTGATAAGAATCAATTGTGCATTTTAAATGCACTGCAGCTGAAATAAATTAAAGTGAGTCATTTTCTTTGAATTTGTTTTTCAATGGGCTTCCCTAATGTCTCCACGTCAAATACATTAAGATGCATAGAGCAAAACAAAAATCCATAATCAATCCTTGTCCATGCTGCGTTAGCTGAGCCCAGTTAAGGAGATGTTTGGGATGTTACAGTTGATCCAAACATATACATGGCTACAAACTGGAGCAAATCAGCCAGATTTCCCAAACCTCACCATTGTCTATTCACTGCCGGCCGTATGAATGTGGCTGGGCATCAAATCATGGTATGTGGGCTCTGTTCTGATGCCCCCCTCCCCCCAAGGTAATTCAGTATCTGCCTGTCTAACCTCTTGCATAAGGAATAGCCACTTGGGTGAATTGGTGGAACCCCATCTAGATATTTTTCAACCAGTTCAGAGATTTTATTACACATGTCTGGAGGAGATGGAATGTGAACCCGGGCTTCCTGGCTCGGAGATAGGGAAATTACCACACCACGGTATAAGGAAATTGGCAACCATTTCACTAAATAACTTCTCCATTGTATTTGGCTGCCCATACGTCACCCATGGTCAGCAGGTGATATGCCTGCAGGGTTGATGTATCCAGGCCTGGTCCCTTATCTCACCCTGTCCTCAAACGCGAACTTCACAGCAAGAGAGTATCATCATAAACTGCTGATTTTGCAAAGGCCCTTCAAATTAGCAGTTCCATCCAATGCAGAACTTTGCAGGGATTTCAAGCATCACTGATACTGAGTTCATGGACCAAAGCTTGTTTTAAACAAAGGACTTCAAAAATCATGTCAGGGTAAAAACAGGCTTCCTTGAAGGAAGCGTTGTTTCAGTTCGCTTTTCATCTCTGAAAAGGAAATCAAATGCAGTAATGATTGTTATGCAGTCAAATGACATAAAACGCTTTGCTGCAATTAATTCTAATCTCAGGTTTTTAGAACTTCAAGATTGTAAACACTAAAGGATCTCTCCCTCCCACAAATAACTCCACAAAGTGATAGGAAAGTAGACCAGGCGGCACTTGGATGATTCATTAGAGCTGTTTATGTCTTTAAATTTGAAATTCAACACAGAGCAAACATGCTCTTTTGAACATCGCTGTGTGTGAAGTATTTTCAACAGCAGCATCCACAAGCTGTGGTTGCTACATATGCGAAGACATGGACTGGATCCACAAATCTGACTGGACTGGGATGGATTTATATTTTAGTTCAATTTAGAGTCATAGAGTTGTACAGCACGGAAACAGACCCTTCGGTCCAACTCGTCCGTGCCGACCAGATATTCTAAATAAATCTAGTCCCATTTGCCAGCATTTGGCCCATATATTTCTAAACTCTTCCTATTCATGTACGCATCCAGATGCTTTTTAAATGTTGTAATTGTACCGGCCTCCACCACTTCTTCTGGCAGCTCATTCCATACACGCACTACCCTCTGCGTGAAAAAGTTGCTCCTTAGGTCCCTTTTAAATCTTTCTCCTGTCACCTTAGTTGAAACATTTTAAAGGCTTGGTCTGAAAAGGCAAGGTAGCCATCCTGCATGGTACACCTATGGTCCAGATTCCCACAGAATGCAGTGACTGCTTCTGGGTTTCACCACAACAAGTAACTTCATGATGATCTCATATATGCACCAGCTTACATTGAAATGGTCGGTGCACACCGAACTTTTATGAGAAGCCTGGGTATGAATTTTTTCCTGTTTTGGAGGGAACTGATGCATTTATCTTTTGTCATGTAAGTCTTGGATTGATGGACCAGTGTCAGCAGTCAGAAGGCATACAAGTACGCAGAATCACAGAAGTCCTATGGCACAGAAATAAGCCATTCAGCCATTGTGCCTGCACCAACTCTTCAACTGAGCATCATTACTTAGTGCAAATCTCCTACATTTTTCCCATACCCTTGCACATTATTTTTATCCAAATAGTGATCTATTACTCCCTCGAATACCTCAACTGAACCTGCCTTAACTACACTTTCAGACAATGCATCTGTGCCCTAACAATTTACTGAATGTAAAAGTTTTTTCTTTAATCAGTCTTGCTTTGTTTACAGACCACTTTTTATTCTATGCCCTCCTTTAACAAACAAGAACAGTTTCTCCCTCTCCACTCAATCCAACCCGTTCATGATCTTGAAAACCTCTATAAAATCTCCTCTCAATCTTCTTCTCTGCAAAGAAAACAGTCCCAACTCGTTCAACCAATTCTCATACTGACGTTTCTGATCCCTGGAAATATTCTAGAAAGTTGCTTCTGCACTCTTTCCAATGCATTCACATCTTTCCTATAATATGGCACTCAGAATTGTACACAATAGTCCAGCTGAGGTCTAACAAAATATCTTATGCAAGTTGAACATCACCTCCTTGCTCTTGTACACTGTGCCCCTGTTAATAAAGTCAGGTGTGATTTATTAACTGCTGTCTCCACCTGTCCTCCAAATGTATCTGTTTCTCAATCAGTTGTTCATTGCTCCTGTCCATTACCTGAGCTTAATGTCTCACTCTTCACTTGCTCGTGTTAGCTGAGAGTTAAAACTTGCCTAGATTTGACCGAGTTAATCTTACCTGTGGATTTCCCATTTAGATTTGATTGTGTGACATGATTGCAGAGCTAAAGGATATGAGAGAGCTGACATGAATCTCCTATGGCCAAACAGATAGGGCATGAGGCAAAGCAGGAATGACATGGTGATTTCGGTGGCCACGTTTACATCCCATGCTACCTAAGATGAATCTTTTAGGGTAGCAACTGTGGCCGCAGGCAGGTAACAGCTAAGTGGAATCTCTAAAGTTGAGGCCCAATGAGGTCATTCAGATCCTGAAAACGTTTCGATGTACGCCTATGTTCTTGATTCCAACCTCACCAGCAACATATCTGTCCAGTTGAGAGCCTAATCCTATATATAAAAGTAACAGGACAGCTGTTTATACAGCTCTTTTCAAACCCATTGGTCATCTGGTCATTAAGGGGTTTTTTGTTTGCTCAGTTCAGGGCCAAGTAGTTTTTGTGATGCAGTCCCAGTTGTAGGATTTACAGCAGCCAAGCTGTGAATAGCAAGATCCCACAGGCTGCAATGCGATGACGATCGAAAAAGCATTTTTTTTCCCTGTGATGTTGATTGAGGGCTAAACATTATCCAAGATACTGGGGATAACACCCGTGCCTCTTGTAGGAAATATTACTCAGTAGGTAGCTGCGGTCTCAGTTTAATTGCCTTATCCAAAAGAAACCACTTCTGACAGTGCAGCATCAGCCTTGATTTTTATGCTCAAGCCCTGGAGGGGGACTTACTCCCAAAAGAGCAAGTGCTGCCAACTGGGCTCCAGCTGATACAATGATATGCCAAGATTATTTGGTATGATTAGAGGTGGAGGCCCACAAAGGAACCTGGGGCTTCTCCTGCTCTGGGCTCCCATTAAACACATTTTCACCACCAGGTTGCTAGGAATTGTTCCAGTGGCTTTCAGAGATGTTCACACAGTCCCTCCCCGATGAAACTTTCCCTTCAATAATGAAACCCGAGAGTTAAATAGCCAAGGCCCATAAAGGAGAGTTGTAAAAAAAACCTGTTGACAGTTCTGTTCACCACCTTTCCTCTTGCCTTAGATTAAAACGAGGGCAGATTAGCTTTCCCTGTAGCAAACGGAAAGATTGTTCTAACACTCCCCACTCCTAATCATTTACTGTGTGCTTGATTTATATGTGGGTTGGTCACCAGTAAATGCAAATAGACGGTAGTCTGATGAGTTACAACATGAACTGTTACCGTGGAAGAGGTTCTCATTGACTACACAACCAAATCACAATTTGATTGCAAATATCACCAATAACCTGCATTTAGCATAGGACAACCTCCCAAAGAGTTTCACAGGCGTGATTATCAAGCTACCATGACAACAAGCCAAAGAAAGAAATATTAGAGGAGAGACTGAAAACTTGATCAGAGGGTTGGAGTTTGAAGGGGGAATGAGAGAGTTTGAGAGGGGATTTCTAGATCTTGCTGGCTAAATGCCTGACTGCTGATGACAGGACACTGATTGTGGATCCATAACCCCTAGGCCAATGTTGGAGGAACACTGTGTGCTCTGAGGATTGAAGAGGTAACAGATAGGGAGGGGTGAAGTCATAAAGGGATTTGTGAACAAGGATGACAATGTTAAAATGTGGCATATTTAACTAGAAGCTAACACAAGTCGGCAGTGACAGTGGGTGATCAGAACATCTTATGGGTTAAGGTTGCTATACGAAGGCAGAATTCTCAATATGGTTTCAAAGGAAGCCTCAATTATTATTGAGTGACATGTTAAAATAAAATGTATTTGAAATTAGCTGTGTTTCATGTATTTCACCTTTCGCAAGGAAGAAAATTGGTGCAGATTCCTGCTTCCACTTGCTGCCTCCTGTTGGGAAGTGGGTATTTGTGGATGTCAGTATGAGGAGCCTTAGTGATTATATTCAATGTTGAATACTGTGCTGACACTCACTGTGTAGCCCAACGGAAGCACAGCGGTCACTTTGGGCCCAGGACTGGAAGGTGGCCAATGTCAGTGGAACCTGTAGCTAAACGTGTGTCAGCATCTGATGGACGAGAGAAAAAAAAGCATTTTTAGGAATCAGTCCTCTCCATTTAGCCCATTCTTCCTTCCATGACGATAGCTGGCAAAGCTTGGCTGTTAGATGATCTGCAGCTGCAGTTAAAAGGGACCCGGGCTTAGGTTAGTGAATATTGTACAATACGTTAGTCATGAACTGATTTGGTTAAGTAGCAATCAAGAATTTATGGGAACGATTCTGAGAAGATAGTCAAATTAGAAAGTTTAATGTAGCAAATTGCAAATTTGAAGCTTGGAGTTCATTACTATCTTAAACTCCTCCCCACCTCAAAATCGCATCCTCCCTGGAATTCTGTTCTCTCTAACCACTCCCATATTGCTACTGAAGCAAAATTTAATCTGACCTGGGTAAGCCATTTCCTTTTCCAGCAGTTATTGCCCTGGCCAACATTCTGGAATGATGATTGTCAGAGTTAAGACCACCATGATGTGACTCTGATAACATTAAATCTGATTTAAGTGCTGACGGGTCCTTGTAATCGAAAGAGGCAAAGTTACCTTCTTGTCAATGAGGTATGCCAGGCATTGCATAAAAGCTAAAGGAGCAGTCATGTTCCTGACTGCTGCCTGACTGCTGCCTGTACCGCCCAGAGATCAGACCAGTTGACTGAATGTTGGGCCTAACAGGCCAGCGATGAGATTGCTCCCTTCCTGCTCATTGTGGGTCACTGCTAAAGGCAGTGCTAAAAACTCCAATTGATCCTTGAGTTTACAAAATGGAGGACAAGACAGAACCCTCCGATCCATCATTCCCTCTGTGAACCAACTTTGACCGACTAGCTGCACCACTGTCCTGTTGCAATCTCCGAGGAATTGGGGTAAAGACTTGGAAATTCTACCCCAGCGATGATGATATACATTTATGCAGGGCCTTCAATGTAACAAAATGTCGTCTGACCCTTCACCAATATAACGCACAACCTCAATTCTGCACCACATACAGAGACAAAAGGACAGGCCACTTGGTCAAAGAGGGAGCTGGCAGGCTGCAAAACAAGGAGGTGCAAGAGGCCGGAATTGGAAGAAGTACAGTTAGATGGTGGTGAACGAGGTAATGGAGACAAGGATGGGCTGAGGTTTCATTTAAAAATGAGAATGGAATTTTAAAATCAAGCGCTTGGCAGACCAGTAGTCAATGTACATTGGTGAAGACAAGAAGTGATGGAACAAACAGGACTTGGTGTGGGATTAGGAAAGCACCAACAAAACTTTGACATCGTCGGCTCTAAAGGGAACAAAGTAGTTGGTGAGGGCTTCAGCAGCAGCTCAGCTTCCGCAGGGATGGAGTCCAGTGATATTACTCAGACAGAAGTAGGCAGCACTGGTGACAGTGCTGATATGAGGTTAGAAACAAGGTGCAGAAATGTGCAAACGCTATCACGGATGAATTTCCACAAAGTATTTCCTTGTAACCAGTTGCAAATTCAATTGAGAAGCCATGGAAAACCACCTCCGGTTATTCAGGCCTGGCAGCATCAGAGGAGCAGGAAAGTCAACGTTTCGGGTTGGGACCCTTCTTCAGAAATGGGGGAGGGGGAAGGGATCTCCACAATAAATAGAGAGAGAGGAGGGGTGGGGCCGAGGAAGGTAGGCGGGGCAGAGATCGGTGAGTGCATGTAGGGAGTGGTGGGGATTGGTCAGTGAGGTAGGAGGGGCAGATAGGTGGGAGAGAAGATGGACAGGTTGTGTCAGGTCAAGGTCAATATGAGGTGTCATATTCTGCCTCAGGAACCTACAGCCCAATGGCCTAAACGTGGAAGTCACCAGTTTTAAAATCTGCCCAGCCCCAGCCCCATCCCATGTCCAACCCTCCCCTTTATCCCTGCCTCCTTGACCTGACACAACCTGTCCATCTTGTCTCCCACCTATCCACCCCTCCCACTTCACTGACCAATCCCCACCACTCCCTACGTGCACTCACCTATCACCATCGCACCTACCTTTCCAAGCCCCACCCCTCTTCTTTCTATTCCTGAGCTCCCTTCCCCCTCCCCATTTCTGAAGAAGGATCCCATCCCGAAAGGTCGATTTTCCTGCTCCTCTGATGCTGCCTGACCTGCTGAGTTCTTCCAGCTCTGCTCTGTGTTGTCTCTGACTCCAGCATCGGCAGTTCTTGTTATCTCTTATTATTCAGGGTTTTTGCTGCTTTGCTGTTTGAGCTCTGGCTGGTAAATGGGATGACCTTAGCAGAAATTCACTTTCCCAGCCTTTCCCCGCAAGCCTAAACCGAGCAGTGAGCCCTTTCCATGAGACCTATACTGGTCTTCAGTGAATTCTGAGATGCTGGGGGTCAATAGAATCATATGGACATCACTCACATACCAAGACGTTTCTGACATTGCTTTTATAACAAACTACTGGCTGATCAGTGTCTGACAAGCTGTGTATTCAGCAGTGCCTCAGGGTGCCTCCTGCTGGATGAACTCACCCCCCCACCCCGCCCCTGGATCCCAAGATTGTTGAAGGGTGGTGTTTCTCTGTCATGAGGAGATAGCGGCAACGTGGGGGAGGTGGAAGTGAGACCAGAGGTGTAGTTTTCAGTGGCCGCCCCAACGTGCAGGATAGAATGCCACCTCATGCCAAGGTGATGAGCTGCCTGCTGGGCAGCAGCTATTGTCAATGCCACAGGCCCACTTGTTGCTGTGCTAATCCAACAGTTGGACCTTTTAGTCGTGGTTTATTTATCTACCTCTGGGCCTGAGCTGATGACGACGGAGGGGAGTTGAGCACAGGCTTTCCTGCCCAGATTGTGCCTCAGGTCGAGGCAGGAAGGTGTCATGCCTCTAACAAAATGTCCTACCCACCTCTGAGCTCATCGCTAGCAGTGACATCAACCTCAGCCTTGAGTAACAAGAGGTGCCTGGCCCAGCTGATCAATGAACCAGTTTGCTGTAGTTACATAAAATATTACTGGCTGCCTGTGTTTTTGTAGCTCTGTCTCTTCATGAACTGTTCAACAAACTCTTTGAGGAGCCCAGCTGTAGCTCAGTGGTTTCTCTCTTGCCTCTGAAGTATAAGGTTGTTCGGAGTGTGTTGGAGTCTGTTCAGAGATCACGGCCCTGGTAATCTGAACATGTGATGTTGGCTAACTGCTGGAGTATTACCGAGGGAATGCTGCACTATTGGAGCTCCTATTTTTCTGATGAAGCTAAAAGATCTAAAAGACTCCATGATAATATTTGAAGCTCTCTCATCTCCATTAGTAATAGCTATCATCGATATAACATCTTTCATATATTCAAACATTCAGCTATTCTTCAACCAGCTATATGATCCAGTTATTTAGTTCACTGCTATTTGTGGGACATTGCCTCATGTAAATTAGCTGCTACAATTAGCTGTTACAATTCAAACAGACAAGACTATCAAATTACTTTATTCTGAGATTGTGAAAGGTTGTAAATAATTGCAGGAGATTTTTTTCCTTCAGTGAACATTTCTGCAGCAGCTCCATGTATAACTGGCCAAACTAATCTACTGATCTGACAAGTCAGTTGGCCATGATTAATTAAGTTGATCTTCTGCGCACGTTGATGGCATAGTATTTGACCTCAGTCATATCTGTGCCAGCAAAAAATATTTTCAGAAAATGCCCCTGATAGATCTAGTCTTCTCCTCTTGAGCTATGGAGTGGTAGCAGTAAAAGTTGCCTTACTGCCTGAACTAGCCCAATGGCTTGATATTGAGCCATTGGGTTTCCATGAGATTATTCCCAACGGTTTGTCGAAAGAAAGATGCAGAATTGAGTACCATTGGGTTTAATCCACTCAAGCCAGGAGAGGAAGGGAAATAAAGCATGGCTCCTACTCCTGGTCTTCAAGGTCCTTCTGCAGAGTGACCAGGTACATTATTATTCTGACATTATCAGTGTCCAACAGTGAGGCACACACTCAAGCATCCCATAGTCACATTAAGACACAGCCGTCAGAGTTTTCTCCTCAAGGGGAAGAAGAGAAAACTTGCATTGATATAGCCCCTTTCATGGCCTTGAGGCATCATGAAGTATTTTGCAGTCATTGGAATACTTTTGAGGCAGAATCTTTGTAGCAATACAGGAATCAAGGCAGCCATTTAGTGCGTGGGAACGTTCCACAGCAATCATTTTAGTTATTGGTTGACATAAATATTGACCAAGGTAAATTCTGGGAGAAGATAATGTACTGATGCCAGCAAAAAGAAATTGCCTGACTGCCACTTTCTTACTTCAGTGTTTTATGCATGAATTCACTACTCGATGCTTTTTGAACAAATAGGAACATGAGAACATGAGTAGGCCATTCAGCCCCTCAAGCCCATTCCACTATCCAGTAAGATCACGACTGATCTGTGGCCTAACTCTATTTACCTGCCTTGGGCCCATATCTTATCAATATCTTTGGTTTATCAAAAAATTATCTGTCTCAGGTTTTAAATTAACAACTGACCCTGCACTCACTGCCATTTATGGAAGAGAGTTCCAAACATTCATCACCCTTTGTGTTTAGAAGTGCTGCCTAACATCTCACCTGGGCAGTCTGGCCTGATATCTCGGACGATGCCCCTATTTCTAGAATCCCCAACCAGCCGAAATAGTTTATCTTTATCTACCCTGTCTTTTCTTGTTCATATCTTGAGAACTTTTCAAATTGGGCAGTTGCTTCAAAACAAGGAAATGTTAAAGAAGATGAGGTTCAGAATTAAACCAGATGGCATGTCCAGATGAAAACACTAGCACAGCCTGGATGGGGCCAATGGCCTTTTCCGCAATGCCTACCTGCATTAAGCAGTGAATAAGCTGCTGGCATCTTCTCTCAGATGGCCATTTGCCTGAGGTAATTGAAAGTACCTACTTTCTGTTGAGCTGTATTTCAGGAGGGAATCAAAACTTTCAGGAGAGAAGTGAATTTTAACATAGTAATCTGGCATTAGATTTGTTTTATTTGTTACTACTATCAGTAGAGCAACAATTTATTCAGCTCCTTCCTTGAGACGATTGCAGTCAGCAAGTTAGTAGAGGCTAGCATGCTTCATCAATGGTCCAAATTCCAGTGATGAAATGTTTAATGTTCAACATCCTGTTCTGAGCCTACATGTTACAAACATTTTAACATTAGGTCCAGTTGCTTCACCCCGTGATTCCTTTCAGTTCTCCTACAAAGAATTGCCACTATTTTCAGTGAGGTGAGAGAAAGGGTTGTTCTGGAAGTGGAGCATCCCTTTAAGAAATGGATATTAAACTGGAAGTTGAGTATTTCGGTGTCATGATTACTTAATCCAAAAACAATGAGACTGAATGTGTCCTAACCTGCTTTGTTGACTCTTCGTATACAGTTTTAAAAAAAATAGTTAATTGAACTTGGCATGTGTGTTGACAGGACTTCTGCAGAGCTTATTTTTGAATCAAGTATCTAGGACTAATCGCGCAACTTCCTGACAGATTTTTTCACTCTGTCCCATCTCCCGCATACAAATACACACATGTATATGCGCACAACACAAACACGCACGCACTCACACACACACACACACACAAATACAAGCACAAAGAGACAAATATCAGTATAAGCACACACACACATACGTACAGGTACGCGCATAGATAAATACACACAAATACATGTATGAATACAAACACACTTACACAAAACACTAGGGAGTAAAAGGCCCCCATGTCCCAAGAGAAGCAGTGAAGGAGTCCGTCTTCCCCACCCCCAAAATGCAAAGTTCAGTTTGTTACCCAGAGCAGCAAGCTCCCAGGCAAGGAAATAGTGAGGTGCCCAAAGCATGTGTCTCTAGAAAGCTAAGTGCAAGAACAGAGTGGTTTGACTATACCACTGGGGGTTCTTCCAAATCTTCCTGCTGCCGTCACCCTGCCAGTGTCACCCGAGCAGAATGGACGAGGCCATCTTGCTTAGTCCAACAGCAGTGAAGCAGTCTGTAAATTCTGTGAGTTTTGAGGAAAATACCCATGGGCCGAGACTACCAGGGTGCCTGGACTGGTAAACAATATGCGCTTTAATAACTTAAAAGGCTGTCTTTGTGAACGTGTGAAGGGTGAAGTCTACCATGCAATGTGTTTCAACCTTAGGGTCCCTTGCCAAGGTCAAAGCTGACCCACTGTTTCCGCAGGAGTAGGAAATAACACACCTCAGCTGCTACAGGCCGGTGTGAGATGCTGTCAGTATTGTTCTACATGGCACAGGTCAACCTGTACTCAACTCCAGTGCCATGGCAGTCATCCGAGAAATCTCCCACTTTACCTGGAGATCAAAAATGAATTATATCATGCACAAGCCTCTAGACAGAAAGGTAGGGGAAAACTATACTCAGTGTTGCCCTCATCTTGATGCTCATCTTTTGTGTATGGCCATTTTGAGCTATGTGTAGACCCTTAGCATGCAGGTACGTGTTACCATGTGGTGAGATACAATCTGTGCCGGTTTTTGTGAAGGATGGGTTTAGCTGTGTGGTTGTGGAACGCTCCAGGAGTTGCACCATGCCATACCATTTGTCCTTCACGGACCTGTTAGTGCAAAAGAACAGCTTTGTCCACAAGCCAGTGACCTGCATGTGGCATCCTACAGGCAAAGGTGATGGAGGATTCAGTCAGATGACTGGCAGAATGCCTCATCCTCAGAGCTTTCAAACAAGGGGTGGCAAGGTGGCTCAGTGGTTAGCATTGCTGCCTGACAGTGCCAGGGACCTGGGTTCAATTCCATCCTCAGGTGACTATCTATGTGGAGTTTGCACATTCTCCCTGTGTCTGTGTGGTTACCCTCCGGGTGCTCCGGTTTCCTCCCACAGTCCAAAGATATGCAGGCTAAGTGGACTGGCCATGCTAAATTGCCCGTAGCGTTCAGGGATGTTTGAGTTAGACGTGGGGAAATACAGGGCTAAGGGAATGAGTCAGGGTGGGATGCTGTTTGGAGGTGTGGTGTGGACTTGTTGGGCCAAATGGCCTGTTTACACACTGTAGCAATTCTATGTTAAGCAACAAGATGTAGTTTGACTGGTGATGCATAGAATCTTGACCCCTTTGCTTGCTGCCCTCCTTCTGGACTGTACTTTCCAAAACAGGCCTGAAAGAAAGATCCAGGTGTTTTGTTGAAGTTCACCCCCGATGGCTCTGTAATACAGGGCTCTACACTCCAAGGAATGTTCCCAGGGTAGGGGGAGGGCGGTGAAGAACACCAACATACACATTAACGGCTGCTGAGGGCCATTAGCTCAGTGAAAAGCTGTTCAAACTGTCCAAAATGCACTTATCTTCTGATGCAAAGAGCTGAAGACAACATTGTGCTGCAAACTAGCACATTCCAGTGTCCACGCAACATGCTGAGAGACGCACAAAAATTTGGAACAGTCATTGCAAAGACACGATGAGGAAAGGTTACTGTCTAAGGGCCTCACACTGTACTACACTAAAGGACTAGGTACTGTGTTAACCTCCCTGGGCTGAGCATTTGACATGGAATGAGTATGTTAAATATATGCTGCAATTGTCATAAGGTACTTCAGTGTGCACGTGCAGTATTAAAAGACAGTGGTCGTTTTGCACTTTATGTAAAGTCAACCTTGAATTGATGTTCTATGAATTAGGATTTTTTTGGCAAAAAGGGGTGAACGTTCGTGAGCTGTGTGGTTCAGAATGGAAATATATGATGTCTTAATTTATGGAGCCATCCAGCTGGGGGCACGGCAGCACAAACAATGTGGCATTTTTTCAAGACCCTCAGTATTTACTGCCCTTGTACTTCAGCTGCTCTGTGTATCACCATCTTGAAAACACTTATGCCATCCACACAGAAACATAAATTTCTATTACATTTGGACGCTGCCTAATGAATAATGAAACATGGCTAGAGGACACATCCATAATGAGGAAGCAGTTGATTCATGCTTTCTGAAGGGAATTTCTGCAAATTCACAGCTGTTATAGCATCACTAGTGAAAAGCATTACATATTATTTCTGGGTTTTTAATGACTCTCTTTTTCAATCCTCTGCTCCACTTTGCTCAAGAAAATTTGTAGTAGCCAAGTGAGATTTTGCAATAAATACAAGAGCAGGCTTTTAAACTATTTAAGCTGGTGTGTGTTTTGCAATCACTGGGAAGTAGTCAGACCAAGGCAGCTGAGAGAGGCTTGTATTGGTTTCTGCTTCGCTTGCTTCCTCTGAGCTGCATTTGATCCAACAGGAGGGCTTGGCTACTGAATGGGTTGGTGCTTGTAGAGGCCAGTACCACGCTGGGGCTAACAAAAGATGCACAGCCACCGACCCCGCTCCCAAACTCAACCCAGCTATCACTCTAAAGAATTGCTGACAGCCAGCAGTAGCTTGGGCACTGGCCAGGAAGCCAAGAACAGAACAAACTGGAGCCTAGACAAATATGAAGACGCAGGGCACCTCGATCAGACAAATAGGGTTTAGTGGGAGATGAGGTCCAGCTCTAAGCAGCATGTGGGAAAAGATAATTATGGGATGGAAGCAATCGACAGCACCAGCAAATAGGTCATTGGGGTCCCTCTAACTATTATGACTCAATCATTGTAGAGCCTGAGTCTTGATTTAGTTAGGCTTGCAGGATTCCTTTATGTTTCTGCTTGTGTCACTTCCCATTAAACATTTCTTTCTATGAGCCTCTATCGTTACAATATCACAGTGGGGCCTGTAATATTTAAACTACGAAAGGGCACAGCTTTGGATTGCAGTGTTCCCAATTAAGCATACAAAAGATCACAGCTCAACAAATAGCCACATTATCGTTCAGAGTGTGTAAAGTTCCCAAGCAGTGTGAAAGACCAAATGCTGTGAACCAACAGAATACGCTGCTGGAGCAATGTCTTCCCGCCTGTTGATCCCAATCCCAAACAATTTCCTTTCTAACTTCTTTCCAGTGAATTTCCACCTTCCGCTTTGTTGAAGAATGGCACTATGGAGGCCAGCTGCCTTTTGCGAACTGACAGTAGCATTAATTTAATATCCTCATTCCACCTGCCCCCTCCCTCAACTACCCACCCAGTCCCTCTGAAAGAAGCATAGAGGTAGAGATCATTGGTAAAGCTGCAGTGCACCATGGTTAACCTGGTGTTAGACAAGAAATCGACCTGGAAGATTTACAGTTCCTAATGGCTCAGCTCCACTCAGCAACTGATAATGAAATTTGCAAAATTCTTTTCAGAGGACAGCTCAAGAGAAGAAAATGTAGTGACCTAGATAGGCCACAGGGTCAGTCATTTTCTGACTTTCTTTTAGGCGTACCCACTTAGAACCTCTCAATGCATGGAGAATTGCAACTGTGGATTTAAATTTTATCCCTCCTTGACACAACGAGGAGGTGGGGGACAATACTTGGCATTAGAGTAAAATGGACATCGGTCTCCAATGGAAGAAAAAAATCAGACGGGCTGGAAATGGACTGGTACTGCCACCGTAAAAGATACATTTTACTCCCAGTGTGCTACTGTTGCAGTAACTGTGACACCACGATATTTCTTGAAACACTTCCTCAGGGTATGGACAATGCCAAACACTGAAGTATGGCTTTTAACAAGAAAGACTTGCATTTTTACAGTGCCTTTCACAACCATGCAAAATCTCAAAGTGCTTCACTTTAATAGTGTACCACCTCAGTGTAATTATTGTTGCAATGTCAGAATGGAGGACGAGAAACCGCGGATGCTGGAAATCTGAAACAAAAACAGTTATTGCTGGGAAAAAAATCTTGGCAGCATTGTGCAGAGAAAGCAGAAGTGAAGTTTCAGGTCCAGTGACCCTTTATCAGAACTGATGGTAGCAAGGAAAAGGTGGTATACATGGTGAGGATAGAAGGGTTTGGGGTTGGGGGGGTGGGTTGGGGGCGCGGTGGGAGTGAGGAAGGAGTGAGTCAGAGATGGAGCCCAGAGAGAGAACAACAGTTAGGCAGACAGGATGATAGTATGCTAGGGAGAAAGAAAAGCTCTAATGGGGACCATAGTAGGTGAAAATGGGTTCACTGTGCTGAAAGCTGCTGAAAGCATGACAGGACCTGGGCTGTGCGGATGGGTAAACGACATAGAGGAAGGTGTTCAGGCCCTAAAACTCTTCAACTCGATATTGAGTCCTGAGGCTGCAGGGTCTCCAAACTAAAAATGAGATGTTGCCCTTCCAGCTTGCACTGAGCTTCACTGGACCATTGCAACAGGCCCAAGACAGAAATAATGGCCAGAGAACATGGTGTTAAGTTCACAAGAAATGGGAGCAGGAGTACGCCATTTGCCCCCCCCCCCCCCCACCAAGCCTTCTCTGCCATTCAATAGGATCAAGGCTGATCCAATATTCCTCATATCCACTTTCCTGTATTTTCCCCATAAATTTTGATTCCCCTACTGATCAAGAATCTATCTATCTCAGCCTGAAATATACACGAGGACTCCGCTCCCACTCCTCTCTATGGCACAGAGTTCCAAAAACACTCAACCCTCCGAGAGAAATGAAATCCCCCTTATCTCGGTCTTAAATTGACACCCCCTTATTCTGAGACTATGCCCTTTGCTCCTGTTGTGTAGAAGTGGCATGCAACTGGAAGCTAAGGGTCATTTTTTTGTGAGCAGAATGGAAATGTTCCACAAATACCATGTCTTAACTCCTCGGTGTAGAGGAATCCGCAGTGTGATGAGCGAATACAGTACACTAGACTGACTGGAGTGCAGATAAATCACTGCTTTACCTCAAGGTGTGTATGGAGCCTGGTGAACTGTCATTTTCTATCTCTCTGTCCTCCATCTCCATCTATCGACTCACACCTCTTCCCCAACTCCCCATCGTGCCACACCCTGCCTTCAGCATATAAACCACCTATTCCTAGCTGCTACCAGTTCTGAAAAAGGGTCACTGGACTTGAAACATTAACTCTGCTTTCTCTCCAGACCTATGAGTTTCTATTTGGACCAATGTTGACTGAGGTTGTTCTAGACACTGGGTTTAACTCGCTTGCTCTTCTTTGAAACAATATGATGTGATCTTTTATATCTGTCCAATAAAGCAGACATAGCCTCAAACTAATATCTCATGTGAAACATGGCACGTCCAACAATGTAGCATTCCTTCGATACTGCACTTGAACTTCAGCCCTGATTTTTGTGTTGGGAATAGAAATGTCCTTACTGTTGCTTTTTGTATTTTAAGTTGATTTATTGTGAGTCCACGCGGCCATGTCTGTTTCCCAACTAACGGGTTTGTTTGGAATAAAAACAGCTTCTGGGTTTTTTTTGACAGGGCCCTTCCTGTCAGTGTCATGTTTTCTTATGGCTCTTCAAACAGGATCTATGAAATGGTGCATATCAGAAAAACAATTGTAACTAATTGTAACAGGTTTGAGGCACATTATAAGGGAATCGTCATTAAACCTAAAAGTAATAACGATAAGCCTTTATAACCATTGTCTGGTTTTATTGAAAACAGTTATGGATCAGTCGCAGATGAAGATGTTTATTTAACTACATTTCACATTTGCTGGCTTCCTTCATGGGATGGTACAATGCTCTCTCATGATTTGGGATCATTAACACTTCACAATTTTTTTGGGATGACTTTTGCTTGTTCTAAATGAATGAATTAAGTGCAGGGAAGTGGAACTTTCTTCTATTTGTTGCTCAGGGTGCTGTTTAGGACGTTTCTAGATCATATTTAGAACAATTTGGTGGCTCAGTCGTTAGCACTGCTGCCTCACAGCGCCAGGGACCCAGGTTTGATTCCACCCTCGGGCAACTGTCTGTGTGGAGTTTGCACATTCTCCCCATATCTAAGTGGGTTTCTGCTGGGTGCTCTGGTTTCCTCCCACAGTCCAAAGATGTGCACATTGGGTGGGTTGGCCATTCTAAATTGCCCCATTTTGGCCAGGGATGTGTAGGTTAGATATGTTAGACATGGGAAACACTGGTTGGGGGATTGGTCCATGTGTGATGCCCTTTGGAGGGTTGGTGCGGACTTGTTGGGCTGAATGGCCTGTTTCCACACTGCAGGAACTCTATGATTCTAATTAAATTGTGAGGCTCTCCCCTTATAAAGTGCCTCAAACCTGCTTCAGAAAAGACTTTCTGTACCACTGATTGATAGAATCATGTAGCCCAATTGGAGACTGTTTTCACATCAAAGCTGTGTCAGATCTCTAAGGGAGCTATCCAACTAGTCCTACTTACCATATCTCATAAATTATCTTCCTTCTTTTGTGTTTCAGAAGTGACTATTTGCTCTGTTTCAAGCATTACAGATGGTAGTTTCCTGAGTAAACATTGCCACTTTGATAATTTTGCCAATTTTGAATCTCTATCCTGTGATTACTGGCGCTGCAGACAGTGGATCAATTCTTCCTTATTTACTAACACTCTCAAAAGCCTTGTGAAAATAGTGTACAATTCTGGCAAAATCGCTCAGAATTTTTCACACTGCTATCAAATCCACACTTATCCAGAGAAGAACAATCCCAGGTATTTTGACTTGCTAACATTGAGTTTAAACAGCTAATTAGAAGATGAGAGAGCAATGTGTCAATTTAATAACCCTCCACCTATTATTTTAACAGAGCTGTGAGTCCATTACAAACAGAGAGCTAACACATTCGTTGAAGTAGTGGAGGAATTTGATTGGGTGTTTTAGAGATACTTCTGTTAGAAACAATAACAGTAAAATGCAAACTATGTCTTTTCTGATGAGATTGCCAATTTAGTCCTAATTTTATTTCTCTTGATGTGGTTTTGTACTCATTAGAACTGGATTGAAGCTGGGCGGAATATCTTTCTCTTGTGTTATTTTTAATCATGCTTCCTGGTTCAGACAATGTGGGTGAGGGAGCATTTGTCTCAGGTCACAATATTGGAGTCTGGCCTAGTTCCGATCTGCAATAGAAAAGAGTCCAGTTTGTGCCGGGTGTGAGAGGCTGCTGGCAAAGAGAATGGGAAGGGATAGAAATTCATTTTGGGCAATGACAGACGGTATTATATTGTCTGTTAGTTATGGATATTTTTAAACATGCTGGAAGCCAGTCCAATCAGGCCTACGTTACTCCATTACCCGATTACAAAGTTCCACTGCAAGATTTTTATTTGGCTGGGCTAAGCTAAGTCCCATTGTGTATGTCTGATTTACTGTATCATCCCTACAGTGTTTAACTGCTTTCGAACATTGGCCTAGTGAATCAGTTCACGAGGCATTCCAGACAGCTTTGAAAATTGGGCTCAGGTGTGATCAAACACAAATTGCACTCACACTGAGGAGACTTCGACAACCAGTCCTGTTGCCTCTTGAAGTGTGACTGTTCTCTCGCACGCTGCCAGTTTGTATCTCAGCAGTGAAGTGCAAGAATACAGAAACAGCACACAAGGAGGAGAAAAGTTTATAAAGTAATTCCCATTAACGGCATGTGTTGTCAACATGCCTTTGTGTTGCACATTCAGTGTGTGTTCAGGCAAAACCAAAGTGTCAATGAGCTTATTGAGCCCACCGCAATATTTCAGCAAAGATCATTCAGAACAGTTGAAACTCGAGCAAGAAACCTGAATCAAGGCAGCTAAAGGATTGGTTTTCCCTAGTTTTAAAGTAATTTATTTATCCGCCTTCCTCCTCAATATTCCATCAACATGTTTTGCAAGTTTCTGGCTTCGATGAGACTCGTTCCCAGTCCTCTGCCAGTGTTGCTTCAAGGTATATAAGATTGGTCTGGTCTAATGTCATTGTCCTAAATCACCCACCCACCATGCCCCAATCCGAAACCCATGTCCTTTCCTCAGCTCTGACTAGCTGCATCAATAATATGGAGAAGGTCGAATTTGAAAATGGATAAAGGAAAAAAGCAATTAGAATGTCGCACGGATGTTATGCAGTCAGTGGACTTGAATTGTGTAAGCCGTGAGGAGAAAGGCTTGAGCGTTACTCCATGGATTGCTTCACGTGGCAGGATTTCTTTCAGCTTCTGATATCAAAGGATACAGATAGTCCTGCTCAGTAGTTCACTGACATGTGATGATATCCACATGAAAGAGTCATTGAGTCAGACACAAAAGTCTATTCAGAATTAATATGGTTGGGATCTGTTGCACTGAACCATGTAGAACAGCAAAGATCTGGCTTTGGTATTTTCAGGGATTTTTTGTTTGTGGAAGGGAGGACACAATACAGTTGGCCTCAGCACTCCTGGGATCGAGAGGGAAGAAATCCCTGTTTGAATGGGCCTGTCTGTGGAAGCTGATCTGGGGATGATGTTGCTGAAGGACTGACAGGCTGAGTATCTTTTCTGTTGGAAACAGAATCATAGAATCTGCACAGTGTGGAAGCAGGCCATTCGGCCCATCGAGTCCACACTGACCTCCAAAAAGCATCCTACCCAGACCCATTCCCCCTACCCTATCCCTGAAACCATGCATTTCCCCTGGCCAATCTGTCTAACCTGCACATTTTTGGACTGTGGGAGGACACTCACACAGACACAGGGAAAATGTCCAAACTCCACCCAGAAGGTTGCCTGAGTGCGGAGTCGAACCCGGGTCCCTGGCGCTGTGAGGCAGCAGTGCTAACCACTGAATCATCATGCCGGCCCAAATACCAAAGATGGTATTTGAAATTATGAACTGTATTGATAGAATGGTTAGGCAGAGAATGTTTCCTGTCATGAGGAAGTGCAAAACCAGAAGGCATTAAAGTAAGATGGTGGGCAAGAAATTGAATTGAAAAGACATTTCTTTTCTCATTGAGTGGTGGGAGTGTGAATAGGGAGTGGTTGAAGTGAATAGATGCATTTATCTGAAGGTAGACAAACACAGGAGGGAGAAGTGAATAGACCGTTACGATGGTAGATTTAGGTAAGGAAAGATTGGAGCAGCCTCAAGAGATGCATAAACTCTTGGACTGGTCCGTGATCCGCTCATGTACGGAAAGATATACAGGCACTGGAGGCAGTCCAGAGAGGGTTCACTAGGCTGATACCAGGGATGGAAGGACTGTCTTATGAGGAGAGGTTAGATAGATTGGGCCTTTACTTGCTGAACTATAAAAGAATGAGAGGCAGTTTTATTGAAACATGCATGATTCTTAGATTACTTCACAGAGTAGACATGGAAAGATCGTTTCCTGTTGTAGGAGAGTGTAGGACTATAGGACCTAATCCCAGAATAGGGGTGGTCACACATTTAAAGCAGAGATGAGGAGGAATTTAATCATTCAGAGAGTTGTGAATCTGTGTCATCTTTTCCACAGAGGGCCATTGAGGGTGGATCATTAAGTATATTCGCTTGCAACAGGCATATTTTAATCAGTTAGGGTCACGGGGTTATAGCAAGGAAGTGGAGTTGAGGATTATCAGATCGGCCATGATCTCATTAAATGGCAGAGCAGACTCGATGGACTGAATGGCCTACTTCTGCCACTATTTTTTCTGGTCTTATGGTCGGGCTGGATGGTCTTTGTCTGTATATCCTATGTCAAAGGTCAAACTGCTTGCCCGCACACTCAACAGCCTCACACATTGGTACTAGGGCAAGGTACCTGACAATGTTCAATGCATATGAAACTATGGGAGGATAAAGAAGAAAGTGATTGAGAGGATTATGAGCGTGGGTGGAAGATTTAATTGTGTAATGCTCACCAATAACCGGAAGAAAGGCAGGTTAAATACAGGTCCACCCAACCCGAACATCTCCTGGCTTGGTGCACACTTTCCATTGACCTTTCCTTGGTTGAGGAGCATTCCCCACCAGGTATGCAGAGAAACAGACTACAGTGTTCTTATTTGGCCCTTGTGTTGCTTGAGCACAGTTAACGTCCCCTTGGTAAAGAAGACTGAGAATTTCTTACTGACTTCAGAGAGCTCTAATAGATGAGGTAGTTCTTTGGCTTTTCTACAAACCTTCAAGCTAATTGTTAAATTTTTTTAAACTTATGAGCAATGTTTGGAAAGGTGCCATGGAACCATTACACCCCATGGCTGTCTTCTGGTGTCAAGCAGATTATTAAACTTTCCAGCTTTGTTAACAAGGTACGGGGTAATTTTCTTTTTCATGAGGAATTGCTGGCTGCGACCTGTGCCTGAATAATTAGAAAGGACACATGATGAGTGAACAGTGACAATTGGAGGTGTGTGAGGGAGACTAGGGCTGGACAATGCTTGTACAATAAATGCACTTGATATGGGGACACTAATCGAAAGATGATCCACCACCATTTAATACCCAGGGAAGCAATGCATTCACAATGATCAAAAAAACCCTGCACTCTGCCTCCTATTTTACCAATTAATGAACAGATGGTCAAAAAGATTAAAGTTCACAGGCAGGCACTGTGGCAATATCAGTAATGATACCCAATGCCAATGACACTGTCTACTCATTTGTTTACTTACTGATCAAGAATATAATTTTACACATCTGGATTCTTAATAATAGCTATCTGGAGAGAAAAGAGCAGTGAGATTAGTTTTTGATTGCTCATCTAAAGTATTGGCAAAACACTGGAGTGCAGACATCTCCTTCTGTGCTGTAAACGTTTATAGTTCTACGTGTGCTCATTCAGCTCATTGGTTTGCATCACTGTTCAGTTGCTCTGGTATCTTCCACTGTTGTCTGGCTGTGAAGCTTGGCTATTACAGTACAAACAGAGGCCCATGGTACCAGTGCCAACTCTTTGGTACAACAACCCATTAAGTTGCATACCCCTGCTCCTTGCCCATAGCCTTGTATATTTCACCTATTCAAGTAGATATCACCTTCCCTTTGGAAGTTAATATTGAACCTGTTGCAATAGTTTACCTTGATGTTTTGCCTTTGATGTAGTAAAACATCTCGATATGTTTCATGGGCAGCGCAGTCGAACACAATTTGACTTTGAGACACTTCAGGGCATGTGGCCGAAAGCTTGGACAAAGAGATCGGTTTGAAGAAGCATCTTAAAGAGAGAAACGGAGAAGTTGGGAAACAAATTCTAACATTCTGAAGCATCACGGCTCACTATGTAATACATTTCTCCTCATCCGCCTCACGGTGTGCTTTGGCCATCTATTGAACATATATTGGCAGAGCAGAAAGACAGCTATCAGCTTTGTAGTTACAGATGTCGCAGAACAATCTGACTGGCTGAGTGGATTGGGAAATCACTTCCTGTTTTGTCTTTCTTCATGTTGGAGGGAGTGATAAATGGTACTTGAAACCCTGCCCCAATCCACTTGATGTCCTAACAAGTAGCTATTACGAGGGGGCATAGTTTTAAAGTGAATGGAGGTAGATCCAGGGGAGATGTCAGAGGTAGGTTCTTTACTCAGAGAGTAGTAGGGGCGTGGAATGCATTGCCAGAGAGGGTAGTGGAGTCGGCCTCATTAGGGGCATTTAAGCGGCTACTAGATAGGCATATGGATGATAGGAGAAGGGAGGGGTGGAGGTTAGATAGACCTTAAGTTTAGGGTAAAAGTCGGCACAACATCGTGGGCTGAAGGGCCTGTACTGTGCTGTACTGTTCTGTGTTTTATGTTCTAAGTGTTTACCATGGTAATTGGCAGAACTGTGCATGGAGAGGGATGGGATGATGCATAAAGATCCCAGAAAAAGACACGGTAGAATAGGGGAAAATAACTGAGGACAGCAGGAAAGCATTAGCATGGCTGGAAAGAGAGAAATAGTGTGTATTGAGAAGGGAACCTCGAAAGGGAAAGTTTCTATGATCACCATGGGTGCCTCATTAGAAGTTAAAGCTTTAACTGCAAAGCTCTGAATGTGAATGGTATTAGTTTAAAGCCAAGTACTTCAGAGAATAACATCTGTGTTGCATGTGGCTTCAACTGTTTGCACTAAGGTGCAGTTTGAAGCTGTTGCCAAAACACACAGTGAAAAGACGGGATGTCTTCATGCTCCGTGCCGAACAAGCAAACAGCAGACTCTGATAGCTAGATTGAAACTGCTGGTGCTGCAATCAGAACCAAGTTGATAGGGATGCTGCTTTGTGGGAAAAGTTGCTGTGGAGGTCATATTTAACACAGGGTTTCGGTCTGCAAGTTGGAACTGATATTGACATGCCCCTAGTTTGCCAGGGTGAATGCTCAAAGTCTGAATGCGTTAGTTGGCGAAACTCTCTGTTGCTGCTGTTCTGCTTTCTGCTGTGGGCATTGCAACTGAAATCCGTCATCATAGACTGAGAGGGGAAACATGAACCTTCATTGTCTTGCTCAAATGGATATTGAATGTATAACCTTTGACCATTAATTATTTAGGCTACTCTCATTGTTGTGCACTAACACACCAACTCACTTTAATTTATATCTTACGTGATGATCCCAAAGTGGTTGTGCCTCAGAATCAGTAGCCAAAACGCTCGCTAACCACCACTCACCCCTCCCCCCCACATGCACCTTCCTACCCAGAGCACTGAGGCTCATTGAGATTGGTGAGATTCCTTCTTACACTCTCCAAATGCATAGGTGGCTCAGAGGTTAGCACTGCTACCTCACAGCGCCAGGGACCCAGGTTCCATCCCAGCCTCGGGCAACAGTGTGGAGTTTGCACGTTGTCTGTGTGGGTTCCCTCTGGGTGCTCTGGTTTCCTCCCACATGCCAAAGATATGCAGGTTAGGTGGTTTGGCCATGCTAGTTGTCCAGTGTTGTGCAGGTTACGTGGGTAAGCCATGGTAATTCAGGGTTGCTGGGATAGAGTGGAGGAGGTTGATCTGGGTGTGATGCTCGTCAAAGGATTAGTGCAGACTCAATGGGCTGAATGGCCTCTTTTCTACAATTCTGTGTCTCAGCTAGTCACTATGTAAACTTACCAGAATGGAGGGATAATTTCCGTTGTTCCATCATTGAGGGTGGTCTGTTGGCTATCAGTTTGATGCTTTTGAAACATACACTAAATGTTATCTCTCACTGCTTGCCTGGACCAGCTTCAGTGAATAAAATGTTCAAATGTAAACTTTGCATCCCACCACTTGGAACCAATTGTCCCCATTACCAAGGCCGAAAGGTTTGACTTTCGAATGAACTTTGCACACTCATTATATACATTGGCCAATAATGAAGTAAAAAGATATGGGCCTATTAAGAATAAATGATTGCTGTGATTGTTCTGTCACCAAGCATAAATTGCAAATGGAGTAGGAATTTACATGTTTACAATTCTTTGCTAATCTTTGCAGATATCTTTTTTGTTACTGTTTGATCTGTGCTTCACCTTTCACTATAGGCTAGATGAAGCAATCTTATGCAGGCTTCTGCTTTTAATGTTAAAAAAAAATCCCATTTCTTCCTCTGAGAGGATTGTTATATTTCTGGGGTACTGTTCCTCAGGCCATTACTCACATTTGATAGATGGATTGTCAGTTTTGCAGTCAGGTTTAGGACTGATCCACAGCCCAAAGCCACAGGTCAGTGGGCACCAGACCAGGGCGTACTGTGTCACTAGCAATAAAAAAAAGAAATAATTGCCAGTAATGAAGCTGGAGTATTGCAATGAAATATGGCACCTGACTTAGCTGCAGCTCTGTTCGAAAGATGTTTGACTGTTGAATGAGATATGACCATGCTAATAAATGTATATCAGCGTGGTTGGCATTTCCATACACTGAAGTCCTTTGATTAAAACGTGACGCACAATGATGTGACAATAAACATAAGCAGCTTGAAGAATTGTAAACTTTCCAAACTTCTGGTTCGACTAGGGGACCCATTGGTTGTAAGAATCTAAATAATTGGTGACCAGGGAGTGTGGAGCCACTTTCAGCTTGTCTTCCCACCATTAGTCATCCCCAGGTGCCAATTCATCCAAACACTGCAGCCTACATTCTCACACTGAATCCCTCTCTCCTGTCTTCCCCACCCTGCACCCATTTCCTATGCTCCCATGTACTAATATCAGATTTCATATTTTCAGTTCAAATCACTCCTAAACTTGGCTCAATCCCATTGTCCTCCTATCCAGTTTTCTTCATGCCGCTCTAGTTCACACTCCCCTTTTCCATTCTTTCCTGGCCTCTGGTCTTTTTTACCCAGTCTCCTTCCTCCAAACATCTCCCTCCTTACTTTCAAAATTGTTCCCCTTGGCCATTCCTCTGGCTCTTCATTGTAATCTTCTAAGTCTCTTATTCTTCCCAAATGTGTGTTTTACCAGCCAATTCCTCTTTTAATTGGGAAGTGTTCCATCCTATCTTCCAATATGTGTGAAGCCCAATAAAAAGTTCAAGTTGCAGGTAACCATGTTTCCAATTGCCTTTTACATGACCACATGTTGAAATATGTAGAGCTCCTTTTAATTTTTTTGGCAAGTAAGAAAACATTTTCAAAAACTGCGTGAAATATTTTAATGTATTTAACTTGATAACAGAATAAATAGTACAATTATATTTCAATCACTTGAACTAATGTTGCTTATCATAGCATTTGATAATTAAACATCAGCTAGGATCGCAGTAGCAAACAGGTTAGGACTGTAAAATATTAGCTTAGTTAATTGGAAGTGCATTGTATGATAGCGCAGTGGTGGTTTAATTTAGACATCTATTTTTACATAAACAGCATGTGGCTATCAAAGAAGTCATGCCCAAGTTCCTGTCGGATGCTTCTCATCACTTGGAATACATGTTATTATAATCATTAATCATTAGAATGATTAATATCTAGCATTGTAATGCTTATGTTCAAGCCTGTAGAGTGGCGGTAATGTCACTGAATGAGTAATTCAGAACCCTAGGCTAATGTTCTGGGAACATAGGTTCATGACAGACATTGAAACTTTAATTCAATAAAAGTATGGAATTAAAAGTAACCATTATCACAAAAGCCTCATCCGGTTTTTTTAATGCTGTTTGGGAAACGAAATGTGCCATTCTTCCCTAGTCTGAGCTACATGTGACTCCAAATTCAAGGCAACATGACAGACTATTTGCAGCTCTCTGAAATGGCCCTAGCAGATCAAGGACAGTTAGGGATGAACAATAAATGTTGGTCCAGCCAGCAACTCCCACATCCCATGAAAGAATAAAAAGAAATATTATCAAATTAATGGAATTCTAAGAAAGAATGGGAACTCTAACATGCTGTTGAATTGACTGATTCAGAGTCGTATTGGTGAAATAGCATCCCTATCTGATTAAGCCAAGCACAGCCCAGTTTGCAATTAGAACCCAACATCAGCCCTTCTTGCAGTGTATGTTGTCACCATTGTATTGAGCAACTGAGCTATGGAGAGATTCCTCAGTCTGTTTTGTGTATCACTAAGATTTTTGTTTGACAAAAGGACAAGATTAAATTAGCTCCATTTGCACAATTTTGTGGGAAATTAATTTTTAATTAAGGAGCGTGAATGTTGACAGAGAATGATTGGCCAGGATGGCCTGGTTCTGTTCTGTACAATCCACAGACATGAAATCCTCTGCACTGCACTAATATCCTTAACAGAAATCCCAATGCACCCATCTTGCAGGCTTTGATCTCCTGGCTTTTCACTGGTTTTAAACAGGTTGATGAATTCAGCCACGTGCCTATTTCTTACCATGAATAATAATCAATCATAAAATTAAATCAGTTCCTCAGAGCCTTTTTGTAAAGAGTTTACAGAAATCCAGGATAACGAGACTGTGCTGGGAACGTTCTCTCTGTAACACTCCCACTGGGAAAGTATATCATTGTTCATGTGAATTGTGAACTTGATTTGAGTTGGCTTGGGTTAACGGAATGCAACAGCAGTGCTTAGATCCAGGACTCTGCTCCAACTAAAAACAAGCCCAACCCGCCCTAACCTTTTTAGGTCACCGAGATGCATCTGTAAAATTTGCCAACTTTTTTTTATATATGGAGCAGAAAATGCCAGCCTGGAAATAAGTATGCCACAAAATGAACAAAGCACAAGTTACAGAGGCAGTCAAAGTTATTGGGTTTCATTGTGGACACCCACAGGTATAAATTCCCATACCAGATGGCACAAAATACTGGAGGGGCACACAGAATGTGTTACTTGGTGCTTGGAACTTCAATCTGTAGCAGTGAATCCCTAAGATTTTCAGACAATTAGGAGGATTCGTCTGAATTGGCCAGCACATGCCGTTCGATATCTGGGATGCATTCCTAGGTTAGATTTTAAGTGCACCTTTTAATGTTAGCTTGTGAATGTAAAGCTCACAAACAGGACTGCTGACATCCTCCCTTTCCTCCTTTACTCCTAGCCTTGGTGGTTGTGCCTTCAGCTACCCTGTTCCGAAATTCTGCTATGATCTACTTGACCTCTCCAGCAACCCATCATCCTTTTCAACATTCCATCAAATGCCATGGAATTTTCCATGCTTGGCAATCATTTTCCTTCATCTAAAATGGAACATGGATATTTTACCAGATAGAAGCTGACATATAAATGCGGGTTGGAGCTGGGACACCTTGGACTGCCTTTAAAATCTGACTTTAGTTTCACTGTTGAACTTTGTCACACTATCACTCTAGGTTATCCTGAATATAACCCATGAGCCATCGCATCATCTGTGTTGCTTAATGCAATGGTCCCATACTCAATGTGTCCTATGGAATGTCATTGCACAGACCAGAAAGATCCCAGTTTTGATCCTGAGTTGTTGCGGTGTTAGATGATCTCAGTGTGGCAGCCAGATGGTCTCTACAATGAGTTTCATTGGCCCTGGAATGGGGAGGTTAAAAACAGCAAGTGGTTCTGCTTCTGATTGCCTTGCTAGTAGAAACATTTTGGTATCTGGATATCAGGCTTGACGTTATCTTCTGTGTGAGAAATGGTCACTTTGCTGAGTTATCAGACAATGTTGAGGAAACCATATCTCATTGTGAGTCAGTGACTGCTGGAGTGAGAATTTGAAGAGTTTTGAAGAAATTGTAATCTGTGTAAATAGCAGTTTAATAGCACTGGTTATACAGGTATTGCTCCTAATTTATTCAATGGGTTATATCAGTCAAAATAATTGTCAGCAAGATTTGTTATAACTAAGTTATACCTTTATGCATTGACAACACCAATCTTTAGTCTCACTCCCACTGCTCATTTGCTGCAAATTCTTCCTCTTCAAGCAAATATCCAGTTCCTTTTGCAAATTAGGCAATGACTTACTTTATCAGTAGTTAGTTATCTGTAAAGCACTTTTGGGCATTCTGAAGTTGCAAAAGGCATTACATAATGCATGTATTTTCTTTCTCGATGCAATTGAACTCAGATGATTCCTGAATAAAGGATGATGATTCCAGCTCTCAAAATTCTTTCCAAATCCACTTCTACGTTGTTACTGTAGACAAGCTGTCCCTATGTGCTGTGATACCGACTGGCATGACTGTGGGCAAAGGATTGGTACAATAACATGCCTTCTGTGAGATGGGTTTGATGAGCGCAACAAGAAGTGGCTGTTCCTGTTCCTGTTCTCACCACAAGGGAGGAAAGTTATGGTGTCAATTATAGCTGGGTTGATAGCACTCTGTCCTGTTGTTGTGGCGCACAGTCAGTATATTGACATTAAAAAGATACGCTTATGATACCATTTCTGTGCAATAGATTGTGACCTGAAAGTACAAAGATCTCATACTCCACCTTACCTTGGATCACTTGAAGCATGACATTCTACTGGGAGCATGTTCCTTTGTTGAAATAGCCCAGCCACTGACATGTTTGAGAATGTAATGCTTGTACATAATGGTCAGTTGTAATAAATGTCTGTTGGATTCTTCAATACCACGATACTCATGTGAGGATTTTCATGCTATGGGAAATAACTATTGGAGGCAAATTCCTTTCATCTCTGAGTCACAAAGTCCCACATCAAATCTCAGTGCAGGACTTGAATTTAACAATCAGGATGGCAGTGCTAGACAGAGGGAGAGTTGCCCTGTTGGAGGTGCTTTCTTTCAGATAAGGCATTAAACCAATGTGAAAGATCCATTGCACTATTTTGAAGAACAGCAAAGGTGCCTAGCCTATATTAACAACATCATACATACGGATTATCTGCTCATTATCACCTTGCTGTTTGTGAGTTTGCTGTGTGAAGCTGGCTGTCAGATTTCCTACATTATAGTAGTAACAATACTTCAAAACTCTAAAGCTCATTAATTATGAGCAGTGCTGTAAAAATGCATGGTTCGTGGCTGCGCCAGCCAGCTCAGAGTCAGCCCCCTGAACTAAGGAGATTCTAAACACCCTGGTTATATTCGTCAGCCAGGGGCATCCTGATTGGCCCAGGTTAACAATTCCAATCCACGACCTTGTAGTCAACGAGGTCACTCTGGTTCCAATCACTGCACCCATGTTGTCAATTCAAAATCCCTTGCCCTATCCACATGACCCCTCCGTTTAGAAACCCACACAACCAATGCCAGCCTTTCTGGTCACCGATCCTCCATCGGCCAATAGTGTTGGACCACAGTGATGCTGTGTTCTGGAGATTCCAACCTCTGATTGGCTGGCACCTCCAGGCAGGGAACAGTACATCTCTGGCACAGGAAGTGATGCACCTGAGGGGCACTGGACCTGGAAGGTTTTCTCTGGGCTGGTGTTGGTGGCGGATTGTCATGTGCTCTATGGCTGCCAAACTTTGAAGACAATTTGGAAAGTCCTAGTATATCTTTCAGTTTAAAGAACACTTTGTGTGTGTGTGTGTGAGAGTGAGTGAGTGTGTGTGAGAGTGAGAGTGAGAGAGAGAGAGAGAGGGACTGATAATAGGAAAAACTTTGCTTTGGTTGCACAACTGCCTTGCAGTTTTTTCATATTACAGTACATGGTGTCCACAGAATTCCAGTGCCAATCAATTTGATGTTCATCGTCTATCTACTGTGGTAAACAACCTGTATATTATGAGATCATAGTCATGTGGTTTGCCAGCATGAGCGATTCAATTCAATGATTTTATTCCTTCTAAACACCACAGCATGTTAACAACACCAGCGAATGAATGAAGCAGGTTACCGTGGCGATGCATTCCATTTATTCCACTTGACCACGCTTGTATAAATCGTCTGCAGTCAGAATCTTGGCCCCTTAGCCAGCAGCAAGGACGTTTTTTCAAAATAGGGTATTAACAATGGTTAGAGAAAACATTCAGGCTTATGTGGGCTATTTTAAGGCTTAAATAGCATGGAGAAAGTTTCAAAAGGAACCATGCAGACAGACTAGTAGGAAATAGCTCAAACGTGGTACCTTCATCGCCTCACTGCCACTGTGCAATGGCTAAAACAAGCAACTAAAGACAGCAGAGTCTGTGGGTGGTAAACAATTCTTCCTTTAGCTCAAAGAACTGGAATGAAGTGAGTAAATTCAGGTGCTGAAAATCTAAAGACTCCTTTTCTCCATCCAGTATGGAAATGCCCCAGTGCAATTAGACATTTATTCTTTTGGTTGTGCTTTTCCCCACAATACTTTAGCTCTTTCTGTCCTATTGCTGCTTGTATGGAGACTTGTCAGGCAGATCTGCTATCAGGGGGTGCCACACTCCTCGCTATTGCACCATCCTTACACAGCCACTGCAGCTCATCTATAAACCACTTTCTGACGTCTGGCATCTGATGACACCCCGATCAACCCCTCTTTCTACTGCCCTCCATTTTGCCCTTGAGAAAAGATCTCTGGGGCTTCTCAGCACTGATCAAATATCCAAAATCCTGACTTTTTTTTTCTCGTTGGCACGCCTTTAGACTTTTCCTTTCAATGTCAAGTAATTCTCCATTTCTCTCATGTTCAGCAAATGAAATTTTTAGCCTATATGTTAGCATCTACATTTCAAAGATTTCTTATTTTCTTCCATAGATCTTTATTTGATATCAAGGTTTCTGAGGCATTAAGTGGATAGAATGTAGCATCTTATGAGTTTCCATTTTCCTTGTCGAAACTTGAGTTTTCATGTTGCTAAAACTCTTTCATTTTCACAAATTTACTTCTGGAAAACTCTATCTTCCTCCTCCTGCTTTATATTTGCTATCTTCTGTTATCATTGCATAATTATGGAAGTTTATAAAAACATGATGGGTACAGATAAGGTGAATAGCAAAAGTGTTTTCCCTAAGGTGGGGGTGTTCAAAACTAAGGGACACATTTTTAAGTTGAGAGCAGAAAGATTTAACAACGACATGAGGGGCAACTTTTTCCCACAGAGAGTGGTTAGTGTTGGGAATGAACTGCCAGAGGAAGTGGTGGATGCAGGATCAATTACATTTAAGAGACATTTGGATAAGTACATGGATAGGAAAGGTTTGGGGCTAACCGCAGGCAGGTGTGACTAATTTAGTTTGGGAACATGGTCAGCATGGACTGGGTGAACCAAAAGGTCTGTTTCCATGCTGCATAACTCTGTGACTGTATGTGGGTAAATATATCCGCTGGTTCCAGTATCCAGTCCAATCTTCATTCTAGTTTCTTCAAATGTATCCCTTTAAATTGCCATTGTATGCAGGGCACATGGGCTTACTGAGGAGAAATGGAATAACGAGATGTACGGCAAAGTATTAGAACTGGAAAGAAATCACAGAATGAGAACCAGAACGTGAACTTTTCAAAAGATGGAGGGAAGGAAATAACAACAAACAGTGGATGGATAGAAGGCAAAGATTGCTTAAAAAGGATGCAATAGCAGAAAACAGGGCGGAACATTTAAGTGAATTGGATGATGATCTAAATCACAGGAGTCCTCAAGATATAGATGTAAATAATGGACAAACCAATATGATGTCAGAGGTAAAGGATGGTTTGAATTGATGAGTAGGGGAAGAGCTCCAGTCACAGGTGAAGTAAAACTGAACATCGAAAAACCCTTGGACAAACAGAATTGCGAAGTGATAACATAACTTTATGATCAAATGTATTCGAAAGGATTGTAGCAGATACTGGGGCCAAGAACTTCTACTCTGGGTAGCTGATTGTCACATTGTTCCCTTTAAACCTCATTCCTTCCTAACCTTTGTCAACACAACGTAGACATCTCCCAGGAACAATTAAATCGTTTTCCTAAATTCTTCAGAAGCCAGAGCAGGAATACAAAACAAATGATCTTCAACCAACAGGGGAGGTAGAGTCACACACCATCCAGGATGGTTCCAATTATAGTGGTCAGTCTGTGTTAACAAGGTGTGAAGCTGGATGAACACAGCATGCCAAGCAGCATCAGAGGAGCAGGAAGGCTGATGTTTCGGGCCTAGACCCTTCTTCAGAAAGTCAGTCTGTGTTCCCTGGTGATTCAGTGATCGGACTTGGTTTTGTAGTTTATGCAATCACAGCCCCTTCAGCAGTTTGAATTGTATCCAAGCGATTCTGTCACATGCGAGGACATGGTATACCATAAATGCTTTAAAGATCCTAGCTCCAATGATTCATGCTCCATTGATGTAGGTGTATCTGGGAACAAAATAGGATTGCTCACAGTACAACCCATGCAAGGAAACCTCACCCTGGGTAGGTTTTCTGAGGGAGACAATTCAACAGGTGCATTTGCCCTGCGAGCTGCCATTCTGGACATCACTTCTTAACAGATTTAGCAAAGTAGGAGACAGAACACAGAACACTGGAGAAACTCGGCAGCGCACACTGCCGTTTCTGAAGAAGTCACACTGCACTCAAAATGTTAATTCTGTTTCCCCCTCTGCAGATGATGCCAGACCCGCTGAGGTTCTCCATCATTCACTGTTTTTGTTTCAGATATCCAGAATCCACAGTATAGGAGAACTAGTTTTGGAATATTTCCCAATCAAAACAGACAGAATGACATATTTTGTTTAAAAATAACCTTTCCTTCAGATGAGGAATCCACACAGACATACACTTTCTCTTGTACTGGAAATATCTTGGGGCATTTCAGAGCTCCAGGATAGAGAAAGTCAATCCCCAAGGGTTGAGAGACGCTACTTTTTGATTTAATTTTAGAAAAAAGTCCATTAATTTAGCGCCGGCCTGTGTTTGCAGACCTTCTGTTGATGTGGTGCAACTTACAACAAAGGAGGGATGATCACAATTGCATAATAATTGGTTTTGCGTGGGACCAAAAGTTTCAGAATTGAATCAGTTCAACAGTAGCTTGCAAGGACAAGCTGTGCATTATGAACTGTGTCAGTCCCCCAGTATAACTAAGTGCAACTAAATGCTAATTTATCAAGAAAACTCAAGGCCAGTGACAAAGGCAAACTCTTGCTGCACCCTTAGTTTAAATAAGCAAACGCCTGATTTTTTTTCTTTGTTAAATTACAACCGTGGCTGGATTTTTGCTGAGCATTCTGATGGCTTTAAAACACATTGGGACATGCTGAGATTGTGAAAAACACAATATATGCATAACCTTTTCTTTCACTCAGGTGCTATTACTTCCTGCGATGTGAATATTTTGAGCTCTGAGCCACTGATGAAAGCATTTACTGACCACTGCACACTGATTATAGTGAGGACCATTTTCTTTTGTGGTGCTTGTACAGGGCCTGCAAACTTTATAACAACTGAAAGAACTGTGGATGCTGTAAATCGGGAACATAAACAGAAGTTGCTGGAAGCTCAGCTGGTCTGGCAGCACCTGTGAAGAAAAGAATCAGAATTAACGTTTTGGGTCAAAACTGAGGAAGGGTCACCGGATCCGAAACGTTAATTCTGATTTTTTCTCTTCACAGATGCTGCCAGACTTACTGACCTTCCTTCAACCTTCATGATGGCTTTGCTGCATTTAGTGTGTTGGGCCACACAACATCTGTCTCCTTGTGCATGATGAAGACTGGTGACATGCACAAGCAAGCTAATACGGTAACACCTCAGCCTCATGTTCCCAGACTGGCTGTGTAGGGAAGAGAACAGAGGGCCCTGGCCAAATATTTAGTGGAAGGGTCTAGGCCCGAAACGTCAGCCTTCCTGCTCCTCTGTTGCTGCTTGGCCTGCTGTGTTCGTCTAGCTACACCTTGCTATCTCATTTTGTGTGTGGGGTTTTGATTTATAATTGGCCTATTTTTAGGTCAAAACCACTTCACAAGGTGAAAAAAAGGTAGAGTTGGAAATTTGGGTAAGTACAGTATTCTACAGTTTTTAGATCCAGGCTGGTTCACTAATGGTACCTAAAAATGAGGTATCAACCTAATGAAGCTATAAAACAGGACGGATTGTGTGCGAAATAGCGAAAGCAGCAAGTGGTAGAGTAAGCAATTCTGCAACCAACAGATCAGATCTAAGCTCTGCAGTCCTGCCACATCTAATTGTGAATGGTGGTGGACAATCAAACAACTCACTGAAGGAGGAGGCTCCACAACTATCCAAATCCTCAGAAATGGGAGAGCCCAACACATTTGTGCAAAAGATAAGGCTGAAGCTTTCGCAATGATATTCAGCCAGAAGTGCCCAGTGTATGTTCCATCCCAGCCTCGTCCAGATATCCCTAGCATTACAGATGCCAGTCTTCAGCCAATTCGATTCACTCCACGTGATATCAAAAAGCAGCTAGGGAGACTGGATACTACAAAGGCTGTGGACCCTGACAGTATTCCTTAAGAAGAACACTGTAGATTTGTGCTCCAGATCCAGAACCTAGTCAAGGCCCTGTAGTACAGCTAACATATTGACAATGTGGGAAATTGCCCAGGTATAACATGTACACACAAAATAGGTCAAATCCAATCTAGCCAATTACTGTCCCATCAGTCTACTCTCAATCATCAATAAAGTGATGGAAGGTGCCCTCAACTGCGCTCTCAAGCTCAACTTGTCCTTTTGGATGGTAGTGTTTGTGGGTTTGGAAGGTGCTGTCTATGGAGCTCTGCATGACATCTTATAGGTAGGACACACTACTGTTATTGTGTCAGTGGTTGAGGCTACAAATGTTCGTTGGTGCGGTGTCAATCAAAGGGCTGTTTTGCCTCGGATTGTGTCAAGCTTCATGAGTGTTGTTGGAACTATACCCATCCAGACAAGTGGGGAGTATTCTATCACACTTCTGACTTGTGACTGATAGATGGTGGACGGGCTTTGGGGAGTCAGGAGGTGAGTTACTTATTGAAGGATTTTTCTAGCCTCTGATCTGCTCTTGTTGCCAAATATTTCTCTGGCTAGTTTAGTTCAGTTTCTGGATAATGGAGGATTCAGTGATGGGAATGCCATTGAATGTCAAGCCAATGTCCTCCTCTCAAGCCAAACACCATCCTGAGAAATATATCACGGTTCTCTCAGTTCACTGCATTAAAATCTTGGAACTCCCTCCCTAAATAAATACAACAATTGGACTGCTGTGAATCAAAAAGGCAGCTCACCATCACCTTCTCAAGGGTAACTAGGGATGGGCAATAAATATTGGCCCAGCTGACAAAACCCACATCTCATGAATGAATTAAAAAAACTTAGATGAATGGAAAGGTGCCTTAAATATGTAAGGCGCCTCATTTTAAAAATAAGTTATTTTTCACAGAAATGAGATCAGATATTAATTTGAGCTTTAAATGCAGCCAACCAATTACTGTATGGGTCAAATTGCTCAACTATAACAATGGATCAAGGTCCCAAGATCCATATATACATCATGGCCTAGATTTTTCAATTGTAACAGTGATAGTGAACCATTAAGTTTAAATAAGTTAGAACATTTTAGCCCATGTATCTCTCTTTCAGGAATAGGCAACATATTGAATTTAATAGATTTATATTTGAAAATAAATTATCTGCACCACAAATCAATTCAAAGGTGTGAAGGTTGGGAAGTCAAGATTGTTTTATTTTTCAGTGCCAATTTCCCCTTTTATCTCTCTAAAACCCTGACCCCTTGCAGTTGTTCTGTGACACTGGCCACATCCTTCCCCCCAGAGAGTATTAGTCATGTTTTATCACTGTTAACAAGGTCAGCCCCATTACTCTATTCAGTCACATGCAGGGCAAAGGGGTGAGTGTTCTGTTCCTTTATGTCCTCACCCAATTGTGATTATGAACAGGGACCTGGCTGATATTCCTTATCCCCAACACAGGGGCATTAATAATTATTGCATTTAAACCATTGCAATATACATTGTGTTGTAAGTGAGCCTTTTAGGAGAATAGTCTGAAATTCAGAAATGTTAACAGATTTTGATATTAAAAGTAATTATGCATTATCACTGAATACAAGGTATTTATTTGCTCTTAAATCCTAATGACCAAGAAAGACACAGTGTGGCACGATGGTTCAGTGGTTAGCACTGTTGCCTCACAGCACCAGGGACCCGGGTTTGATTCCACCCTCGGGCGACTGTGTGGAGTTTGCACGTTCTCCCCGTGTCTGCGTGGGTTTCCTCCGGGGGCTCCGGTTTCCTCCCCCAATCCAAAAATGGTAGTGGATTGGCCATGCTAAATTGCCCATAGTGCCCAGTGATGTTTATGTTGTGTGGGGTAGACATGGGAAATGTAGGGTTTGGGTGGGATGCTCTTTGGAGAGGTGGTGTGGACTTGTTGGGCTGAATGGCCTGTTTCCACACTGTCGGGCTTCTATTATTCTATGACAGTTGACAACACAAGTGGGTATTGTACTGGTACTTTCTTCTGAGAAGTTGCACTGAGCAGAGGCTTGCTGTGGTTTGAAGACTGGGCCCTAGCTGCATTAACAAGTGGTTAGCTGCAGGAGCCAGTCTGACACCCAGCTAGCCTGGTTCCCGAAAGAGGGAGTTAGGTGATAGAAAGATGAGCATTTCTATATTGCCTAACATTCCCTCTGTGTATCCCATACAGTGTCACAGAATTGTTACAGTGCAGAAGGAGGCCATTCAGCCCGTCATGTCTGCACCAGCTCTCCAAAATGAGCATCATGACTTTGTGCCATTCCATGGATATTTCACCACTCCCATGCACATTGTTTCTGTTTATGTCATCATCCAATCCCCTCTTGAAAGCCTCCGTTGAACCTGCCTCCAGGAACCACACTTCCAGGCAGTGCATTCAAGACAAGAAACACACTTTGTATGAAGAAGGGTCCAGACCCGAAACGTCAGCTTTCCTGCTCCTCTGATGCTGCTTGGCCTGCTGTGTTCATCCAGCTCTACACCTTGTTATCTTTGTACAACAAGGCTTTTTTTCTCACCGCGTACTGTAAACAATGAAGCCTTTCTGAAGCACAGTCCCTGTTGTCATATTGGAATAGTGGCAGTCAATTTTCACACAGGAAACTCCAACAAACTGCAACATAATCATGACAAGATAATCTGTTTATTTTTAATGTTGACTGAAGTATAATTATGGGTCAGGACATAGGATATGCCACTGAACGTCTTTGAAACAGTGCCATGGGATCTGTTATGTCAACAAGCTAGTGCGTCACTTTAACTTCTCCTCTGAAAAGACAATCAGCTGATGGTGTGGCACTCCCTCTGTTTTCACTAGTGCATCAGCCAAGGTTTTTTTTCCCAAGGGTAGGGGAATTCAAAACTAGAAGGCATTATTTTAAGGTGAGAAGAGAAAGATTTACATAACGGAACTGAGGGGCAGGCAACTTTTTTACACAGAGAGTGGTTCATGTGTGAATGAACTGCCAGAGGAAGTGGTGGATGCAGGTACAGTTACAACATTTGAAAGACATTTGGACAGGTACATCAATAGGAATAGTTTAGAGGGATATGGGCCAAACACAGGCAAGTGGGACTAGTTTAGTTTGGGAAACTTGATTGGCATAGACTAGATGGACCAAAGGGTCAGTTTCTATGCTGTATGACTCAATGACTCTATAAGACCCAGGAATGAGTCTTGAACTCACAACCTCTGACTCAGGCAAGTGTGATACCAAATGACAGATGAAATGTATGTGGTCGGGTAGCCCTGAGGATGGGGAAGCAAGCCTTGGCCAATAGCAAAGCAGAGAACTGAAGTGGAGAAAGCTTTTAGTTAGCTTTTTACTGGCATTCTCCGAGGTCCCCTTGAGGTTGATGCAGATGTTGTTGACCCTGAAAGATTGAGTTGCAGGACTGGTGGCACCTCTGGCAAATTGGGGAATGGGGTCCCAAAGCAAGCATCCAATCTGCCTATATACCCTTAACAGGAACCTGCCGCCTGTTCAAGAATGGCCATTTCCCCTACAGTTAGAATTCATTGGCTTCCAATGTGGCAGCAAAGCAATACAAGTACGGAAGCTAGCTTCACCAAATAACATGGGCAGGAATTTGATCAATTTCCCCTCCCTGTCTAAAAACTCAATCAGGTGGCTCTTCTCCTATGTTGGCACATTTCACCTAGCCATCAATCACACCAGAAAAAGAGGCTATGTTACACAGTGTGGCTACAAAATAAAAGGTTTGACGAGGATTAAACCCAGTTAAAACCGAATTAACTGGTTTCAAACATTGTCTTAAAATTCAATAGGATTTGGGTAGTCCCGCATTGTCTTGTTCTTTTTTTAAAATTTCCGTAACAAACTATTTTTGTCTCCGTCAGTGAAACACTTTTCTTTGTGATTGTATACATTTACTCCAAACGTTCTTCATTTAGAAATGAAAAAGTGCACCCAAAACAGTGATTCAGCAGCTTTGTTGTCTGAACTTGGCTGGAAAGTCCAAGGGCATAATTTCTATATGGGCCAGGGAATAAAAAGAGCAGGTTTGAAGACCAGAAAATGGGGAAGAAGCAAAGGTTTTTTTTTCCCCATGTATACTTTGGGATGTTGGGAGCAGAGGGAAGGGTCTTGAACAGATCTCCCAAACTCCATGTTTATGTCAAAGGGGTGTGTGTGACGTGGACTTCCTGAGAAATACCACAAAAGACCCCAGCAACTGATTTGCTCACTGTATGAATGTTGTATCTCCTGTTAGAGTCATTGACTACTTGGAGATAAAAAGGACCTCTGATACCCCTAGTGGAGTGGCAGGACCCCATTTCTCCCAGTTTTGCCATGAATGGGGTGTGCCTGCTCTGAACATGCTTATGAAAGGCTCTCAGTCCACACTTGCAGTTGGCTGGGAGTTTTACTTACCAGCTTCCCTGGTGGTGTAATATCAACCAATCACTGCACTAAATAAGTTAACACTCACTGTGAGAATACTGTCAGCAGTCACTGTCACCTTATTTTCCTGTGATTTTAATTTCCTTTTGGTCCCCAATATTCCTCCTTTTCTTTGCTGAGGATAATTAGTGCTGCCAGCTCTACAATGGCCATTCTTCCTCTGTCGACCCAACAGTGAATATTAGCAACAGTGTTAGCATCACAGTCTAACTCCACTTCCTAATGTTCATCGATGTGGATTGTCAAGTAGCTTTCAATGGATGATAGGCCACCCTTTCCTGGCAGTGTAGCACTGAAACAACTTGTAGCAATGTTGTTAAGCCAGCTGACCCACGTGTATTTCGTCAACATCTTATTGGTCTATGGCTCAGTCCAAACTGTGCAGCAAATAGAATATTGCAGCACAGAGAAAAACCTTCAGCCCATTGATTCCAAAATGATCTAACCCAAAAAAATTGCATTCAGGCTTTGGAATGGCCGCGATTTATTTCCTGTACTCTTATGGAGTATTTGAAACTTGGGAACTGGATCAGGCCATTTAGCCCCCACAAGGCATTCAATTGGACCTGCTCTATATCCTAAATTCATCTATCCACCTTGGTTCTGTAACACTCAACAGTATTACTGTATCAAAAAACTGTAAATCTGACCTTTGAGATTTTCAGTACCCTTGCCCTCAGTAAAGATTTCCATTCCCCCTGGTATGAAGAAGTGCCTTCCTGACGTCATCCTTGATTGGTCTGGCTCTGACACTAAACTTATGCCTCTTTGGTCAGCACTATCTTATGAGTGAAAATAGTCATCTCCATTTACCCTACCAGTTCCTGTAATCATCTTTGAACACCATCTACATTCAATCAGCCCTTAATCTTCTATACTCACGGCTATACAGATTTGGCCTGTGAAAGCTGTCTTCAAATTTTAACCCCTCAGCTCAATAAAATGCTAAGTAAACAAAATAGAGAATTCAAACAAATGAGCAGCTCTTCTGTTTGCAGAATCTGAATTGACTACCCTAAACTGCTGAAGTCATATTTACTTTACCGAACATTATGGCTCCTCAAAGTATTACCCACTAATGAAAGAGGAAATTGTCCTTGGAACTAATTCCTGCAATCTTTCTATTTGAAGATGACCTAATTTATGGTTTACTGAACAACCTAGATTACCATAAGCACACAATTATTATCATCATATAATTCCAAGAATTTGAACTCATGGGGAAGTTAGGGGTTGCAAAATGTAATCATATCCACATAGTGGTAAATTTAACGGGATCGGCTGACAGATGTTTCTGAAAGACTTCACTAAAATCAGATCAAGTGCAAAATGAGCAGCTGATTCAATCCTATTCATTTCCCTCTGTAAGGGTTAAGTATTAATCACTCCCATTTTGAATTTGAACAAAAGCCAGGCTGACAATTCTGTGCAGTATAGGACTGCTATGCTGTTGGAGATACCATCTATCAGTTGAAACATTGAACTGAGGTTCCAGCTATCCTGTTAGGCAATCCTTTAATATACTTCAAGAAGGAGCGTAGGGATTTTTCTGACTGCCCTGGCCAGCTATTACGATCAACCAGCATCTCTGAGTTAGAAGCGGAGGTCATCATTGTAGTGGTGTTTGTCCAAACTTGCCTTGGGCGAGTTAGCAGTCAGTTTTCCTGCATTATAACAGTGACAATGCTTTGAATGCACTTTTTTGGCTTATAAAATGCTTGGGGACATTCTGAGCTTCTGAAAGGCACTATTTAATTAGTAGTTATTTCTCTTCATTCTTTTTGATATCCTCATAGTGGGAACGTTGAATTCTACCCCCCATCCACTCTTCATAGAGTCATAGCATCATAGAGATGTATAGCACGGAAACAGACCCTTCAGCCCAACTCGTCCATGCCAACCAGATATCCTATATAAATCTAGTCCCATTTGCCAGCATTTGGCCCATATCCCTCTAGACCCTTCCTATTCATATACCTTTCCAGGTGCCTTCTAAATGTTGTAATCATCCCAGCCTCCACCACTTCCTCTGGCAGCTCATTCCACATACGCACCTCCCTCTGAGTGAAAAAGTTGCCCCTTAGGTCCCTTTTATATCTTTCCCCTCTCACCATATACCTATGCCCTCTAGTTTTGAACTCATCCACCCCAGGGAAAAGACCTTCCCCATTTACCCTGTCCATGCCCCTCATGATTTTATAAACCTCGATAAGGTCACCTCCTCATTTCGCTAATTTCCCCAGATAGTGTGCATAAACCACACAATGTACACATTCCTTCAACTCGGACAGTTAGACAGAATGACTGCAAGTTTTTCTACTTGGTACAATCAAAGTTGCCAGTCAGGAGTGAGTTTTCCATCTTCCTTAGTGTTAAATCTTCTCTCCATCTTATCCTTCAAATCATACCCTGGCCTACAAATGGCCCAGTTCATCCAATCATAGCCAGAGAGTTAGGATGTCAGTTTGAAAATTGGTCAAAAATCCATTCAAACCTAGGAATGAAGTTGCTCAAATACCATCGCCCGCTTCCCTTCATAACAGGCCAATCAGCAACATCACATCACATTACCTTTTCCTCAAAATGGGTTTTCCATCCATACATTTCTGATCGTCAAGATACTGGATGTTAGTGCATTGAGAAAGACACTGTTCTTATGATTAATTGTATTGTGTAGGCTTATGGACTGTTCCTTCTTCAATTTTTATCTCTTCTGAAGATACTAATTTAGACTGAGAATGGTTACATATGGCTAAATTATCCTGGCTCACACCCTTGAATATTGTCCAATGATTCCACATTAGTACAAATCAACAAAGATGTTTTAGTGTGATGTTTGCCAATGTTAAACAGCCAATGAATGCCAAAACTCACTTGGGAAAGGTACTATGGTTTAGTGCTGCCACCCACCTAGCCCATCCATAAATCCCTTTGGGAATGAAGGGGAGAAAATTTTCAGGAGTTGCAAATGTTGGGAAAGACTGAGCAGGTGATGTTAACCTGGTAAGTGTTGAAACAACTGTAGCAGCAATAAGTTGGACACCCTTCATAGGCTAGCAGCTTAAGGACCCTGGCTTTCCTTTTCTTCCTTGCTAGATTAATCTTCAACGAAGAAAAATAAATGTATTCCTGAGATCCCTTTGATATGTCCCTTCAATAGCTGAGATAAACAGACGTCCATGCAGTGCAATTCAACTATGGAGCTTGACAGCCTATTTCAACAGCTCATCTGGCTACTAAAAAGCTCCTGCACACACAGCAAATGATGCTTGCTTTCCAGTGCTGTTTGCTTCTCTTGATGAGGGTGTGAACAGATAAGCTATTAGTTATTGACACAAGGTGGGAAGCGCTTTAGGATTTGTCTTGTAGACCTAAAAGCCTTCAGATTAGATAACACCAGCGTTAAAAAAGCGCCGGTTAAAATCAGGGTTGCTGTGAAAATGTGCAATAATTGATTGTGGTCAAACATAAATTGACTGTCAGCCTGCTATTTTTGTTGGCATGTTTCACTGCAAAATGCTAACTGAACTATGTACATTCTCTTTCACACCTATTGTTCTGAGTTAAGCATTGCTGTATGTAGGAGAAAATTCAAACCTTTGAAATCCCTCAGCAGGTAGCACACTTCAAGCTATATTTAAATATTGACCAAAGTCAGTCAATATTCGCTATTTTACAGAACTGTGGTATCAGTGCATGGCATTCATAATGTATCCTTTAATAAAAAATCTTCCAACTATGCCATGACTTTTTTCTTATTCTGTCATGAAGCCCAACAGTTAATCTACACACCACCCCACATGGTTATTGCCCATGCCAAGACTTTGATTCTCAGCACATATTGATGGAAGAACAACCAAGCCCTGACCCGTACTCACAAGATGCCCAGATGAACTGTTCTCCCCCAGGAAACCGCTGCTTATACTTTGCAGAGGAAATTATTCAGTGCTAAACCGAATCAAATGCTGCAGCGTAAGTCTGTTCATGTGTTAAACGTGACTTTTGTGTTAAACATGTTTTTTTTTCTCTGTATATAGAGAAAGCTAGGAAGATTTCATCATGTAAGTGAAAGATATGGGACTTGGTCATCATGTCTCACTCCCTGTAATCTGGGAGGCTGTAGTTGAGGTCACACTGGACCAAAAACACTTCAGACTACCCTAGTTGAGAGATAGTAGGAACTGAAGACGCTGGAGAATCTGAGATAACAAGGTGTAGAGCTGGATGAACACCGCAGGCCAAGCAGCATCAGAGGAGCAGGAAAGCTGCGGTGTTCATCCAGCTCTACACCTTGTTATCTCAGACTGCACTAATGATTGTTTTAGGAGTAACCAGAACTATGCTGTCAATCAGCAATGAACAAATTGTTTTGATGACTGGACTAAAAGCTGATATGAACATCAATAGTTCTACTCGCTTTAGCATGTGACGTTGTTTTGTTTTTCAGAACATGGTCTCTGAATCAACTGTGCCAATGTAATTTATTTCATTGCAACCAATAATTGTTTTTGGATAAAAAAAAAGCTTTATATATTGGCCTTGACGATGTCAGGTCAATTCCCTTAACATTGCTGAGGTGTGTTTTCCTGTCCACAGCCTTATGTTTTGTTGCATCATTCTTAACTAACACCTCTGAGAATTGGTCAGCATATCCAAAAATTGAGCCATGGGTCTAGATTTTCAGTCTCCCATAGGTGCAAGGCTGGGTGCAGGCACGCTTTGAAAATCAAGTTCTTTGATGGCGTGTTAGTCTTCCCACACCCCCTTAACACTCTGAAATTCTTTAAAGGGAGGATAGAATAGCTGACCAGACAGAATCACATTTCCAAATTTAAGAATGGGAAGAGAGAATGGTTTAGGATTTATTAGTTGGCAGCTATTGGGAGAATAGCAAGAAACGATTATTTATTCTAGCAGTTGATTTAAAATCTTGGCTGTTTTTTAGAAAGAGGATAATCCAACTGAAGTGCTCATGTGGCCACAAAAAGCTGCTGTTACTTTAGCAGAGCAGGTTATGTAGCTGAGGAGGGAGTGTTGATTGAGGGCTTTTGCATCGATAATGAAACTGTTGCTCTCCTGCCTACTCCAGCCGCCCGTCTCCCCAGATAACAACAAGTCCAATCATGTCTACCATCTACCTTTGAAAATTGCCATCAGAACTAACTCCTGCTTTCAGGTAACATTGAGTGTTGCTAATTGGGTTCAGCTCTGGTCCACTTCGGCCTTTTACACATTGACACAGATGTAACGCAAGGTTGGGAGACTGAAATTATCCAGATCCCAGATTCCTGATCCCAGGTTGAAAATCCAAGCCAAGGTCTTGGGTTTAATCCTCGTTTTTTTGTTACGTTAGCTGATACAATCAGCATATTGGGGTGGGTTGCTGAGGGAGGCTTATGGTTGGTATTAGTGATGTAGTTGGGTTGAATAGCCTGGGAGCAGAATATAAATTAGAGCTCCTGATACATGCTATTACCAAGTTGGAATTGTGTATGCTTGAGCATTGGGTGAATATGATCAGGTTTGAATTTTGTTACTCTACTAATGCTCACTGTCAAGGTTCATTGATGAATGGAAGGCCCTCAATAGAATATATGAAATTATAACTTGCCAAGAGGTAGGGAATGGAAGAAAATTAGCAGGTAGTCAGGTTCCCAGTCTGTGCTCTCATCAACCAATCTCAGTAAGAATGGTACAACTGACCACCCCGTCCTGTATTGAAATTATCAAACAGGATTCATGCTCTTGATCAGTATCAGGAGTCACACAATGCTAGATTATAGTCCAACAAGTTTACTGAAATGACAAGCTTTCGGAGCGCTGGTCCTTCATCAGGTGAATGACCCTACGATCCCTCTAAGATAATCTACTTGTCTAGATTCTGGCGGACAGCAGGGTTTGTTTTAGTTGTTTTGATGCACGAGTCAGCATCTTCCAGAAAGGAAATGAGAAAAATATTGAAAAAATGTCTGATCATTTAATAAATGTTTGTGCACATATGTGTACGCATGGGAACAGAAGCTGGTCTTTCAGTTCTTTAGAGATACTCCAGACATGGCCGACTTGCATCTCGATTCGATTTCCCACTTTTGCTCCATTTCTCTTGAGATCCTTATACTATTGGTCGATCGCAGTCTTTAAATCTTCAGTTTATCCACCATCCATTAGCTTTCTACAATGAGAAAAATGCTTCCTGATTTTATCCTCAAATGACCCCATCTCTAACTTTAAGGCTGTGTTCCTTCATTTGAAAATCAACCACCAGAAGAAATACTTCTAAGTTTCTTTTGTATTTTGAATCTTGCCTCAAATCAGATCACCCATCAATACTTGAGATAATTCAAGCCAAGTTTATGCAGCCAGTTGTCATACCTGAACCCTTTCAGTCCTAATATCATATTGATGAGGATACATTTGCATCTCTTCACACATACAAAGACATGAGTGCATGTACACTCATTTTGGGTATATTTTAAGTAAAATCTCTATGGTATACATTCATTATAACATTGCTTCATAGTTAACATGGATCTTCAACTCAATGTATGTGCAGTAACAAAGTCACATGATGTGGCCGGAATATCATCATCCGTGAATGCATTCAGAATACGGCACTTGGCATTTGTAATGCCAGCTGCTGCCAGCGCACAAACTGAATAAAGCAAACGCCTTCAAATTGGCAGCAATATCGTTATATTAAAAACACAGATCACACAAAGAGGTTTCAGGGGAATAATCTAATTGTGGGGCTCAGACGAGAGACTTATGACGTAATTTGAACCCCTCGATTAGATTACTGCCTCATAATCAGTCGCAGCTTTCTGCAGATTTCAGAGCAGCGTTTGTTTTGTACAGGATTACCCCCATCCAACAATGAAAACGCACACAAGAGAATAAAGAAACAAACTGAGGGACGCCTACCGCATTTATTGACAAACTGACGTCGAACAGAAACATGCGTCTTGGTAGGACAGAGATGGGACTGTATTTGAATCTAATTCTAATTATAAAAAAATCCAGTAATTGAATACATTCCATTTTTCATCAATGTGTTGTCTTTAAAAAGTTATCCAGCCTGGAACTGAGCCATCCCCAGTGAACTTGGACCCAAGGTTTGATCCCTACTTTTTCGGAGCTGGATGATTGCAGTCAATGCAGGACTTCGGTGTGCTTGGGGTAGGCAGGAAGAACATCTACTAACCAGTTTCCAGTCCTCCAGCCCTGTTGAAAGGTACATATTTTATAAGATAATGGTTCTAAACAGGTTGATGTTGGGGAATGCTTTAGTTTCACCCTATCTGATGGTATCATAGTCTTCAGTGTAACTCGAGATGCCAGATGTGTCATCCCTGCCCCTCGTTCATCTTAGTAGTTATGCCTAACTAGTCAATGTAATTTGCATGGATTGTTATTAACTATGTCTTATCACTAAGACGCGTGCCTCTGCGTGTTAAAACTCACTAGTAATTCATCCTCTACCACAGTGAACCAAATGGCATCTTACACCCAGTATAGGAATAAGGATTAGTGGCAGCGTGCTTATCCATTCATTAACTGCTAGTGGTTGGTTTCATAGGACAAACGACAATAAATGAGTGGATGCTTGGTGAGAACTGGAAGGCAGAGCTGTGTCTCTTCACACCTTCAAGTAAAATGCTGATGCTTACACTCCTATCTCAAGCATAAGTAACTAACACAATTGACAAGGTTGCTGGATGTGCACAGAATTGTGCTTTAGCATTGGCATATTGAGGACAGAAGGAGATAGAATTAAAGGGATGGCGATTTAATAAAGTGTAGGAGTTTTCATTCAGTTTGCAGACGTCAAAATCGATTTTTAAACAAGATTGCCTGTAAAAATGCCACCCGATCAGGACCAGAAGAAGTCAGAATACAATGCCCACAGGGATTTCCTAACAATATTTCTTTCTTTCACGTCAGAGTGATAAGCTGAATTTTGTACTGTCATTCTAAAGTTCCAAGTTGTTGTTCACTTTCTGTAGACCACACAAACCAACAGCTAAGGACAATAATTTCTGGATGACCTTATCAGATTTATTGGCGAAGAATTCTGTGAATAACCAACAATAATCATTTGACGGGAAAACATGGCTGTTCCATACCACTCGCCCCTGATTTCAATCTGCCACTGGCTGTCCTGTCTAATGATGCATCCCAAACTGTGTGCTTAATAAGCAAACCCTTTATGACCTGGCTGCCTATTTATTATTAAATTTTCCTTGATGCTGGAGGAAAGGTTAAGCTGGTGGGATACTGAGTCAAGTGAGACAGCTGCTCAAAGTCATTTAGCTTTGGCCCATGTGGAAAGCCATCTTGACATTTAACCATGAGAGAGGTCAGCCTAGGGTGAGACAGCCTGCTCATCATGCAGCAAGTTTTTCAAATCAGATTTTATCTGAAAACTGATCTCACAAGCACAGAAATTAAGCATGGGCATGAAAACCTTGCTTGAGTTTTTGGTGTTGGAAATGTATTTATGTTTTAAATCAGATGCAACGCAGAATTGTCAACGTGTATGTCGCTGTGTCCGGTAAGTAGGATTGCACGAGTTCAAACAGCTACTGCGGCTGGAGCTGGGATGTATAAACAACTTGGACACAGCCACGAGTGAGTATCCACTCAGCCGAGATCCCCCGCCAAGCCAACAGTCAGCTGTCACCTTCGTTTGGCTTTTTGAACTTTGCTCCAAAATACAGACTGGGCATGTTCAGATTAACAAGAGCACAGCTCCAATTTTAGACCAGCTATGTATATTCAACTTGTGCAGAGGTACAACATTGGCAGTTGTTCTTTTCAATCTCAATGGGAGCACTTGTGTAATATTATGGGAGACTGTTTGATCTCCTACACGCAATCTGGGCTAGAGCAGTTCTGTTGGTGTTGTGACTGAAGGGGACCATGGGTTAGAAACTACTTCTTTGTTCGTGCACAGTTTACCAAATCTGGATTCGAGTATTTGGTATTTAACAGTTGTAGAAAATTCTATTTGATATTAGTAATGAGGAATTATAAAAAGGATATATCTTCAAAGCTGCCAGGGGCAGGTCACGAAGCAGTCAGAGTGTCGATGTGCATCCAACTCTCAGTGGAGGAACAACACATTGAGGAGGTTTTCTGGGCTGGTAGCCAAGGCTCACTGGATTGCAAGTGTGGAAAATATTGCGGCATCAGGCAAATTAGGACACGTAACAGGAATTGAGCCTGTTTGAGTTATTCATATTTTCCATACCTATACAATCTGGTGCAAATACTCAGACACAATCAAATCTACCCCATCTACCCTTGTGATGCTTCCATAGAATCCCTACTGTGTGGAAACAGGCTCTTCGGTCCATCAAGTCCATACCGAGTCCACACTTCATCTTGGACACTGTATATGCGTGAATGGCAAATATGTGCAGATATACTTACAAAACTACGATGACACAGCTCTTCTAATTGTGTTTATTTGTCTATGAAAAATGCAATCATTGATAATTTTTTGGAAGTCAAAAGATATGGGGATAGTGCAGGAAGATGGAGTTGAGACACATCTAGATAAATGGTGGAATAGGCTGAAAGGGTCAAATGGCCTATTCCACATATGTTCATAGAAAACTCTTTCTGTGTACTTACACAAATCCATGGCACATCATTCCTGCGCATGTGATATACATTAGCTCCCAGTTAAACAATTCTGGCCTCCCTGCTGTAGGAAGGATGTCATGAAACTAGAAAGGGTTCAGAAAAGATTTGCAAAAATGTTACCAGGCTTGGACTGGCGAGGCTGAATAGGCTGGGACTATTTTCTCTGGAGCGTCGGAGGCTGAGGGGTGACCTTATAGAGGTTTATAAAATCATGAGGGGCATGGATAGGGTAAATAGAAAAGGCTTTTTTCCCCCAGGGAGGGGGAGTCCAAAACTAGAATGCATAGGTTTAAGGTGAGAGAGGAAGGATTTCAAAGGTACCTAAGGGGCAACTTTCTAATGCAGAGGGTAGAGTGTGTGTGGAATGAGCTGCCAGAGGAAGTGGTGGAGGCTGGTACAATCATAACATTTGAAAGGCATCGGGATGGGTAGATGAATTGGAAGGGTTTAGAGGGATATGGGCCAAATATTGGCAAATGGGACTAGATTGCCTTAGGATATCTGGTGGGCATGGACAAGTTGGACCGAAGGGTCTATTTCTGTGCTGTGACTCAATGACCTTAAGCAGTGCCACTGTTAGAAAATTCATATCTGAATTTTAAAATCACTCTCTCGCTATCTCTGTTATATCATATGAGATCTTGTGTTCATTCAATCTGGCCAATAGCATGTCCTCAAATTTAATCATTCCACCTTTGATGGCCATTGCCTTTACCCTAGGTTCTCCACTTGCTAAATTTTCTTCTTAAAACTCTTAACTTCTCTACAAGTTTTCTTTTTTATGATGCTCGTTAAAACTTGGATCTTCAAACAAGGTTTTGCTTTCTGATGTAATAGTGTATTAGATATCAAATTTTGTTCGATGGCATTGTATGACATTTAAAGATCCGACATAAATGCAGATTGTTATTAATTTTATTCTTTTGTTCTTGTCTGATACATATGCTCAGTCATGAGCTGTTCTGGCTGCAGCTTTTCCCATTCCATTTTGATTTGGGTCTTGGACAACTTTGGTCAGACTTTGAAGTGAACTGTGCAGCTTGATTTAAGCTCTAAATTGGTCCACTATGTGATTAACCTTTTGAGCATGTTTCCATGTGTCCTAAACCCAGCATTCCTTGCTCCCCGACTTGTCAAAGCAATTTCTGTCCTTATTCATGCATGGTTTTGATGGGATATGGGATATTTCCTGTGCTGCACTACACAAGGAGAAACTAAGACCTTCACTGTTATTTCCACACCTATGACCAAGACATTTCAGCAATAAAATTGCAGATTAGGCTCTTATCTGGCATTGTTGTGCCTTCAGAAGTGCCTGTTGGAGGATATGTAAGATCAGATATTTGATAGCAGGCTCCTCCTCAGATCCATTGCTGATTGGCTCAATAAATCTTGCAGTAGGCAGAGATGGAGTGCACGACAAGTCAGGAATAAGGCCTTTGGTCATTTGTCCTCATAGCTCCTTCAGGTGTTAAACAATGGTGTTAAACATTGTTAGATAACACTTTGCAATGTTTTACTATGCAAAGTCTTCCTGCAGTAACACCTTGAGAGCTTTAGATGATATCAGCAATGACAAATTGTAGCTGTCGTCAAACAAATCACAGTTTGTCCAGAAGCAATGGCGCAACTCATTTTTACCGCGTGTCACATAGAACTATCATTCCTTTCAGGTAAAATAGAATCAAAAGCAGAATTGCAAAGCCGAGCTGGAAAGGCAGCCCTGTTTTGGTGCTGCCTATTCTTTCTGGTGCTTAAATAACCTTGAATGGGAAGTGGGAATAAAAACTAACCAAATGAACCTTTCAGTTGTTCGTTTCTGTCATGAGGACATGTGGATATCAAAAATGTTGGGTTTGAATATGTGAGGCAACCAAATGTAGAACTCTCACACTTTATGAACTAAAAAGCCTGATGCTTTTGTAAAAAATGTGTCAACTTTCCAGCTGCCTTGTGGGAAATATTTGTTCGATGACATGTTCTATTTTCCCCAGAACCATTTTGTTTTATCTATTAAAAACATGATTATGTGTGAGAATGAGCAGTTTTGTATAAACAAGAGGAAAGCTTCAGTATAAGTCAACACGAAAATCTCCAAGTGTGGGTAATGGGTTAACAAGACCACAATGAGAGTATACAATAGCACAGTGTACCTTTAAAGTGTGTTAGTCAGCCTGTGATGTCTGGATTACCATTCATCAGTGAATGAAGTTGAGTCTGACAGAATTTAGACGTGTTGACAGACCTCCGATCTCTACAAAACCGACTAGTCAGCTGGAGAGAGAGCTTACAATTCCACTCACAAAAGACTGATTTCAAAATGCCAGTCAGTCATTTTTTCTGTATTTATTCACAGCATGAGGGTGTCGCTGGCTAGGCAGCATTTATTGCCTATTCCTACTTGCCCAGAGGACAGTTAAGAGTCAACCACAATGCTGTGTGTCTGGAGTCCCATGTAGGCCAGACCAGGTAAGGATGGCAGCTTCCTTCCCTGAAGGACATTGGTAAACCAGATGGGTTTTCCTGATTAACAACAATGGATTCTTGCCATCATTAGACCCTTAATTGCAGATTTTTATTGAATTCAGATTCCAACATCTGCTATAACAAGCATGGGGCTGGATGAACAAAGCAGGTCAAGCAGCATCATAGGAGCAGGAAAACTTGACGTTTCGGGCCTAAACCCTTCATCAGAAACGGGGGAGGGGAAGAGGGTTCTGAAATAAATAGGGAGAGAGGGGGAGGTGGATAGAGGATGGATAGAGGAGAGGATAGGTGGAGAGGAGGCAGACAAGTCGAAGAGGCGGGGATGGAGCCAGTAAAGGTGAGTGTAGGTAGGGGGGTAGGGAGGAGATAGGTCAGTCCAGGGAGGACGGACAGGTC
>JAHRHZ010000031.1:16919023-16935652 GCA_024137785.1 Ginglymostoma cirratum
CCAAGCAGCATCAGAGGAGCAGGAAAGCTGATGTTTTGGGTATGGACCCTTCTTCAGAAAATTATTCAGAAAATTTTTCTGAAGAAGGGTCCAGACCCGAAACGTCAGCTTTCCTGCTCCTCTGATGCTGCTTGGCCTGCTATGTTCATCCAGCTCTGCACCTTGTTATCTTAGACTTGAAATGTTAACTCTGTCTCCCTCCACAAATGCTGCCAGACCTGCTTGAGTTTCTCCAGCATTTTGACTTTATCTTTAATTCTTAAACAACAGAAGTTGCTGGAAAAGCTCAGCAGGTCTGGCAGCATCTGTGAAAAGAAATCAAAGTTAACATTTCAGGTCCAGTGACCCTTCCTCAGAACTGGTTTCAGTTCATCTGTTTTTATCTCTCATTCTCTCCAGCCTGTTTACTGAGAACCTAAAGCATTATTTGTCGAAGGCTGCAGCACCAGAAATCTGACATCATTAGATAGTCACTATTAGCAGTAAATGACACCAAATAATATTGATAGATGGCAACTCAATATCCTAATTAGTCAGAGTCACACAGTCTCTGGGGGTTTGTTCAGGCCATGTTGCAACCGATATTAGATTTTAACTTTCATTAAGAAAAAAACATGTGTCTAAAGAATATCGTTATCAGAGATAACATATTTATTGAAACCTTTTTTCAAATCATGTACCAATATCAAACAATTGAAATAATGGTCTGTAAGGAGGTCATTTGATCCCATTCTGCGTTTGCTTGAAATCTGTTGCCATGGTAAAATTGTGCCTGAACCTTAAATCCTTTGATTGTTTCATTTCAGTGAGTCTTGAACAAAGCTTCTGTTGCTGCATACACTTTACTGAGAAGAAAAAAAGATGTTAAATTGTGTCGGATTAATCTGAGACCTTTCACCCATCTCTAAGAGACTGTAATGGAGTTGGGCAAGTGCCAATTGATGGCCTTGAACTGCCAACAGTTACTGTACAGTATATAGTGGGTTAGCAAACATATTAAATATTCACACAGGCTGGGAGTGAGTCTTTAATTACACAGCACAAGTTGCAGTAAGAATAGAACCATCAGGTTCTTATGAGCCAACCCTTGACTTTCCAAACAGTGCAAATTAAATCTCAGCAACCCGTTTGTAAGTGCTTGTGAACTTCGTGCTTAATTGGACTGCTCGTGCCAAGTAGCTCTGGCATCTGTTCCTGTACTACAAAACTGTTTTTGTTTATCTGTTTATTTTGTGTCTGCAATGTCTCTGGTCCTGCCCCCTCAAGTTATGGCAATAATTTCTTCAGATGCCTTGACCTCTTGGATTCTTCAAAACAAATATGTAAAGTTTGACACTAAATGGGAAATGTTGGATGAAGAAATGTACACATTTATGTTTTCCTACTTTTCACACCCCCTTCCTCAGGACGTTGGCTCATTTAGTGTTCTAAGTCTGCAGGTACTTGACGACTCCCAGATTCTGTCCGAAGTGGCCACTCATCCTGTATGGAGTTAAATATTGTCATGTGGAGAGTATCTCAGTTGAGCCTATCCTCATATACTCCTGATATTCACACTTGGCACTGGGTGCTGCTAGGTAATAAACAAAACCATGAATCCTGGTTTGATTTTACCTTCCCTAAGACTTTGAGCCTTGCTCTCACCATACACCAGCAATCGCAATAGGGATCTTTCCAATATGTATTGTAAAAATTGGCTATGTTATGATCCCAGTGGATGTTATTAATAGATAAATCAAATCCCAGACTGAAATCTGGCTTGAAAGATCATTTTTTGATTTTTTTTATAGATTTAACAAGATAGTCATTCAAGAAACATAAGTTCGCATTGCTACACATCTGTTTTTAACAATAAAATAGAAGTTTGTTGCACAAAAGTAATGACGATAAATAGAATAAGCCAAGTTATTTACATTTAAAACAGAAGTAAAAAGATTAAAACAAGTGGTAAAATACAATTTCATTTATCCCAACAGTATTCCTTTGTAGTACTCCTACCAAAGAGAATTTCTTTCTATTTCACATCAATAGTGCTTGATTAACTATGGCTTTAATTCCCCATTTTGAGAGTTTGATAGCCTCATCTGGGAGCCTGCATGCAACTGAGCTTAAACTTTCTCAGCTTCATGTAAATCTTTCAGGATTTTAAATAAACACTTCTGTTCTGGAACTTTTAAGCTAAAGTCCCTATTTTTATACTCCATTCTCTTTGAAATAAAAGCCAATCGTTTGTTTGCCCTCCCTCTTTGCTACTAAACTTAAATGATAGCTTTTAGTCATTTATGCAGGAGGACTTTCAAATTCCTTTATGCTGCAGCTTTCTGCAGTTGTTCTCTATTTAAATAATATTCAGCTTTTCTATTCTTCCTGTCCTAGTGTCTAGCTCATGAGAAATTACAATTGAATTAAGCACAGGGGTAAATTTAACTTTACCTCCAGACAACTATGAATCATTAACCTATTTTATACCTCACCTGAGTTGTCTTCTCCAATGACATTGACAGGAAAGAAAATGGGGCAAGGTCAAAAGACAGTTGGTTGAATATTTACTGCCCATTTACACACAATAATAATGTGCCAAATATGTGGAATTTATATCCCTGTATATCCTGCACTTTTCTGCAGTGATCCTCTGGTTTACATTACCAGATGATGCGCTGCATACTATCTGTATGTCTTCATGGGAGAGCTGGACAGTTTTGTGACTGAAACAGAAATCACCTAACCATAAGATGTAAGTGCAGAAGTAGGCCATTTGGCCCATCATGTTTGCTCTGCCATTCAAGAGATAATGGTTGATCTGATAACCCTCAACTCAATCTCCTGCCTTTTCTCCATAACCATTGTTTGCTTCCCCTATTGAGTAAAAATCTGTCCATCACAGCCTTAAATATAGTTGATGACCCAGCCTCAATAGTCCTCTGGGATTCATTACCTTCCGAGAGAAGAAATTTCTTTTATCTGTATTCTAACTGGCCAAACCTCTTCCTCTAAGATTATGCCCTCTGGTCCTAGACATTCCCACAAGGAGATACAATCTTTCTGGATCTACCCTGTCAAGCCACTTAAGAATTTTGAATGTTTCTGAATTCCATTGAGTACAGGCCCAAACTGCTCAACCTCTCCTCATAAGACAGAAATTATAGACACTGTGAATTACAGAGACTGTTTAATTCTTTGTTAGCTTTAATTCAATTGAGTAACAGAGTTTGCTGACATTTCTGTCAGTGTTCAAAGGTAATGATTGGTTTTGTGGGTGACCAATGACAGAAGGGCTGAAGTGGACGTGGTTGGAGGTGGGAGACCATATGATGAATGGAGTCATGGAATACATCTGATGAAAGTTAGCCACCCTGCAGAGTGGTCACGGCTCAGAATTTTGAATGACCTGATCTGATTTCTGGCTTCTCATGGAACATTTGTGTTTGTTAGCTTCACCCACTAGAAAAGGGCAAGTGGAAAGGCAGAGATGGAAGTAAAATGAAACATTGAAATTGTGACAATATTGTGGCTTTAAGACGTGTATTTTGTTCTGCTACTTTTTTGAAGAGAGGTTTTAAGGCGGAGCAGTCTCCCAGAGCCAGTAGAGTAAACAGCTTGTGAGGCTTTGGATTTTTTTAAAAAAGTTGGAACAATAGAAGCAGCCTGAAAGGGTGTGGTCAAGCTCCCACAGAATCAGGATTTTTAGTTTTAGCTTTCAGCAGTTATTGCTGGGGTCTCAGCAGGGTTGGAAGCTGCAATAAATCTCTCCCGGCTGCTACACTCTCTCAAAATTTTCTCTTAATGTTAGTTCCCTCCTGGGCTGCTGGAGTTACATGTGAAACAATCTGTTTTCTGAACCCAATAAAAACTGAAAGAACTGCAGATGCTATAAATCAGGAACAAAAACAAAGTTGCTGGAAAAGCCAAGTAGGTCTGGCAGCATCTGCGAACGAAAAAACAGAGTTAACCTGCTGGGCTTTTCCAGCAACTTTGGTTTTGTTTTCTGAACCTGCCTTTTACCAAGAGTGTGTTTATGGGATGTAACTATATTAGAAGAGGTAATTAGTAATAGTTACTGTATTTATTAGCCTGTTAAGTTTTCCGATACAGTTACATCATTTCAATTCCTTCTTTCATTTGTTGTATTTTAACTATAGAGAATGAATAAAGTGTGTTTTGCTTTAAAACCGATGGTGTTACCAATCAGTGAATCTGGAATACAACACCTTACATTTACCTTTAAAATAAGAAAAAACTTAGGGTCTAGACTGAGGGGGTTTGGTCTGGTCCGCGAAAAAACAAACAAAATAATCCTTGACACAAGGTCGAATCTTCTAGGACCACTTGGAACTATTTGAAGAGTGGACAGGGGATCTTTACTGGGGAGCAGGCAAAAACGCAGTTTCCAGAGAACAGGGTTACACTGTTGGTGTTTCGTTCTCTGAATCTTTCCTGCAGATCCACTTTGGTTGAACCATTTTTGTATGCATTAGCATTAGCACACTAGCCCACTGGACTTGAGTTCAATGGCACAATTGTGGTTGGAAAATTGGGAAATGTTTCTGTTCCCAAACGCAGCCATCTCCACCCAAGGTCTGTTGAGTACATATGTCTGCAGTAGTTTGGTTTCTTCATAACCAGAGTGTATCTTTGCGCAAATGCTCCCAGCGCGAGGTGTGACGCCTGCCCATGCTGAAGCAAGGCAGCCTCACTCAGTGATGCCATCAGACCTGACTGAGACAGTTCGCAATGGGGCTCCAGACTCAAAATGTTTAACAAAAAGTAGATTAGGTAGAAAGGAATGGTGGGGAATGGAACTTAAATGATGCATTTGTCAGCGAGCATTGGAAGGATCTGGGATATGGAGGGGGCAATCTGGAATACAGAGGGGATAATCACAATGATTGAGGTGTGGGGAACAAGCAAGTGTGGGAGTGGCATATTTCGGATGAGAAATACAGTGGGGTGTGGATATTAGGTTCTCTCAGGAGGGAGAAAGAGCAGGTGAATTGAATGAGGGATAGTGTCAGGCAAAGATTGGGTGTGGATATCTGGATGGGTGTGGGATCATTCGCTCCATCCCCACACTAGATTTCATAAAACAAGATTTGCCCAAAGTTATTTTTTATAAACTTGCTGATACGTGCCACTGCTCCTACATTGTGTATTGTGTGACAGGAATAACTGAGATCTGTATGGTTTTGAACAGAAGAGCTTTGTCTATGATTGTGATATGGGAAAGACTCTAATCTGTGTTAAACTGGCAAGTTACATATTCAAGTCATTAAATGGTTATTTATTAACCATCTTTGATGTTACGCTATGCTGCATTCAGTATTTTGCGAGCTTTGATTATGGGCAGGTCTTTACACACTCGCGTATGCACACATAGACGCACACGCGCGCATATGCATGCACAACACACACACACAGACACACACACACACACAGACACACACACACACACAGAGACACACACACACACACACACACACACACACACAAGGATTGCCTCCTGCAGTAACTTTTCTCATGAAATGCTGACTTGTTCTGAAGAAGAGTCATTTCTGAATTGAAACACTAACTCTGTCTCTCTCCACAGACTATGCCAGAATTTCTGAGCTTCTGAAGCTCTTTCTGCTTTTTTTTAGATCTCCAGCACCTGCAGTATTTAGGTGTTAATAATAGGTGTGAATAGAAGAGAATAGAGAGCTGAGAGCACTAATCATGGACATGTGGTGGGGAAGAGGTAATATCAAAGTGTTCATGGCCTGAAGTTGAAGATGAGCCCTGATAGCCCTATCGTGTCCATGTGGAAAATGAGGTGTTGTTACTACAGTTTGCATTGAGCTTCACTGGAACATTGCAGCTGGCCAGGGATGGCAATGTTAGCATGGGAGCAAGCATAAAATGTCAAGTAACTAGAAGGCTGGGAATTTTTTATGGACAAGAGTGGAAGTGTTCTGCAAAATGGTCACCCCATCTGTGCGTGATCACACCAGTGTAAAGGAGACTGCATTGTGAGCACTGAATACGGTTGCTTAGATTGAAAGAAGTACAAGTAAAATATTTCTTCACCTAGAAGATGTGTTTGGGATCTTGTACAGTGAAGAAGGCAAAATAAAAGCACAAACATTACACCTTCTGCAATTGCCTGGGAAGATGTCACAGAGGATATTGTTGAGAAAGTGTTAGGGGTGACGGATGCCTGGACCAGCGTGCCACATAAGGATTACTGAAATACCTTCCCAGTCTTTCCTTCTGCCCATTACACCCATGTTTTTTATTTCTCTGTCTGTGTCTATCTGCTTGTGAAGAGACGGAGTATATAAGGGGTTTAGAGTATCAGCTAATAGGGTTTACGTCGATGTTTCATAATTGTTTATCTGTTGCTAGAATCTATTCACTTGTAAATCGTCATTCTTCTTAAATACCGAAACCCAGCCTATTCTTTCTATCAATCTGGGTCTGAAAGACACGTAAGTTGGAGATTTCTGCATTTTTTAAAAAATCTTTTGTTAAGTCCCCAGGAACAGTGGGGCTTGATTTCCAATGCCCTGCACCAGTGAGGTGTAACAAGTGTAAGAGCTCAGTGTGGAGGTGAGGAAGGTGCGGTTGAGAGTTTCAACAGCAGCAAGGGAGTGTGCTCAGCTGAAAACAGGTCATTTTGGTGATAACTAAGATAGGGGCATCAGCATTCCTCTAGGATCAAAAATGATGTCATTGATGTACTGATCTGACGTTGGCAGGCATGAAGGAGGGCCGTGGAATCAAGGGTTACTTAAAGGGTTTCTTTGGTGTTTTAAAAAAGCCTTGTCAATGGGAGGCCTGAGACAGATCGTGGCACATCCACAATTTGCTATCTGCTATGTGGTTAGGCAGCACTGTGCTGGCTGAGCAATTCCAAGTGGTGCTGGTGGGATAAGGAGCGAAATCTCCTGAATGTTTTTGCTTCCCATCCAATGCAGGCACATTCACTTAATCATGTTTAGGGAGGTAAAGTGGGCAGCCTTTTCCTTTATAAGCCTCGCTGAGACAAGCTATGGCACTTTGACTGCTAATTCCACTGAATGTCCTTGGTTTTTGACAGGCGCACTGGTGTGGAGATTCTATGAAGTACAAAAATCTTCAAAGCTGTATTGGGCAGGCAACCTTTTAGGGCATTAGTAACTTTTTTTTAATAGCTATGTTGCTGCATCTACACTTGAGTAGAGTGGTAGATGGATTACAGGTGAAAAAAATGCTTCACCTTAAAACTTTTCAAAACTTTTTCTTTCCTCTGGTCTTTGAAAATTCATGTCTCAGTCAAGTTAAGAAGCACAGTTGTTGTGTTCTGACTTCTATAAGTTTTACAAAGTGTGTGTGGAAAAATGCCAATGACCCTGTGGATTACTTTAGCTTTAAAGTAGTCCTGAACTGTACTGTCACCAATGTTATACAAAGTATGTGGGTGGTTTGGAGTCATGACAGGAAAGAATAGATAACTTACTTACTGCTGAGGGCAGGCAAATTGATGAGGCTTGCATAGCCCTTCAACTTTAATGTAACAGCTCCTCTGTGACACTGATCTTTATAAAATGTGTCCACATAAGTGATAATGGGGCCCTTGAAGCGTACGGTTCTCTGGGTGGAGGCCATTACTCCCCATTGACGCTGCATCAATGACAAAGAGGTGGTGTGACAAACCGAATTGAGAAAAACATTTATATCAGTGCATTTAACCTGATAAATTATACCGAGGTGTTTTACAGATTCATACTCAAGCAAAAGTTTACACCGAACTACATAACAAGATATGAGGATGGATGACTCAAACCTTAGTCAAAGAGACAGGTTTTAAAGGGTGCCATGAAGTGACAGAGAGAAGCAAAGAGCTGGAAAAGTTTAGGGAGTGAATTTCAGAACTTAGGCTGTGCCTTCGGTCATTTAGATCACGTGGTGAAGCAATGGAAATTGTGGATCCACAGAGTGCCTATTAATTCATGAATTAAGGCGTGATTAATCTCATTCTTGGCCTTTTCTGACACAAGCTCCCCTCCCACCATATCCCCCGCCCCCATGCCTGTTCAAACTATTGCTACGACTCCCCATTTACTTTGCCCATGATTAGCATTAATTACAATTGACTTATTCCAGAGGGAAGATCTCAGCTCCAGATAGATGCTCAGCCTCTTGCAGCGATACACGTGGAAATCTCAAACTTGTTGTTTCCTCTGCTCAGTCCCAAATCATTCTTGAACGGGACTTCAAGCAGGAACTTGGATTTATGTGTTGAAACTAATGCATAAGTCACACCAGTGTTCTGTGTCTGGTGTCCTTTGGGTGGCTCTAGAACATTGCTGTATTTCCAAGCCAGAATCGTTTGGCTTGGAAGGCAGAGATTTGCCGAGGACACGATCCCTTTATGACCACTCAGCTCATAAACAGATTGAAAGCAACAGGAGGGTGTGAATTGCTGTGAGAATCTTTCATTTGTACCAGTCTTGCTCTGATCCTAGCAAGATGCTCTCTTGCCACGTGAATTGGATAAGATGGATAGTCCTTCATCCTGTGTGCTATCAGGGGATTTTAAACAATGAAAGACTAACAAAGCGATTGCAAAGTCTTCATTCCTTTTCTTATTTTGACTTTGAGTACAGTCAATTAAGGTGCATGTTTATCACAAATAATAAAAAAAACTTTTTCTTCCCAGTTTTAATTTTCATATAACAAAAGGGAAAAAAAGACGCTTATAACCTAATTAATTAGAAAAAAATCAGACTTAAAAAAGCAGCAACTTAATTGCAAACAAAGAAGGTATTTAAGCGTTTAACAAACTAACTGGATTGGTTGGTTCAGTTGTTAGCACTGGTGTCTCTCAGCTCCAGGGTTCTGGCGTTCAATTCCAGCCTTTGGTGACTGTGTGGAGTTTGCATGTTCTCCCTGTGCCAGCGTGGGCTTCCACTGGGTGCTCCGTTTTCCTCCCACAGTCCGTAGATGTGCGGGTTAGGTGGATTGGCCGCGCTAAATTACCCTGTGGTATCCAGGGATGTGCAGGCTAAGTGGGTTAGCCATAGGACATGCAGGGTTATGGGGGATAAGGTGGAGAGCTGGGTTTGGCTGCGAGGGTTGGTGTGGACCTGATGGGCTGATTGGCATCTTTCCATACAATTCTAATGAAAGTGCACCATTATTGGCGCAGTTCATGGACACCCTCTTATACAGTGTACCTTCAATTTATCACTTATCCCTATATTGAAAATTGACAGTAAATAGGCTATAAAAACAGAAATTGCTGGAAGAGGTCACAGGAAGAGTCGCTGGATCCAAAATGTTATTTTCCTTCCTCAGATAGAGGTTCTGAGGAAGGGTCACCTGACCGGAAACATTATCTCTGACTTTTCGTCACAGATGCTGCCAGACGTGCTGAGCTTTTCCAGCAACTTCTTTTTTTGTTCCTGGTTGACAGAATCCACAGTTCTTTCGTTTTTTAGTAAATAGGCTATGTTTTTCATTATTTTCTGTTATAGTGGTTAAGGGACAATGAAAATTAAATACTGCTGAAAAGAGATGAGATCCTGCATATGTCACCTCGAGCAGATCTAAATATGAGCTTGACTATTTATCTTAAATTGTTGGTGAATGTAGTTTTCAAGCACTGAGGATTATTCTGCAAGTGTGTTCCAATCATAAAATCACATCTACCAGTATAGATTTTGTCTGGGTTTTGCAATGGCAGGCTGGCTGTATATGGGCTACAATACTACTGCAAATGTAAGGAATATGTTCAAGTCTGGTTCAACTTACTCCAGAACATGGTGTGCCAGGGCTGCTTTCTTCATGGCTAGGCCTCACCTAATGAGAATCTATCTGCCAGGCGATCAACACCCCTTCTCCTGTCGTATGACTTATGACTGTTTGAAATTCTTGCCGTTATCCTGGACAGCACATGTTGAAAAGCATGTCTCGTTTTTCAGCAATATTCATGTTCTGTACGCTCAAGTGACAGTAAAAGTTGCTGCCAATTACGCACGCTTAGTATCTTGCCTTTGGTACCCAACGCCTTGGTGCGTGACATGAATCAGACAATGACGTTCTCAGATTCCATGAGACTGACAGTCTACGGGAACTGAGCTGGGAAATTTCTCACTGTGTTCCTGAGTGGAAATAAAGGTCAGAATCTGGTGCGGGACAAAGAATATCACGCACACAGCAGCAGCACCGGAAGATCCAAGTCCACTTAGAAAATATGAACTGCACAGCGTTCACTTCTTTCTCTGCTGAAAATGAAGTTTCAGGAAAATGTACATCTGCTAGGTCTGTGACACTTAGCAAGGCACGCATAGTGTACAGTGAGACCGGTTATACCCAGGATCTAATCCAGACAAATCTCCGGAGTGGATTTTCAGCGAGAAAGCAAGGAGAAATTCCTAAATTAATTTTTTCCAATTAGGAAGGAACTCAGTTTTCATTGATCACCACACAAAAAACAAGCCAGGATTTGGGAGTGGAATCATTAGGCCTCTTTTGTTAATCCCTAACTATGCGAACTGAGCAACAAATGGTCTGCCTTAATCGGCTGCATGTTTGTACTTAAACAGTGCTTTAACAGGGGAGTATAATCCCTGTGCCCCAGAGAATGGATCTGAAGATCCGTGTCCCTGTTTTCAGATTATTTCACTGTCTCTATCCAAATGTAGGTTGTTCCCTGGCGCCTACTCCCTTTGCCTCACCATCAATGGCTGGGACTTCACTCACTGCGTCCTCCCTGTCCTCTGGAATTTCTGGTTTAAATGCTGTCACCTATCTCCCTGGCTTCAAGACCTTCTGTTTTACACATCTGCAAACCTTTCTGTTTCCTCGTTCTTTTCTCCCCTACTGTGCATCCAATATATTTCCCATTGGGAAAATTTGCTTTGGAAGTCCTTGCTGTACATGAGATATGTGAATGGCTTTATTGTTGACGCTGCCCTTGTCAAAATACATAGAAATATAGCTTCAATGCTTGATTACTTAGGATGAATGTCTTAACAGCCATATAGTCTTGGATGCTGTCATATAATCAAGATGTCAGTACCTTCCATAGGGAATACTTTATGTGATTCTTCCATGGGATGTGAGCATCACTGGCAAGGCCAGCATTTGTTGTGCATCATTAATTGTCCTCAAGTGGCTTTCAGAGGGGCAGTTCAGAGTCAATCACAATGCTGTGGATCTGGAGATAACATGGTGTGGAGCTGGATGAACACAGCAGGCCAAGCAGCATCATAGGAGCAGGAAAGCTTGACGTTTCGGGCATAGACCCTTCATCTGGAGGTACGTTTGGCTAGACCAGGTAAGGGTAGCAGATTTCTGACAGAACGCTGGTGAACTAGATCGCTTTTGACAAAAAAGAATAATAAATTCCTGGTCCCTATTACTGTGGCTAACATTATATTCCTGGTTTTAATAATTAAATTCAACTTCCATGGTGGAATTTGAACCTGTCTCAAAGTTAATGGGTTGATAGATTACAAGCCTAGTGACATGACGAGTATGCTAATATCTCCCTTCAACTAATCATACTTATAAGATTCTGCAGAAAGAACTTGTTGTGTGCTGACTTTCCAAATTACTGTGGCAAGGAGCAATCAGATTTTAGGTTTCATTGATTCTGCTGACCGAAAGATGTGTCCTTCAGTAATATCTTAGTTTCTGAACGAGAGGTTCATTGGTGAGTGTGAGACAGGGAATCAAAAGTGTACGTACACACAAACACACACACACACACAACTACTGGCAACTGAAGAGAGGACAAATAAAAAGAAATTTCAATTAATTACAGAGAATGTTTCTCCTGCTGTAATTACCGTTCATGTGAAATTGAATGACAAGGTTCAGAAACAGCCAGAATTGTTACAAAAATGATAGGCTGCATTCACACTAAGGAGAAGAAATAGTCTTTGAAATTCTTGGAGCACATTAACACCTGGACCACTTCTGCAAACTAAGGTGGAAGTGCAAATCTCTAACATGAGTGTGTTTAGTAGAATGAGGCTACTCCCAAACCATGTGAAGTGGCAAATGTAATATCTCATTCAGGGATGACACTTTCAATGTCCAGTACCCATTCAGTGAAGTGAAGTGTCAGTTTGCAATTCGGACCCTTGGGGGAGGGGAGTTGGGGGGAGCTGCCGGGTGATTTTACCCTACTGACACGTTTATGGTACTTAATAAATTTTGTACCTTGAAAGGGGTCCCCTCTGAACTACCTTCATTCTAGACTGCAGAGCATGAGCATCTTTCCTTTTACCATGCTTGGGAAATCTCTACAAGTTACACATACAACAAAAGGGCAATATTTTCAGCGATTGCTGTATGTGGTGGAATGCTAAGCATTCTTATTGAATTCATTTACATTATTTCATGTAGCAAGCAGAGTAATTATTCCCACTCCCTATCATTAAAAAGATCCTCAAGTAGTTTGGCATTGGGAATTACAAACCATTATAGGCTCATGTTCAACTCTAGTCTTTGCCTATCAGTTGTGGTGGCAGTGCCCAATTAAGTCGTATTGGGATGAGAGTTTGTGACCAGTACAATGAATGCCCTATCTCAGCCATACCATGGGTTGCTGTCTGCAAACAGGGGACCAGTACTCTGCACAGGTAAAGGGAGAGGGAAGTTACTGGGTGATAGTGGGCAATTGTAGCTTGTGATTGAACCAGCCGTGCAAGCCATTTTTGCCAAGAAATAAAGTTTGAGACTCATGACGTTGTTAATAAAAGGGAAAAAAAAGTTTAAAATTGCTACAATTAGTATTCATCGTTTCCTCTAAGTTGCTAATTGCAGTGTTGAAAAGTGAAGGATATATTAAAATGAATATAGCTATCCCATTATAATTCCAGACCATTTTTACAGACATGACAATAACACTTAAACCTGAAAATATTACTTCTTTTATTCATACAGTGTGATATGAACAACATACATAATACAAGAGAAAGTGAGAGCTTTGACAAAGTGAGGTTGCGCAATCTTTAGACAAACAATGAGTCAGTCAAACGATCATTCTATATGCCGTGTATTTGCAGATTTATATTCAATTCCAATTTGTCTAAGGAAGACTATTTTTAATTAAAGAAGTTGATTAGCCCCACAAAAGTTTGTCATTGTACCCAAACTGTCTACGTTTATCTGCAACACAACATTGCAGGAAGAGGCAGTACCAGAGCCTTTGGGAAACCCACTAAAGGCATAAACTGGTTTAATGCTGCAATAAAGTTGATTAATTACTTAGACAATGTGAGGGGCTTGTCTCTCAGGCAGAAATATGGATTAAAAAATGGATATTTCAAGGTGCTACATTTAATCCTGATCTGAAGTTGCAGTTGATTCTTGTTATTGATGGGTTTGGTAATTTGTCAAAAAGTTTAACAGAGTAATTCTTAGAAAGGTACCTTCTGTCTCATGAGTGAATAGAGTGAAATTGTTTCTGCTAGCAGGAGGAATGGTAACTCAAAAAAATTGGTGAATGCACGAGAGGGGAGAGTCACTTTTCTGCAAGGAGCTATGATGATTTGGAAGCAGAAAGGAATGATGCAGGTGGACTCAATTGTGACTTTCAGAAGTGAGATAGATAAATACTTGAAGGGAGAGGAGTCCCAGCCAGTGATCCCACGAATGAGTAAAAATATCTTCTATGGCAGAAGGTTTGAACTCGACAAATGACTAAGAGCATTTTGCTACGATGAGTCGAGTGAGATGAAAACACCATGTAAGGTGTATTAGGAGAAAACATAAGACTGAAAGGTGAGGCAGGATTGTGGTTGGTAAAAAGGGAAAAATTGAGGAGTGAGCACAAATGCTAACAATGTGGAGGTGAAGAGGCAGGAGCAATAAGGCACCAACTTGAGATGTAGTATTTTACATAATTGATTGGCTAAGGATTGAAAGATTTATAGATTATTTCAGTCTATACTGTAAACCAGTAAAATCGCAACTTGGGAGAAGTGTGTGAGAAGTTACTTTATCCAGTGATTATCTCCAAAACAGAAGAAAAAGTTTCTAGTTATGAAACTGTATACAGCATAAAGAGATATGGACTTGCACCCCAGGCAAATGAAGATCCCACTCAGGAAGTGCTGGGATTAGAAAAATTAATTATATATTAGATCTTGCAAGGAGAAAAACTAGTTACCCAAATTCAAGGCATATCAGTGGATTGGGGGTGCAGAGAGATTAGATCACAAAGTCAAAGAAAGATGCATCCAGAGTTCTGGCAATAGGTGATGAAGAGTAGCAAAGCCCTGTGTTCCTTCTTTTCTGATGTAGTGAAAGTTAAAAATAAACCAGCTTCCATTACTGCCACAAGAATGGCAAATGGCATTGGCAGGAAAGAAGAAAAAACACTCAGATGGGTGTAGCACTGTTCCACCACCTCAAGCTGTCCAAGTGCTCTTTAGAGCTGTTGAAGTACTTTCAATGTGTAGTGCAGAAAACTCAGCAGCACCTTGGTGCACAAGCATTGGTAAAAAAAAACAAGGTGATAATGACCAGATAAGCTGCTTTAGTGGTATTGGATGATGGGAAATTATTCACCGAAAGAGTGGGGAGAACTCTACTGCTGCTCATGAAGATCATGTCCTGGGTTCTTCTTACATCCAACTGCATAGTCAGTCTGGATTTTGTGCTAATGTCCCTTGAGTGGGATTTGAACTCTTTGTCTTCTATCTCAGTAGTGAATGCGGCACAAACCAAGTGTAAGGTAGCAGGAACAAATACAAGAGGCCAAACAGTATTTGGTACACACTGATATTAAATAATACTGGGTCGGTCGCTGTGGTGCCATTAACGAACTGAGTAGTAATAATTTTCTGCTTCGAGGCGGACCAAGGAAAACATGTTTGATTTTGTGACAAGGTGGATTTTCAGCTAGTGCCATGACAAGTGTTTCTTTGTCAAACTGAGGAATGAAATGGTCCTTGGATGCAAGTTATAGTTGTGGCTGTTCATCAGATTTTGTAGTGTAGAGCTAAGGGAGAGCAGAGGGGATAACTATCAGAGTAGGTTTAAAAAACTGGCCTCTGCTTTAGTGTTGCTGAGCAATCATTGAATTGCAACCTTCCAGTATATTTCGATGATGATTTTATATGATAAAAATTGTAAGTTTTAAAGTGCTTGGTTCATGATTTTGAATCTTTCCTCTTGTTTCCAATAGAGTTGGTGGAAGGGGATATGCACAAGATGGAACCATCAACAATAACATGCTCCATTTTGTCACTGACTATTGGCTAAAAGAAAGTAGCTCTGTTCAAACATGGGTGACTGTTTCAAAATGGCATTCAAATGACTACAGATATATAACGGAGAAGTATAACAATTTAAGTATTTCTGTCATTGTCGGTATTCCTGAATGGTACTTAGTTTCTTTTCCATAAAAATGTTGGACGTTTTCCCTACCACATTGGCTGCTGACAACACAAAGATACTAAAGCTGACCAAAGCCTCTATAACCATCTTCTGCCACTCAACTCCCCAGTCCGACAAAACCGACCACCCCATTTCCAGCCCTCTCTCATAACGACTCAGCAGTAGGGACTAAAATTCCATCAAAGGTCCGCTAATGAGGCCAAAGTTGGGAAAATCTGATGGAGGCACGTCTGTGTTGCAGGCAAGCAGGCAGAGGTGCCACAACATCTGAGATGAGTGCCAACTCTTTGTCAGCTCCATCAAACAAGGCTGTGTATTGATGTTGTCAGATGCTGAACTTACCACAGTGAGTGCCAGTAGGAAATTCAACTTTGGCAGGCATCAGAGCTGAAGCCAAGACACAAAGGCGTACAGTGTTTTAAGAGTTGGAACCCATGGCCATAGTTTCTCCTTTCTGACTAAGGGCTACCACAGTATCTCCTGAACAAAAATCCACGTCCAGTTCCTGATCTCTGATTTAGTGCTGCTTAACGTGATTGCAGTTTGCAACAAACTAGAATTTCCTTCTGCATCAGAAACTGCAAGGGATAATCTTTCAGAGAAGACAGTTAGATCAGTAAAAGATACATCAGGAAACAGAAGTCCACAAGCAGCTAATTCATCCGAATGTGTGCTGCAAATAGTGTGTATCATATTCACTCTGATATAATCAGAGTGAATAAAGCTAGGGAAAGGGAAATAATTACAGTTTGTAGCTCTTTCAGTTTAAATTACAGGAAGTGCTCAGATACAGATAATGACAAGGCAGATAGAGTTACCTAGCAATAGTCTTATAAAAGTCACTCCTGATATCTGTCTTTCACTTCAAAACACAAGAAAATATAATTCTTCAGCTTGTTCTTCAAGATTGAAAAAAAAAGCTTGAGGCATGACATGAGATAAGTAAATGTATAAGCAACAAAATTAATCCAAAGTCCTGGCACTGCATGATAGTTTCATGGTTTAAAGGGCTTGCTTTTATTTTTCTCTCCCAGTTACAACTTGCTCCCACTCCAGCCAAAATCTGTTCACTTGCATAGCCCAACCGATACTGACACCTAAGTACTTCACCCATTCTTTTGTGTCTGAGTCTAGACAGGAAGAGGAGAAAGGAGTTGCATTTCTGTAGCACCTCAGGAGGTCCAAAGCACTTCCCAGGCAATGATCTATGACAGAGATAAAAGGTACTGCAGATGCTGGAGAATCTGAGATAACAAG
>JAHRHZ010000031.1:16945652-16957895 GCA_024137785.1 Ginglymostoma cirratum
GTCTAGGCCCGAAACATCAAGCTTTCCTGCTCCTATGATGCTGCTTGACCTGCTGTGTTCATCCAGCCCCATGCCTTGTTATCTCGGATTCTCCAGCATCTGCAGTACCTTTTATCATTGTTAGTATGCATGTTAGTAGCCTGCAAGGATTGTTATTTATTTAAGGAAGCAGAATGGCTAATAGTTAGCTTTCAGACGTTATAGAAACAGTATATGAACTATAATGTATCAGTCTGAAGGGTTGATTAAAGAACAGGCATAAGTTGGGAGGTAAGGCTTTCTTGTATGCTTAGTACATAATATATAATGGAGAAACTGATCCTGTGTGTAGGGGATCGGTAACTAGAGAGGATGGGTTTAAGGTCACTGACAAATAAACTATAGGATAGATAAGGAGAACTATCTCTCTGCAATAAATTGTTGTGATCTAGAAGCTACTGCTTGAAAACTGGCAAAAGTATTCTTAACCACAACTTTCAAAAAGAATTTGGATATATAGTTGATGGAGAAAAGAGCACGGAAATGAGATTACGTATATAGCTCTTTCAAAGAACTGACATAGATATGATGGGCCAAATGGCCTCCATCTGTGCTGTATGAATCTATGGTAATTAGTTACTTGATCCATCTTCTTGTGGTAGCATTGTGGTCAAATGAGTATTTAGACGTAGCCATCACCATATTAGGCATGGAGCGAGTTTATATTTGACAAAATATTTTGGTTTGGCGGTCAAACCTGGCAATAACATTAAACGTGGGAAGCAATTGCTGGCAAGAATTATTGCATTATATTGTGTCATTTCTACACCTTCTTAGTAGTGGTTAACAACAACATTCCTTAACCCCTCCCAACATTAGATGCTCATCTCCACACTTCTTGTGACTTTATGACTGAAGGGATATGATTACTCACATGAGGAAGTGTATATGTCGTATATGGGTCCAAAGGGTCAATACTGAGGAATGCCATAAACACAATTCATTATAATAATGTCATATGGTCTCGTTAGCAGAACAGCTTAGGATGTTGAAGGAGTGAAACCTAATGTCCGGTCCTTCTCAAAGTCCCTGTACAAACATGTATCATATCAATGTTACCTGTAGCTCATCATTAAAATGTGCTAGACTGTGTCTTTGCAATTATAAGAGGCACTTCTAGTTAGACCAGGCAGTAGTTTTCCTCCTGACAGGCCTTGTAGATTCCTCTGCTTGAAGAGGATGATGTAGTTTCTTCTTTCATAATCAGCAGTTCACACACCATAACCCCTGTCTGTATAATCTTTTGTAGTTGTATGCATCATTTCGTGTCTCAGCTGAAACTGTTCTAAACCCTTCTTCTTGTACTTCTTTGTACTCCTTTATATCTTCCTCAATTACAAATGCTTCCCATTCCCTTTTTAATGAAATTCCAGTCTCTGCTTCAATGACCAATTGCCATTCTATTTTCTCGAGGCATTTCTTGTTAAAAATGAAAGAATTTCTTTTCTTACCTCATCGTTTCAGCAATAGACCCCATTTCATGTACCTTTGCTATTGATTTAACAAACTTTGCAAATCATCTCTCACTGATTATGTCACAATCCCTTTCACTACTTTGAAAACTGCTATTAGATCCACTTCAGCCTCCTTTACCTGAAAGCTCAAAACCTCATATTATTTCAGCTTTTCTAGAACTCTAATTTTTATTCCTGGTGTCATTTCAGTAAATCCAAACGGTATACTTTTCAGAGCACTAATTTTCTTTCTTGTAATGAGTTACTCAGAATTTCACATAATATAGTACTTCACCTGTGGCCTAATCAATTTTACGAATGCATTTACTTACTCTTATGTAACCCACATTGAAATAACCCACCAAGGCTGATATCCTGTCACTTAGTCACCCTTTATTTACACATGCTTAGTACTTGACACCGATCTGGCTTCCTCAGAGCCAGCTGTCAGAGTGAGCAGAACTCTGGCCCTCCTGTTTATATCTGTCAGCTAAGGCTCCATGATTGGACAGATTAACAGCCCCAGACATGGAACTCATATTCTATGAGGTCCACCAGGCTGACCTTGTTACAATCACTACACACTATAAATCCATTTATTTTACTATGGCTTTTACTACTTGTACTTTGACCTTAAACAAGTGTATTTCTGACTTTGAATTCGAACAGGACTCAGTTGATGGGGCAGTGCCCACTGACCTGACCTCAGACTGGGATTGAAACACCCAGGCTCAATCTGTTTGCTCCTGGTTAGTTTCCCTCCTGAAATTGATGAGAGGTCATAGAATATGATTCAATCGATGATGAGAGAAGATAGTAGATGTCAGACTAGAAAGGTAGATGTAAAGAGGGAGATCTTAGACACTACACTGCGGAGCCATATTCAGTTACCTATAATGTGTGAATGCAAATAAAGTCTGTTACTGTACTTTACAGAATGCAAGTACTGTAGGGTAAAGAGTCAGCAGCCGCTAACAGTGTGTGTAGATTTAAGAGCTCAGAATCTTAAGAACCGTATCTAACTATCCCAGTATTAGTCTAAAGCATAGAATAAAGCAATTAGCAGTTAGTCAATGGGAGATTAACAACTGGATGGCAGATTGTAGATATTAACAGAACAATAAGAATACAGGGTTAACGGAAAGATTCTTTGTAGTGTGGAGGAGCAGACGGATCTTTGGATTCATGTCCACTGTTCCCTGAAAGCTGCCACCCAGGTGGATAGAGTTGTTAAGAAGGCGTATGATGTGTTAGCTTTCACTAATAGAGGGTTTGAGTTCAAGAGTCGTGAAGTTATGCTCCAGCTATACAAAAGCCTGGTTCGGCCACATCTGGAGTATTGTGTCCAGTTCTGGTTGCCTCATTACAGGAAAGATGTGGAAGCATTGGAAAAGGTGCAGGGGAGATTTACCAGGACGTTGCATGGAATGGAGGGAAGGTCTTACGAGGGAAGGTTGAGAGAACTAGGGCTTTTCTCTTTAGAACAATGAAAGATGAGAGGTGCCTTGATAGAGGTGTACAAAATGATCAGAGGTTTAGATAGAGTGGACAGCCAGAGACTTTTTCCTAGGGTGGAGGTAGCTATTACAAAGGGGCATAGTTTTAAAGTGAGTGGAGATAGATATCGGGGAGACATCAGAGGTAGGTTTTTTACTCAGAGAGTGGTAGAGCCGTGGAGTGCATTGCCGGAGAGGGTAGTGGAGTCAGCCTCATTAGTGGCATTTAAGCGGCTATTAGATAGGCATATGGATGATAGTATAAGGTAGGAGTGGAGGTTAGATAGACCTTAGGATTAGGATAACAGTTCGGCACAACATCATGGGCCAAAGGGCCTGTACTGTGCTGTAGTGTTCTGTGTTCTATGTTTTATGTTCTAATATCTTACATCAGGTTAGGAATAGTCCCTGGGGTGAAGGCAAAAATGACTTAAAACTTTCTTGTGGGAGCCAGAACCTCACACTGAAAGTCATTCTCCCAGCTACATGGAGATTTTAATGGTATAATTTAACCTAATGCATGAGTCAGCAAAGCAGGAATAATAGAAATGGAATAAAAATGACATTTTAAACCTTCTGTCACAGGAGTGAATTACTAGGTGAAGAGAGGTATGCCAAGTTATTCCCTTCCATTTAATCCTTACCAATCCATCTTCCATTCACAACAAAGGGCTGCACTCTTTACTTGTACATTTGTGGAAGTTTTATGCAAATGACAAGTTGCCTCTAAGCATGGCAGCTTTTTATCAAAAAATGTACTTGTACTAGATGCCACCTTTCAACCAAAGACATGAGTAGTAGATGCTAACATTGACAATAAGCCTTTCAGCACATTTAATACACTGTTTCTTTGACTGAATCAGAAATAGGGCAGCGTTTTAAACGTTATTGCATTTGTACTCACACACCTTCAATTTCCTGTTTCTAAGTCTGATTGTATGTCTTAGAAAAAAAGGTTGTAAGCAAGAAAATATGTGTTGTCAGTTACTGATCCACTTAAACTACAGGCTATATGTGCCACAGCCTGTTGATATATTACTGGACTTAATTGAACCTCTTCTAATTTTAGTTGCTTGGTTGTTCTCGCTGTGTCCACACAATAGATATATCATAGAGTCATACAGTTACATGGACGGAAACAGACCCTTCGGTCCAACTCATCCACACTGACCAGGTAGCCTAAATTAATCTAGGCCTGTTTGTCAGCATTTGGCCCATATCCCTCTAAACCCTTCATATTTGTGTACCCATCCAGATGCCTTTTAAATGTTGTGATTGTATTCACCTCCACCATCTCTTCTCGCAGCTCATTCTATACACACACCACCCTGTGCATGAAAATGTTGCTCCTTAGGTCTCTTCTTTATCATTCCACTGTCACCTTAAACCTATGCCCTCTAGATTGGGACTCCCCTACCCTGGGGAAAAGACCTTGGCTATTCACCCTATCCATGCCCCTCATGATTTTACAAAGCTTTATAAGTTCACCCCTCAGGTTCCAACACTCCAGGGAAAATAGCCCCACAGCCTATAGCTCAAACCCCCCCAGTCCTGGCAACATCCTTTTGAAATTTTTTCCCATAGCAGGGAGACCAGAAATGAATGCGAAGAAGATTGATACTGTTGCTCGCAAAAATTTGTCAATGGCATTCTGTTACCAGCTGATAGGAGACTAGAAAGAGTCAATATTTGTCAGGCCCGTCAATGTGTGCACCTTTATGTTTCTTTAAAAACACCAGAGGACGACTGCACCAAGATTCGGAACTTTCTCTGAGAAATCACATGATTTTAAAGCAATTTTCATATATTCGTACACCAGTTGTCACAATTAGAAATGTGAACAGCTCTTGTCCACCACCCAACCCTTTCCAAGCAAATAATGCAGCAATGCTGGAAATAATCTACATTCAGAACTGGCTCAACAGAAAGATGTCCAAGTATCATTGTAATGATCCTCCTGAGAAGAATCCTCGAAAGCCTTCTATGTTGGGACTTGGTGGGAGTGCTGATTCCAGCATCTGCAGTAATTTGCTCCTACCTGGGCTGATAGTCTACTTGGGAACCATACTTATTGTTACTAAGCTTGACGGGAAAGTAGGTAAGTGTGTCACGTTGCATTCTACCACGTCGTTCCGCCTGAGAAGGTCTTTAGTCTTTGTTGTGTGTTTTACGGCTTAAACAGGACCTATCAACCAGTAGCATCAACATTCACTAAGTCGGAAGGGGAGGGAAGTGCTGGCATTGCCATTCCTCACACCCATTTATGTATGTGCTGACTGGGTACAAAATAAAAACCAGACTTGGTTGAACAGCCAGGCACAGAAGCAGTGAAAACTTTGCTAGGGGGGGATCAAAGAGTTGGTGTAGACTGTAGAATGGTCTCTTGGAATCTATGACCACAATTAGGAGTGGGGGGGGGGTGAGGGCCAAAAATAGACACAAGTCGGAGGAGGAGGAGGCAACAAAACAAAAGCAACATCAAGCTACAATAACGTTGACTGTTTAGCAACAGCAGATCATTGTGTGGGTGTGAGTATTTGTAGTCAATTCTTGTAGGAAAGGACTGAAGAGACAACACCTTCGAGACAAGATTTCACAAGCAATTTACAACTGCCTGATATATTTACTCTTCGGGCAAGCAACAATGTTTTGGAATTATTGCTGTAACCACAGTTTCGATCCTATCACAATTAGAAATGTGAACAGCTCTTATCCACCACCCAACCCTTTCCAAGCAAATAATTATCATCTCCCTTGCCACCTTTCTGAAAACATACAGAAAGCTCATATTACTGATTTTAGAGATAAAAGGTACTGCAGATGCTGGAGAATCCGAGATAACAAGGCGTGGGGCTGGATGAACACAGCAGGTCAAGCAGCATCATAGGAGCAGGAAAACTTGACGTTTCGGGCCTAGACCCTTCATCAGAAATGGGGGAGGGGAAGAGGGTTCTGAAATAAATAGGGAGAGAGGGGAGGCAGATAGAGGATGGATAGAGGAGAGGATAGGTGGAGAGGAGGCAGACAAGTCGAAGAGGCGGGGATGGAGCCAGTAAAGGTGAGTGTAGGTAGGGGGGGTAGGGAGGAGATAGGTCAGTCCAGGGAGGACAGACAGGTCAAGGGGGCAGGATGATGTTAGTAGATAGGAGATGGGGGTGGGGCTTGAGGTGGGAGGAGGGGATAGGTGAGAGGAAAAACAGGTTAGGGAGGCGGGGACGAGCTGGGCTGGTTTTGGGATGCAGTTGGGGGAAGGGAGATTTTGAAGCTTGTGAAATCCACATTGATACCATTGGGCTGCAGGGTTCCCAGGCTGAATATGATTTGCTGTTCCTGCAGCCTTCGGGTGGCATCACTGTGGCATTGCAGGAGGCCCAGGATGGACATGTCATCTGAGGAATGGGAGGGGGAGTAAACCCTCTTCCCCTCCCCCATTTCTGATGAAGGGTCTAGGCCCGAAACATCAAGTTTTCCTGCTACTATTACTGATTTTACACTGTTTGAGGCAAGCAACCTAAAAGCTCTAGTCACGATACCTGGTGGACAGAAATAAAAGTATTTTAAAAAAGCCTGATATGTATATGTACTCCAATGTAGTTTACTGGTGTGGAAGGCTGAATATCTTTTATCTTGGGGATTTACTGGATAGAGGTTTTACTGAAAGTTGTCAAACCCCCTCTAATATCTCAGGGCATAGAATCATAACAGACAGAGTGGGTCACAGTCCACCTGTTGACTGGGGCTGCAAGCTGACTTCCTGAGATGGAAGTAAGGACTCCACAGGTTACAAAATTAGCCAGCGATCCCACATGCAACCACAATGTAGCAATCCCCAGCACCAGGCACACATGTCCGCACAGAGCCGACCTTTACAACAATGCCCTCCTGTGGTAAATAGCTCGTCAGCACTCCCAAACAGTGGAGATCATTTCAGCCACAGGGTATCTGGCGCCTGTGGAACTGTACCTCAAGAGGGAGAATGTTGGCAGTCAGCAAAAGCATTTAGAGTACATGTGCGGCTTTGTGCTGACAGCAACATGTTGGGAGTATTTGAAGGGTGCAAAGTACAATGTTTACACTGGCTCAGATCCAGCAGACAGAGACACAAGTGAGAAATTTAACTTTCAAAATAGTGATGCTGGGTGTGGACGTCAGATCTCCGTATTTATTCAAAATGAATGCTATTCCAATAAAATTAAAAAGCATGAATGTCTCTGGGAACAGTTACAACAGGTGCCTTCTTGCCCATATGCTCCTTTATATTTCAGCATTGCTGTTGATTGTAGGCCTGGTGACTGGTGATTCTGTGGGGGAGAGAGAGGAGTTACATGTTGAGAGATGGCTTCTCAAAGCTGGCCTGGCAGCAGTGGTTCACCCACAAAGCTGCTAGCTAATGTCAGTGTACATGTGTATTACTGGCCTGATAATATGTAATATTATCATTAACGTTATATATAATGTTCAACACTATATCACAATGGCAATACATTGATAATACTTTTAGTAACAGCCAGCCATTATGACAATAATCAACAACACTGTATGTTAGACTGTAAGATCATAGGACATAGGAATAGATGCTCACTATTTAGCCATTGAATCTGCTCTATTATTCACTGAGATCAAGACTGATCTGATCTGGCACCTATCTCTTTATTGTTACTCCAAGATCTGTTCAATAATCAAACTGGCTGCACAAAGCTGATTGATTGGCTGAAATTTCCAAAAGACTAGAGGAATTGGAGCCTTTCAACCTGGAAAGAAATCCCTCTTGCACCATTTGCTCAGTTTTGACAAAGGAGCACTGTAAATTTATATCACTTCTCAAAACATTTTTGCCAGAAAGAACCCAAAGTTCTCCGCATTTGCTTAGCTGTATAATTGGTCTGCGGGTACAAATTGACTGCATTCATCCATGTATAATGCTCACTTAGTGAGTAAGCAGTGAACAGTGCCATTCTACTCCTTCACCTGCAGATCAATAGGAATTAGCATCCTAACAAGGGGAAGGGGGCAAAGTACAAAGAGAGTAATAACCTGTAGGAAAAACAAAATACTGTTTTATATTGAAATGTCATTGTAATTGCATTGATCCACATAAGTGTAAGAAAAATTGTTTTTCCTGGATACCCACAGACATACAGGTCTGAAGGATTCAAGTAAACACTGAACGTGCCGTAATATGTAGTTAGCTCGATAGTACTGATTGACTTGAAGATTACATTTCCTGGAATAACTGTATCTGTTGTCATTTTTTTTTGTCAAAGCAACCAAGCATTACATTATATAACTGAGAGGTGTAACACTGAACAATGACCGTGAGTTGTCTTTTGTGCTGAGCACTGTGAAGAATGAAAGGCCCTTCTGTGTATTGGTATAGCAACCCGAAGGCTATGGTGACAGACTATAGACATGTAGAGAATAGACGCTCCCTCTAGCAACGACTGACCCTGCAATTAATGGATACATACAGGACACCATTCACCTGGATCAGTGTGACTTCTTTCATATTACCTGTCATTGAGGTCTCTTTTTACTATCTGTGATGCTGTGTTAGGCATGCTGAGGTTTAAACAAGTTACTCAATGTTAACAATTTTACTGTAATGAAATATAGCAGCGTCTGCCCTATATTTTAGGACTTAGTTTCAGATTTATAGTTGTTGCAGCTCTTTGACCTGAATGGGAATTTATGGAGTCTTTCTAGCGGCCTGTTGGTCAATGAACGTCATTTCCATATGCAAATTAAGAAACATAATCGCAATCTATTAACATAGACATTTGAGCAAACCAAGATACGAATCTGAATAGTTTGTAAAATAGGACATGTTTTGTGGATTGTGAAGGTGGATGTTACAGCAGCCAACACTTCTTCCTTTCTGCAAATAATATCGGCTGTAATACAGGCCAAATAAAAAGATTCTTTCAGCAGGGATGCAATGTGTGCTGTCAGTGCAATACTACCTCACTAATAAATGTATTAAAAAATGAAAAATATGTCACAATGACAGATAACTTGTTCTGCTTTCTCTGTAGTCAGGAAGCTGGAACCCAGAGGTGCTGTATTCTAATCCAAAGGGATTAGTGGGTTTACATGTAATTCCAAAAGATTGCATGCATATCAGTATTCGAGGACCGCATTAGATCAGAGGATCACTGTTTCTTCAATGCTGGAAGTAGGTCAGAAGAATGTGGAAATCATCTGTAACCATTTGTTGGAAAGGCCCCCACGCTTCTGAGGACCTCCTGCTCCCATCTGCTTCATAATGTAAAAAGTATGTGATGGGCCAGTGACAAACACAAGCTGTTTGAGTAGGTTCAGGCTCATTTACGTCAAGATTGATCTTAAATGATTTTAATGTTGTTCAGCAATTACTTCATTAGGTTTGAATGTCCTTCAGATGGTGATGCAAGGGTTTCTGAAGGAATGTGGTTTAGCTCAAGATGCACAGGACAGTGCTGAAGAATTTGAGCAGCCTGTTTTCTTTTCAATTCCAAGATGATTAAACTGCAGTATTCTCAAGGGTCCTTTATTCTTCATTGTTCCACTGAAATGCGCAAGCCTGTAAGTTTCACTTTACATTCAACTGCTTTTGTTAATGCAAGTGCCTTTTGTGCTCAAAATTGTTCAGTTATTCAGAACATTTTAGAATGAAACAAGTCTCTCGCAGTTGACGAAAGATAAACCACATATTTTCATTCTCTTCAGACTTCACCTGCCTTTTCAGAGACAGGCAGGGGCAGTTTAATGCAGATGATGATGAACAGATTTGTGGATTATTCATTTTAGGGTCTGGAGCTGCTTGGACCAAGAAGGTGTTGCTGACTGCTGGTGGAGCCTATTCTGGTCCATTTTGAATGAGCTGATGTCCCCAGAAGTGGAATTTGGGACAGTACGTGCCTTTGGCTCTACTGGGAGGCGATGGTCTAGTGGTATTATTGGAGGACTGTTAATCCAGAGACCAGATAATGTTCTGGGGACCTAGGTTCAAATCCCACCATGGCAGAGGATGAAATTTGAATTCAATAAATATCTGGAATTGTGAATCTAATAATAACCATGAATCAATTGTTGGGGAAGAACTCCATCTGGTTCACTAATGCCATTTAGGGAAGGAAATCTGCCATCCTTACATGGTCTGGCCCACATGTGACTCCAGACCCACAGCAATGTGGTTGACTCTTGACTGCCCTCTGGGCAATTAGGGACAGGCAATAATTGCTGTCCTAGCCAGCTCTTGTCCCATTAATGAATTAAAAAAAGATCTAGCACATGGATGTCTCCAGCGCAGGGGCCCTAGCTGGAAATAGTGTTTTTTGCTGGGTCTGGTATGAGCTGTGCTTCCCCTCAGCTTTTGTCTCACATGGGAAGACTGGCCGTCTATATGAGCTAGCAGGGGCCTGGAATTTTACACCTCAATTTCCTTGCATTCTAGTGAAGCACAGCTAGGGGTTCAAAAGTGGGGCATAATTTTAACATGAGAGGAGAAAGATTTAAAAGGCACCTGAGGGGCAACTTTTTCACACACAGGGTGGTTCGTATGTGGAATGAACTGCCAGAGGAAGTGGTCAATCCAGCTACAGTTGCAACATTTAAAGTTCATTTGGACAGGTACATGGATAGGCAAGGTTTGGAGGGATATGGGCTGAAAGCAGGCAAGTGGGACTACTTTAGTTTGGGAAACCTGTTCGACATGCACGAGTTGGACCAAAGGGTTGTATGATTCCATGACTCTATGACCTAGACTTCTGCCTTTTTAAGACAACGATTAAGCCTGCAACATTCCTTCTTATACATAGATAACAAAGTGTAGAGCTGGATGAACACAGCAGGCCAAGCAGCATCAGAGGAGCAGGAAAGCTGACGTTTCGGGCCTAGACACTTCTTCAAAAATGAGTTCATCCAGCTCTACACCTTGTTTTCTCAGATTCTCCAGCATCTGCAGTTCCTACTATCTCTTTCTTATACATCTTGGCCATGCTATCTATCTGTATCACGTGCGGATATCAAGATCAGGACACTTTTCAAAGCCCTACATCAGGGCAGATGCCCATCAGGAGTCTGAGTAACCAGCCAATAATATTAATACCCTTGGCTTTCATTGGATTCCAATGCCAACAGTTATTTTTCAATAGATCTGCTCCGGCTGAAGATTGTAAAATGATGTGTCCTATCCCCTGAACCTCCTGTCTTGTACCTGGTGGACGGTCAGTGGACATTGCGTGTGAAGAGCAGACAAAAGAAGGAAATTTGGCCTCCATGACATTGCTGGCAATTGTGCAGGTTGATGGGACGCCACCATTTCAACACCAGCAGAAATGGAAAGGATGGACTGAGGAAACATTGCACGACGTGAAAATGTAATCTTGCATGGACTGAAGTGAGGGCTGTATCCAAGGTCTGCTCCTGGGAATACCAGCCTGTAGCTATGGACCTGCTTCCTGTAATGAAATAAGCTCAAAGTTGGAAGGTCAGCGCAGGAGGGCGAGTCATTCCCATGTGTGAAAGGATTATTGGGGGAATCACAATGGTGAACAGATTTCTACAAAATGCAAGCCAAGGGCAGCAACGGTGGCTCCACACCTGACTAAGGACAGCCTGCTCCCTCATTTTTATCACTCTTATCGATGTCAAAGAATGGCATTGATCTCCAGCACTTGAAGGGACTGTTTCCTGCTGCATTGTTAGTCAGATGTTTATAGTAACTTGCTTTTGTTGAGCCCTGTAATTGACTGCATTCCTTAAATGAGAGGAAAGCCTGGGGTCTCGGCTTTGTCTTGCTGCTAAAACTGTTGTTGGGAACTTACTTGTGGATGGCTCACTGTGGACTGTTGCAGAAATCCTTCAAACAAAGAGTATGCCACTTCATTGTAAGTTATGTTTCGGGGGAAAAAAAACAAACTACATACAGGCTTGCAACATGGGAGACCAATGTTCCAACGAAGCAGGGCAGGATAGTATGATATATCCAGAAAGTGGGACTTCAAATTTGCTGTGTTTGCTTGACAATTTGAATTCAGCATTAAAAATTTGGTAAGTAGAAAAACTGGTAAAAGCGACCACAAAGCTGTCAGATTGTTATTGAAAAAACTAATCGGTTCACCGGTGTCCTCGAGGAACAGAAACCTGGTATTATTGTGGGTGTGGGAGATAGTAGGAACTGCAGATGCTGGAGAATCTGAAATAACAAGGTGTAGAGCTGGATGAACACAGCAGGCCAAGCAGCATCAGAGGATCAGGAAGGCTGACGTTTCTGG
>JAHRHZ010000031.1:16958295-16978209 GCA_024137785.1 Ginglymostoma cirratum
GTCAAGCTTTCCTGCTCCTATGATGCTGCTTGGCCTGCTGTGTTCATCCAGCTCTACACCTTGTTATCTTGGAAAAGGCAGTGTCACTTTAAGGAAAGAGTCAGTTCAACATGATGCTACAAAATACTTCCTAGTATAAACTGAACGCACTCTCCCAAGCTGACTTTCCCAGTCGCAGTTCAGGTACTGATCAGACAAGCACCTGAGCAGGTATGGCAGTGAGAAGGAAAGACAAAGGCTGCTCTATCCAGAGCTCTGACTAATCATTACCCTAACTCCAAACAGGACTTCCCACGACTATCCAGCCTATCACATTACCACCTGAAAGTATTTAATAATTACAAGCAAGTAGCATGTGACCCTGTCAATCATTCACACACTGTGGGAGAAGTGTAATTAGGAAAGCTAACATGTTTTTGTGCTGTAAATTTTAATTAAATTGTTTTCTTTATAGATGCTGCAGCTGCATGCGCATACTTTGTAATCCGTGTCTATGAATCTTTTAATGTCTGGATAAAATAAAATGAATAGGCATTTGTTATCCCCCAAGACCTTTTCTCATTCTTAAATGGTTTTTCAGGAAAGACTTGTGCTTATATAATAACTTTCAGTTCTTCAGTACTTTACCACCAATGAAATGTAGTTTACTGGTATAATGTGAGAAATACAGCAGCCAATTTGCTCACAGCCTGTCCCCACCAACACATTGGAAATAATCACTAAAGAATCTGGTTTTATGATGTTGGTTAGGAGATGAATATCGCACAAACTACCCCTCACTGTTATGCTTTGAAATAGTACTGTGGCATCATTTATGACCTCCTGGAAGGGCAAACAGACTTCAGTTCAACATCTCGTCCAAAAGGCCACACCTTTGACTGTGCAGCACTCCCTCTGTACGGCATGGGCGTATCAGCCTAGATTATTTGTTCATGTGGGACTTTAACCTTCAGTTCCCTCAGGGAAGAGAGTGCTCCCACTAAGATCCTTGTGCCTGCTTCCCTTAATGCTCTTCTCTTGAAGGCACTGAATTTGAACATTAATTCTACATCTTGGTGACCCTAGCCTAGCCATTCCTGAGTTCCGTATTTCCAAGTACTCCAGCACTAAGCACTGACTTTAATGGCATGTTAGACTTCATTTCTCCTCTTGAACTCAAAGACATGTGGCCAATTCTGGTGCATCTAACATCACCACTGCTGAGATCAGCCAACTCAATACTGAGCAGGAAATGAATTGGGAACCTTCTGCAATCTGAATTGAGCGGCAGATTTAGCCAATGATCCTTCTAGTGCCCTGGATTATGTGTTCTCTTTTAAAAATCTCTGATCTCTGAAAATCCTCTTACAGTTGTACTTACTTTAACCAAAAAATACAGAGTTGTTCCAATCCCATCTCCATTGTTTAATACTCACCTCTTGAGACTGAGCACATAACCTAGGCTGACACCCCAATGCAGTGCTGAGGGAAAGCTGCACTGTTGAAGGTGCAGACCTTCAGATCAGACCTTAAACTGAAACCCCATCTGTTGTCTATTGTTGATGCATAAGGTCTTGTGGTATTGTTTGAAGAAAAATTGTAAGGCATCTACAATGCCCTGGTGAACATTTCTCCCACAGTGACCATCACCAACGTAGCTGACCTGGTCATTATCACATCACTGTTTTTTTGGGGAGCTGGTTGTATGCAAATCAGTTGCAGTGCTTTGTACATTTGCTTTTATAATATAATCATAGTTGTTTATTATTGGATGTGAAGCACTTTAAACATCCTAAAGTGGTGGAAAGCACCACACTAATGCAACTTTTCCATTTAGTGGATCGATCTCTCAGATCTAAATGCAAGTGGACCTGCCAGTCTCCTCAATGTATTCCTCAGTGAGCAAGTGTACTGCCCAATCTCCAATGACACACTTGGTTCAAGAATGAAACTGTGTGTATGAGTTGATTGATCCCAGCCAGGTGGTAGTTTGCTACATGAAACAATTGCTTCGGAGAAACAAAAAGCAGAATTCCCACTCCTGATGTTAATGAAAACTGAAGGGTAATGTGAATATAACCTAAGAAACACAGCAGCGCTGAATCTGCTGTGTTCAGTATTTCATTCAATAACATCATGGCTGATCTTCTACCTTAACTCAAACTTCCTATCTGCCCCAATTTCTGCTAGGATATTGGGAATGAAAGGAATTATTGATCTCTGTCTTGAATATATTCAATGACTGAGTAACCACAGCTCTCTGTTGTAGAGAAGACCAAAGATTCACAAGCCTTTCAGGAAAGAAATTTCTCCATATCTTTTTCCTAAATGGTGGACCACTTTTAGTTCTGAACTTGCGACTCTCTGTCTAGGTCCCGTGCCAGGAGAAATATTTTGTCTTCATCTATCCTGTCAAACCTCTTAAGAGTTTTATATGTTTCAAATAGATTGAGTCATGCTTCTAAACTCCAGGGAATACAGGCCTAGTCTACTCAATGTCTCCTCATAACACAATCCCGTCACATCAGGAAACAGTCCAGAGAACCTTCATTGCACTCCCTGCATGGTTAAATAGATCCTACCCTAGGTAAGGGGATGAAAACTACATATGGTACTCTAAGTGAGGCCTCAGCAATGCCCTGTTTAAGTGAAGAGATTTCTTTACTCTTGTGCTTCAACTTCTTCGTAATCAAACCTAACACACAATTTGCTTTCCTAATTGCTCGCTGTACCTGCGGATTTACTTTCTTTGATTCATGCAAAGGGCATATAGATCCTTTTGGAATACAGACATTTTCCACACTCTTGCCATTCAAAACCTTTTCTTGAAAATGTTTCCATCCAAAGTGGATAGCTTGACATTTTTGCCATATTATTTTCCATCTGCCAGGTTACTGCCCACACTCAGCATGTCTGTACCACAACACTTTTCACTGTATTTCTATCAAATACATGTTACAAGCACACATGACAATAAATAAATATCCCTCAGCAACTCTGAATTCTCCTCGTTCCTTATTTCCCACTTAACTTTGTATCACTCACTCCTTACTTTCCCACTTAATTTTGTATCATCTAGAAACTTGACTTCATTATACTCTGTCTCTTCAACTAAGTGTTTAGTGAAGATTGTAAACAGCTAAGGCCTCAGTACTGAACTTTGCAATCTTCCAATAGTTACAACGTGCCATCTTAAAAATGACCTGTTTATTTCTACTTGCTGTTTTCTGTCCATTAACCAATTCCCAATTCATGCCTGTATATTAGCACTAATCCAATTATAGAGTCATAGATTCATACAGCACCCTTCAGTCCTACCAGTCCACGCTGACCATATTCCCAAACTAAACTAGTCCCACCTGCCTGCACTTGTCCCATGTCCTTCCAAACTGTTCCTATGCAGTACTCATCCAAATGCCTTTTAAACCGTATTTTTATACAGTCTTTTTAACTGTACCTGCATCCATCACTTTCTCTAGCAGTTCATTCCACACACTAACTACTCTCTGTGCAAACCAGTTGCCCCTCATATCCTTTTTAAATCTTTCTCCTTTCACCTTAAAATTATGTCCCCTAGTTTTGAACTCCCCCACCTGAGGGAAATGACTCTTGTCATTCACCTTATCTATGCCTCTACGATTTTATAAACCTCTATAAGGTGACCCCTCAACCTCCTGCGCTCCAGTGGAAAAATGTCCCAGTCTTTCCAGTCAATTTTTATATCTCAAACCCTCCATTCCCAGCAACATCCTGGTAAATCATTTCTGAGGCCTATCCAGTATAATAATATCTCTCCTTTAACAGGGAGACCAGAACTACACACAGTGCTCCAGCAGAGGCCTCATCAACATCCTGTACAACCCCAACATGACATCCACAAGTGTGCTAAATGCCTTCTTAACCATTTTGTCTACCTGTGATGCAAATTTCAAAGAATTTCCAACAACACGATCCAGATCCTACTATCAATGTATAAGTCTTGTGTGTAATATCCTCTTATGTGACGGTGTATCAAATGCTTTTTGAATATCCAAATACATACACTGCATCCAATGGTTCCATCTTACAGATTACATCAGCAAGAAAGGCTCTCAACAGATCTGCCAGACATAAATTTCATTTCTTGAATCCATATTGGCTCTTCTTAATTATGTCATGATTTTCTAAGTGCTTCGTTACCATGTCTGTAATAATAGATTGCAGCTTTTTGCCTATTGTTGCATGTGAGGACACGGAGTCAGAGCAACATTTGGCTGGGCTGCAAAGCCCTGCACAGCTGAGCAGCTCACCAAGGTATAGGTCCATATCAGAAGAGTGGTTGCATTCGCCCAGCTATTGTAGGACAGGAGGGGGTTTAGTGTCAGGGAAGTTTACAGGAGGAGAAAATTTGGTTAAAATGAATCCTCTCTCCCAAAAAGACAATGGTCTGAAGAAGATCAGGGCTCAAGAGAACAGTATGTATCTAGGGGTACAGGCTTGTGAGTGAGTAATTGGAATTGGGAATGAGGTTTAGAAACTCTTGGTTTAATTAGTGCAAGGTTCCAACCACTAAAGTGGAACAAGCAGCTCAAACAGGTGCCTTGTACTAACAAGCATGGGGCTGGATGAACACGACAGCCTTGTACTGTTTGGATCAATAGCTTGTCAACACGTACATGATTTGCATTTCTGCAGATTACATTTAGAATTGATGACTCAGATGCAATTGATGAATTGACACAGTCACAAATCACTTGAAATAGCCTTCACCATCTGACCAGCTGGATTTAAAGCGCTTTAGGGAGATACAGAACTTAAAGCTATTTTATCCAGATCCATTACAATGGCTGGTTTTCAGTTCTCCCTCTTTCCGATTATAAATTAATTGTTACATTCTATTCAACTTCCCTTACTTCCTCTCTTTCCCCATTCTCACTCCAGTATTCCCACACTTCATGACTTTCCAGTAATTCCTTTTCATGCATCTCAGTACCCATCTGTGAAACAAGGATCAGGATAGGATAAGGGTTTAGGCCCGAAACGTCAAGTTTTCCTGCTCCTATGATGCTGCTTGACCTGCTGTGTTCATCCAGCCCCATGCTTGTTATCTCGGAATCTCCAGCATCTGCAGTACCTTTTATCTCTGATCAGGATAGGTTGTGCTGCCTTCTGTAGTTAAATAGACAGCCATTCATAGCATCAAGAGCAGACAGAGGGACAAGGTATTGGTGTGCAGCCAATATTCAGCAAACCGTCCTCCAGCATGAGTCAACATTGTCAAGACAGTGCGGGAAAGATAGATGGGTTCCACCAAATGGTAGGGCTGAGTAGTTAATCTCTTTTGTCAGTGTTGTTATAAATGTGAAGTTTGTAAGATTGTTATGTTTGAGGAACTAACAGGTAACGCGGATATCGAGGAACTTGTAGATGTAGGAGAAATGTGGAAAGTAGAAGTAGGAACAGGCCAATCAGCCCCATCAAAACCATTTCACCATTCAACGTGATCCTGGCTTATCCTGTATCACAGCACTGTTCTCCCCTCTCTCCCCATACTCTCAAGACACCTTCACCTTCTAAAAAACTATCTACTTCTTTCTTTGTCTTGGGTACATGAGGATGCATTGATAGAAACAGATAAAGATCTCAGTCTCCAGATAAAAGTGAAATACTGCAGATGCTGGAAACCTGAAACAAACACAGAGAGTGCTGGAAAAACTCAGCAGGTCTGGCAGCATGTGTGGAGAGAGAAACAGAGTTAGTGTTTCGGTTCAATGTTGCTCTTCTTCAGAACTGGCTTTCAACCAGTACTTGAGTAGTCTGACAAAGGCCCAAAGGGTAGTTTGACTGTGTCGGGGTCTCAAACCCAAAAGCATTCCTGAGATTTTGTCATAGACAAGAGCTCCATCCTGGATGTTTAACCAAATTAACGCAGCAGCTCAGCTGCTTCTGCTGAGGTTACAGAACTGGAGGAGAAGGAGGAATTCCCAGCGCCAACAGAACCAGAGACATGAAGCTGAACCTGTTGATGTACCTGGTACTGAAAATCTGATCTGTCCCCAGAACTGAGTTCTGAACTACAGTGAAGCCAGACTTGAAACATTGCTCCTGTTTCTCTATCCACAGATGCTGCCAGACCCGAGTTTATACAGGTCCCTGTGTTTCTTTCAGTTTCCAGGGCTGTGTGTGTGTGTGTGCGCGCGTGTGTGTTGGTGTCTACATGTGTTTGTGTGTATGTACGTGTGTTGGTGTGTGTGTGTGTGTGTGTGTGTGTGTTGGTGTCTGTGTGTATGTGTGCCTGTCTGTCTGTCTGTGTATGCGTGTGAGTAAGCAAACGAGTGAATGAGTGACTGGTCAGAGGAATGTGGTCTGGGAGACTGTAGGAATGAAAGGTTCTGATTGAAATGTGTCACTAAAGAGTTATAGTTGATGAAAGAGCACCACAATGTTACGTGGATGTTTGCTTGTGAGATATTTGTGAGATATTCAGCTGAAGCCATCTTTTGAAGTTAAATTCTTGTCCCAGGGAAGCCTTTGGTGAAAAGCTATCAAATGTGTCCATTTTCCTAATTGTGATGAAAGCTCAGTGAGCTGATGGTGTGCAAGCTACTGAGTGTTGGAGCTCCTTTGATGTTTTGGGTGTGAATCCTGGCAAATGTGTGAGAGGCAGTATCACTGTGGTGCCAGTCGTGCTACACCGGTAGCTGCCATGAGTTAACATTACACAAAATAAGGGGAGGCGATGGCCTGGTGGTATTATTGCTGGACTGTTAATCCAGAGACCTGGATAATGTTCTGGGCACCTGGGTTCAAATCCTGCCACGGCAGATAGTGGAATTTGAATTCAATAAATATCTGGAATTAGGAATCTAATGATGATCGTGAATCCATTGTCAATTGTCGGGAAAACCCCATGTGGTTCACTAAAGTCTTTTCGGGAAGGAAACTGCCATCCTTACCTGGTCTGGCCTACATGTGACTCCAGACCAACAGCAATGTGGTTGACTCTGAACTGCCCTCTGGGCAATTAGGGATGGGCAATAAATGCAGCCTAGCTAGCGATGCCCTCAGCCCGTGAATGAATAAAGAAAAAAAAAGATGCATCTGATGAAGACGCCTGGCACCCAGATTCCCATGTGACAGTCCTCTGCACTGGTAATCTTACAAAGCTAACTGCCTTACATAGGAGCATGAGGCCTTGAACAGACAATGGGACTTATCCTGGCAGAGAGCAGCAGATCAGTCACTCTCTTGTGGGACAGGAACCAAGTTCTCTTGAGTCAACCATGAGGCCTGACCTCTGCAGCCATTTCTATCCAAGCTGTTTTATCAGTCAGATGGCCTCTTATTGACATCCATAGGGAAAAAATAATTACCACTGAAACTCACAGAGTCAGTTTGGAAGAATTGGATGGAAATCAGAGATGGAGGCAGCAAGCATCTGTTTAACATTGCAGAAGGGGCATGGGAGCTTGGATTGGAGAGACCTGGGCCATAAGTATGTAAATGAAACTGGTTAATTTGCCAGCATTGGTTAGAGGGTGGGGTCTCCAGGTAAACCATACCATTAGAGTCAATTTAAGATTAAAAGTTATCTGACTGAAAAGGCAAAAGGAATTAAAAATCACTTAGAGTTGGTTTCAAGGGAATGAAGTCTCCACTAAAGAGACAGAGTGAAGACTAATCATAAAGAGAGATCTTCAGTCTTTTTAAATGTTAATTGCTTTTGTAGTTTAGCGTAGAAGTTGTCTACTGAAATAGTGTTTAGGCAATGTTACTTTTAGTCTGTGTGTTGCATTAAAAATCTTAACTTGAAATCTTGCCACTTAATCCATTTAGCCATTCATTGGAAGTTAACATTCCTTTTTACAAATTATTGGTCTCCATGGAGATCATGACATTGCAGTTTTCCCTCTTTCCCAGGCCTGCAGGAAGAAAAATGACTCTGTTCAAGGAACTCACAAGTTCACTAATAGATGCATCTGAATTTATACAGCACCCAGCACTAGGGACCAGGGTTCAATTCCAGCCTCAGGTGACTGTCCATGTGAATTTTGCACACTCTCCATGTGTCTGCATGGGTTTCCTCCGGGTGCTCTGCTTTCCTCCCACAGTCCAAAGGTGTGCAGGTTAGGTGGATTGGGCATGCTAAATTGCCCTTAGTGTCTAGGGATGTGCAGGCTAGGTGGATTAGGCATTGGAAATGCAGGGTTACAGGGATAGGGTAGGGGGATGGATCTGGGCGGGATGTTCTTCAGATGGTCAATGCAGACTTGGTGGGCTGAATGGCCTGTTTCCACACTGTGGGGAACTCTATGATTCTTTCACAATGACATGATATTCCAGAGCACTTTACAGTCAATTAATGCATAATTAATTACTATTTATTATTTAATTGGTTCATTATTTAAGTGATTATTGTATTGAAGAATTATCAATCCTGTTGCTGTTGTGGCATTGGAAAGGCTACAGCCAATTTTCACACAGCAAGCTCCCACAGACAACAATATGGTAATGACAGGTAATCAGTTTTGTCACTGTTAATTGATATTGCACAGGACACCAATATGCTTTATACAGCGCCATGAGACTTTTTTACGTCCTCCTGAAGAGATAAAGACTCGCTTTGCTGTCTCATCTGAAGTATGGCACTTCTGAAAGCCCAGCACTCATTGAAGAGTCAGCGTAGATTCTGTGTTCAAGTCTCATAGATTTAACTGCTGAAAGAGTCAACGCAAAGTGAGAGAGCTATTAACTAAGCTGCAGATAATACCCAGGAGTTATCCAAAAATACCTGTATACAGGTATAGTTTTCAAATATATTTTCTACCTCGCATATTTTACTTGTAGGCCAATAAGTAAACTATTACGGTAAACAGAAGGGCATGTGATGGTACATTGTAAAAGCTGAACTTCTCAGGGTAATTGACAATAACACTCTGATGGATGTATCTCAGGCTCCCAGCTTTATACTGGTACTATTTCCCACTGGAGGACAGTGTTGCTCCCAGTCATATATTAGCGTTCGAAAGGGTCTATAACCTATCAGAAGAGTAGTGGCTTGATTTATTTTTCAGGCTGGATGGAGGTGAATGCATTCTAAACCAAAATGTAGCCCTGATTAACTCCACCTCCGCCCCCCCACTCTTTAGACACAGTGAACCACCTTGATTGTAGAGGACCGTGTCTTACCAGGCACATGTTCTATACCAAAATGGGCCCCAAAACAAATTCCGATGAAGGGGATTTTCTGGCCAAATTTAGCTGGAATACATCAGGAGGCGTGTGTATTTTCAGGGTTCAAATTTCTGTAATCCACACCTTTAAATCAATCAGAATTAGAACAGCAAATTGTCTTAAATATTTGCTATTTCTTGTAACCGTGTTGAGAAGATACCCTATTTGACCCAAAACAACAGCAACAACTTGCATTTATGTAGCATCTTTACCATCGGAAACCTTCCTCAAAACTGAAATGTGAATTCTTTTGCATGCCTTTCTGCTTTCTCACCACCTTGCTGCCATGGACCATCAGAGGCCTCTAGTGGTGACACTGTTCCAACAGCAAAACAAATATTTGATGAGTATTTGACTGACACTTTTATAGTCCATTAAACAGAAAATGTGTATTTATCTAATCTAGAAAAAACATCATCCAAAGTGAGCTGGAGTCCATTTGAGACAGCATTATCTCGAGAATCAAACACTGCCATGTGTGTCAAAGATGGCTACAAGTCTTTGGCTTAGACTTGTATTTCTACAATAAAACCCAAATTCTGAAATGCCGTTGCATATCACATGTATTGGATTGTGTTTTAAGAAGAGAAATGCCTCCTCCTTTCCTCAGTGGCTTTCACTGGGGTCACTGAACTTAGCAAAGGCAGTGCTGAGAAATCGTTGGACTGTTCCATTTTACTTGTTCTTCGTACAGAAATTTGCAAAGAATATCTCCTTTGACCACAAGTCCATCAGCACATAGTGTCCTCAAGATCCTGTAGGAAAAGGAGAGGCCTTGACGTGTCCGTCCTCCCTGGACTAACCTATCTCCTCCCTACCCCCCCACCTACACTCACCTTTACTGGCTCCATCCCCGCCTCTTCGACTTGTCTGCCTCCTCTCCACCTATCCTCTCCTCTATCCATCCTCTATCTGCCTCCCCCTCTCTCCCTATTTATTTCAGAACCCTCTTCCCCTCCCCCATTTCTGATGAAGGGGCTAGGCCCAAAACGTCAAGTTTTCCTGCTCCTATGATGCTGCTTGGCCTGCTGTGTATCCAGCCCCACGCTTGTTATCGAGGATGGATCTTGTTGGGTGGCTCCATGAACAGACTGTCAAGGTCATTTGGCAGAATGCTGCATCACTGGAACTTTCCAACAAACACCAAGATATCACTTGGCTGGTGATGGGAAGGGCACTACCTTCATGTACACCCATCCGTCTGTGGCACTGCACGCTACCCTCAAAGCAGCTGCAGGGAGGAGTTGAAACTGTCACACATCACCTTCTGGAATGCGCCTTTGCAAAGGAAATCTGGAGAGAGATGCAGTGGTTTTTGTCAAGGTTCGTTCTGAGCAGCTCCATGACGCTGGACTCTGTGCTCTACGGTCTATTCCCTGGGACACACATCAAGATAAATATCAACCGCGCCTGGAGGATGATCAACTTGATGAAAGATGCTCTTTGCTCTGCCTGAAACCTGTTGATCTTCCAGAACGTGGAGTTGACCTCGACTGAGTGTTGCAGACTGGCACATTCCAAGTTCCAGGACTACGTGCTGGGGGAAGCTTGGGGCAGCTGCTACCAAGGCACAGTGGGGAAAGTCTGAGGTCTTTCTGCCAAAGTTAGATGGGGGTCCGTTCAGTTAGTGGGCACCCCCCAACCCATCACCACCGCTGCCTCCAGTAAATATAGTCTTGTTCAAGTCAGAGATGCCTTTTGGTTTCTTTGGATAAATTCCAATTTCAGTGTTTGTTTCCTGATTTTTTCTGTGCAGAACTGAATTGTATTTTTAACTAAGTATAAATAAAGACTTTTTTTTATGAATGAAGTATATTTTTGAAATAAATAAATAAATTCAGTGTTCTCCCTGAGCTAGGGATGGGATAATGCCGTTTAGAGCTCCTGTTCCTGGTTTCTAACCAGTCAGTCCTTAACTGAAAACTTCCCCTTACTTAAATAGCTGCTAATGCTTACTGCCTCATCTAGAAAGGGTGAATTCAGCACTCTACGTACAAAGGCAGAGATTTAAAAGTCTAAACTTCTGAGCTCTGCATTCTCTCATATGGAATTCTTTTCAACAAAGTTCCCCATTGGAAACAATATAGCATGTACAAGAGGATTGATAGCTTAAGCGTCAAAAATTAAGTAACAGCCAGCAATTGCAATGTGGATTTTAGCCTCTGGACAGCATGTGCTCTGCTTCTCGTTACTATTGATTCTTAGGATGTGCGCACTCCTGGCTAGGCCAGCATTTTATTGCCCATCCCGATTTGTCCTTGAGAAGGTAATAGTGTGTTGCATAGTAGAACCATTGTAGTCCACGTGGGGTGTGTATACCCACAGTGCTGTTAGGAAGAGAGTTCTGCAATTTCAACACAGCAACAAGATATATTCAGGTCAGGGTGCTGCATGGATTGGAGAGGAGCTTGCAGTTCATGGTCTTCCCAGTTATAGGGTCAGGGCACGCTGAAGTGACCAGGCAGAAGTTACATTTTCAGATTCATTACTTAATAACGTTCAGAAAATCGAGATGGCCTCAGCGGGGGAGAACATTGGGGAAAAGTGCCTTTGATTCTGGGGAGACCTTGAGGTGCCTTTTCAGGTTCAACGTAAATGATATTTCAGTTAGTGATGAATGGAATATGCGACGAAGCACATTTTCGAGCCAAACAAAACCCCAGCTTGTGAATTCAACCGTGTAAAGTCTTAATCTAGTGATCATTGAGCAAAGCATTGCCTATTCCCTCCTCCACTGTGAAGACTGCTCTCTGAAGAGATGAGCTTCCATTTTCAAATCCACTGGCAGAAGAAAGGCAGGATTAATTTTTTTTCAACTGATAATGAGGAACCTAAGCTCTTTGTGCTTTTTCTCAAGAAAAAGGAAGAATAAAAGTGACTCTAATCGGCTTTGAAATAACTGCTGGAAAGCTTAACAAAGAAGTACTTTTTCATGGCTAGAGCTAAGGCTGAGGGGTGAAAGGCAGAGCTGAGAGAATTTATTGTTCTTTTGCAGACGGTATCAGTTTCAAACCTTCCATGAGCAGGGTAACTGAACATACTTGTGATCCTGAAGATCGTGCTTGAGCTTGTTTTCATTGCCATCAGTTGTAGTTGGAAAAAACACCATCATGTGACTAGTTCAGTATCACTGGTAAATGTTGTCCTTGCTGCAGAGTGAACTTTGACCCATGCTGAGTGGACTGGTGTCAGCTTGGGTTGGTCATTTGGTGCTTTCAATCCATCTTCCTGAGTGGGTGTAAAAGATCCCCTTTCACTATTCAACAAGCATCAGGGGAGTGCTCCCAGAATCGTAACCAATATTTACATTTTTAATCCAAATCACGAATAGAAAGGTTCGTTGGTTGTTAGTACGTTGCTGTCGTAGGATTTTCCTTGTCATCCATTGGGCTGCCATGTTTCTTGAATTACAACAGCTGTGACACTTCAAAACATAATTTCATTGGCTGTACAGCACTTGGAATATTTGGAGATTGTGACATTTCTTCCTGTTTAGCACTCACGGGTCCGGGAAAGGAAAGATCCACGAGGGTTTGTCGGTGAAATCATTTGTCGGAGGACAGAGTCAGGTTCGAAGATGATGGCCAACATTGCGTGCGATGGGATCATTTTCCAAATCCCTCCTCCCATCGGGGAATTTCACAAGTTGTGAACACACACTGGAAATTCAGTGACAACTGGAAAATGTATGCTTCCCACTGGAGGTTCCATTGGAACGCAAGTGTCAGTGGGACCAGGCTCTGAACAGGGAGGGTAAAGTAGGAACCAAATGAGAGATCAAGAATGTAGAACCCAGCATCTTCTCAAGTAGTCCTTTGGGACCAAAGATGACTTTCTTCCACTCCAGAGTTGTGTATTCGGAACTGACTAAACAATCAAATGCTGGATCTGCGCACCTTGCTCCACAAGGCGGGGTTGGTGTTTGAAGAGGCAGGTGGGTGGGATGTTTGGGTTTTAGCTCCGTTTGCTGTTTTGTACTTGCCTTCCACCTGAGTCTATCAGAACCACTGTTAACAGGAGGAGAGAAGCTATGACGCAGCTGTAGTTTGAATAAAGAAGATACAGGAATTTGAAACTTCTACTAAGAATTTAACAGGAGAGGGATTAAAAGGATTTTGCTTGATCTGCTTCCTTCTAGGTGTCACCAACAAAGTTTCAGCTTTTCAGCAGTATTAGCTTTATGGTACATTCTCAGACTGTATAACAGCCGGGTACAGTCACAGGCAGCTGGGACTGCAGGTACATACCATGGGGTTTGGAGAATGGGCCTGCTGCTACAGTTAAAAAAAAAGCCTAGCAAAATTGTGCTGTACCACCATCTGAGAGGTTTGTAAAAGCAAACGCAAAAATCTCAACATGTACAAACCTGCCACAAGTCAAAGGGTGAGAACGTAGGAGAAAAACAACAACAGAAATTGCTGGAAAAGCTCAGTAGGTCTGGCAGCATCTGTGGAGAGATCAGAGCTAACATTTCAGATCCAGTGACCCTTCCCCAGTTTGTAGGACAATTGTGTTGCATGATAGTCACAGCCTGTGGCAATTCCTGGTCTAGTCATCATTAGTTATTACTGTTGAAAGGGAGCCAAAAAAAACATTGCAAGGTGGTCTCAGGCTGGTTAACCTTGATACTGCTGAATAAAAATGACCACCTTGTAACACCTGCAAAGGAAGAGTTCTCGAGAGTCACTTTAAGCAGCTTTGGACAATAATGGTTGGCAGTGAGGTCTGATGTTGTAATTCAAAACCAGGCATATCTTAGTTAAGAAGGACAGTTTTCCCTGTTTGAGGTGAAGTGAAAAGTAGGTCAGATCTGAAGAATTTACTTCCTGATTTCACATCATCATTTTAAATTTATAGGCTTTGTAGTCTGAATATTTTATGCGCAGATTTGCCGTACAGCGAATTCCACACACTGTTTGAAATCTTCGCTTGCTGTTAATTGCTTGGGTTTTATAAACGTGTGTTACTGGGTAATGAGAATCCAAAACTATTTATTCGGAAGGCCCTGAAAAAGCCATCAGCTCCCTCTCTTTAATCATTTTAAAGAAAACACTTTCAGACTTTTCAAAATGTCTGGTGGTTTATTTCAAAAATATATCGTGCAAATATTTATAGATATTCTGCAAATGTGCAGGGAGGAGGTATCAGATGCCTTCCTGTGAGTTCTTTGTTGGATAATATTACAGTCACAGTAAGGTCCAAGGGAGAAAATCAACCAGGTTCTGACAACATCATGAGTGAAATATTGTTAGGCCCTGAGAATCGGCTAACGAATTTATCTCGCTATCTCTCTCACTCCCTGTCCCCTAGACTTCCAATGTCTCTGAATTGTCAGACTGCTTGTCTGACATCAAATATAACAGTGCTTCAAAACTAATGTTCAATTTAGCCCACTTTTAACAGTCAAAAATTAAAGTGACTCCAGATGCCAGCAAAAACAAGAACAGCAATAAAGCTGCATTGTAATATTGAGTGTGTGATTTTTAAAGTTTATATATTATAGATCAGCATAAGACATAGATATGAAAATCTGAGTGTTTAGAATACTCTGTGAAAATGTTATTTTGTGTACTCATACGTTTTGGCCAAAACCCTCCAAATTGCTTGGTGATAGAAGACTCATTGAAGCTACATACGCACATGCGTGCGCGCGCGCGCACACACACACACACACACACACCCCACTACCCCCTCCCCCCTAAACAAACAAAGACACACACACACACAAAGCTCATAACAGGAGTAGGCACTCTGGTAAGTTGAGTTTACTCCGCCAGTCAATAGATTATGGCTGATCTGATTGTGCCTTTAACTCTATTTTCTCACCTACCTCCCATAACTCTTGATGCTCTTGATGGCAATAAAGTCTCTCTAACTCAGCATTGAAATATTCAATGACCCAGTCTCCACTGCATTTTGTGCAAAAGAAGTCCAAAGACAAGTATCCTTTTGAGCAAAAAAATTCTTCATTGTCTCTATTTTAAATGGAGAGCCCTTTGATTTTGAACAGAGTCCCCTAGTCTGAACTCCCTCATGAGAGTAAACTCCCTCTCAGCATCTACCTAGCAAGCTCCATCCGAGTCTTATATGTTTCAATGCGATCAGCTGTCATTCTTCTGGACCCTAATGATCAGAAGCTTGACCTGCTCTACCTTTCTTCCTAAGACAATCCTCTCATCCCAGGAATCAGCACAATGAATCTTCTCTAAACTGCTCCCAATGAAAACATGTTCCTCTTTAAGTAAGGAAACCAGAACTGTACAGCATACTCTAGATGCAGTCTCACTAATACCCTGTACGGTTGTAGCAAGACGTCCCTATGTTAATGCAAAGGTAATGAAGTGTTAAGAGCCAATATTACACTTACCTTCCTGATTATTTGCCTTAGAATTTCATAATTTACTTTCCTGCCTACTTTTATATCATCAGCAAATTTGGCTACAATACTGTTGATCCCTTCATACAAATCAGATCTTCATCAGTCAGGGCATTGGGTATAGGAGTTGGAAAGTTATGTTGCAGTTGTACAGGATGTTGGTGAGGCTGCACTTGGAGTATCGTGTTCAGCTTTGTTCACCTTGCTATAGGAATGATGTTATTTAATTGGAAAGCGTGCAGAAGAAATTTACAAGGATGTTGCCAGGACTCAAGGGATTGATTTATAGGGAGAGGTTGGACAAGCTAGGACTTTGTTCTTCAGGGCACAGGAGACTGAGGGGGATCTTATAGAAGTGTATAAGATCATGAGAGGCATGGACAGGGTAAATGCACTCAGTCTTATTCCCAGGGTTGGGGAATTAAGGACTAGAGGGCATCAGTTTAAAGTAAGAGGGGAAAGAATACATGGGAACCTGAGGGGCAACTATTTTACACAGGACATGGTACACATATGAAATGAGCTGACAGTGGAAGTGGTTGAGGTAGGTACATTAACAACATTTAAAAGGCATTTGGACAAATACATGGATAGGAAAGGGTTAGAAGGATATGGGCCAAGTGCAGGGAAATTGGAACTGTTTGGTTGGACATTTTGGCTGGCATGGACCAGTTTGGGCCAAAGGGTCCATCTCTGTGTGTAAGACTCTATGACTCCATAAGTCATTAATATCAATCATGAATAGTTGAAACCTCAGCACCGATCCCTGTGGCACTCCACTAGTTACAGTTCGTCAGCTTGAAACTAACTGTCTGCTTCGTGCTAGTTAGTTAATACTCTCTCCATGCTAATATATCACCTCTGACCCCACACTGAGGGCAGTTTTACTGCACACCAGCATAAATGTTCAGGTTATCTGAGATAGATTGGGCACTTTTCAGGTGTGAAAATGGAGGCCATTGGACCATTTGTGAGTTTGGGCGGTACACTGCAAACAATGGTCTAATCAGGATAACCATTGTCTCTCACGTTGGAGAACACGGTCATTTTTTTTAAAAAGTCTAATGCTATTTCCCCTCTTCTGCTTGGATGTTCACCTTGGCTGAATTAGATCACTCTGAAATAAGAAAGTTCAAGCTCTACTCTAAAGATGGAAGTGCATAATCTGGGCTGACATTGTACATTACCAAGGGAATGCTACACTATTAAAAGATGTTGCCTTTTGTACAATGTGAAACCCTGTTTGTCTATTATGTGGATGTATGAGATTCCACAGCATTTCTTGGAAATGGGCAAGAGAATTTTCCTGGTGTCCAAGTCGATATTCTTCCCTGTAACATCACTAAAATCAATTAACTGATCATGATCTCACAGTGGGAACTTGCTGTGTGCAAAACAATGGCCTAAGACTGAATGAAAATCCAAGCAAAATTTATGGAAGCCTGTTGTTCATGCTTGAAATTCATCTTGACGTGGTTCTGGTTGTATTTGTCACAAAATCAACATCATAACTTGTGTTTAGTTCATCCCTTCAAGTGCTCAGTTGCCTCATTGTAAAATTCACATGCACTTTCCTTTAAGCCTGCGAAGGAACTTGACTGTAGGCCTTCCCACCATGCATCAACAGTGGGTATAATCTCACCAATGAATGATTGTAACGCATTCCCCATGACAAACATCAAGTTAACTGGCCTATAATTTTCTGCTTTCTGTCTCCCCCCACCCCATCTTGAATAGAGGGGTTAAATTTGTTATTGCCATGCTTCCACTCCCGCACTCAGTCCTGAAATGCCCTTTCTCTGGTTCCTGCCCTGGTCCTCAATGCCCTCTTCATGAAACATCCTGCCTCCAATACCTGAATCCCATTTCCACCCACTGTTCTTAGCTTTATAGTCTCCATTGTCAACCTCTCTCCCAACTCTATTCTGAACTTGCACTGAAGCCCTGGGCTGAACTGAGTGGCAGATTTTGGTCAGTGCACATAGTTTCGTACTTCAGCTGCAATTATTTCTGTTATTACATGGAGCCTGGTTAATGAAATATAATCAGATGAGTGTAATTTTAACATTTATTTGCAATCTTTACATATACACTGTATTTCTGCTATACTTTAAAATTTATTTTAATTTAAAAGTTATTTTATTTATGAATTTAGGCATTTAGGAATGTACGCTATTTCAAGCTTATAATGTTTCAAAATTATTTTTGGCTATGAAAGTTATGAAAATACATAACTACTGTGTTTCTTTTACATTTAATTTATTTTAATTTGAAACTTATTTCAGCTCAGGATATACAGCATTGCACATGTACAATGTAGTATTTCAACCCATACATTTTTTTTCCAAGCAAAAAATGTCCAAAGGAACCTAACTCCAGTTTTAACATTGATTTCTACAGGAACCTGTGATCCACTTAATGTTATTACTCTTAAAGTTGTGATTTTCAGGAATGCATCGACAATTTTATATGAGGACTTGACCTGTGGGATTGTGTAGACTGATTGGGTTACAATTAGATTGCTCACTCTGGAGTTATGGGTGTGGATTGCTTCCAAAAATGAACAGGTTCACACTTAGTGGCAATGCAAGGCTAACTTAAAAGCAGAGAAGGCTAAGGAAATTCAGCATGTCCACAGTGACTCTTACCAATGGTAATAGATGTGCCATAGAAAATATCCTGTCCGTTTGCATCACAGCTTGGTATAGCAACTGCTCTGTCCAAGACCACAAGAAATTACAAAGAGTTGTGAACGCAGCTTAGTCCATCACAAAAACCAACCTTCCATTCATTGACCCTGTCTATACTTCCTGCTGCCTTGGGAAAGCAGCTAACACAATCAAAGACCCCTCCGAGCCTGGTTATACTCTCTTCCACCCTCTACCATTATACAGATGTTACAAAAGTTTGAAAACACATACCAACAGATTCAAGAACAGCCTCTTCTCCACTCTATTCAGACTTGTGATTGGACCTCTCACATATTAGAGCTGATGTTTCTCTGCACCTTCTCTATAGCTGTAACACTTTATTCTGCATTCTGTTGTGTTACCCTGATGTACTTACGTAAGCTATGCTTTGTCTGGTTGGCGTGCAAAACAATATCTTTCACTACATCTTGGTGCATGTGCCAATAATAAAACAAATCAAATCAAAATCATTGAATGGCACGCCGTAGCTATTTTTTTGCATCCTATTCAGACCTGCTTAAAAAGGAAACAACTGGCAGGAGAAATGACCCCCTGTTTAACATGGTTAACCCATGGGAGAATGTGCTTCTTCCCACTTCCGAGTTATGAAGATTTTTCAGTCATTTATCTATGGGGGCATGAAAGCTGTGTGCGTATGGAATTAACCATTTACACATGAGCTGACTTTACCAATGGCTTTCTTCATGACTAACAAGTGTGGAATCTGTCACCAACCTAATTGCCAGAGGAACAACATCGGTACATGTTGATTTGAGTGACAAGCTGATGTACGCTAAAAAATTTCAAAACATGGCTTAACTCTCTCATTATCTTGGATTCTGAGATCCACGAGAAGGGACAAGAATGATTTTAGCCAGAACAAAGTTGAAGACAAATGATACAAAACATCAGACATTTATTTTCTGGAGCAGGGCATCTCATTGCATCCCTGATGGGTTAGACCCTTTCCTACAAATGTTTTTGCCCCCTCGACAAAAATGGCAGGTGGGTTGCAATGGTTTCCAAGTCCTGAAACTAGTCACTGTCCTCTCCAGCCTGGGAGGCATGTGATCAGGGAGATGGAGAGTTGAGAAAGTCACCCACAGACCTCCTTGCCCAGCATTCATTTACTGAAGTGGTGAGAAGGAGGTGAACTCTCCCCAGGGCGAGCGCATCCTGCTGTTTACCCTCACCCCCAAGAAGGGAAGAATTGTTCCAAAGTGTACATCGCCTGAGATGGGATTTCCAGATTAAGAGAAAAGCAGAAATAATACCCAACTGAATTCAATGTCAGAAAGAAGGGGAAAATGTGCAAAAGAAAGATTGGATTTAAAGAGAAAACAAGACAGAAAGGGACCAAAATTTAAAATGTAAAATATGTCATTTTTTTGACATCTCCAATCACGTAAAAACTGAAACCATTCACAACTTGAAGGAATGAGACTCCTCCCACTCCTGGGCATGTCACATTGCCTGTCATTCCCAATTATCAGACCATTACTTAGCTTTCCATGGTGAGTTTAGTGACAATTAATGAACTAATTGAGCAATGGCTTGAAACATCTATGAGGAGGTTAGGGACGAGATGTTATGGGGTTGTTGACTTGCTCGCCGAGCTGACTCGTTTTTGGTCAGATGTTTCATCACCATGCCAGG
>JAHRHZ010000031.1:16978609-17030213 GCA_024137785.1 Ginglymostoma cirratum
ACTCGTTTTTGGTCAGATGTTTCATCACCATGCCAGGTGACATCATCAGTGGAGCCTCCAATGAAGCTTTATCAGAGGCTCTACTGATGATGTCACCTGGCATGGTGATGAAACGTCTGAACTAAAACAAGCCAGCTCGGCGAGCAAGTCAACAACCTCATCCACAACCTGAGCTACAGATCTTTGCCAAAACTTTAAACGAGATGTCATTTCTTGTCAGCTGATAATGGAGTGACACCAATCACACAGTAACCTGTGATGAACTGCAATCCCCTCCTTGCAACAAATCACTGACTGGTTTCTGTACTGATAACGGTGTGCGTCAGTCAGGCTTTCATTGTAGGGGTTTTATTGATAAATTATCTTCATCCGTACAGTTGTGGTCAATACTTCTTTATCATAGTGTTTGATGGGCCCAAATGAGACCTAACACCTTTGTAAATTGAAGAGCTTACTTGCCGCGAATATTTGAGTTTTAGCCACCAGGTGAATAAGGGGGAAACAGTTAGTTATCCAGATCCAGCTCCACAAGAAGTGAGGAAACCTGCATAACCTCCAGCAGTTAGATCATGAGTGGGTTGCTGAGGTCTTTCTCACTGGTAATAATTTCCAGCAGATTTATTGCAGGGCTATCAGTCAGATGCACAGAGCTGGCTGGCTATTTGAATTTACACACATTGTCTGTAATAAATTGACCTTAAACTGACAAATGTATTGTTTAAGTGCAGCCTTAAGGATATGTTGTATGTGTTGCTATTGACTTTGACACATATTTGCAGAGTGCTTGGAGTTTGTGAAAAATTCAAGCAAAATGTGATTTGGTATTTCTCATCTGGAAAACATGGAAGCTAAAAGCGTATTCCATATTATTTTAGAAAGTGTGGCACTTTATACAGCGAGTTACCTGGTAAACTTATCCTCAGGCTATAGTTATAGTGTGTCCCATTTATTATAGCTTTTGATTTGGTTAACCAGCAAATTAATTCACCATGGTTATGAGTATGGCACACAATTTAGGTCTCCATATTACAATACAGGTATAAGGGAATAGGGAAGGGACAAAAAGATTTAAAAGAGTGAAATCAGAATGGAAAGGTGATAACTATCAAGAAAGACTGAGAAGGCTGGACTTTCTTTCCCTTGAAAAGGGGAGAAGACATGATGCGGTTCTTGAAAATTGTGAAAAGATTCGGTAGGTTGATGTAGTGAAGATATTTCCATTTAAGGCAAATTAAAACTTTGGACTTGTAAATAAAAAATACTCCTGAATAAATGCAATAAGAAATTCAGGAGAAACATCTTTGACCAGCAAGTGGTTAGACTGTGGAATTTTTTTGTTGTTATTCAGTCATTGGACACGGCGTCAGCATTTATTGGCCATCCATAGATGTTCTTGAGAAGGTGGGTGGTGAGCTGCCTTCCTGAATTGCTGCAGTCCATGAGCTGTAAGTTGACCAATAATGTCCTTAGGGATGGAATTCCAGGATTCTGACCCACTGACAGTGAAGGAACGGCAAGAAATTTCCAAGTCAGAACGGTGAGTGGCTTGGAGGGGAACTTGCAGGTGGTGGTATTCCCATGTATCTGCTCCCCTTGTCCTTCAGATGGAAGTGGTCATGAGTTTGGAAGGTGCTGTCTAAGGAGTATCTTATAGATAGTACACACTGCTGCTATTGAGCGTCAGTGGTGAAGGGAGTGGATGCTTGTGCATGTAGTGCCAATGAAGCAGGCTGCTTTGTCCTTGATGGTGTCAAGCTTCTTGGGAGTTGCTGGGAGCTGCACCTATCCAGGCAAATTAGGAGTATTCCATCACACTCCTGACTTGTGCCATATAGATGAAGGAACAGGTTTTGAGGAGTCAGGAAGTGAGTTACTCATCACAATTTTCCTAGCCTTTGACCTGTCCTTGTAGCCAGTCTATTTACATGGTGATTCCAGTTGAGTTTCTGGTCAATGTTAACCCCCAGGATGTTGCCAGTGGGGGATTCAGTGATAGTAACACATTGAATGTCAAGGGGCAGTGGTCGATTGTCTCTTATTTGAGATGGTCATTGCCAGGCATTTGTGTGGCATGAATGTCATATGCCACTTGTCATTCCCAAGCTTGGATATTGTCCAGATCCTGTTGCATTTGAATAAGGACTGCTTCAGTATCTCAGGAATCGGAAATCATGCTGAACACTGTGCAATCGTTGGTGAACATCCCCATTCTGACCTTATGATGGAGGGATGGTCATTGATGAAGCAGCTGAAGATGGTTGGGCCTAGGATGCTACCCTGAGGAACGCCTGCAGAGATGTCCTGGAGCTGAAATGACTGATCTCGAACAATGCCAATCTTAATTCCTGACTTCCCAAAGCTTGTCTACCATCTAAAAGGCACAAAACTTTGATGGAATACTCCTCACTTACCTCGACGAGTGCAGCTCCAACAACACTCGAGAGGTTTGACATCATCCAGGAAAAGCAGCCCACTGGATTGACACCACTTCCACAAAATGGCCGCCCTTTCCTCTATCAACACTGAGTACTAGGATGGTGTACAAGATGCATTGCATAAATTCACAAAGATCCTTAGACAGCACCTTGCAAACGCCTGAGCATCGCCATGTAGAAGGACAAGGGCAGCAGATACATGGGAACATCAACACTAACATCTGCAACAGTTCCTTCAATGTCTCTGGGTCAGAATCCTGGAACTCTCTCCCCCTAACAGCATTGTCAGTGAACCTACACCAAATGAACTGCAGGGGTTCAGGAATGCACTGCCTTGTCGAGGGCTACTAGTAACAGGCAATAATTGCTGGCCAGCCAGTGATGCCCAGATCCCACGAATGAGTTAAATATATTTCTATGGAGGCACATGGTGTGGAATATTTTACATTAAGTTATGCCTAGGTCAGGAGAAGGTCTTTGTTCTCACTAGTGAATGCCAGATTTATGTAACCGTTTCCCACAGGAATGATTTGGAACGTAAGACAATTTGAAGAACCCAGGCATAATACAGGGGGTTTAGGAAGAGCTGATAGGCGTGCATTGGAATAGCTACAGTCTTTCTGATTAGCATGAATTTCATTTGGAATAATTCCCATGACCACATACACATGGCGACTGAAACATTTTCACAGAATAACCTATTTTCTGTCCTGTGTGTTGGGAACTAAGATTCTTTGGCTGCAACATAAATGAAGAAGGTGAGGAGTACTTTTACCTTGGGCCTTCTTAACTCTGTGTGTACCGCCCCAGGATATGATTATCTCTTTGCAGAGAGTACTCAGGTCAGCTGGGGAAATGAAAGAAGCAGCCTTCCCTCACATATGACAGCTTCTTTCAGGCCACTGAACCCTGGAAAGGTATGTAGTGGAGGTCAAGAGGGCATTCTACTTGATCACCCTTTTCCCCCATGACCATGTATGGTAACAGGGTTTCCTAAGCTGTAGTATAAAGCAAATGTTGACCCCCCCCCCGAGAACTAAAAACGAAAGATCCAAAGAGGAGTACCTCACCCTATAATCTGTAAAAGGAGTGTGAAAAGTGGTGTAACCTGCCTTCCAGCAACTTCTAGTGGTTAAGTAAAATAAATCCCTGACACTCACTTTACAATCAACAAGTGACAGCTTATTTATCTAACAGTGAACACATTAGTTAAACTGTTAACAAACCAAATGAACCCCTTCTAACTACTAATTGTTCCCAAATAAAACACGATTCTAATGATATGCTGTTCCAATAAATACAAGCCTCCCTGATATAAAAGTTTTAAAAAACACAGACTTTAGTTTCTTGAAATTACGGTCAAGTTATGTGACTTCCAGAATGTTCTGTTCCTTCTCCGTTGAATGTCCTGTCAGGAATATTGACGAGTTGTGCCGTAAGCACCTTTGATTTAGATGGTGCTTTCTCTAAGACTTAGAGAAGACTGTGAGGGCTAGCGATTCTCTCTTGAGAGCTGAAAGCTGTTAACTCTAGCAGATGGCAGTGAACTCTTCTGATTTTCCAACTGCCCTCTCCTTTTATACCCTTGATGACATAACAATTTCTTCCAATAGGTTTGTCAAAACCTTCAGATTTAAATTTAATTGCATTTTGGTATCTAAGTGCCTGGTTCAAATTGATTGGCTAAAATCCAAACTTGTTGTCTTGATAACAAAACAAAACTGCTGCTTGGCCTGCTAACTGTATGGCTTTTTGATACAAATGTTTCAATTCGAGTACTCTCTGTGCACCTGCAAACCGACAGCTGCTGCCCGTAGAAGAATCTCTAAGCATAGAAAAAGCACATCGTCTTTTAAAGGGACCATGCACTACTTCCCCCCAGCATTTCACAAACACCAAATTCTAACTTCCTGCCTTCCAATCCACAAGTACTCTACCCACCATTGCATTATTTTGAAAAGATTGCTTCAATTCTTTTCGTTTAAAACCTTAGCTCCAATATATTACGAGATCCATATCTCATTAATCTAGAGTTACACATCTGATACTCATTCTACTTATATATAATATTGAACATTACCGTTTCTATCTTACATAAACATTTTTCTTTCAAACCCGTGATGAAGCACCCACGATAATATTTTCGCAACCCACAACATATACAATCTGTAAATTAAATGCTTCTAACATAACACTCCAACAACAAAATATGGTGTTTTTGTCCTTAAAACTTTCCAGAAATGTCAAAGAGTTGTGATGGGTATGCACAACCGTCTCTGGCTGTATTGTTTGCAATGTAAACATTAAAATGCCAATACCAAACTCAATAACTCTCTTTCAATGTTTGAATTTTTTTTCTGGATGATATTGAGCTTTTTTTGAAAAATAACTGATTGTCCTTTTAATTCCACAAGCATCCTCCTGTAACAACACAGCTCCAATACCTACCTGGCTTGCGTTGATGGTGACTTTAAAGGTTTTCAAAAATTTGGTGTGGCTAAAACTGGTGCAGTGGTTAACACTGCTTTTAAATTCTCAAATACCTCCCGGCATTGTTCTGTCCACTGAAATTTTGTGTTCTTTTTTAACAAGTTTGTCAACAGTACCACCATGTTACCAAACTTTGGTACAAATTTCCTGCAGAATCCATTCAATCCTAAAAATCGCAGCACTTCCTTCTTCGAGAATAGTCTTGGAAATTCCTTGATGGACTTCGTCTTCACGTTTCTTGGTGTCCGTATCCGATGTTCTGCCTTCAGAACATCACTTCTGCCTTCATGAATTCTGCTTTTGCCAAATTTATGACCAGCTTTGCCTTCTGTTGTCTCTCAAAGAGTCCTGCCAAATGCTTCATGAGATCTTTCCACAAATGACTAAAGATCGCTAAGTCATCTGTGTAGATGGCACAATTAGTCAATCCTGCAACAAATCTGTTCATAAGTCTTTGAAAAGTGCCTGGTACATTTTTGATTCCATAGGACATCACTTTAAATTGATGCAGCCCATTTGGGGTTACAAAAGCAGAAACGTCTTTCGTGCTCTCCGACAAAGGTACTTGCCAGTAACCACAAAGTAAGTCCAACTTTGGGATGGAAGTCACTTGTCCTACTTTTTCCACTCATATGAGTCAGATTTGAACACGGCATTGACCTTCTGATAATCTATGCAGGAGCATTGAGTACCATTAGGAACCAACACAATCGGCGAACTCGACTTGCTTTGACTCATCTCCTGGAGCATCACTTCCACTTCCTTCTGAACCTGCGCAGCTTTGAGAAGATTAAGCTGTAGGGGTATTGTTTTATCGGAACAGCATTCCCTACATCAAACTCATGTACTAGGGTATTAGTCCTCCCCATTCTATTTCTACATATGTCCTCTTGGCACTGCAACAAGTCTTTTAATTCAGTTCTCTGTTCCTGGGACAGATAGCTCACTACCCTGTCCTATTCCTTAAGGACTTTCTCATTATTCAATTTATTCTGAGGCACATCAAAATCTGAATCATCTGGATTTGATTCCTCACTCTGAAGGGCAGTAACTAATGTCTGTTTCTCTGGTTCCCTTTCCCTGTCACCATAAGGTTTCAACATATTCACTTGATATATCCAATACATTTTTTTCCTATCGAGCATTTTTACCAGATAGTTCATCTGACTTAACTTCTTCTCAATCTGATAAGGACCACTAAACCTTGCTTTGAAGCAATGTCCTACCACTGGTAACAGTGCCAATACTTTACCCCATGGGCAAATGTACGAATTTTAGATTTCCTATCTGCTACTTGCTTCACTATATGCCACCTTCAAGCACTATCTAGCTAATTCACTACTCTGTTTAATCTTTCTCTCACCTCAGAAAAATAATCCAACTGTGAGATCGCTGACTTCAGACCTATCAACATTTCCTTAATTAATTTTAAAGGCCCTCTTACTTCGTGTCCAAATATCAATTCAAATGGAGTATTCATCTGGAGCATCTTTAATGGCAAATAATATAAATGGGATATCTTTATTCCAGTCATTTGGGTAACCCCGGCAATAAGCCCTCAGCATTGTCTTTAGGGTCTGATGCCACCTTTCCAATGGTCCCTGGGATTCAGGATGGTACACACTTGATTTAAAGTGTTGGATGCCCAAAGTACCCCTGACCACCTTAAATAGCTTGGCAGACCCTTGGTCTGACTGAATCTCCCTGGGTAATCCATAACGGGTAAAGAAAGCTAGCAACTCTTCAATAACCTTTCTTGCCTTGACATTCCATAATGGAATTGCCTCCGGAAACCTGGTAGACACATCCATATACTGGTTCCCACTTTTGATTTTAGGGAGGGGACTCACACAATCAATTATAACCTGTGTGTAAGGTTCTTCGAATGCGGGATTGGCATCAAAGGCGCTGCTTTTATTACTGCCTGTGGCTTTCCTACCATTCAACACGTATGATAGGTATGGAAAATTCAACCACATTTTTATGTGATCCAGGCCAATAGAAATTCTTCTGTGTCTTAGCTTGAGTCTTCCTCACTCCTCAATGACCTCCTACAGGTAATTCGTGTGCTACCTGCAATACCTCCTGTCTGTACAATACCGGCAACACAGTGTGGTGAACTTCTGCCCATTTCTCATCTGCACTAACCTGCCGAGGTCTCCATTTCTGCCTTAAGACTTTATCCTTAAGGTAATAGCATTCAGGAATACATTCTGATTCATTTTCCGAGCAGGCTTTATGGTATAAATCCTTCATCGTCTCATCTTTTAGTTGTAATTCGATTAATTTCTCAGAACTAAACACCTCTGCCTGATCCTCAACTTGCTTAGGTTTTTCCTTTACCATTTCATCAAACAGAGTGTCAGCTAACTGGACCTCAACTCCTTCATCTTTCTCTTTTTCTTTCCTTTCTTGTTTTAATTTATTTAATTTAATTAATTCATAAATCTGAAAAATTCCAGGGTATTTTCTTTTAACTCCTCAGTTCCCTGGTTTTCTTTTGGCTTCTCCAATACAATGGGATCGCTTCTTCCTGTGATCCAACGATACCATTTCCAAGAACCAAATGTATTCCTGGAATAGCCAATTTTTCTATCACTCCCACTGTCACTTCCCCAGTCTTGATTGGACTTTCTAGCCTTGTCTTACACAGGCGAACACTAATACTCTCTTCATTTATTCCACAGTTTATCACTTTCTTGGGCAATATTTCAGAAGGAGTGCAAATATTTTCTTCTCTTACTATTACAGACTGGCCAGCTCCCAGATCTCTCAATATTTTAACTTCTTTCCCTACTTCCTCTGTTCTATCTGAATAAACCATACCCACACAAGTGAAGTCTTTGAAAAGATTGGGCGCTATCTTACTTTCCAGCCCATGACTGGGCTGTGCACTCTCCTGCAGCTCCTTGACTTCTCTTGGGATTTCCTTCACTACCTCAACTGGTTTAGCCTCTTTTACTACATCCTTTTTCCCAATGCCTTTCTTAAACCACCAGCCCTGTGGCTTTGTGTGTCCCACCTTATTGCAGTAAAAATACCTGAGGTCTTTCACCTCTTTGCCACTCTCTTGGGTTTCTTTTTTCACACGTAATAAACTGTTCCCATTGTGATCTACTTTTTGTCTTTCATTGAAAAACAACCTCGTTCCCAATTTCTGTCCGTCATGGAATGAAATTGCTGTCGGAAGCTAGATTGTGAGTTATGCACTAATGCGTATTCATCCACCATCTCTGCAGCTCTTCCCGCTGTTTTAACTTTCTGTTCCTCAACATGAGTCCTATCACTTCTGGAAGTGAGTTTTTAAACTCCTCCAGCAGAATAACATCTCTAAGATCCATATATGTCTTTTCCATCTTTAATGCTTTCATCCATCGAAGTTGCTCTGTTAAATTCTTTCAAACTCATTATAAATCTAACCTGGTTCCTAAAATTTCCAAACTGTTGCCTATATGGTCCGTATGCACTCAAAATCACCTGTTTTACTCTTTCATATTTTCTTAACACCTCCTCTGACAGCACTGCAAACACCTCACTAGCCCTGTGTACCAACTTGGTCTGAATTAACTTTGCCCACATAGACTCTGGCCAGTTCTTCCATTTAGCCAATTTCTCAAAGAAAATGAAAAAGACTTCTACACCTTCTCCATTGAATTTTGGTAATGTTTTGACATGTTTGTATATATTTCTGCCAGGTCTTTGGCTATGATGGGTCTGCTCATCATCACCTTCCTCCTCACTAAGCCTATCTTCTACCTTCATTTCCATCATTTTAAGTTGGATATCCTGTTAAATTTGCATCTTTTGAAGTTCAAACTCTCTCTCTTTCTCCCTTTCTTCTTTTTCTTTTTGGCTTTTCTCTGCTTGTAACTATAATTCAAACAGTTTCTTTTCTCTTTCTTTGTCTTCTGCCCTGGCTCTTTCCTTTTCTATGCCTTCTAACTCCAATTGTCTAATTTGCAATTTAATTTTTTCTAACTCCACAAACTTAACCGTTTTTCTGATAAATGCTGACTAACTCTGTTACAATTTCAGCTTTCCTCTTATCCCTCATTAAATGCAATTCTAGCCTGTCTGCTAATTCTAAAAGTGTCTCCTTCTTCTGTCTTTCTAAACTTTCTTGGCAAATTTGGGAATTTTGACCCCCAGAAACTCTTTAGCAATGTTAAGAGCCATTTCCCCACTTTTGATTTAACCAACAACAAGCAACAGAAATTAAACAGATTTTCCATTTCTCACTTAAGTTTTTTTTCAAGATCTAGGTCACTAGTCTCCAAGTCTGTTTTAAATCTGCTGGGGTCTTTCGTACCCTAAATCTGTTCAAATCTCTCCAAATCTGTTCAGATCCGTTCACATCAGTTCAGATTGGTTCAATTCCATTCAGATCCATCCAAATCCATTCAAATCTGTTCAAATCCCAGATACGAGCCCCCAATCTGTTATAAAGTAGAGGTTGACCCCCCCTCTGAGAATTAAAACCGAAACAGCCAAAGAGGAGCGCCTCGCCTTATAGTCTATAAAAGGAGTGTGAAAAGTGGTGTAACCTGCCTTTCAGCAACTTCCAGTGGTTAAATAAAATAAATCCCTGATACTCACCTTACAATCAACAAGTAACAATTTATTTATCAAACTCTAACAGTGAAAAAATTAACTGAACTATTAACAAACCAAACAATCCCCTTCTAACCACTAACTATTCCTGAATAAAACAAGATTCTAACGGTATGCTGTTCCAATAAATACAAGTCCCACTTATATAAAATTTTAAAAAACACAGACTTTAGTCTTTCAAAATTATAGCCAGGTTATGTGTCTTCCAGAATGTTCTGTGCCTACTCTGTCAGATATTCTGCCAGGAACACCTTCTCCGTCAAATGTTCTGTCAGGAACACCTTCTCTGTCGAACATCCTGTCAGGAATATTAACTAGTTGTGCCGTAGGTACCTTTGATTTAGATGGTGTTTTCTCTAAGACTTAGAGAGGACTGTGAGGGCTAGTGATTCTCTCTTGAGAGCTGAGAGCTGTTAACTCTAGCAGATGGCAGTTAACTCTTCTGATTTTCTAATTGCTCTCTCCTTTTACACCCTTGATGACATGTCAATTTCTTATAAGAGGATTGGTCCTATGTTGTTAAAACTTTCTGATATAAATTTAATTGGTTTTTGGTATCTAAGCTGATTCAAATTGATTGGCTAAAAGCAAAACTTGCTGGCTTGATAACAAAACAAAATTGCTTCTTGGCCTCCTAACTGTATGGTTGTCCGATACAAATGTTTCAATTCGAGTGCTGTCTGTGTACCAGCAAATCCTCAAGCTGCTGCCCACAGACATCCTTTTTGAATCTCTAATCATAGAAAAAGCCCATCATCTTTTATAGGGGCCACATATTGCTATCTTTCCCCACCCCCAGCATTTTACAAACTTCAAATTCTAACTTCTTGCCTTCCAATCCACAAGTACTCCACCCAACTTTGCAAAAGTTGAACAAAAGTTATCTGTACTTATGAAAACATAAATGGTTCTGAAAACAGAGAACACATCTGTGTGCCAATTACCAATGGCTACATGGCCCATGAAAAAATCCACATCGATTCATTTAGCATCAAATACCATGAATATCCTAGGGATTGGCATTAATGTGATTCTTAAGTGGACCAGCAATATAAATACAATGACAAGTTAGACAATGGGAATTCTTGCTCACCACCTCTCTTCCCAAAGGCTTGTCTATGGTCTTAGAAGGCACAAGTCAGAAGTATGGTCAAATATTCTCCACTTGGGTGAGTGTGACTCCAATAACACTCAGAAGCTACGCACCACATATGACAATGCAGCCCTCGTGAATGGCATCCCATCCACCTCTTTGAACATCACTTCCTCCACCACTGACTTACAATGGCAGTAATGTAGACTATCCAAAAGATGCATTGCAGCAATTAATCATTGTCCCTTTCACAGTACCTTCCAAATCCAGAATAACTAGAATATTAAAATAATAAAGGTAACTAACATGAGAAAAATGCCATCCTGAGTAAAAGCTAGATTGCTGTTCCTGAAATGTCATTTGGTCAAAGTCCTTGAACTGTCTAGTATGGTAGCTCAGTGGTTAGCACCTCTGTCTCACAGTACCAGGGACATGGGTTCAATTCCAAGCTCAGGCAACTATCTGTGTGGAGTTTGCACATTTTACCCATGCCTACAAAGGTTTCCTTCAGGTAGTCCAGTTTCCTCCCACAGTCCAAAGATGTGCAGGTTGGATGGATTGGCCATGCTAAATTTTCCATAGTGCCCAGAGATGTGTTGGCGAGATGGGTTAGCCATGGGAAATGCAGGGTTACAGAGATAGGGTAGGGGGTGGTGTGTCTGGGTGGGATGCTTTTTGGAGTGTTGGTGTAGACTCAAAGGGCCAAATGGCCTGCTTTCACACTGTAGGGATTCTGTGATTCTATGTCTGATACCAATGTGGTTCTACCTACAGCACACAGTACGCAGCCTTTCAAGGAGGCAGCTCACGACCACCTTCTTGCAACTAATGAGGAATGGGCAATAAATGTTGGCCTACTCAGTAAGGCCTACATCCTATAACTGAAGCAAAAAATATCGGACAACAGCACAGTAGGGAAAATCAAAGTGCAGTAGAGCTTAGTTGGGTCAGGTTCAGCTGCTCTTTAGCATTGATCATTGTTCTAATTAAGCTTATTAAATAGGAGCTGAGTACACTGGATAATGGGACTCGTGATGTTGAGCTGGCGAGCACACACAGTCATACTCAGGCTGCTTTATCTGCTAGTCAGACCAGTGTGATGTGGATAAGTCTGGACATGAATAGGAAGATGGTCCATGGTGCAGAGGCAATAAAAAAGCTTGCCATTGTAGACGATTAAACAATTAAACTTACATCAGTTGATCTTGTAAATGGATGAACTGCTGACATACAGCAGATGTAAATGCAGAAAAGGGGGTTCTTGGCCAATTTAAGTTAATGGGGGGGAAAGAGAGAGGATGGGGTGGATGATAGGGGAGAAAGAGAGAGGATGGGGTTGATGGTTGTGTGCTGATCGTTTCCAGACTCTGTCCTAAGAGCCTTGTGTTTGAGTGGGCTAGCCCCGGTGAATTAAAAAAGCTCCCGCTGTGTTTGAATTCTTCTGTTGTCCCAATGTCTCAGCTTCACCTCACAATGAATGGCATGCCTGCTGCTGACTGAATGAGCTGTGTGTGTGTGTGTGAGAGAGAGAGAGATAGGAGGGGATGGAGGTGTTGTACGGAAGGGAGAATATGGGTACGACTGGCTCGGTTTGTGCTATGAAGCTGTTTGCCTGAGCATACGGGAGCCTGGTGATTCCAGCCGCCGCTTGAACGGGAACGTGTTATGCCATTTGGATCTGATGTGCTGAGGAGCCGGGAGAAAGAGAGAGAGAAAAAAAGCGGATTGAACCATCCCGTCAACTGAAAAGGGGGTAGCCTTGGAAACTGTTGACATGCATATCGTTTTTTTTACCCCCAGCGCTTCTTTCATATTCAACCCCCTCCCTCCAGCATGCATAGCTTTTCAACATCACCAGTGTGACTGATTGCAAGCTGTTGCTGGAGGAGAAAGGCAACTGTGGTGTGAGAGCACCATTCTCCATTACATCCCGCCATGGCCCTGGGATGCTGTGTGCGGAGGAAAGCAGATAGAGGTCCACTATACCCTTTGCCCAGCAAGCTGAGGAAACTTCGCTGAAGCTACTTTTGACTGTGTAAGTGCTTAAGAGCATGCTAATGCTGTCATGTCTGCAGCATCCTCGCCTGTTTATTTGGTGCAGGGCTGAACTGCTTCAAGCTAACCTTGCTGCAAAATGCATGTTATTCTGCGGTGAAAATGCTTGATGTTCAGAGACTGAGCAGGGAAAGATTCTGCCGGGGGGGGGGGGGTGGAATCTTACGGTTTTTGCATCAATGTGCAACTGAAATCGTGCTTTGTGAAGGTCGATGTGGGACAACAGATTTATAATGCATTGTTCTCGAAATCACTCTCTCCACAGCTTTTGTGTGGATTGTCTCCCCCGAGTTTTGATGTTAGATGCCTGCTACCTTTAGCAATGTATTTTACAATAAATCTTGTATTTGCCTACGATATTATAGTATAAGGCTTTCATCTGCGTGCGCCTCTCCAGTTTGCATTTTCCAATGAAAGCAGTAATTTCTCTCGATCTTGGTTCCAATAATGTTCTTCACAACGGATTATAAAGGATTATTTGGCTGTTTGGGGTGGGGGGAAGCGAAGCAAATAATGAAAGCCTGAAGCTGGGAGTTCAATTATGCACATTTAGCCAAAAAAAGGCCACAATAAAAGCAATAAAAGTAGACTTGGTCTCCATCTCTACATATTGTAGCTTTCCCTTGCTTGTGTTGAATCTGCTGTGCATCCACACTGGTACCAATGCGTTTTGCTTTCCATCTGGTAAGAAATGACCTGAAATCCGGCTGAGGCAAGCCCGAACTATTATGCAGAAAGGGGAAGGAGAAGACGTGTCGGCACTAGCAATGCTCAAAACTAAAGGCCAATGATTTCTCCACGCCCACCCCTGCTGCACCCATTGCTCGAACAACGCTCTCGCTTACTCAGGTACAGGCTGCGCCCAGGGACTGGGTGGAAGTGACTATTAGAATGATGAGAATTGCTGACCCAGGTTGGACCAAAATCCGTCCACTTTCCCCTCGACCACTCATAATGGAGTTGCTGACAATTCACAGTAATGGGTGGCACGGTGGTTAGCACTGCTGTCTCACAGCCCCAGGGACCTGGATTCAGTTCCAGCCTTGGGTGACTGCCCGTTTGGCGTTTGTACGTTCTCTCTGAGGGTCCCCGCTGGGTGCTCTGCTTTACTTCCATAGTCCAAAGATGTGCAGATTAGGCACATTGGTCATGCTAAATTGCCCATTGTATCCAGGGATGTGCAGGCTAGGTGGGTTAGCCATGGGTAACTGCAGAGTTGCAGCAATAGGATATGGGTTGTGTCTGGGTGGGATGATCTTTGGAGGCTAAGTGTAGACTTGCTCCTGCACTTTAGGGATTGTATGATTCTAACTGACCTCTACTGCTAAATCAACCACCTACCCAGGTATGACCCTGGTGCTGGAGAGCCATTGATACGAAGCTGCCTTGTTCACCCAAGTTTGCTACACTTCCTAAATGTCATTCTCCATATGTGAGTTTACACAATGAGACTCAGTCGGCAGTTTGACCACATAGGGCATCGCAAATCCCTTCGCAATTAAAAACCGAAAGAACTGTGGATGCTGTAAATCAAGAATAAAAGCAGAAGTTGCTGGAAAAGCTCAGCAGGTCTGGCAACATCTGTGAAGCAAGTGTGTTCTCACAAAAAATGTACACTTTCCAGTTGAGGGGGTCAATGGTGTAAAGTTGAAAATTGGACCCACAGCGGATTTTCCTCTCTGTTCCCAGTTACAGGGAGATTGAGGTCAATTACAAGGGCCCAGCTTTTGCTTTGATTGAAATAGCTGCCTCAGCATTGAGTGTGAGATGAAACAGGTCAATCCTATGCTCCGTGGTGTATTTACCTACTAAGTTATTAAGGGACAGTCTTTTCCTTTTGGAAGCAGACTGAGTTGATGGATTACAACATTAAAGTGTCACATTGAGAGATGTTGAAAGTATCCGAGATGCAGATCTTTGCACTGTTTCACAGCTCTGCTTATGTAGGTTTTAGCTGAACTGAGATATTTTGAAGTGCAGATATAACTATCTGCTTCAAGGGATCACCATGAATCTGGGCTCTAATGGCGACATGAGTAACCAATACTGGCTGTGAACAGCTCATTTGATATGGGACAAACATCAGCATACTTCTGTCTATATAAGATGATGAACCTGCAGCAAATGAAATGCATTGGGAATAGGGTTTCTTCACATTTTGCCAATGGGAGGATCTTTCTTGTTCCTTGAGAAGCTGGTTCTGCCACAGTGCCTAATGTTGGACTAGTGAGCCGGTGTCAGTGTGGGTGACTGCTGCCAAGCCGCTGTAGCCCCTGATGGTCATGACAGTGCCCACCAGCTCAGAGGTGATGTCACCATTTCCCTGTGCCATCCGATGTCCCCCAGGGCTGAGAATCAATGGTTCAGGCCTTCACCTCCGGCTTCCTGGAATCAGAGCTTTGGAATTTGAGCTTTGAGGTTGTCAGCCTCTGGCTAGCTCACCATCCAGAAAATCCTTGGATACACAATTGCCGTCCATCCTGGGAATGTGTCGGAGCCTCTGAACTCTTCCCATAAGTTCTGACTGACTTGGGGATGAACTGCTACATTCGTGTGTTGTCCTCCATGAAAGGCCCAGAACATGTCACAGCAGTGAAGCTGAAAGTTGCTGAGCCTCCATTCTGTGATAGCTCCCAGCCATCTGTGTTTCACAGTCAGGCATCAAGATGCTGAGAACATACAAACAAGTAACAAGAGTGGGCAACTCAGCCCTTCAAGCCTGTCCTGAAATGTAATAAGATTGTGGCTAATCTGATTTTAACCTCAACTTTACATTTCTACATATCCCCCGATAACTTTTCATTCCTTCAGTAATCAAGAATCTATCTACCTCTGCCTTGAAAATATTTAAAGATCCTGTGTCCACTGCCTTTCGAGGAAGGGAACTGCAAAGACACACACCCTCTGTGCAGGAAAAAAAGTTTCCTCACCTCTGTGTCAAATGGGTGCCCCCTTATTTTTAGACTACGACCCTTAGCTCCAGATTCTCCCACAAGAAAAAACATGTTTCTCGACCCGCCTTGTCAAGGCCCCTCTGGATTTTATATGTTTCAATTTAGTCATCTCTGACTATGCTAAGCTCCCAAGGATACAGCCCTAACCTGTCTAGAATGTCATCATAAGGCAATCTGCTCCTTCCAACTATTAGTCTAGTAAATCTTCTCTGAACTGCTTCCGATGCTTTAATATTTATTCATGAGTATGATAACCAGTACTGTACACTGTATGCCAGATGTGATCTCACCAATGCCCTGTATAACTGAAGCATAACATAGGGAAGTTATGCAGGTTGGGACTGCATTCAGTTCCCCTCACAATAAAACATAACACTGTATTAGCTTTCCTGATTACTTGCTGTACCTGCACACTAACTTCTGTGATTGATGCATGGCAGTGCCCAGATTTCCCTGCATCTTAAAGCTCTGCAACCTCTCACTGTTTAGATATGTGTTTTTATTATTTTTGCCAAAATGGACAATTTTGCACTTTCCCACATTGTACTCCATTTTCCAGATCTTTGCCAACTCCTTTAACCTAGCTATATCCCTTTGTAGGCTCCTTAGATCCTCTGCCCAACAAGGAGAACATCAGCGTCATAAACCAGCTTCTTGCTGCTAGGAGTCAGCTTGATGTTAGTCCATGCGCATTGCATGAGTCAGCGAAAGATGGTAGCTGTTTCCCTAAAAATGTATAGAGGTCCCACATAAAGGGACAGACTGTCTGTCAACATACAGAATTTGCAAACCACTGCCAGTGTGATGTTAATTAGTGTGATGTTTGTCAGTATGATCGATAGCCTAGTTAACTTCCGCAATGAATGTCAAAGATATATTGATACAATCATGATTTCCCCTCACTGTAATGTCTGTTTGCATGCAAACAGCCACAGTGAAAGAGGACATAATTTTTTTTACCTATAAATGGCTAATTCATAAGGATGATATCCTGGGAGGAAGTTGATTAATAACTCAATATCTGTAACATAAAAGTGCTGTGAAAGCTACACGTTTTAATATCTCTCACTTCAGCCATATGACCAAGCTATTATAGTAAGATTGAAATCTGGAAATATGGATGCTCAGAGCTAGCCAAAAGATCATTTTAAAAAATTTAAATATTGTGAAATGAAACTCAGATTCTAATTAGCTTCTTTTATAAATCAAAAATTAATTCATAAGACTAATGTGGTTTGGCAATGTTTTGTTTTTGTCTCATCTTAATACTTGCAAATAAATTTGATACATAGTTTAGCCTGACAAGCATAGTCTGACAATGCAATATCTTCTCACCCTTTTGGAAAGGTTAGGATTGTATGATGATGATCAGCCCACATGGGATTCTTGTGTGAAATCCACGGATAAAAATGTAATTACTAAGACCACAGTGCACAAGTTTGTCTGTGGAAGTTTCTTTCTGTCTCCTCATCATTAATTATTAAAACTAATAGTCAGCATTAGGACAAACCCAAGTTGGAAAATAGTTTTTGAATGTGTCTCAAGCTGTCCAACAACAACCTTTACTTGTTTACCACCCTTATTGTGAACAAATAAACTCTAAGGTACCTTCACAGAAGCAATATGAAGGAGAATGTGACACTGAGGCACAGAGATATTAAGGTAGACGGCCAAAAGATGAAAAAGCTATACATAAGGCATGTCTGAAAGGGGGAGAGAGAGGCAGGGAGGTTTAGGAAGACAGAAGGCAAATAAAGGTATAGCTGCAAACAGTGGAGTGATTAAAATCAGGAATGTTCAAGAGGCCTGAAATAAATGATTAGATGATTACCGAGAATTATGTGGAAGGAAATGGAGAACACAAGAAAATAAGAAATAGGAGCTGGAATAGCCCATTCAACCTTTCAAGCCTGCTCTGCCATTTAATGGGATCATGGCTGATCTACTTCAACACCATTTCCCTGCACTGTCCCCATATCCTTTGATGCTTTTAATAAGTGGAAATAAGCCTTGAACACACTCAATGACAAAGCCTTCACAACCACCAGGAGAGGTGAATTCTAAAAGACTCGCCACCCTCTTTCTCCTCAACTCAGTCTTAAATGTCTAACCTTTAGTTTTGAGACTGTGTTGACTGGTTCTAGATGTCCCCCAGCTAATGGTTCTTCCTGCATCAACCTGGTTGAGCCCTGTGAGAATTGTGTATGTTTGCATGAGATCACCTCTCATTCTTCTGAACTCCAAAGAATGTAGAGACAGTCTATTTAAGCTTTCCTCATACAATAATCCCTCCAAAACAGGAGTTACTTTGGTGAACCTTCATTGTACTCCCTCTATGGCAAGTATATCTTACTTAGGTAAAAGTCTGAAAATTGCACACAATACATCTGTGTGTGGCCACATCAAGACTTTGTATTCAAAATCTTTTGTAACCAAGATTGCCATACTATTTGCTTCCATAGTTGCTTGCTGTAGAGACATGTTAACCTCCATTGAATCATAAATAAGAATACCAAGGTCCCTTTGAAGTTCAACATTTCCCAGCCTCTCACCGTTTAAGAAATACTCTGTGGGTGGAATCCTATAGGGGCCTGAGTGATATGGACTCTGGTGAGATTTGTAGCAGAATCACTTGAGAAATCTAACAAGGCTGACCTGGATGTTGGGAGCAACTGACTGCATCTGGTTAACATCGTTCTGGGTGTGTCGAAGTGAGATTCTCATTGGGTAGTGGCATGATGCCTGATAAGGTAGGGGGGGATTATTGCCTGTTGATGACCTTATTTTCTGTGCATTTTGCCAAATTAAAATGCAGCTTCCTGTCCTACCATCAGCTGTGAACCAAGAGACTCTCAATACGGAAGTCAGAGAGGGGACTAGGAGACATCAGCTCGCAGCGTGCTCCAAAGCAACTCCATGTTGGACACTGGGCACCAACCTCTTAGGGCACACATCCATGGGCACTGGCCACACACACACATCCACAGATATTGGCATCTGATGTGTGCCAGCGACAACGAACCTTCATGGCACATCTCTGATCTACTTACAGTATGCTTTTGCAATTCAATGTTGCACTTTGGGATGAAATGGCTACTATAATTGTAATGCTGCAGCTGACTGTCAGACAGTTCACGACCCATCTTGTCTCTTTCTGCCCTATTATGGAACTCTATCAACAAACACATTGAACTGGACCCGATATACAAACCACTGACAAACAGAACCGAAAGTGATGCCAACCACCCCAGCAAACCAAGGCATATAAATAACAAGCGAGGCATATAAATAACACCAACGCTTCACCGGAGGTGCACAGATGATGGTACCTAGCAGGGTGACAAAACGTCTGCAATCAAACACACCGGCTTGGTGAGCAAGTCTACGCCCTCTAATACAAATAGGTAGCATGTAAGGGATTGAAGTAAAAGAATAAAGAGGTTTTATTAGAATTTTTGGGGCTTTGATGAGACCTTCCCTGTGTGTAGTTTTAGCCGTCATATTTAAGGAAGGGTACATTTCCATTGGAGAGGGTACAGTGAAGGTTCACTAGATTAGTCCCTGAGATATGATGTGAGGGAGTCCAATGATGTCAGGCTGGATAAATCTGGTTTCTGTTCCCTGGAGTTGAGAAGAATAAGTGGTGATCTCATTAAAACATTGAAGATTAAGAAGGGATTTACTGGGGTTAATAGACATCTTTTCTCCCCTGGCTGCGTAATCTAGGATAAGGGGACATCATTTCAGAATAAGGAGTCACGATGAAGAGATATTTATTCACTTAAGGTTTCTGAATGTTTGGAATTCTCTACTACCACAAGGTTTTAAGGCTGACAAGTTCAGAGCTTTGGCTTCTCAGGAATTAAGGGATATGAGGAGTGGACAGGAAAGTGAAGTCTAAGCCAAGATTAGTTGCGATGATAATGAATGATGGAGCAGATTGGCTGTATAGTCTAATCTTACTCCTAATTTGTATGTTCTTATGTTGTTACGTAAGAGACTGGAGAAACAGCTTACAATCCAACGCTGATCATAATGGTCGAGGATGTGATAAAGGTCAAAGATTGTTGTGTAATTATTAATTCAAGCACGTTAGTGTTTGTTCAGAGACTTCTAAGCCAATTTACCCATATTGAAAGTACTATTTTCTTTCTCTAACACACTTTATAGAAGTCTTAGTGTGACTTGGCTCACCCGGTGTATACAGCAATCTGGATAAAACCCTCTGAAAATCTTTTCTGGAATTTATTGGTGCTTTTTGCTTGCTTTAATGGATATGGTGTTGGTTCAAAATTGCCTTTGGAGCTACTTGCTAAGATTTAGTACGGTACAGATTAATGGGGCATAGAATCGATAGCATTTCACAGTTACTTTCCAACAATGAGATCAACTCAGTGACAGTCAAATGCAATGACACTTTTTTTAAACAAGTTTCACTGCAGAGAGTTTCTTTTCTAAATGTATTGAAAAGCGTTTTTAATAATGCATCTTATAACAAATCAAAAGAAACACCAATTCGGAATATTATTCTTGTGAGAACTGTGATATATAAGGGAATAATCCTGTACCACAGGAGAGGAACAGAAGCTTAGTGATTTTCTGTGAAGGATAATTCTCTTATTGCATTGCAATTATTTATAGAGGAGTTCTTTTTGCCTGCATTACATGGGGGAGTGGAATTGTTTGTGTGTTATGACAATTGACTTTAGTTGTTGTGTGCTAACCAGATCTATGGGTTGTGCTAACCAGATCTATGGGTTGTGCTAGCCAGATCTATGGGTTGTGCTAACCACAGCACAGTTGTTCTTTTTCTCCTACAGTTGAACAATTTCATGAGACACTTAAAATCAATCTATATGAAAAAAAACTCAGCATTTTCCAGTTCTGTGTGACAGCCAAGATGTTGACTCTCCCATCGTTGTGACGTCTAGAATCTAGGTGAATACCTGGATTTGCTAAGAAAGTGAATGGCCAGGCAGCGAAGTGGAGATGTGCATGTGATCCATATGTAAAGGAGAAACTGAGAAAAGACTGAAGAATCGCAATAAGAGTCATAAAGAATGATACTGTGTGTGTGGAAATTGCGTGGCAGGAAGGAGAGGCAAAGGCAGCAGAGACCCTGCTTAAAATCATTGTCAGCTGCATGTTAAGAGTCACAGACGGAGAGAATCAGACAGAGATGAAACTGGTTTTCAGACTTGAAGAAAATGGAAGTACTTATTTGGGAACCCATACATGTCCTGGTTTACTGAAATTTCTCAATGCTATGGATACAGGAATTAGGACTGAAAGAAGAAAGATGGAGCTAAAATGAGAAAAATAAACTTGCATCTTGTTTTGGGCATTTCTGTTGTACAGTGTTGTAACGTTAATACTTTGTATTTACATGGAGTCACTGCAGTGTCAACTGAAGGTCAGTGTTGTGTGTGAGAGACACAGAACATGTTGTTCCAGTTCTGAAACAGCACTCTTTCATAATCCTGCCCTCTTGATAGGAAGCCTCAATGGCAAGTTGACAGACGGGGGATGGAGCTATGTTATCACGGGGCCACTTCTGCAAGCAAAGCCCCCATCTATTGAGGCTCCATGTCAGGACTGAAGTGTCACATAGTTAGCCATTTCTGTGTTCTAATTAAAAAGAATACTATCAAAGCTGATGCCAGTAGATTATCATCATATAAATACAACAAATGTAGGAACTAAGTAATGGATTAGATCTTACTGGAGTCTCACACACCTTTCAAATTTAGGTTGAGAAAATCCATTCCCTAGAAGTTTCTGGAAATCTAGAATGTTAACAGAGAAGCTGGGTTCTTACTTCCTCTCACTGGCTCTTTTTTGCTCTCTCTCTTAATCCAATTTTTCCCAACATTATTTCTCTCCTTCTTGATTTGATTTCTAATGCACCCTAAATTTTTCCCTTCTCGGTCCTTCCTCTGTTTATTTCTCAATCTTTAAACCTTCCTTCTAATTTCTTCTGCGCTGTAACAATTCTGTGAAAAGCATTTTGGAGCCAGAGGAAGCCCAAAGAAGTGAAATTGTAAATTTCTTTTTGGCCTTCCTTGGAGATGAGGAGGAATGTGAGGCTTCCCTTGCCCTACTCCTTCCACCTCCCAAAATACACCAGAAACCTGACTTATTCAAGGCCATGCTGAATTGCCCATAGTGTCCAGGACTGTGTTGGTTAGGTGGGTTAGCCATGGGAAATGCAAGGATACAGGGATAAGGTAGGGCTGGGGGTCTGGGTGGGATACTCTTCAGAGGGTCGGTGTGGACTCGATGGGCCAAAGAGCCTACTTCCACACTGTAGGGATTCTTTGATTCCAAGAGGCTAAGGACCATTCCAATGGTCATGACCAATAGCCTCCTAACACATTACATTGTAGTCTCATCCACTTACCCACTGTACTGCAGTATCAAGTGGTCACCTGAGCACCATCAAGCAGATGAAGCCTGAGAATTCAAATTGTCATGGCCACATGGTGACCTCTCCTTTTTCTGTAGGTTTTGTCTCTTGCTGGGGGACAGATACACAGATTTTGTCTCTCACCCGCACACACACACGGTCATTCTTCGTGGGTCACCCTAGATACCAACCAGGAATTTCTGATGAAAGGTATTTGTCCAGCATTATAACGGAAATTTTAAACCAATTGACTGTCTGACCAATGCATGCAGGCTTCAGGCTTATCAGAAAACTCAAGTTATTAAACCCGAATTAAACCTGAGGTGGAAAGATAGACATAATTTGGATCGTTCGATTATTGCAGTTCTTTCAGAATAACTAGATTCCAGCTTCCACCCTAATGGCTGCACTTGAAGCCACTTGAAGTAAATTTGTTTAATGGGCTTGTTCCAGATTTTCAGGCTTTTCCTCTCAGAATCAGTTTGTATGGGGTTGCAAATTGTACATAATGAGCATATGTGCTTTGACAAGTTTGGAATTGCAAAAATCTCCTCCCAGGTCCAAGTGTTTCCTGAGACAGTCAGCATAGCACATAACATGGCCAAAGGAGATTGAAGTGCTGCTTAGTGTATATGCGATATTCCATAATTAATCCCCGGAGAATATGTTCTGGCATTTTCATTCATTTCAGAAACACGCTCAGCATTTGCCCTGCTTAACACAGAACAAATTCAGCAGAGGGAATCTGAAATAGGCTTTAGGCAATTGATTTCCGTATATAAAGGGCGTAACATCTGCCACCATGTGAGTCAGTGGACCTACCACAAAACAGTCAATCCAACATGTCTCTGAATGTCTTTCAGGTGTCCTGGATTCAGGGTATTGCTTCACAAGTTGCCCTTTCCCACCCAGAATGGTCCAGTTTCTCCTTATGCAATTCCAATAAAGTATTCCCATCATCACCATTCTGTAAGAAATTAACTTCTCCCTTTTTTACCTTCTCAAAACTGAAATAAGTTGCTTATGAACTCATTTTGAATCATTTGACCTGAACTCACAATACTTGCATCAATGTACAAACGACATTAAACCACATCAGTGAGTCACTCATGGTTCGTAGCTATTTGAACCCGAAGGGTTTAGGCCCGAAACGTCGAGTTTTCCTGCTCCTGTGATGCTGCTTGACCTGCTGTGTTCATCCAGCCCCATGCTTGTTATCTCGGATTCTCCAGCATCTGCAGTACCTTTTATCCCTGTCTTATGCCTCATAGCTTTCATTGTGTGTAAATTGCAAATTGTGGTTAATTTTCTTTGCAATTACTTTTTTATTATATTGTGTTGCCAGTATAAAATTGCTAATTGTTGAATACAATGATGTGTGATCCAAAGGCATATTGAATTGTAATGTTGAACCTAGACTATTACCAATTGCTGTGCTTCAGATTGCAGGCAAATTCACTTCATTATGTAGCAGTGCAATAACCTCCTACTCAGGCCAATGGTTAAAATAGCACGAAGGCTCAAATCATGAATTGGATATTTAAAGGGTCCTTGCTGTGATCGGTGTGTGCTCTTCTTGGCTGTACAGAAGCGAAGGTTAAAGTTAAAGATTGCAGCACTTGGCAAGGCAGAGTGGAGGGGAAAATTTTATCGTTTAGAAATTCTGGTATTCTGATGCATGATGGTAATTCAGAGACCGTTCTGGTGTTTGAATTTCAGTTTGAAAGATAAGGCTGACAGTGTTGAAGTGGCTGGCAGACTGAGGTTAAGAGATGTCTTCAAAGAGGCAGTCTCCTTCTATTAGATCTGTTAAAGGAAGCGCAATGCAAACTGGATGAATCAGGCATAGACGCCAATCACAGGTCTGCAGATTTTAAATCACAAATACAAATCATCTTAGTATTAATCAAAGAGTGTAATGTGCTGCCCTCCAGACATTTTGTGCCCATCTAATACATCATTGCTCAATTATGCTGGCAATGACAGCAGCCTGTTACTAGACCAGGAGTAAGCATGCCAACCAGCAAACTGTAAGACTGCCACTTTGTGGCTCTTTTGGTATTTTTGGAACATTTTCCACCACATAATATCCTGGCATTTGTCAGCACCTTCTAATTAGTTGTCCATGCAAGATGTGACCAGTTTTTAAGTTTATTTTGAAAAATAACACCCTTGGTAGTACAAGTTCTTTGGGGTGTGTATGTGCACATGAGTGATGGAGAAAATGAGAAGAATTGCAGTGCCCTAAAGAGTGACTGATAGACCACGACTTTGAAAAGAAAAGCAACAATAGACAATTGGTTTTGCTTTCTGGAATGAATTAAAAGGCCAGTTAAAATGGCTGAATTCTGTTCTCCCATTGATGTGACCAAATACCTCTCCAGTGACGGAGCTCTAGATGCTTTGTTACTTGTGTGAAACAGTATCATAGCTCAGTCATGGTTGTGGTAATCTTGAATTACGAGTCTTTTACACCCATGAACGAGCAGCAGTAAGTCACTGTCACCAGTGAGAAATCCCTGATATTATTCACTGTATTCACTGGCAGCTCCAAGCTTTTTCCATTAGCAGCCATTGACATCACTGTATTAACTTGCTAAGCCCCGATTATAAAACAGGCATTTATTATTGAATAATGGAGGAACAGCTCTCTGTCTCTCACTGAAATGCCTTAGAAATAATGTCACACAGCTCAGGATCGTGGTCATTCATTTATAGGGAATACTTTTTTAGTAAATCTTGCTGATTCACTTTACCAGCTTTTGGCCTTTGATTCCTCAGGAGGCTCTAACTCATTTTCAGGGAGGTACTGGAGCTGAGGTGACATTTATGGATGGGGCAAGTGTAATAAACGAAGCAGGGATTTTAAATCTGCCTCCCCACCCCGAGAGATTGGAAGGGAGGGAGTTGGCCTGTGGTTGGGGCTGAGGTATATTTGAAAATCAGTTTTCAGCACCAACCCATGTTCCTGAGTGCCCTGGCATTAGTGACAGTGATTCAAGCCTTCAGGTAGGCAGTTATGGTTGCAATATAGTTACTGTACAAACGTTGTAGCCTGGTGTTGTCACACGGACATATTAGTAACTTTATGTCAGCAGGAGAACTGCACTGTTTGTGTAGGTCCAGCAGAAGCATGACTGCCGGCATTGACCAACCAGAAGGCCCAATGTCATATTTGTTCATTAATTTTGTTGCTTTATGAGCACCTAATGGATATTGAGAAGACACCTAGCATCGGACTTTTCTGTCCGCCGTCACCTCTACAGCTCTCCCCACACTGAGTGCCAATGTCCCACCAGGCAGGTTGTGGATCCGGTGCAAATGCAAACGAGGGACCCAGTACTTTCCTGGCAAAGGTCGTGGATGACTCATGTTACGTCTTTATTGGGGAGGGAGAGAGGGGCAGTGATTTAATGACACGAGGTATGAATATACTGTCCGCCGTGTTGGTGAACACAGTGCCAAGTGTGTCATTAGCTTCTCTCAGCTGACTTACTGGAAGTGATGGTGCAATTGGGTCCAAGACTATAGCCTTGGAGAATAACATTCAAGAAGAGTTCTTGTGTCTATTATCCTGGACGTCTACAAACATCAAGTGAGGGCTGAGGCCCCTGACCTTTGACACCCACTGACTGAGGTCAGGCACCTTGGGTGAAGAGGTAGAGCATATTGATCTCACTCCGTGCTCAAAATAATGTCACAGTGTCTGAGGAACGGGGAAGCCTTGTCAAACTGAGCTGTCTTTCTTTCTTTCCTTTAAAGTTCTTACAATGCTACTTTCAAGCTCTTGAAAATTGCATGTAATTATGAGCACAAATTAAACTCCTCGGCTATATTCCAGTACTTGTCAGGGAAAGGCCTTCATTTTGGAGGCTGCTGGGCCTAATCATAGAGTCCTCACTGGAGCTTTTCACCACATGGACAGCTGTTGGAAAGGAAACGTTTTTTCTCCTCTGAGACCAAAGTATTAGGGAAATGTTTTGTAAGGATGAAGGAGCATTCCAGTCCACAAATATCACAAGTATTTTCTTCCTGGCACACTGAATTTTGGCGAGTCTAAAGTTGTGCATTCCAGGCTCTCACTCTAACAGCAGTAATGTAAATTGTCTGATTTATTTCATTATGTTTGAAAATAGGTTTAAATTTATTGCCTGTCTTCACAGAGTTCTCAGTTCCTCCTGTGACATTGATTTTTCAGAAGGTCTACTTGAGCACATTCATTGAATCATTACAAGTTCTGCTGTTTGGCGAAAGACAAATATGGTATAGAGAACTCAGCCCTACTTTCTGAGTTTTTTTTTGTTTGCACCTTTTGAGGCATTTTCCCTGTGTGGTCCAATCAAGAAGCGAGGGAGCTCAGCTCAGAAACAATTAAAACTTACAGATCTTAGGAGTGGGGAGAGAGAGAGAGAGGTGGTGGGATAAGTTCTCCGGTTTTTCCTAACTTCTTGGTTCTCCACAGTAAGATCTATATGAAATCTTTGGAGGATTGTGACTTACAGAAATAAACTTGAAAGAGGCTTTCAGTAAATTTAAATCAGGAAAAGTAAAAGGTACATTCCATGGATATTGGCATCCAACATGTGCCAGCCTCTAACGTCTCTCATGACACATCTCTGATCCATCTTTGGGACACTTCTGCAATTTCATCGCTGCAATTCAGTCTGCACCAGAAACTACCCTTATAATGCTGTAGCATGGATACTGTCCTCATGGACACAACCTAGCTCAGGGACTGGACCAGGCTACAGCTCCCGGCTATTCTCTTAAGTGATAGTGCCCAGTCATTTTGACCCTATCCGAATGCTCACAATATCCCTGCTTTACAATGCCTGGTCTTGCCTTTTTGCATTTTGACCGTCAGCCGGAGACACCAGGCTTGCCTTGCCTCATGTTTAGCACAGACACAAAGCCAGGAAACTTGTCATAGTTGTCAACAGACCTTGGTAAGCCAAGGGGCACAGCTTTTGCTGAGGGGATCTTGGCACAGTGAGTCAAGGGCAGTCTCCGATATCAGGCTAGGCCCTGCTTGGGATGGTCATTGTCAGGATCCTCTCTCCGTATGGGTTGAGGAGCCATATGGCCAGCAGCACACACTATCTGTCTTGATCCTTTTTACCTTAATGTGTATTGTTATTCTCCTGGAATAAGAGAGATTCGGGTATTATGGAACATGAAAGTTGAGTGAGTGAGTAGGCAGCACAGAGGACACAAAGTGTTCATCATGTTAGGGTTGGGATGGGTGACAGCAAGTGGGGACGATGTTGCGGGAGAGAGTGAGAGTGGTGGAGCATGAGCCTTGGTGGGAGGTGGGCACAGTAGTAGAAATCGAGTGAGTGTGAGAAACTATTGGAGAGAAGACAGTGGCACTTATACCAGCAGGGTGCGGAATGACATTGACCTTTTCCCTGCGTGTTGGTCATTCTTCCAGACAGCTGAGACCGCTCTAACCTGGGTGACAACTTAAAACCAGACTAGCTCAGACCAGAAGAGCAGGGCACCAGATTCACCCTGGATGCAAGTGGCAGGAACTGGTGCAGGGCAGCTCCGGATTTGCAATGTATGCCGGCTGCACAATGGGCCTTTAAAGATGGCACCTGCACCAGGGACACTGGTCAATTCTTGGAGATCTGTTGAGTGGAGATCTTTTCTGCGAACATGGTGTGGTAAACCTGGGTTGAAATCAGACATGACACCATCGTAAAGGGAACGGCAACCATTGCTGTGAATTTGGTGAGACTCAGCGAGAAACTAACTCAGTGTCTTAATGCAAATTGCTCCACCAAAATGAATGTGACTTGCCCTTAACCAGAAAACTATAAAATTTAGGCCATAGATTTTTAAGTTTTGTTTCACAAGCGACAGAAAGTGTAAATTCCAGTGGTGGTTTTCATCTTGCTTTATTCATTCAAAGCAAGGTACCCGTTACATTTTAAGAACTTTCTGGAAGCGTGTTTGGCTATGAGTTGATCATTTGCCTGTGAAGCAATCACAAGAGGTCACCTGACTCTCGGTGGCCATTTTGGATCAAGGTAAATTGTCATATTCTGTGGCTGTGCCTTTATTTTTAAATTTTAAGCATGCCCATCGCTTCCAGATGGTGGCTGGCACAAGATTAACATACGATGAACAGCTGAGGATCCTGGGATTGTATTCATTAGAGTTTAGAAGGTTGAGGGGAGATCTAATAGAAACTTACAAGATAATGCATGGCTTAGAAAGGGTGGACGCTGGGAAGTTGTTTCCGTTAGATGGGGATACTAGGACCCGTGGGCACAGCCTTAGAATTAGAGGGGGTCAATTTAGAACGGAAATGAGGAGACATTTCTTCAGCCAGAGAGTGGTGGGCCTGTGGAATTCATTGCCACGGAGCGCAGTGGAGGCCGGGACGTTGAATGTCTTCAAGGCAGAGATTGATAAATTCTTGATCTCGCAAGGAATCAAGGGCTATGGGGAGAGTGTGTGTAAGTGGAGTTGAAATGCCCATCAGCCATGATTAAATGGCGGAGTGGACTCGATGGGCCGAATGGCCTTACTTCCACTCCTATGTCTTATGGTCTTATGGTCTAAGATGCAAGCATGGCAAGTGCCAAGAAGCTTCAAACTTGAAGTCTGGTAGAATGCTACCAGAGAACAGAGGAAGTTACTAGGCTTGTTCTGCTGTGAGTAGGCAGTTAAGTCACTCATCTGAACCTACAAAAGCAGGCTAAAAAATGCACAGTTTAAACTGTTAGTAGAACTGAGGCGCATTGTCATATTACATAGGATGTACAGCACAGCAACAAGCCTTCCAACACAGTCTGTCCAACAAGGTATTCCAAAGGAGACTCCTCTCATCTAAATTTAACATTGTCACAATTTTATTACATTTTATTTATTGTTTATAATCCCCGTAAATGCATCTGTATGGTTTGCCCCAACCACTTCATGGTTGCAAGTCCGGCATTCTTACTGCTGTTTGGGTGAAGAAGTCATTTATTATGTTCAAAGAGTAAGGGAGGTGATTAAAACACAGTGTGTCAAAGGCCTTCACTTTCTCAGTATGATCCCGTACTAGCTCATAAAATTTGTGTGTGGTATAATTTTTTGTTTTATTTTGAGCAAAAGCATTTCGTTATGAAATGGTATCCTTTCATCAGTAAAATGATCGCTTCTTCTAAAAAAACATTGCCCACTTGCTATGATGTGAGGTGGTTTCCACGCAAGCCTGTCTGTTGTAATCATTTTTCAGCACAACGTGGAGAAAAGAGAGTTCAACTCCCATGGTGGCCTTCTTGCACCATCCACATAGTCATAAAGCCAGGGAAGAGGAGTGTCACTTTGGGATGGGAGAGGTTATTTATGGCACATAAACACACAACCCATTTGCAATGTATAAAGTGGGACATGAATATCTGTCGACGAATCTTCTGCGTGAATTTAGACACTGAAGCTGTTTGTGCTGGCCTGTCTCCAACTATGTAACCTAAAACATCTTGTTTTGATCAAATGCGAGATAAGGATTATCTTAATATATTGAAATCTCAAACCAGTTTCACTTTGATCATCTTCAAATTAATGATCGTCAGGATTCATATCTGACCTGTACATTTAATGTTATCACAGAATTACGTTCTGACCAGAAAATGACACGACTTTCGGCGATGTTTTTTCCTTGCAATACAACCCTTCATTGAGAAAACCGCAGGATTACTAGACCAGATAGGGTATTTTCTGGGGGCAGTGCCAATTACATTTCAGTGTAACTGTAGGTTTAAACTCTCTGGTGTGTTCAAGTCATTTTCCTGCCCTTGTTTTCTCAGATGCACCATGACATCTTTGGAATGTGAAGGGTTTGGACATTTAGTACTGTTGATGGACCGGAAAAATGGCAAATCCATTCTGGGTTTGGATTTATTTGGAACTAATTGAAAATCTTTGCCCTGCTCCCCATCGTGTACCAATTAGGAAAATAAACAAAAGTTATTTTTTTTGACCTGATTTACTGTCATCATTTGACCATGAATGTGGTAATGGCATATCATTGATGATTACAAGCATCCAGGCTAGCCCATAATTTAAACCTCATCTCCCACTCTCTGAATGCACTGGTTATACCGAGGAAAAAGCAACAAAGCTTCTCTGACTTTGTTGGAAACTTGAGGTCCTTGGATTGGATTTCCTCTGGTCTCATTGAAAACTGGGCCTTAGCAAGGTATGTTAGAAATCCAGCACCTGGGAGCAAAGGCCTGGGATTTAGTTTATTGTTTCAGCTATCAAATGCAGCAAACGTGGGCAGTGGCTAACTTCTGCTATATAGGAAGAGCTTGGGTTTTCTCAAACACCTGTCAAGGCCGCGATAGAGGCAATATTTGCTTGATAGGATACTTTAAAGGCCTGATTAGAACTAACTCCTGTGTGGCTTGGCTTCAGAACAATGAAGACTATCCCATGTGGAGTTTCTGATTACATATCAGAGTCCACAGCAAGTAATTAATCGGTAACTCATTATCTGCAAAATATTCCAGGACCGAACATATAGCATGCATAGAACAGAAGGGAGCATATTAGCACATCCTGTTTTGAACTCTTCGAAAAGGATCCAATGACAAATGTCAAAATAAGGGAAAGGAAATACATAGAAATACTAGATGTGTGAAAGGTTTGTCCTATACAAGAAATGCACACTATGGTCATGAACATGCAAGTCATGTGACATGGATAGCTCTGTTTTTACTAGCAGAAATTGGAAGCACCAATTTGTTATTTTTAATTAAAGTTGTGGGTAAGTTTAATTTCACACTGATTACGAGCAAACCTGAACAATGAAGTGATTAATGTGCAGGCCTCAATCATATCTGTCACTATGACATTGGTCTCTTTCACCCTCTGCCTGGAGAAGGCTGGCATCCAGTGACTGACCTCTGCATCCGACCTTTCCCAAATGGAAATGTTTGAAAGGGTTCAATATGTTCAGCAAACAAGAAAATTTAAACCTCGAAACTGGAGCACTTCTGACTTAGTCTGTACACATTATATTGAAAGAAAAGGATTTATAATTGCCATGATCACCCTGTTCCAATGTGGTTTGTAGATAAAAGAGTATTGTCACTGCTGCAGTGTAAGAAGCCGGTGTGGACATAGAAAATTCCCACAAAAAACATGTGATAATGACTAGAGAATCTGTTTTGTGATGTTGATTGCAGGATAAGTAATTTTCAGGATGCCCTGTTCTTCCAAATTACACCCTGCATTCCTGTACATGCACTTGAGTATGAATCACATTTTGTCTAAAAGACAACACCTCTGCGAGTGCAGTGTTCCTTCAGTACTGCATGGGAATGTCGGTCTCAATTATTGTCCAAAAGTATCCCAGCTGACTTCCTTTAAAGATATTTGGGCCATGCTGTGCATCAACGAAAAGTCTAAAGTAACTTTTTAAAAGTTTAGGCTTGCTCAAAATGCTGGGAACTCCAGTCCACATCTTGTCTGTTCTTTGCATTAACCAGTTGCTGATATTTGGATCACTGCTGCTTTATTGAACTTGACACAACTACTTGTACAAAGATTTATCAGTTGCTGGTCATTAGGTTACAGCTTTTCCTTACACAAGGTTCAAAAGCAAGTATTTCTCACTTTCTGAGGCAATGCAGGGCCTGTGACTGATTACAGCTGTAGTCACTGTTACAAAAGTTGAACTTTTTAAGTATTTTATGGCAATCCTTATGGCACAGCCAGCCAGATACTGTTGTTCCCTGCTGGGACTTCGGGGATTGTTTCAATGCTCAGTTTTCACTCATAAAACATGTCTTTGATGACCACAGAACCAGTTTTATTTCTAATAAAGTACACACAGTGACATACCACTTCTTTACATCTGGTGCTCAGTGGAATTAAAATTGTCACTTGGACTGAGAACAAAGAAGTGAAAGTATGGTGTAAGTCCACCAAAACATATTAAATCCAGAAGGTTAGGGCACGATTTGCATCCTTGGAAGTCTGCCTAAGTTTTAAAAAGCATATCTTGGAATGTTAGCATGTTTGTTTTCTGGTTACCTTTAACCCCATGCACACAATGATAATCTAATTCATTCTCTATTTGTCACCAGTTCTCTGCTGTTCCTCACCCAACAACATTCACAATGTCAGAGAGGCTTACAGAGATATTGGGACAAAAGCTGCAGAGACACTAAGTACAGTTCTGCAGATGCTGGGGCAAATTCTAAAGTGTCTGTGGGAATCCTCTCCCTATCTTACGTATGCACCAACATATGTACTTCACGTTGACACACTTCTTCAGTACTACATATAAACTCACTCATATTCAGATTCAGATTCAGACACCACTACACTGGTAACACGCTGGAAATTGACCCTGCTATTTTCGAGTCATTACAAAAGCTAAAGGTTGGATAAAAGTAGACAAAATTCGCTGTCCTTCAGACCCAGGTTAACAGAAAGCATGGGCAAGGTTTCTGTACGTAAGCAGATTATTATTCATTACAAACAAATAGATTCTAACTACAGATAAACAATTACGAATATAACAATTATTGATATATAACTCCACTAGATAAAATTTTAATCCTGTTTTAAACCTTCCCCCTAGCTATGCATGTGGACAAACAGACGTGGAAATAAAGGTGTTATGGATGCAGGAAGGATTGGGAAGTAGTTCGATTGCCCCTATCCAAAGTGTTTGCTCATCAGAATGCTGCTTCTCGATCTTCCTTCATCAGGGTCTGACACTTGTTTGCAAGAGGCACAGGGTGACTGGTTCACATCTATAACCGGTTCTGACTTATTCAATAAAAGTCACAGCCTACAGCAACTGATACGGGGAAATAGATAGACTGTCTTCAGGCTGGAGATGCTTCTTACTGCAGTGCAAAAACAGCTCCTTCCATTTCAGAGGCCTGACAGCTTCTCACAACATCCTCGTATTCCGGGGACAGAACTGATTTCAGATCAGCGATAGTGTGAGGAATAGGGTGATTATCCGCTACTTCTGAGGATTTGATGGTGGATTGTGTGTCAGATGATAGGGGGTCAGTGACGTGGGTAAAGTGGATCAGATTGTAGAGGGCGGTGAAGAGGTGGGGAATGTGAATAGGGGTCACTGAGGGGGGTAGGTGTGGATAGGGCTCAGTGAGGGGGGTAGCTGTGGATAAGCATCAGTGAGGGGTGTGTGGATAGGGATTAGTGAGGGGGTAAAATATGGATAGGGTTCAGTGAGGGGAGGAAGTGTGGATAGGGGTCAGTGGGAGGGTCGTGTGGATGGGGTGAGTGGGGAGGGGGTGTGGATAGGGATTAGTGAGGGGGGATTTGGATAGGGGTCAGTGAGAAGGTAAATGTGGATAAAGGTCAGTGAGAGGGGGTAGAATGTGGATGGGGGCAGTGAGGGGGGAGATGTGGAAAGAGGTCAGTGGAGGGTAAATGTGGATAAGGGTCAGTGAGAGGGGGTAGAATATGGATAGGGGGCAGTGAGGGGGGGATGTGGAAAGAGGTCAGTGAGAGGGTAAATGTGGATAAGGGTCAGTGAGAGGTGGTAGAATATGGATAGGGGTCAGTGAGGGCGGGGGGAAGTGTGGATGGGGTCAGTGGAGGGGGGATGTGGATCGGGGTCAGTGAGGTAGGGAATGTGGGTAGGGGTCAGTGAAGGGGAGGAGATGTGGAGTAGAATATTATTTTCTAAATTCAAGTATAAATCAGGTATAATACATGAAAATACCACATTTCCTGCACAATAGCGAAATTCCCAGTAATGTAGGAACATGTATATGTAAATCAGATCCTTGATGGTGTGGTGTCTTACCTCAGACAACAGACTTTAGTTTGCAAAGCAATGATTCTGCTTTCTCCATCTGGTGTTGTTAGGTCTGTTCTGTGTTTAATCACAATCTGATGAAGAAAAGGTTAATTGTATTTGCTTTGCTGCAGACCAGAACTCTCCCTGGTGTCCCAAGGTCAGTCACCCGTCCTCACAAACATGACCGCAAGCTTTCGAATGCTTATTCATCCTTGCAGAATTCGAAAGTGATGTCACAGCCACAGTATCAGCTCTGGGCAGCCTGGCGTTTTCTGTTCATTCATCAATCAAAACATTTTGCTTTGCTTTGTGTTGGGTTATTACATCATCTGTACAGCGCAGAAACAGGCCAGTCTGTTCCCTGGGTTTATGCAGCTTTCATTTTATTTTGAGAAATTACTGAAGGAAAGGATGATTTCCATGGTTACAATCTGTGAGCATTTTACTTTACGTCATGTGTGGCGTTCTAACTGAATGTTTGAGAGTGCAGTGGAGTCAGATTCAGTTGTGGCTTACAGAAGAAAATTGGATAAGCACCTGGAGAGAGAGATTATAGGCCTGTAGGGAAATCAGTGTGTGGGATTAGCTAAATTGTTGTTGCAGAGAGTTGGCATGGTTCAGCTGGCTGAATGGCCTTATTTTGTTTTATAAACATTCTGTTGATCTGTTGGAGATTCAGGACAACAGGCAATTGGACTGGCAGTCATGAATAGTCCAAGTGTGTGCTGAAGGGTTTGAGAACAGCAGGCACCGTAGCAATGGTTTAAGGGGTGATGCACATGGACAGTTAGACGTAGGAAGTTGTCTGATGCAGTCTCCAGGATTTTATCCAACGAGAGCTGCCAGTGTTGGAGTAACCGAAAAGCCTGTGGTATGACCAAAAGACCACCAGGATCACAGTTATTTTGCTTTCTCTCTGGATTCTCTTCTTTGTTCGTCTGAAAGCTTCAGTCCCTCAGGAGACAGGAGGAGGCGTGTTCCACAGGAGGCTAACCATTTGACCCAGACAGCTGGCATTGAGGTTCGGAGTATGGAAAGTGTCACACTGGTCATAGTCCGGTCCACCCAGTGTTGATACTTACAGCACTGAGTGGGCAATGTGGTTTCTGAATGGCAACAAACAGTAGGGACCCTGACTGGTTTTCTTAAAACCAGCTGAGGATCAGCATTACATCCATTTCTGTCAACCCAAGTGATCTCAGTTATCTCCAAATCACTGAATTGTTACTGCACTGAAGGAGGCCATTCAGCCCCACTTGTGGCCGCATGACTCTTCAAATGGGCATCAAACCCCAATGCCGAACTCCTGCCTTTTTCCCATGGCCTTGCACACGATTTCTATGCACAGACTGAGCCTAAGTTGCCACGAATCCATATTGTTTTGCTGATTCACTGGAGGCACCTAAACAGCTTAACGTGCCACAGCTCCATCCAGAACCTCAGCGTAGTCATTAACAGAAACTCCAGCTTTACTTGGAAGCCCCAGGTAACTGCGAAATAGCTCAGGTCAAATGCAATATTACCAAGTGTTAGTAATACAAGCATCAGCCGCGGTCCCTCTAAGTCATGCAGTTGTGGCTTCATGTTCCTCTTCAGCTACTTGAGGATGCATTCTCGGCTGCACTCTTCCAATATCTGGCACTGAGTGAGCCCCCATGCCTTCAGTGGTGCCATCTGTTGGATGAAATGTTAAAACAAGGAGCCACCCCAACTCCCAGCTGAACATAACAGATACAGTACAAAAGAGCTGGGGAGTTCTCCCAATGTCCCAGCTAATATTTATCCGCAATCAGCATCCTTCAAATGATTACCTATGTCTTATCACATTGTGGTTTTGGGAGCTTGCTGTGTGCAGATTTGCTGATCTTGTTCTGTACATTGCGACTGTGACTACACTTCAACAGGATTTAATTGGTTGCAAAGCACATTGGGATGTCCTGAGGTTGTGAAATGTGTTACATAAATGCGTGTTCTTTCTATCGATCATTCTTTTCGTAATGTCTGTAATATCATAAATCCAATTCATCCTAAGTCTGTGATAAGGTAATTGCCATGTATGTGCTGTGTGTCTGTTTATGAAGGTAACCTAACCTACAGTTAATTAGAAATATGATATTGCTTGGTCTTCGCATTAGAGCTTACTGAAATCAGCAGCGAGACCATTTAAACCGAGACCACAAACCCTTGGGTTGAAGAGAATTTATTAACATAAGAGAATATTGATCCCATGGATACCAAATAGTTTGACTGAGCCAGGTTATACAAAAGCTCGAGGGTCACTGTGGACCAGCTACTATAGCAAAGCCATCTGTGTGTATGGATGGGACAGATGACAGAGGCCAACAGCTGGTTTGAATTCAGACAACATGCAGGTGAACTTCAAAGGCATGGCTTAAAAGAGGGTAGCATTTTAAACGAATACCATAATTGTGGCTCTTCCTACAGCAATATCAAGTAATCCCTGTGGCTCTGTCAATGCTTTTCGCTTACTCAGTAGGTAGGTAGCTTTTATTTTCATTTTTCTTAATGCATTGCAGCCCCTCTGGTTCCAAATGAAATTAACGCAGTGAAATTAAATGTCCCAATTTTTTTTCTCTCTCCCTCCAGACAGAACTGTATTGAGATGATTGTCAGGGTTTAACTGATGTGTAAGGCTGCAGTGCACTACATTACAGAATATTAATTAGTCTTGCGCATGGAAGCATTTACCCTTTGAATAGAAAGTGCCCTGTGCAGCTTTGAAAGTACACCTGCTCCTGATCATTTGACATCTACAGAGTGAATCATTGGGTCCATGTTCTATAAGGTGATCTTTCTGAAATTGTATGGGGAAAATGTTTGTTATCAAGGAAAATCTGACCAAAAATGTCACTGTCCAGCACTCGATTTGTTGACTTACAGAATGGTTAGAGCACGAAAGGAGGATTTTTGGAACATTGAACCTGTTGTTCGGCTTTCTGCTAGAACAGTTAAGCTAGTCCTACTCCCCTACTCTCTGTCTCTCCGAAACACAAAGAGTTTTTACTTTCAGATTCTCATCAAATTCCCTTTTGACAGTCACAATTGATTTTGACTCCAGTGCACTCTCAGCTAGTGCATTCCAGATCCTAACCACTTGCCCACCTGTCACCTTTGATTCTTTTTGCCAATCACCTTAAATTGATGACCTCTGGTTCACAATGCTTTGACCAATGGAACAGTTTCTCTTCTCTTCTCCTACTCTGTCTAGACCAGTCATGATTTGAATATTGCTATCAGTCTCCTCTCAGAAAAATAGTTGCGGTCTGCACAATGTAACGAGTGTCACTGAGCCCGACAGCCAATGAGGTGTTACTATATAGGACTCATTACACCCACTGCCACCATAGCTGGATCAGTAAGTTTGAACAGTCTCATGTTCTCACAAATGGGTAATAACCAGTAATTATTAATAGTAGCCTTTTGAACAAGAGCTGATCGCCCCTAGATGTGAGGTCATTTGTGTCTGACATCCTCAACATAACCCAGGTACACAACAGTGAAATGGCCATTAACCAGAGTTTGGGCTGATGTTCAATAGCTCGCTTTTCTGTCCCAGGACTGAAATTAGAATCTTTCCCCTTCTGAGTGTTGGAAGATCGTTCATATGTGACATCATAACTGAGCCCAGTCCTGTACAGACCTGACACTACCATGTTATACTTCCAGCTGGTGTCACTAGGTTGAAAGTATTGGGAACCTGGCTAGTTCTTTCCTCTGTGACCCAGAACACGAAGGGAGAATGCAGCAAAGATGAACAGAAATCAAATTTGGCACCTTGCTGGTTCTTTATATCTCCATGTTACAATGGGTTATACTACCTCCACTGATTGAACAGTCAGAGAGACAACATTCTTGTGATGATGGCCTGGTTAACGGCCAACAGTGGTGAATGTAGATGCTCAGAGGTGTAGCTGAGTCTAATACAATCTTGCTCAAGCTGCGTTGGTAACTGATCAGGTCTGACAGTTCCAATACGTTACCTCCTATTGCTCACCATTAATCTAGTGACATGCCCTTCCTGATAATACATCTTTCTAATGCTCATCGAGAAGCAAACTGTTCACTATCTGATAGAACAATGCTCAGCTTCACTGTAGCAGCTTTCGAGACAACTCCAATGTTATTGTCACAAATGAGAGAATTTTTCAAAATGTTTTTAATAACCTGATAATTTGTGAAGACTTTGGGAGAATCTTGGAATGCTTGGCAAAAACCCTAATGATAGCCTACTGGAGCGAAAAGCAGCTTTGCTTTGGCTACATTGGCAAAAGTGTTCAACGTGACCTGTGGTGATATTTTAACAGCTGTTTATACATGATTGATCAGTGTTCGTGCTGCATTTTTAGGAGTTATGTGTCGCAAGAACGTTCTGGACCGTACGCCAAAACTGATAGTTTATAATCAGAGACCAGTTTGAAAGATGAAAATGTTTTCATGTATAGTCTGCCCTTCTGCAACTGGCCAGAAACAGTACATAGAACATAGAACATTACAGCACAGTACAGGCTCTTCGGCCCTCGATGTTGCGCCAACCTGTGAAACCGATCTAATTATTATGTTGCCAAGAGACTGGGCACCTTTAAGTTCATTAAGCAGAGCACATTGCTGGGGGGGACAGATCATGTGTTAAAGTGTCAGCGGCTGCTGCTGACTCCTCACTGTACAGTAACACAGTTATTGATTGGTTAGAATTTTCCTAACTCCCCTTACAATTACATGTTATATTTTCTAATTGTTCTGTTCTCCCTTACTCTCTAAAAAGTTCATTCCTCCAGTTGTTTCCAGTTCCTTGGGGACTGTGAACAACCTGTGACAATGAATCCCTTACTCAGACGTACAGATTGATAGCAAGCATTGCCATGCCTTTGGGTCAGGCGAAACAGCACAGCCAAATCCAGTCTCCTCCTTTCTCAAGATGCTTGGAGATGGCCATCCTGCATAGTTTGGTGCAGGGGTATAAGCTGTGGTCTGGCTCTCCATTCAATATTATGTTATACCTTGGTATGCTAGCTGTAGATACTTGCTCCCCAGCATTGACAAGAACAGGCAACACAAGGAAAATGGTGTCCTCGTACATTGCAGGGCAAATTGTATAACCTTGTACAAGGGTGTCAGTTTTTGTTGCCAGCTGTCCAGGATTATCCTCAGCCTCGAGGAACTGAAGAATCAGCTCCGGCTATGAGGAATTGCAGGAGAAATGTCACAGAGGCATTTAACAAAACTTTCATTTTCCTTAAACACTTCTGCCAAATGGTTATCAAAATATTGGAGTTAAGGGGAAAAGAAGACTGTTCCATTAGCAATCAACATGAATCATTTTTTTCATTCATTCACTGGCTGAGCTAACGTTTATTGCGTATTGCTGAGAAGGTGGTGGTGAGTTGCCTTCCTGAACTGTTGCAGTCCATGTGCTGTAGGTTGACCCACCATGCTGCTAGGGATGCAGCTCCAGGATTTGACCTAGGGACACAGAGGCGATAGACTTCCAAGTGAGTGGTTTGGAGAGGAACTTGCAGGTGGTGGTGTTCCCATGTATCTGCTGCTCTTTTCTTTCTCAGGCGTAGTGATCGCAGGTTTGGAAGGTGCTGATGAAGGAGCCTTGTGAGTTGGTGCATTGCATCTTGTCGACAGTTGAGCAGCAAGCAGCGTTTGCTCGGTTTGAAGTTGTGGTAAGACCTTGCACCTGGAACGTGAGCCATTGGCAGGGGTGTGGGCCAGTTGGCAGATAAAGGTTTTGCTGTAAAGCCTCCAGCAATACACTCAGTGTCAGAGAACTGAGCTGTAATACTTGAAACTGTTAATTGAATACTTCCCTCTTCTCTTTTCTATCAACCCATTCCTACTTTGATGCATAGATACATCCAGTACCATAGAGGATTTGATGACCCATGAGATGCAGGGGTCTGGAGTAGTGGCTAGTGGGGCAAGTCAGTGGGATATTGAATCCGGACAGACCTCCTTGCTGTTTCTCAATCTTGAAAATGACTCGTGATCTGAGAGCAGTTGTTTGGGCACACTGTGTCAGATGTCACTTCTATTTGCCATTGGTTGTCCCTGACGGTATGCTGGGATGAACCATTGCACATCCAGCAGTCTAGGCCAAATGTTCTGGAAATTTCTCCCTTGTGTTCTCCACCTCCTTCCTTTTAAGATCAGTCTCACCAGGCTTTTGGTTCCCACTCCTAATGTCTCCTACTTTGGTTCACATCCATGTTCATCTAATTATATGTCCATAGTGCGACATTTTCTACCTTAAAAACTTGTATAAATGCAAATTGTGGTTAGGTGATGGGCAAAGATACAAACATCACTTGTTGGCTTATTTTATAAATATGATATCAGGATTTCCATGTTCTTCCTCAAAAATGATGTGAAGGGCTCTTTTACCTCTGATCGATGAGTGACCCCACTATTTCTCATCTTGTCTCCTAGTTCTAGATTCCTCTCATGAGGAAATAACCTCTCAGCTTCTGTCCTCTCAGAATTGTACATGTTTCAATAAGATTGATCACCTCTAATTTATATAAACTCCAATGAGTAAAGGCCTAACCTGCTGAACATTTCTCCATCAGAAAACACTTTCATCCCTGGATTCAACCAAGGGAACCTTCTCTGAACTGTTTCCATTGCAGGTCTATCCTTTCCCCAGTTTGAAGACTACACGATATACAGTACTATAGGTGCAGGCTCACCAGCCCCCTGTACAGTTGTAACAAGATTTTTTTCCTTGTAGTCTCCATTCTGCCTTGCAGTAAAGTCCAAAATTTCATTTGCCTTCTTAGTTACTTGCTGTACCTGCACGCTAACTTCTTAAAAGTCATGTACAAGATTGCCTCAGATCCCTTTGTACAGGAGAATTCTGCAGTCTCTCTTAATTTAAGCAGTATTCTGTTCTTCTTGCCAAAGTCAGTAACCTCAAAGTTTCCCACATTATATGTCATCTTCCAAAATTTTGCATACTCATTTAACCTACTTGCCTAAACATTCCTAACCATTCTTAACCTTTGTCGACTCTTTGTATCATTCTCACAATCCTTCACACTGGTCTTTATATTATCAGCAAATTTGGCTACAATACAGTCAGTCCCTTCATCCAAATCAATATTAAGATCATTTATAGTTGACCCCCCCCGCCCCCGCAACACCAATCCCTGTGGCACTTCCAACTGTTCCGATAGGAGAGGCGATGCCCTGTTAATCCAGGGACCTAAATAATGTTCTGGGGACCCAGGTTCGAATTCCACCATGGCACATGGTGGAATTTGAATTCAATAAATATCTGGGCTTAACAATCTATTGATGACCATTAATCCATTGTTGATTGTTGGAAAAACCCATCTGGTTTGCTAATGCCCTTTAAGGGAAGGAAATCTGCCAACCTTACCTGGTCTGAACTACATGTCACTCCAGACCTGCAACAATGTGGTTGACTCTTTACTGCCCTCTGGGCAGTTAAAGATGGGCAAATAATGCTGCTTAGCCAGTGATGCCCTCATCCTTTGAATGAATAACGGAAAAAAAAGTTACAATTTGCTAGCTTGAAATGATTCATTTATCCTGATCCTTTCTCTCCTGTCTGTTACCCAGTCCTTTCTCCATGCTGCTAAATCACCTCCAACACCATGAACTGGATTATAGACTGATGGAGTGCTTCCTGCATTCCAGTATAAATGTCAGGGGCAAGCCCACATCCCATTAGCCAGCTCTGCCTGCTTTCATTATTCTGGTCAATGGCACTTTGATTACCACGAGCTCAGGCTAGTGCTAATCAAAGGGACGGAGCAAGGATGGGCTATAAATTCTGGCATGGCCAGTAATGCCCAGATCCAATGTACAAACAACAGAAACTGCTGTCCATCTCCATTATCAAAAGTCTTTTGGAAGTCCAAATATAGTACATTGACTGGTGCCCCCTTTTCAAACCAGAATCCATAAATTTGTCAAACGTGATAAATTTGTTAAACCGCCTTTTCCCTCTCATAAAACCCATGTTGACTGCATGATCACATTGTGATTTAATGTCCTGCTGCCAATCTCATTTATAATGGATTCTGGCATTTTCCAAACAACAGATGTCAACTGAGTTGGTCTACACTTCCAGTCTTCTGTCTCCCTCTTTTTAATAGTGCTGTTGTGTTTGTGGCTTAGCTATGTCTTGGTATTTTTCTGGAATCCAGGGAAGTTTGGAAGATAACAGCCGATGCATCCAAGCTCCTCCTTACAAGACCCAAAGGTACTTTTTTGGAATCAGTGAGAATGATGTGAAGTAACAGTACACCATTGAGTCGGCGGGTCTCAAGCCTTTTACTTTGTGGAAGAGGAGGTCACATCATAGTCAGGGGACATGGGTTTAATTAAGTGTCAGTGTAGCCAAGATCAGAAAGAGCAGCTGAAACCTGTCCTCCTCCTCTAAGCAGTTTGCTGTTCAATTTCAACGATCTTTCTGGAATGGTCAGCAAACATAACGTGATTTGCATGTCCTCCTGCTGCTTGACAGCTGATGTGCACAGGAACTTTATTCATAGCCTGTGCTTCAGGTTGATTTAGCCATTGATTTCTTCTGCAGCAGATTTTGTGTGTGAAGTTAAGCCCAACAGAGAAATATTTGAAAGTAATTGATACTGTTCTGTGCAAAGAAAAGATGATTGTAAATGCAACTTGAGTTTCAGTACAGAGATGAACCCAGGTTGTGACTTCATGCAATATCTGACTGTAATATGAAGCAGGATGACTTTACAAGCTTTGCATGTCTAAGCAGAGATTTGCTATTCTTTGATTGTATTTCGTGTTTTTTGTCAATTCAGATCATATTAATATTTCAGGTCATTCTCCTGCCTAAGAATCGTGAGGCTTGCAGTCTGAATAAGAAACATAAAGAGTTGCCAAGGCTTCATGGACTAGATAAGGAACATTGGATTCATGTCAGCAATTATTTCATTTTGTGGCTTTAAGAAGTTCACGTCCTTGTGAAAACACACGTGATAAGAGACAAGAGGTGCTGGAATGTACAATGCACCTCCTTGCTGGGTCTGGAATGAAGTTTGCTGAGTGTCTCAGGTTTTATTTCCAGTGAATGTTACAAGTATGCGCACAGTCCTTTTAACACCTTGTGACATCCTCGATTACTTTACAGCCATCAAACATCAATGCAGTAAGAATCAGATGGTTGCGGGAGAAATATAGACCATACCAGAGAGTGACTTACTATTTTTAAGAATATTTTTCCCCGCACCCATCTGAAAGGGCAGGAGTCTTAATATCTGCTCTGAGATGATTGTGCCTCTGACAATGTAGCACTCCTTTAGCAGCAACTTGCATGAAGTGGGACTTGAACCCCCAATCTTCTGGCTTAAAAGGCAAGTGTCCTACCAGCTGAGCCATAATTGATCCATAAGTAGTTCATTGTTAAGCATGATGAACTTTGAAGTTCCTGTTTCTGAAAATTTATGATCCGGTGAACTCCCCTCAGAGTACCTTGTCAATGATATTGATGTGTATGATGGTCTGCAGCTCAGAGAGACTGTGAAGCCCCATCTAGTGGCTGAAGTGTGCATCTGAAGGTGTGACTGTTATAGAAAGGGGTCTCCCAGAAACAGAGATAACAAGCATGGGGCTGGATGAACACAGCAGGTCAAGCAGCATCATAGGAGCAGGAAAACTTGACGTTTCGGGCCTAAACCCTTCATCAGAAAACCCAGAAACAGAGTATAGGTAACAAGCTTAACTTTTTATAGATGAGGAATGAAACACACATCATTCAAGAGGAACGCTACATGCCACAACAAGGAAAACAATTAGAACAAAACTGTAGCTTTCAGAATTTAGACAGATTCTCCAGGGGGAGAGCCCTGTACATTTTCTTTTGTGTCTACACTGTTAGAACGTTGATGTGTTGCTTTGAATGATGACAGCATTGCAATAATTTTGAAACTTTCAAGGTAGATTATGCAGCTTTACAGTTAGGGTTGGCGTTCTGCACGTTGGACACTTCTTTAGGCTCTTTAAGTGCAAACAAGAAAGTCGATTCTCACAGGGATAGGAAGCTTTGTTACAAAGTTTCTCTCCGGAAAGAATAGCTCAACTATTTTTGCTTATAGACCTGTCATGAGGTTATTAGCGGGGAGAGATTAACTGTATTTTGGAGATTTTCTTTCTTGAACACAGCAGGAAGCCTTTGCTTAAATTGTTCTCCTCATACTGCTGTATTATGACCAACATTAAAATCGATCGAAGAGAATGAAACATAAATTAAAAATTACAAATGATTTTCATCCATTTTTTGCTCATCTCTGAAGGAAGAAATGTGCATGTTTTAATGAATTAGCAGCTGTTTATAGCAATAACAGGATGGTATATCTGCTTGCTGCATGCTTTTCCCACTTATTAACCCATTCTCACTTTGTCTCCTGCCTCTCTCCCTCTGTCTGTCCCCCTGTGATATTGAGATGAATTACAAGACTGCAGATCATGAATTATGGTTTGGTTATCCCATGTTCATCGCTATTTCTAAGAAATTGGTTTAATAGAATTTGAAACATACGCAACTGATACCTCACTCAACAAAACAGTGATAGATGGACAGTGTGCAATGCCAGCATGGTCTGTTGTCTTATCTGGGCAGTCGGTTGTTGTAATCTGGAACTCACTGCATGTAAAGGTGGTGAGAACACATTCAAAACGAATTGGATATGGAAGGAAAATTGGATGGCCGGGGGAAAGGTGGGATTGATTGGATTGAAAACAACAAATGCTGGAGATCGAGGTGGGTCAGACAGCATCTATGCAGAGAGAGCGTTTTCAAGATTCTTAAACGTCTTCCTTTAAAAAAACGCACAACCTAACTGAAAGAGAGAGACAGGAATAGTTTTGTTTAAAACTGAGCTGTCTGCTTGCTGCGTCTGAACATGTTCCAGATCTGAGTTAGAAAGGGAATCAGAAGTTTTAAAGGTGCTGCATCATTGCATGCATCAACAAATCTCCAATACAATGTGTGAAAACGGCTTTGTAATAATTTGTATTAACCATTAGCGGCAGTAGTCTTTAGATAAACCCATGGGATATAGCAACCAGAATTTGAAATGATCAGCTTCAGGCTCACTGGCTTGCTTTTGTATTCATAAGCTGTTGTTATATTGCAGACATTGGCAGTTCCAGTAAGCTCAGACCTCACAATGCTGGTTGTAGGCTGAAGATAATGTTGCTGCAGTAAGTTATGTGCTTAGTAAGTGTTCCGAATAAGTGGCAACAGTTCAATCTTTGGTTTGCAGTCAGTTCACAAGACCCATGGAGATGGATACTGCTGGCCCAGCTCTGTGAAATACTGAATCATTTTCTGAAGTAATTTTCAATGTGGTGTTGGGCGCGTTATTCTAGCGCTACTGTATACCCTTGTTTTAGAAAGTGTGCAATTTGCAATTAAATTGCTGGATCCGAAATGGGGCGAGTTTCTTTATATGGGAGAGTGGGGGAAAGAGGGCTCCATTGCAATTTTCCAGGTGCCTCATGTTGAAATTATTCACTGATCCCAGCATTTGGCAAAACAAGGTTCCAGTAGCTCCAACCGGCTGTGAAGAGCCAACAGGGCAGCCCTGGTTTTGGATTCAAACCCCCAGTCACCAGACTGGAAGTGTATAAACTCTCTAGTGCACTACTGAGAAAGTGCTGAACATTTGAAGGCCCCTTCTTCTGAACTAAATGTTAAATCTCCTGACTGACCAATGTTTAATCCCCAATCTACACCTAATACAGATAATCTGGTCATTTCTTTCATTGCTATCTTGGGACAAATTGGTTGCATTTTTCCCCTCATTACAGCAAAGACGTTTGCAAAATATTTCAGTGACCGTAAAGTACTTTGGCTCAACCTGAGATTGTGAAAGATAGTCTGTAAACACGAGTCCTACTACTTTCCAATTCTGCCTGGGGTTTCCCCAGTATGAAATCTGTGCTGCTTACAGAAGTTAGTTTTCTGTAGCAATGAAGTCAATCCAGGTGTGGTTGAGAAAATTCCAGGGTTTGGTGAGAAGGCAGTGGCCACACTTTTACATAAAAATAACAAAATAGTGAGCTCATTGACGCCACTGTGTTCCACTGGCAGTTCTTTAACATTGTTAATTTCATACACACATTAGAACAGCTTCTTATCACCATCTTGGTTTGTGGTTTTCTTGCTGTTCGCCAGTTTATCTGATGTCGCACAATTAAGTTGTTAGGTTGGTATGTTTAAGGAGAGATCGGAGCAGATTTTTCAATTTAGTTTTACAAATAGCTATAAATGAATTCGACTCAAAGGACATAAATATGCAGTGATATGTGTTCTTCTTCAACTTTCCACTTGTCCTCATCTCCCAAAGATGCTGTGTAAAGCTAAAGTTGCTGCAATTTGCCGGATTGTAAGGCTGCTCCCTGATTAGAGAGAGATAACTGGTCACCATGCCTTAGGTGAGGGGAGAGGTCAGAAAAGTAAACTCTTTAGGATAAGTTGAGCCACTGGAGATGGGTGAGGGGCAGGGAATTGAACCTACAATGGCCAGTGTTACTCTGTATCAGAGACCAGCTGGTCAGCCAACTGTGCTATCCAGCTCCCTGATGTTGAGTAGCGTTTCTAGATTCTGATTACCCTTTATCCAAGTGATCATTGTTCCTAACGGTGCCTTGGGACTATGAATGACATATAGACATTTGACTGCAGAGGATCCCATAGCTGAGTGCCAATGTGGCACCAGCTACATTTCTCCTGATCTGGGCAGGGGTTACAGCTTTAATGTAGCTCCATTGACTGTTCTGTCCTAGGTACACTGAAGCCAGTGATGGTCCCACTGTTCAGCAGTGAATAATTCCACCCTTGTTTCATGAATTGCTCTCATTACTTTACAAACAAGGAACAAGGATGTTAAAAATAGAAGCTCCTGGAAACACTCCACAGGTTTGGCAGCACTTGTGGAGAGAGAAACAGAGCTAACGTTTCAGTTAGATGGCTGTTAATCCTTAACAAAAAAAGTTCAAAACGTGATCGGAAGGTGAAAGAAGAACAAAAAGGAAGGTCTGTGACTAGAGTGGGAAACCTAAGCTTATGATATTGCACAGGTACCTCAGCAGGTGAAACCAGGGTCAGTTTCAATGTTGGCTAGTCGCTATTCAGTAGTTGCAGCTTGGTCAACCATTAACTGTAGTGCAAAGTCAATAGGGTGTAAGAAACCGTTGACCTGTTTCCATCCATTTTCTGTCACAGGTAACATTGCATTTTACCCCCAAGTTGTAATTTGGAGGCTGTAACCCCTAGAAACTTGAACACAGAATGCACTGCATAACTTAACTTCAGTACCATCCACAAAATTTCTTGAGCAGAAACAGAACTTATGGTAAATTACATAAACAATTTCACTAGGCCTTAGCATCGTTTACCTACCCACTGCCAAGATCCACTGATTCCTGCTGATGAATTTACATGACTGAGAGATGCAGACAAGGTAAAGCTTAACACTGAAGAGCTTTGAATTGAGTATTCCATGACTTTGAATTGGGAGAGGCAATAAATAGAAGCACATTTTAAATTTGAAACATCGTGGAATTCTAGAGCACAGAAGATGGCCATTCAGTTCATCACGCCATTGACTGGTCCTCGAAAATACTGTCCAGTTAATCCCTGCTCCTTCCACAATGCCCAGCAAAATTTTGACCTTATTCAATTCTGTTTGGGAAGTTAGCATTCAATCTGCTGTCACTGGCTTTCAGATAATGTGTTCTGGGCCATTGCAACTTACTGTACAAAACTCTTACACCTCCAGAAGAAGAGAAGATGAGAGACAATCATGCGGTTCTAGAGTTTTATCTCTTGGCTAATATATATTTACTCACAATCACTGTTTTTTACTTGAATTGAAAATGGAAAATAGTTTATACTGCTCAGGAAGAGGTATTAATCAATTTTTTCTACTCCCTCACATAGCACTATTGGGAGAGCTTTGGTGATCAAAATGTATCTTCCAATTGAGGCTCTAATTATAACTTGAAAGGGATCAAGCAACTCTTTGAGAATTACATTTGAAAGTTGTTACGGTTACCAGGTTACCGATGACTTCTGGTTATGCATGGTAATGGCATTCTGTGAACACTAATAGGACGGAGGTAGTCGGGCCATCTTATTTGTGCTGAAATTGTGTTTGTTAACGCACACAATCTATTTCTGCCTTTTCCCTATTATTCTGTTGGAATGATTGAAGACTCCAATTGGCAGCTTTCTGCAGTAAATGTCGAGGTGACACTGCTTTTCGAATGTGTGTGAAGCAACTAGAATGTCAGTGATTGTGAGCCAGAGATACTGACTGCAAAAACAGCATGATGGAATCTTCATTTCAGAAGGTCACAGTTATCTCCTCATAAATCACAATACAGAAATAAATGTCTGCTTTTATCTCTGGGGTCACGTAAGGAAGGGTGTTAAGGTATTAATCATTGTGGAATAATAAACATTATCCACTCTACTGATATGTCTCCTGCTGTTTCAGGCTCCCAGTTACAACGTTGTTCTTTCATAACGATAAAGATTCACTGTGGTAGGTAGTGATGTGGTGACTCCCGGCTTGCATTGTCTGCTAAGACTGAGTGGAAGAAAGGCTCTTTCTCAGGAGGCAATAGTGAAGGAGAAAATGATGTCTACATGCTTCTTTGCAATGAGCTACACAGCCCAGAATTGGGGCAAAGGCCAGAGGGAGCAAATTGTCCTCACACCCTTTCAGATGGTGTTACATATTGCAGGGAGAGAACAGAAGGGGAATAAGCAAGCACTGAGAGTGTAAAGAAGGGGCTAGCAATAGTGATTTGCATTTATTTAGCACCTTTAATGTCGTGAAATGTCCTTGGGAATGTTAACAAACAACATTTGCCACTGAAGATGGAGGTATTAGGACAGGTAACCAAAAGCTTGATCAAAGTGGAAGGGGTTGAAGGAGAGAGAGAGAGAGAGTGAGTGGTAGGCACTGAATTCCAGAGCTTAGGTCTACAAGGCTGAAGGTACATTTACCAAGAAAACCCAAGAGATGCAAGAGGCTGAAAGTGAAGGAGCACAGAAATCTTTACTGAAGGACTGCAGGAGGTTTGACAATTGCCTCTGTTACTCAACTTACTTTAGCATAGGAGAAAAAAATACAAGCAAAGCAATATAAACATGTTCCTCGCCTTGGAGTTTGAGTTCTTAACCTCAAATTATCCCAATAATGTGGACTTGGTATTCACTTCCTCTGTAGCCTGAGCAATGGCTACGGTATATAATACATACAGAATGTATTGCCATAGCAGGATGAATTTAACATGTCCCTCTGCAGCAGTCTCTGAGAAATACCTGTTGTGCACTTCCCCAACATGTCATACACCATCCCATCTTTGAAATTTGTTGTGTCTTCATTATCTTGAACTGTCCTACTCAATTCCATTGGGAAAGCAGCCTCACCAAAAATCTGCAGGAGCTCAGACGAAAAGCTCTTTGGTTAACTCCTGATGGAGCTATTTTGCATGTTAGTGAGAGAGCAGTTCATATTGCTGTCATCAGGAACAACTTAATTTCCAAAGGGTACTCTTTATCTGAAGCCTTTTAGACACCTTCACACTCAAATGCAACTTCTCAGTGTCCAGTTGAGTACATCTGCCGTCAATGTAGTCAAGTCTTAACTGTTAGATTGTAGCAAAACATTTTCCTTCCCACCTTTGTATTTCTTCCTCTGGCGTTGTTTAAGGATATGCTGTTATCCATTATATATCCCTCATTTTACCTGCTGCCCGATGTAACATTATTTAAAGATGTGGGTTGAGCTTCTATTTGTATGCAGCTGGGATTCAGCTGTCTCTTTCAACCATACGTTTTGACTCTGTTAGTGCCTGTGATGTCAGACTATTTATTCAATCTTGGATAAACTGCAGTTTCTTGCATTTGAACACTGGTAAAACCGAACATCATTATTACGAAGTCTACTGTGGCCACCATTTGTATCTCATCTGCAGTTACTGGCGAAGGTTGGACCAGATTCTTAACAATCCACATATCCTATTCAACCCTCAGCTCTCCTGTGGTGCAGTGTCTCTGTGTCTGCGTCTGAAGATCCTGTGTTCAAGTCCCAGCAGTCCTAGAGATGTGTCATGACCTGTCTGAACATGTTATAAAGGCATGGAGGTCTACAGCACAGGAAAAGGCTCTTTGGTCCATCAAGCCTGTGCTAGACAAAAATGACCACTTAACTGTCCTACTCCTATTTTCCAGCACTTGCCCCATAGACTTGTATGCCTTGGTACATGCACATCTAAATACTTCCTAAATGTTATGAGGATTTCTACCTCTACCACTCTTCCAGGCAGTGAGTTGCAGATGCCCACCGCCCTCTCGATGAAAGAAACTTTCCTCACATCCCTTCTAAGCCTCCCAGACCTTACCCTTAAAATTATGCCCCCAGTCATTGATCCCTCTATCAAGGGGAATAATCTCTTCTTGTCTACCCTATCTATGCCCCTCATGATTTTATCTCAGTTTTTTCCGTCTCCCCACAGTGTCCTCTGCTCCTAAAAAAACAGCCCCCATCTATCCAATCTCTCTTAATAATTGAAACTCTGCGGTCTAGGCAACATCCTGGTGAATCTCCTCTGCACAGACCAATAATGTGGATTCCAGAAGTGCACACAGTACTCTAAATGAGAATGTTAAGGCTGGTATTTAATAGCATTTAATTTGACAATGAGACTCACATTTCTGCAATGTCGCTCAACCACTCCAGCTGAGGAATTATAACTGGAGTTTCACTCCAGTAGGTTGCTAGAGATTTCTGAAATGTCAAATGTTTTCATTTTCCTTTTTGTTTTTCTTTCTGTCTTTCACTTTCTTGTCTCTCATTTACTTTGATCAGTTTTTGCTCTGTCTGTTCTCAATTTGTCTCCGATTCACCCTATTTCCTTCTCTGTCATTCCCTGTATTTTTTTTCTCTCTGGATCTGTAAATCTCATTGATTAAAGAGTTAGTCTGTCGGTCCAGTCATTCACCAAGGTCCCTCATGTCTCATTGCCCTCGCAATCAGTAGCTGCTTACACTTACAGGGAAAACATTTTCTAGCTGAAGGGTGAGGTAAAAGGTCTAACCAATACATTACATTCAATCTGCCCTTACTAATCCTTCCTCCTTTAGTTCGACCCTCAATTTTATTTGAATACATCTCGACAGAACTCTTTGGGACATCTTTGTACATCAAACTTGCTTTGTGAATGAAAGTTGCTCTTAAGCCGCGCTAATATTGACGCTGTTTTAGTATTGATTCCGAGACACTGATGTCCTTGAGTTGGTTCTCAGTGTTCATGTTGTGCAATAAAGCTCTCAGTGCTATAACCAGACTGGGTCCACTAAACCTACTACAAAGATAAAGGAGTTAGATTTAACAGAGGTAAGTTTTCTAGACAATGAATTAAAAAATGAGAAAAATGACCTGTTTTGAGTGCTTTTTGTCACTGAAGTACAACTGAGATGACAATTTCACACATTTGCAGGACTAAGTCCCTTTCTGTACTGTGTGGTTCAGTATCAAATTAAGATTTATCTGCTTTGGGACCTGACAGCCCTTCAGGATTGCCCTGGCCTCTGTTAAACTGCAGGACACTGCTGGAAGCAGCCCAAGAGAATGACAATAGGAGCATTAAACAAACAAAAATCTTTCAGTGATAAAAGGTACTGCAGATGCTGGAGAATCCGAGATAACAAGCATGGGGCTGGATGAACAC
>JAHRHZ010000031.1:17030613-17237654 GCA_024137785.1 Ginglymostoma cirratum
AAGGTCTAGGCCCGAAACGTCAAGTTTTCCTGCTCCTCTGATGCTGCTTGACCTGCTGTGTTCATCCAGCCCCATGCTTGTTATCTCGGATTCTCAAGCATCTGCAGTACCTTTTATCGCTGATACAATTTTAACTCCACTGCGAAGCCTCTTCCAAAAATCTTTCAGTGCTTTTGTTATTAATTATACAAGTCTTAGGATTGGGAGAGAAAAGGCTATTTGGCCAATAGGAGAAGTGTGGTACATTTGCAGGAGTACGTCACGTGATGAGACCCCCAGGAATATAGAGCTGACCACCCTAAGAAGAGAGATCCTTTTGAACTGAATATCACAAGCTTTTTTGTTTCTTTCAGTTTCCATTCCCCTGCTATCTGCAAGCTTTCTCTGTTGGGAAGTGATGTGGCATGTGACAATGAGCAATTAAGTGTTGGACTGAGTAGGGTTAGGGATTTAACATGGAACACAGAACATTTGAGTGCCGGTTAGAGACCTTCCTTGTGATTGTTCACGCTCTAACAGTAGTTTTACCTCAAATTAGTATCCTGCTGCTCTTCATAATTCCGTCCAGCTGTTACTGTTCTGACAATACCAATGATACTTCTGTGCATGAATGGTGATCTGTGGCTGATTTACTATCTCTGTTCAAGGGTGCTATAGACCAGTTTACATCTGCTCAGTTCCTAGCCACAGGCCACGACGGGCTCCTTTCTGCAAATTAGAGGCCACTGCATAAAGAACTACTCTGCTGTCTGGCAGAGTGAAGAACTCGGTGACACAAAAATGTAATTAAACAACATCTTTCCCTCAAAGTATTGCTTTTCATTATCGATTGAGGACGTCAAGCTGCTTAAAAACAAGAAACGGCCCGTAAGCATTTCATTAATCATTTCACAATAAACATAGGCTGTTGACAAAACATTCCGCAGGTATGAGAGATTGACTGAAGAAATGTGTGCGAAAAGCATTAATGGGAAACATTCCTGCTCCGTCCTAATGCAGGATCAAAGCCCTCTCTCAGCCCCACCTGTAGCTTACTGCAGGGCGCAGCCCTTTTGCATCTTCTGCTGAAGTTGAATTTTAAAAAAACACACTAATCTCTGTGGCTTACAAATACATTGTCTGCTTTTCATTTCCCAACAGTTTTGCATCAGGTAGTTTTCAACCTGCCGTTTGTCTGTCAAAAACGGTGATTTATTGCTACGATACAGCCTTTTGAGAGTGTTAACTAGCTTGGTCCTGTTCTGCCCCAGCGCTGTATTAGCATAGCCCCAGAAGGATGGAATTCATGATGATGTCACTTATCCTAACCCAGGAACACACACCAGTTGACCAGCTTTTACCTGAGATTGGACCTGTTTTTCTCAAATTGTTATCAAATTCCTTGCGCTTTTTTGCCGCTTGGAGGAAAGAACTTGCATTTCTATAACCGCCTTTTTAAAAATTCATTTGCGGGATGTGAGTGTCGCTGGCTGGCTCAGCATTTATTGCCTGTCCCTAGTTGCCGTTGAGAGGTTGGTGGTGAGCTGCAGTCCACCTGCTGTGGGTTGAACCACAATGCTATTAGGGAGGGAATTCCAGGATTTTGACCAGCGACATATATTTCTAAGTCATGATGGTGAGTGGCTTGGAGGGGAACTTGAAGGCGGTGATGTTTCCAGATGTCTGCTGCCCTTGTCCTTCTAGATGGAAGTGGCCGTGGGTTTGGAAGGTGCTGTCTGAGGATCTTTGGTGAATTTCTGCAGTACGTCTTGTAGATAGTACACACTGCTGCTACTGAGCGTCGGTGGTGGAGGGAGTGGATGCTTGTGGACTGTAGTGCCTTTTATGATCTCGGGATAACCCCAAGTGTTTCACAGTTGGTTGAAATTTTTTAAAGTGTCAACAATATCGTGTTGTAACAATCATGGCAGCCAATCCACACGCAGCGAGGCCCCATAACTGACAAGAAATTACTGAATAAACTGCCAATGTCATTTTTAGTTAAATGTTATTTAAACAAGAACAGAAAAAAATTTCTGGTCTTCTTTCAAACAGTGTCATCGGATCTTTTGTGTCTAGGTGAGCAGAAGAAGAGGGACTCTGTTTAATGTCTCATCAGAGAAACAGCACCTGAGATGTCAGCATTTATATTGTCCTCAAGCCACTGAAATGGCACTGTAAAAGCATAGCTTTCTGTCTCTGAGGCTACAGTGCTACCAACTGAGCTACAGCTGACTGCCTGGAGGCAAAAACCTGCTTTGTCTTTCAAAGGTGCAAGGCCTCTGTGTTAAATCACTGTCCTGCACAGATCTCTCTTGACTTTTGATCCCACAGCGCATTTTGTGTGTGCTTTTCAGACATAACTTTGAATCTGGGTTACTGACTAAACAAACATGGCAACATTGTGTATCAGCAGAGGTGTGAAAAAACACACTGACAACTCAATGCTCGAGTGTACGCATTCTCCAACATCTACAATTCACAAACCCCTGTAATTAAAGATGAGAGATGTTGTTTTAGGCTATGAAAATACCTTTGATAAAAGGATGAGAATAGTGGAATGTGCTGAAATGTTTTGAAAACCTATCAACAGTTCAGGATTTAAGGGATAGATGACTTCCTGTTAATAACTTCAAGGCTACTTTAAACTTCAGAAGTCTTTTCGTAACATGTTCCTGTGTAATTTGAGAAGGACCGTGTGATAAACTTAAAGGAGCACCTGGAAGTGGGAGAATTGCCTCATATTTTACTTGTAGCTGCAGTCAATTCTGTCTAGCAGCAGAGTGATGGAAGCATTCCTTTTTGAATTGATAGTTTTTGAATGAATTTACACCTTTGTCACTGACTGGAATGTAGAACAAAGACAGAACCTTCTGGAAATACACATTGAGATCATTAGCCTCTGTAAAGTGTCAAGTTAATGTTACACAGATAGACCCACCACTCGGGCCCCTGTATAAAATGTATTTTCAGAAAGTTTTCTTAGAACTGTTGACTGCTTCTTTATAAAATAAAAATAAAATGAAATAAATGATATTAAAAACTTGCTCTTCTATAATGCCAAATCCATCACTACATACCTGAAAGAGCTTTAAAGACTTTGAATTGTAGCCACTGCTGTAAATGTGTTTGCTGATTTCTGCAGGGCAGTCTCCCACAAACAGCAGTGTGATAATTTTTCAGATAATTTTTCTTTTGTGATGTTAATGAGGGATAGATAATGGCCATGGCTGCAGAGAAATAGTGTTCTTCGAAATAGTGATACGGATTTTTTACATCCACCCGATTAGGGAAATAGGGCCCCCATTTAATACCTTACCTGAGAGATAGCATCTCTGACAGCTCAGTACATACACTCCACAGTCCTGCAGTGAAATATCGTGGATTGGGACTTGAGCCCAGAACTTTGAAACTCCAGAGAGAAGTGTGCTGAGCTGAGGTGAGCATTAAAGATTGCTGCTTATAATTCCTTATGGAAAATGCACTATGACCCAAGCTAATTTCACTCTTCCACAGGCTCAGAGCCACAACCCTGGCAGCACCTACCATTGCCCTGATACAGACAGATGTGTGCCAGCTATGGTTTAGTTTGCAGAGTTCTTGCCTCCGAAAAGGAGTGAATTGGAGCAGCTGCCACCAAGGTGCAGTGGGGAAAGACTACCATCTGAGGTCTTTCTGCTGAAGATAAATGGGAGTCAGTTCAGTTATCGGACCCCATCCCCCAGTGCCTCAAATGTACGTAAATATTGACTTGTATAAATAAGAAATGCCTTGGGTTTGTTCTACATGTGTAAAAATTGTACAGAATCAAACTGCTCCAGTGACTATCTTTGTATATCAAGATTTTAATGAATAAAGTATGTTTTTGAAATAAAAGAAGAGAATTGGCATGTGGTAGTAGAAGTGACCGACACAGGGAGTAACTTTGCTTTCTCTTTCAGTTTGGCCAACTTTAACGGTTGGTTGATTGGGGGCAAGATAGAAATGATAATCGCCCCATTATTCAGGATAATTGTACAGGGCAGCAGTCTATTGTGCCTGAGTGTTGAGTAATTAAAGAATAGAACAGCACTGGAGCTGATCAGCTGTTAGCCAGAGCTAAACATTTCATCAAAGGGGAGTTTCAATTTGTTTTCGGTTGTACACTTATTATCAATGTTTCTGACTGAACACTTCTGCACGCAGTCATTTAGTAAGTAGATGACACTTTGTTTTCTGGAACTTCATAGTACAAACTTACTATCAACTCGTTTGCTTTTCTGTGCAACCAGTTAACCCTGAGTGCCATCCAGTCTACTTTTTACCTGGTTCGATCACTTATCCAGTACTCTAATATCGTGGAGAGTTCAATATATGATAAGTAAGAAAGGTGATGTTCCTCTTTAGATGAACGTATAAGTTGCAATCAAAGAAGAAAATGTTTAATCAAGAGTGCTTTTAATAATTTGCCACAGTAGAAGTCGTATAAGATGTCAAATCTTGACATCATTCTTTTAGTGGCTAACTGTAAGTTCAGTTGAAACAAAACATTTTGGCATCTTGCAGAGATCACAACAAAATCTAATTTATCAACAAATTAGATTTTTACTTGGGTCTCGTGGCCTCACGTATTGGTTAAAGCAGCCCAAACTCATTAAAACTGGGATGTTCATAGCTATGGAATAATCACATTATCATCCTATAATGGTCTGTGCTCTGTTGAAGCTCAGAGCCAGAACCTAGAGTTGAAGTTACAGCATCTCAGTTTGTAGTGCCACACATTTTCCAATGCTCCCAATTCTCATTCCTTCTATTTTTCAAAAAAAATTTAAGTAGCCATATTTAAATGCATGACCTGTGTTTTCTGCAGTTATCTAGCATACAACCCGATACTCAGGAAACAAACTAATTTACAGTTTGTTTTGTCACTGAACTAATGCCAAATCCTGTTTAAAAACCAAAAGAACTGCGGACGCTGTAAATCAGGAACAAAAACAAAGTTGCTGGAAAAGCTCAGCAGGTCTGGCAACATCTGTGGAGGAGAAAACAGAGTTAACATTTCGGGTCCAGTGACCCTTCCTTAGAACTCTGAGGAAGGGTCTCTGGACCCGAAACGTTAACTCTGTTTCTAAATCCTGTTTAACCAGATTGAAATCACTAAACCAAATGTTGCACCATAAACAGGCTGGATGGCTACAAGGCAAATTAGTTACAGATGATGTTTCTTATCGCAAGCTGTATTGCCATAAATCATCCCTCGTACACACTGCTTTCCTGATCCCAAGTTCTGCACCAATAGCTGCAAAAAGAACATTCACTGACAGTGACTCAGACACTGCATTTATTCCTAACCTCACTAGGACACTCGAGCATGAATCTTTAATGTTCCTGAATCACATAATTCTTCATGGCAGTTCTCATCTTGAAACGCTACAGTGTGTGAAGCATGTGGATTCTATAAAGCTTCTTCACCAGAAGCATATATGTCAACTCTATTGCTTCCAGCTTGATACACTAGAAAAGTAATGTACTCTCTTACTGTCTGTCGTGACACTAATAGATGTTCTCAATTACCTGTGTTTTACATGGAAGGACATTGTAGATGGCTGTACTTTGACAGTATTTGAAATACTAAATATCCGGTAGAGCAATGTGCTCCAATCACTGTCTCAGCTACAGGCCTTTTCACTGAATCCACTCCTTGTCCTCTGTGATGGTGATCCCTGTATCACAGCGCAGATATCCCAATGACTAGAAAGTCCTGGGAGCACCTTAGACTGGTGATGTGTATCCCACCTGCAGATTCTGTGGGATTTGCCTGGGAAATTAAAGATTCTGATGGGCAGTTGAGGTGTATCTGGAACCTCCTGAAAGAATCCCATTTAAACTAGAGAATTCAGAGGGTTCAGACTCCAACAAGCTAATAGTTAGCCAGGAAACATTAGAAGATTAAAAACCTGGTCTAACTCCTAGATAACTATTAAACCGACCCTCAGACTTAACACATTCAGCTAAAGCTGTGCCTGTTCCTGTGCTGTACAGTTCTATGTAAACCACTTCCTGCCCAACTCCTTACACATCTGGGACCCCCAACAACCCCCCCCTACCCAAATTGACTCTCTCAACCCAACATGATTCCACTATTCCCCACACACACACACACACCTCCCTGCTGGACCTGACTGTATTCCACTCCTCCTGCCAGACATGAATGCCCCACACCCCGGCTCCTGGATCAATACCCCCTACCCCCATATGCATTACATGAGCCCACCCCGGCCAATCCACTGTCCTGGTCCTGTCATACCTCTTCTCCGCCAGTAACCTGACACCAGTCTAGGCAATAGGAGGGGAGAGGCAGTCTGACTGTAATTGCCACTCCTCGGAAAATCTGGGCCATTGTTTCAGGCTGTACTTTGGCATAGATTCTTCTTCACTTCAGGATTGGGCAGCAGCACGATGCCATTTATGGTAATATTTGTAAAATGCAGAGATAAAAGTCAGCTTCACTCCAGCACACTGTCTGTTCCCACAGACTGAGGTCAGTTACTGCACACATCTTCTTGCTTCCCAGGATCCACATGAACCTCAAACAGCTTCACCACATTTTATCGAAGTAAAATAGTATAGTATATTGACCATCAGGATTTTTTGTAACAGACAGAGGGTAGCCACAAGAAAATTATATCTCAAATTAATAACGTAATTGTGGTTTGTAGATGCTCACAGATAAAAGCCAGTGGTAAAGCCCTCTTGGAAGCTGAATGTACCACAAGACCAATGTTAACCTTGGGAACTCTGGGTGAGTGGAACATTAACATCAAGCAGATTACTTACCAAGTATAACAGCAAGGGATTGCAGATGCTGGTGCCCTGGAATACAAACAGAAAGTGCTGGAGAAACTTAGCAGGTCTGGCAGCATCCTTGGAGCGAGAACCTCAGTACTGTTGCTCCTCGTACCCTTTGGTCGTTTTAGCACTAAGAACCATGTCTAACTCTTTAAAACCATTGAATGTTTTTGTCCTCAAATATTTTCTCTGTTAGTAAATTCTACAGGTTCACTACTCTCTGGATGAAGAAATTTCTCCTCATCTCAGACTTAAAGGGCCTACCCCATATCCTTATTCTGTGACCGCTGGTTCTGAATTCCCTGGTCATCAGGGACATCCTTCCTGCGTTTACCCTGTCTGGTCCTGTTGGAATAGTATAGGCAAGGCATACACACAATCGTGAGTTGGAACTACAATATATTGCTGATCCTTCACTGTTGTTGTGTCAAAATCCTGCAGCTCCCTCCCTTACAGCAATGTGGGTTTTCACACATCACAAGGTTTAAGAAGGCTACCTTCTCAAGCTCGCTAGGAATGCATGACACATGTTGGCCCCACCTTGTGAGAGAATGAAGCCAAATGTCTTGTGATCATGAAGTTGCTAGAGGAATGCAAGTCTTTCATAACTTTACCCTTGATTACACAATATCTTGGGTATGGACTGGGCTGTGTTCAGGTCGCTGCCCATTCAGAATCTATTACACTAAGAGTGCGTTGAACCCCTTGTTTCATAGTTCAGTTTCCTCATAAAGAAAGGAAACTTGCCTGATATGGAACAAATTTTACTGCCGGTTATGTAGAGCAGAAATCTTTTTTTTTCTGGCTTTTTGCAGATGGGGCTTGACAAGGTAAATTTTAAGAGGATGTTTCCCCTCATGGGGATTCACTCCCTTTCCCACCACACACAATGGCAGCATCACTGTATATTACATCTCATCAAGGCTCCTTTGACAGCACCTTCCAAACTTGTGACCTGTACTAATGGCATGGTAACACCAAAAACTGTGAGTTCCCATAGTCTCAGAATAAAGGGGCACCAATTTAAGACTGAGATGAGAAGGAATTTCTTCCCTCAGAGGGTTGAGAGTCTTTGGAACTCCTTGCCATAGAGAGTTGTGGGGGCAGAGTGCTTGTGAACGTTTAAGGCTGAGATAGATAGATTCTTGATCAGTTGCGGAATCAAGAGTTGTAGGGAAAGAGCAGGAAAGTGGATGTGAGGAATGTCGGAACAATCATGATCCTGTTGAATGACAGAGCAGGCTTGAGGGACTGAATGGCATAATCCTGTTCCTATTTCTTATGGTCTTTTGGTCTTATGTAGGGCTGGGGTGTTTGCTGGGAAGTAGAAAGTGGTCGTGTGGAGACATTCTGTCCTGAAATGACAGTCTTGGATCTCCCAGCAGGCTATCAGTGCAGTGCTGTCCAGTCAGCACAGCACACTAAAACACATTAACCAGGGAAAGCCTCCTTCCTCCATTATCCATTTAACTGCTTATCAGACTGATATCTCCAACGCATGCAGCAAAACTTTGGGCAGAGATGAAAATGAATTTCCACAGACAGTTTTGTTGGCAGTTCACTCGAGGCGACTCCCATTTCACTGGTGTATCTTTTGAGGGAAGATCAGAGGGAGATCTGTTTGCTCATGGTGTTAGAGTGGAAGTCCCAAGGAAGTCTAGCCCCTTTAGTGTTTGTACTGAATCAGCCTGGGTGAGTGTGGGCCAGCCTTAATTGCAATCCAGGCTCTTACTGTCCGGTGTTGAGGAGAGTCCAGCACTCTCAGGGGTGCCATCTTTCAGAAAAGGCATCAAACTGAGACTTCTCAAGATCTCTCATGTATGAACAAGGTCCTATGGCACTTGCTTGAAGAAGAGCATAGATGTTCATACCTGGGCACTGGCCAATACTTGTCCTTCAGCCAGGACCACCAAAGATAGGTTACCTCATCATTTAACCCAATGTTGTTAGTGGGATCTTGCTGTGCCCAGTGCTGCAGTGACCACACTTCAAAAGTATTTCATTGGTTGTAAAGCTGGAAAGTGCAGAGGGCTTGAAGACACTGTAAAAATGGACGTTCTTTGGTTTTTTTTGTAAGGTTTTGACTTAAAGTACAGGCTAGAGTCTGGCTGGACAACCCACCACTCTTCCTGCCTTCAGTATTACGAGGACGGGTGGAGGGAGCGAGACTGTGAAAGGTGTGGGCTCATTAACAGCCTGACTCTAGGAACTGTTCCCATTTTCAGAGAGGGTGACCAGATTTTCGCAGTTATAGAGTCAGAGAGTCATAGAGATATACAGCGCAGAAACAGACCCTTCGGTCCAACTCATCCATGCCAACCAGATTTCCTATATAAAGCTAGTCCCATTTGCTAGCATTTGGCCCATATCCCTCTAAACCCTTCCTATTCAGATATCCATCCAGCCATTGTTTTGATCATTTTCCCCAAAGTTCCAAAACAATGCAACATCTTATAAAACAGTCCTTACTGCTCCTAGGATTCAAGGAAATCAGCTCCGACAATGAAAATACCTCAAAAAGGAGCAGCTCTTCCAGCCACAATTTTTTCACGTCCCCCACCTTGGATATTTTGTCAGCCCAGCTACACAATTTGTGTAGGAAGGGAATCTTAAAGCGTAAGTGAAAAATGGTTTTCAAGCTTCAGAGGTCTTATCCTTTAGTAGTTAAAAATTTTGTCATCGCATTTCAGGGGAGGAGACAGAATTGAGAGTTTTGCCACTTTGAGAGGCCATCACACACTGGGCATTGCATGGGCATTGGAGTGGTGGGCACAGCTGTTTGGACCATCCATTACCCCTAGGAAGCATCATTTGGAAACGGGTGTGATACCCTCAGAGTTTGAAACCATTGGAGCTGTGGAGCAGCAGCTGCACAAGATGGGCAGAGTATCTGGTATCAGAAGGCAAGAGGAGAGGGGGACCAAGCAGATGAGACATCGCCCTCGGCGCAGGATCCAGGGATGACTTCAATGCACTTTTGGGCCTCCGTGTTATCTCACAGGCAGCAGCACACCGGCATCACCCTGTGATAGATACCATCTTTACAAAAACAGAAGCACAAACTGATGGGCACCAGTGACTATAGGTCCAATGCCTGGTTTGGTGGTGTGGTGCCCTCGGACATAGGAAGGTGATGCTGATGATGGAGAGGTGCCTACGCTGCATGACGAGGTGGTCCCTCCCTGTCACCCTGTGGGAACAGAACCCTGCTCCTCTCCCTTTAGTCTGCCAGGCCTCTGGCATCCCTGTGACCACCCTCTGGTGCAGTGGCAAGGTTTTTGGCAAACCTTCTGTTACTTTAAGACAAACAGCCGCTTCACTGATGGTTGCTGTGGGCGCCTGAAGCCTGTCTCCGTATCAGTTCAGGGTCTGATTGTGGGAAAGACAAACACTTTCTCTCTGGAGGCCGGTTTCTGACAGACAAACAGATCCACCTCCTCTTTCCCATCTCCAAAGGGAGAACCAAACTGTTGCTCAGGCAGAAATGTTAAAAGCGACTGTGAGCTGTGCAGATCAGGAATACTCCATGCTAGAAAGCAACTAACTCACCAACAATTAACTTTCAGCCAGGCCAGTGGTCTGGCAGGAGGTTGGAGAGAATTCCAGGTTGTGACTGCCCTCTGTTGGAAGCAGAGTCTCATAACCAGGTGAGAACAGGGGATGGCTTACAGGTGGATCCTTTGCACGAGGGAGATTGACCTGGTTTCTTCTTGCATTGCGGGGTCAGCATCTTCTGCAGAGGAGGAAAAAATTGGAGAGAAGTTAGACTAACAAATGATATTTCTTGATACTTCTGAGATTAACACAACAGACCGTAAAGCAATCCAGCAAAGTTTTTTTTTTCTCTGCCACTTCTATTGGAGCACTGTCAACACCGTGCACTCCCTACCACTTTAGCTAGCTGTAAGACCTTTGGCCACTCGTTTCCGAGTTTGTGTTAGTCTGTCTTGCTCCAATTTTCAACTCATCTTCTACTCACATTTTCATTTCATTTCAACCCGAGCCTTTTGGCATGAAGGCTGTCAACTCTAATTAACCAGTGAAAAATGTCATAATCCAGAGGTAGGGGCAATTCAACTCATTTAGCAGCAATCCAGCTATTCATGGTTACAGAGCTGCTATCAAGCTAATTGTTAGGGGGTAATCATTCAGAATCTGGCAGTAAACAATTGGCACCTTAATGTGCATCTTTATTGATGATAAGTCATTCAGTATTGCGATGGAAATAAAACCCGCTGGGGAGAAAAAAAATGCCTGGTAATGTTATACTGTAGTCGCTGGCTTATTGTTCCCAGACCACATCTCAAATACTGTATTGCCTGAAGCCATTCTCGTGAACAAAACAGTGATGCTGCCACAAGTCTGCAGCTGTCTTTCTCTGCATGTCAAGCTCCTGTCGCCAACTCTGCTGCTGCAGTTCAATGCCAGCTGAAGGAAGGCAGAAGCATCATGGTGCTCTTGTCGAATAATACTGCTTCAATGGGAATACAAGAGTGTTCTGCCTAAACAGTAGCAAAGCTCGATCTTTTTCCTGGAAAGCATGCAATGCTAGGGAATGGCACTGATTTGAAGCCAGCTCACTGTTCCCCCCACCAGCCTGGGATTGTAGCTCTAAAAGACACAGGAAGCAGCAGGAGCTGCCAAAGGTAACAGGTGGCAAAGGGAGCGAATGCATATATTGCTTCATTATTTGCAAATCATTTGGAAGAGCCATCCAGCTTAGGCTCAGACCCCAGTGTTTTTCACCTTAAACCTGAAAATCAGTCCTCTTCAAATACATGTCTAAAATGGTTTTGTAAATTCCTATGGATAATTTCACCCTTGTTCTTTCAGATTATAAATTCAGATCTTAACAAGCTTCTATATGACCAAAAATCTCACTCATCCTCTAGTTCTTTCGCTAGTTATTTTAAATCTAAGTCTCCTGGCCAACAACCCAGGTGCCAGAGGAAATAGTTTCTTCTGATGTGCTCGACGAAACCACCCCCCTCTCATAAATTTGAATATCTATGTTAGGTCGACACTCAACCTTCTCTGTTCCAGGGAAAGCAATTCTAATTTCTTCACTCTCTGAATCGAACTGAAATCCCTCATCCTGATATTTATCCTTCCCCTCCACACTTAAGAGTGCTGCCCAGAATTGTACAGGATGCACCACCAGAGACACAGGGATTGACTTGTAAGGAAGGACCATGACCTCATGGAGTGAATGTCATGGTGCCCAAAATGCAAGTTTGAAGGTGGTTTGTATAGGGGTGTGTGGAGAATGTACAGTATTTCAGTCCTCCACTTCCCAGCCATTTCCTCCCTCACACCTTATAGGAAATATTAATAATACTACAAATTAATAATTAATTCCTTGATCGTGGTATCAATCATAAGAAAGCATCAGGTAGCGCTGTCATCTTTGGGTTCATTACATTCTTAATAGTCAGTTAACTATCTCCTTCTGCTTCTGCTGTAGTTTTGCAGACTGCCAGCCCAGTAACTTCCACTGCATGGGTTTAAGGTGGACAGGAAGTCAGGGTATCTCCTGGCCTATGCAACCTGCCACGCAATTCCCTACTCCCACTCCTGATCCCATTTCCACCCTGTCCGGGATCTCATGACTGCATGGGCTTTCTGTTGGGTTCTGTTTGCAGTCCCAGCACTGGCCACATCTGACTTCCGGCGTTGTTTGGGAGGATAGAGCTGCCGGCTAATTAGACTGGCGAACAGCTCTTTGGAGCAGAATTCCTGGCCCTGAATTGCCACGCTGTACTACTTAAGGCCAACCCCAGCTGCAGGCGGTCTAATTTCAAGTCACCAAGGTTCCTGGCCGTCCATCCCTTCCTCTGTAAAACCCCCATGTTTTTATCTTCATTCACAAAGCCAAGAGTTGCATGTGTTCTTAACGGCCCTATTTGCACATTCAAAGCTTTCTGCATTTGCAGCCCATGTCCTTCTGCTCTTGTACCCTCTCCAAAAATAGGATGACTTAGATCATTCTACCACTCCACCTTGTTCTTCATAAAATGCATCACTTCATGCTTTACCTGATTAAATTACACCTGCCATGTATATCCCCTTGACTATGTATGCCCTCCTGAAGACTGCAGCCATCCCTGTTGCTACTCGGTAAAGATTTGTATAACATGCAAACTTCAACATTGCACTCCTTTGACCCAATCTCAGGTTATTTATATATACAAAGAGAAACGATGGTTGTAAAGCTGCAATATACAGGATGTGGCTATTATATTTCCAATACCATTACGTTATTCAGAACAGCACTGCAATGAGCTGAATTTAACCACAGTACTCTGACAGCTGTTACCATATTCTGAATTGCACTGCAATATTCTGATTAACACTGGTAAATTTTACATGCTGGTATTATATTCAAAATGCTGCCATCATATCTGGAAAATGGCTGCCACCTTCTGCATTCCACTGCTACATCTTGAGGTCTGAGGTCAAAGCACATGACACATGCTCATTTGCTGTAGTTACTCTCTTTTCCTTCGACCCTTTCTGTCTGTTCCAAAAGCTCTTAGTTCAACCTTTTCCTGGAATGAGAGTAAAGGACAAGTCAAAACGAATGATTCTGGGGAACTGTTTTCTCTTCAGGTACAATCAATATTGCCTCACAGAATCGTGCCGGTTTTATTTTATCGAGTTTCTTTCCTACTTCGCTGCAGAAAACTATTTGCGCATTGCCAATTGTAAAATCTGCTATAAAACAGGGTGATCAGTGTTTGATGAAAACAGGTTATCACAAGAAAATTAGCACTTTTATCGGTGTCTAGTCTACTGTCTGTGAGTAAACAGGTTTGAAATAATTGAAAATTACTTAAGAAAAATACAGTTTGTAACCATTACCTAATCACATTATGGACAGTAGTTGCCCCTAATTGTAACCGTTTATATTTGCATGCTGTGGACCTAAGGGTATATCATGTCATCATCATTAATACCCTTCTGCCTGTATAAGATGATAAACCTGCAGCAAATGAAATCCATTGGGAATGGGGTTTCTTCACATTCTGCCAATGAGAGGATCCTTGTTGTTCCTTGAGAAGCTGGTTCTGCCGCAGTGCCCCATGTGGACTGGAGAGCCGGTGTCAATGTGGGTGCCAAGAGCCACTGGCCATCATGGCAGTGCCCACCAGCCCAGAGGTGATGTTGCCATATCCCTGTCCCGGCTGGTGTCCCTCAGGGCTGAGAATCAATGTTTTCAGGCCTTCACATCCGGCTTCCTGGAATCGAAGCTTTGGGCATCCTGCTGATCGTCAGCCTCTGGCTAGGTCACCATCCAGAAAATCCTCAGATACACAATTGCCTTCCATCCTGGGAATGTGTCGGAGCCTCTGAACTCTTCCCATGCTCAACGAGTGGTGACTGACTTGGGGGTTAGCTGCCACGTCTGTGTTTTGGTCCAGAACATGTCGCAGCAGTGAAGCTGAAAGTTGTTCAGCCTCCATTTTGTGATAGTTCCCAGCCATCTGTGTTTCACAGTCAGACATTAAAATGCTGAGAACAGAGAACTAATAAACCCCCTACTTGATCCTAGGAGTCAGCTTGATATGAATGAATGCATGTTCCATGAGTGGATCAATGATGGTGGCTTTTCCCCTCGAAATGTAAAAGAGTCCTGAATGAAGAGACAGATTGTCTGTCACCATGAACCCAGAATAGCTGAATTTGCAAACCACATCCAGCTATTGAGTGTGTGACAACTGTCCCATAGCCTTGGGTTTTGTTTATAGTTTATATTCAGGGTGAACAACTTACAGGAATGGGAGAGATAGCGCAGGAGTTGTAGCTGAATTTCTTTCGGACCAAACAGTGCAGTGTCAAGGAGTTCACTGATCAGGATGTGATGTGCTTTGGTCCTTGCTTTCAGGCTGTGTAGAGCCACTGTCTGACTTGTATGTGTGTAAACCCCCTTGCATAGCTGCAAGAAATGCAATGAGAGCAGGAGAGATAATAGGAACTGCCGATGCTGGAGAATCTGAGACAACAAGGTGTAGTGCTGGATGAACACAAAAGGCCAAGCAGCATCAGAGGAGCAGGAAAGCTGACGTTTCGGGTCTCGGCCCTTCCTCAGAGAGCGGGAGTCAGGAAGTGCTCCTCTTTTTCGGCCACCTCTTCTCACAGTCCTGTCCCTCCATTGGACTCTGGTTGCCCTTGACTGAGGGAGCACCCCTCCTTCCCCACAGTGACAAGCAGCCCACACAGCATCACCCATTGTGGGCACTGCATGGTGAGGGGCCTATTACATCCAGTTCAATGCTACAGGAAGCAGCATGAACACCATAAGTGGTCCTTAATTGCCTCATTTGATAGACAAGGCAGATTATGGGCCTTCCTGGTCAGAACTTATTTCTGGCATATACATTTCTTATATAAGTGGCAGGGCCTACTTACGCCAGGATCCTGCCTAACGAATTGTCCTTCCTGAAATATCTCACAGCCTTCACTCTGTTTCTCCCTGCGGAGAGGGTGACAGAATTCATAGAATCATAGAATCCCTACAGTGTGGAAACAGGCCCTTCGACCCAAGTCCACACCTACCCTTGGAGCATCCCACCCAGACCCATCCCCCTATAACCCACCTAAGCTACACATCCCTGAACACTACGGGGCAATTTAGCGTGGCCAATCCACCTAGCCTGCACATCTTTGGACTGTGGGAGGAAACCGGAGCACCCAGAGGAAACCCACGCGGACATGGGGAGAATGTGCAAACTCCACACAGACAGTCGCCCGAGGGTAAAATCAAACCCGGGTCCCTGGCGCTGTGAGACAGCAGTGCTGACCACTGAGCCACAGTGCCGCTGAGCCACTGAGCCTTCCCAACATTTTTTCTGACTTTGTTTCAGATTGCTCGAATCCGCGGTTCTCTGCTTTTCAATCCTTGAAAGGGTTTAACAATTACTGTAATCTCACTCCCTCCTCTCTCCCTCTGCAATCTATTCAAATGAAAATCCGACCTTTCTCTGCATAATTTATTTAGATTTATTGGTGCTGCAGTGGGGGTTGCGAGTCATTTTCGGTTTCAAAGAGAGCTAAAGGCGATCATCCTCAGCAGGTCAGGATAGTCTGTGAGAAAATAACTTTCAAATGCAAGCAAATGGATGATATGCTTAAGCCATGAAATGTTACCCCAGTGTGTGACGGGAGACTGATTCTAGACCGGACATTTTCACGCAGTGAGTTCTGGGGAAGTAGTGAGGGGAATTCAGGTATAAGAGGAAAAAGAGGACAACCCAGTTGCACACCTTTTAAGGCTTTTTGCCATGTTCTTTAGTTTCCTGGAGCTAGTCTCTGAGTCATTGCCAGCCTTCATAATGTTTAATCCATAGAACAGCAGCAGCATTATAAAGTGCATCTGTGGATCTGTCATTGGTCTACATTGAGGTATAAATCGGCTGTCTCTTTGGATTCAGATTCCTAGGATTGGCATCAATCCTGCTCACGGGGCAGCACGGTGGCTCAGCGGTCAGCACTGCTGCCTCACAGCACCAGGGACCCAGGTTCGATTCCAGCCTCAGGTGACTGGGTGGAGTTTGCACATTCTCCCCATGTCTGCGTAGGTTTCCTCTGGGTGCTCCAGTTTCCTCCAACAATTCAAAGATGTGCGGGCTAGGTGGGTTGGCCATGCTAAATTGCCTGTAGTGTTCAGGGATGTGTAGTTTAGGTGGGTTAAAGGGGAATGGGTCTGGGTAGGATGTTCTGAGTGTCGTGTGGACTTGTTGGGCCAAAGGGCCTGTTTCCACACTGTAGGGACTCTATGATGAAAAGGGAAGAATAGAGAAGCTGGAATTGCTTTACTTTGAGCAGAGAAAGTGGGATCAGTAGAATAACCCTTCCACACAGAGGCATCATGAGCTGAATAGCCCTCTTCAGTGCTGTAAGATCACACATCAAAAAGCAGCTTTATTGTCTGGTACAGGGCCATACTCGTGAACGGTGGGGGCAGATGTGCAACTTGCCTTTTTTGCTAGATCGGAGGGCACAAGTTGCACCAAGCAGATCTCAGAAGTGGGTAACCACACAGATTTCCGAGACGGATCAGCAAACAGAAGGCCTGAGAGATCAATGATTGATAGAAGTCACAGCTTTTAAGGTGACAGTTTCCTAACTTGATGATTTAGCTGTTTCCCGAAGCAGTGTGCGTCGTCCCTGCACAAGAATGAACGGCCATCTGATCCGTGTCAGCTTAACGTCTGCAGGCTATTCGAATGTAGCGGCATCACAGATGAGGCTAAACCTCTCATTTCTCCCCACAGTTGAGAGTCTACTGGGGAGGCTGTTCCCCTTTTGTAAGAATGTCCCTAGTGCATGTAACAGCTGTCATATCTTGCAAACTCCACATTACCCTGTATCTGTACTGATATAATCTTCTGGTTTAAGTCAATTTAACAACTCTCATTGACAAAGATCTGTTTTGTTTAAGGAAAGCTAATGTGTTCATTGCAGCATAAAAAGAAACACTTAAAATGAAGTGATGCCGTGGTAGTCTCTGAAGGAATTAAAAGTTCTATTTACATTTTCTGACAGGGATCTTCATAATTCTGGTCTCAGCTGGATGAAGGCTATGCTTGGACCAGTATATCATTATTCTGGCCTCTGCTGTGTAATGCATGCTGTATTTGAATTTGGCTTGCAAAGCTATAATGCATTCTGTCAGATGTGGCAGTCAGTGGTTCTCAGTAAATTGTCATGGCCACATAAGAGGATATGAGCTGTTTCGTTTTTAACACAAGAATGGGAAGACAAATCCCCAAGTGCTTTAATTTTCAACTTTGTTTCAAATAATAAACTGCTAGAATTAGCGTACATCATTTGTTCGCTCTTCACTGCGACTAATCCAAAGTCATGTAGCTGGTTCCTGCACGGATCAATTAGAATGGCTTTCTCCTTCAATTTCCTGCTCTCTCCTGAAGCTTTAGTGCAGCCCAGTTTCATTTATTCCAGCCACCTGCGATACTGCACCCCAACTGGCCATTCTTCATTCCAACGCCTGCATTGCAAGTGTTGCCCAGCTGTGGGAGTCATCACGAGTTGAGGCCAATTGTCGCAATTGACAAAGTCCATAAACGTTCCACCAGGGGGCAGTAAACAGGTGGGGAGGGAGGTTCCCAGGTCATCAACCCCTTCTGTAACAAAGAGACCAGGAGAAATGTTGTCTTGATTTAACACCTCAGTGAAAAGGCAGCACGCCCGACAGTACAGCATACACCCCCATCCCTGCCCCGGTGTGCCAGCCTTATCACTTCTTAAGGCTCTGGAATGGATCTTTTGCCCATCTGTGTCAGATGGCTGTGGGCACGAGTGCCACCATTGGTTTGTAGTTGGCATCTGATGCTGTTTCAAATCTATTTAACTCAGCAGAACCCAGAGATGAAACCTGGGAGCTTCCTGCTGTGTGACCGAATCTCATACAGGGCTGCGCTGCCAAGCTAATTTAAGGCACAAAGGAAGTTGATCTGCCGAAGTTCTATTTTCTAGTTTATGATATTGTAAACTGCAAGTAAGTGTTTCCTTATCTAAACATTTGAAATAATAGTATTGTGCATGATTAACCCTGATACACTTATATTCAAACTAAGGGAGGTAATCCAGTGTTGCTTTGCTGTGTTCATCCCATAAGTGCCTATAAATAGATTAGGAATTATGTTGGACAGGTATTAAAAACCAATAGTTTAATATTAATCATCTTTGTAAATGACAATTTCTCCACTATTACTGCTAGAAATGATAGCAGTTAACCTCACATCCTCACATCCTGCTCCCCATAAGGGTTCCATCCAATTCTCCCTGGGTTTACTGTCTCCATCGCATCTACCAGCTTTTCCTAGCTACAACCAGTTCTGAGGAAGGATCACTGGACCCAAAACGTTAACTCTGCTTTCTCACTACGGATGCTGCCAGACCAGCTGAGTTTCTCCAGCAATTTCTGTTTATGTTTCAGGTTTCCAGCATCTGCAGTCCTTTGGTTTATTTTAACTATGTTGGTACTTGTTCCAAAGGGATTGATGATAATGGAGCCAATTTAGTGTAAGTCGAGGGAACATTATTTCATGATCTGAATTTTTTTGAAGTAATGTGTGTTCTTTTCGAGTCAGTTTTCCCTCCTTTCTCATGGCTCTAACTAGGGTTCTCAATGGACAACAAGCCTCAACCAAGTTGTCACGTATGTCAGCAATTTAGTTATGGAACGTATCGCTGTCAGGCTCAGTCCTATCTCACCTCTTATCACCACAAGTACGCAACTATTCCTCAGATAGTGATTGAGTGCTTGGGGACCCAGCTTGTTCTCTCCTTCACAAACCTTCATTATCAAATATGGTGCTTCCACTGGCTGAACCAAACAGCACAAAACAGGCCAGGAAACATATCTGATATTTAATGGTCTCTTATAGCCAGGAAACACCATATAGTTAACCATTACTGAATTATTTACTTATCACCATTGCAAGCACCAGTGATAGATTGTGGTCAGTGTTATCTCATTCTAATCTTCAAACCAAGCTTTGCTGAAATCCTTGTGATAACGGTGGCGTAATGATTGCTGACCTGGTGTTTCTCTGTTCCAGCTGTGTCAAACCTGGATAAGGAGAGTAAACTAACGGTCCACTACCGAGCTCCATGGTATCAGCAGGACGAACTGTTTCACCCATCGACCAGACCGCCATGTGTAGAGGAACTTCACCAACGTGCCAAACAGAAGCAGCAGTTTCTACATAAAGGTACACCTCATGCTTTCATCTGTGTATGTCCTTCATAACCACGGTCAGTGCTGACTTCACTCCATTTCAATGTGTGCGTTAGCTTTGCAATGTTCATTTTACAATTAAACGGCCCCTTGAGGAAGCAGAATAGTAAAATGTTTGAAAGGTGAGCAGGCGACCGGTGTACATGAGGTGATTCAAGCAGACAAAAATACCAGCGCAGACTTCAGGGAGCAATTCGCCTGTTTTGGCGAGGTAACATTTAATGATCTTATGCTATCCACAAATACAAAAAAAATAGTTTATGGTCTTGCACCAATCAGGACATTCATAAGAATGCAAAATGTAAAGGAGAACATTTTTTATACTGTCTGAAAAGAGAGTGATCAGTTTGCAAATGGACTCCTACTGGTAGACACACTGCCGTGGGCAGTAAACCAGTTGAACGATGACTGATAGTTTACCACCAAGTTTTGTTTAAATTTGAACCAAGCAGGTTGACTGTAATTGGTCCAACACAATGCTCTGAGGAATGATTAAGCGAATGGTTGCTGCATATTCTGTTAAGTTAAAATAGGTACAATGTGTGCACATGTTCTTTGTGTCTGCAAAGCGTAGGTCCTTTGTATTGATATAGGTAGTTTTCAGAATGCAAAAATTGTGCTACTGTGTGAACCCAACTGACAATCTTCACAGTACCGCAGAACTATTATGGCACAAAAGGAGGCCTTTCAGCCCAACCTGTGTGCACCAGCACCTCAAACGAGCATCACTACCTCATGCCCACCTCTTGCTGTTTGCCTAAACTGTTGCATGCTATTTCTATCCAAATAATCATCCAATGCCCTCCCGCATGCCTTAGATGAACCTGCCTCCACCATTTTCTAGGCAGTATGCTTGATACTTTAACCAGTTGCTGTGTGAAAACATTTCTTCTCACATCACCCTTGCCTCTTTTGCACATTAAGTCTCTGCCCTTTCATTCATGTTCCTTCTTTGAGCAGGAACAGTTTCTCCCTATCGACTCTATCCAGCCCACTTATGATTTTGACAACCTTTATTAAATCTTCTGTCATCCTACTTCTCTCCAATGGGAGCAGTCCTAACTTATTCAAGCTACCGTCAAAACTGCACTCCTCGTAGTTTACAGTCCTTCCAAGTTCAGGTCATCTGCAGACTTTGAAATTGTCCCCTACACACCAAGTTTGAGATAATTAATATATATCAGAAAAAGCAAAGGTGCCAGTACCATCCCCTGAGGAGCTTCACTTGAAAGCTTGCTACAGCCCAAAAAACTGTCCATTGACCATGACTCTCTGTTTCCTGTCATTCAGCCAATTTTGTATTCATGTTGCTTCTGACCTTTCTATAACATGACCTATGACTTTCCTCACAAGTCGGTTGTGTACCAATCTTAAATTGGCTGTAAGTGCAAATTTTTAGTACATTCAGGATTATTTCACAAATGTCATCGAAACGTGGAATCACATCTAATGTTGGACATGGTGTCTAGGGTTTTGTAGGCATGGGCTGGTTGGGTACTGTCACTACCTTGTTTGTTGTGAACAGCCAAGGGGACATGCTGTTCAAAATGATCTGCCTGTCTTTGGGATGTATAGCCTGTACACCTGGCATAACGCTGGCAGTGAAATTCATATATCACATTACTCACTTGTATCTTTTTTACCTTGAAGTCAGCACTCTATTAGCGATGAACAACACTGCTGTTGATACTGTCTCTCAGCAGTCACCATGTAACTGATACATTCTCCATGGCAATGCCTCGACCAGTCTGAGTTCACTTACCAACACACCAACACTCTCTTCTCAAGCTGTACAAATTGTCGTTTTCTTTTGCAATTGTTGTTCTTGTGAATGTCCTGATGAGCGTAAGACATAAAGTTTCAACAAAATCAACAAATACTCGAGTCCTGTAGTACCAAAGGATCATTTTATGTCAATCAGTGCTAATTTGAACTTCTAATTAAAGGGAGACAATTAACTCGTTGTCATATTCCATATAATCTGCATCATGGCTCTAAATACCGGTGTTGTCATGATTTTTGCGACCTAAACATTGCATATTAGTCTGGAATTTTTCAGTTTGTTACTACTTGATCACTATACCGTGCCCAGTTTTGCACATCTACAAGCTAAGTAATAATCAATCCCTAGAATCTGAGCAGCGAGCAGCCTACGAAGAATACTGTGCACAATTCTGCTCACCCTTCTGTAGGAACGATGTTGTTAAACTTGAGAGGATGCAGAAAAGATTTATAAGGAATTTGTCAGGACTGGAGGGTTTGAATTATAGGGAAAGTCTGGATAGGCTGGAACATTCTTCCCTGGAACATAAGAGGCTGAGGGCTGAGAGGTTTATGAAATCATGAGGGGCATGGATAGGGTGAATAGCCAAGTTCTTTTTCCTACTGTGGAGGGATTCAAAACTTGAGGGCATAGGTTTAAGGTGAGAGGGGAAAGATTTAAAAAGGACCTGGGGTAACCTTTTCACACAGAGGGCGGTACGTGTATGGAACAAGCAGTGAGACGAGGTGGTGGAAGCGGGTACAAATACAACATTTAAAAGGCATCTGGATGGGTAAATGAAAAGGAAGGGTTTAGAGGGATATGGAACAAATGCTGGAAAATGGGAGTAGGTGAGATTGGGATGTATCGTCGGCCTGGACGAGTTAGACCGAAGGATCTGTTTCCATCTTTAATGACTCAGTAACAAGGCTGATTCACCAACCTTAGAGGATTGAGTTAGGATGATAGACTGGAGGGATAAAGGCCAAATGCAGCAGATATACTAATGCATTGCTCAGCTGTGCAAGCTTCAGTTATTGTGCTAATCTCAGCCTGGGCAAAGTGAAGAAGGACTATAATAGGTGGCAACAGCTCTGATTTAAGAGTGGGGTTATTAGTCAGGCTCCTCACTCATTATTGTTTAGGGATATCAACAGACAAGCACGGATTGACAGGAAAATCCCACTGGTTTATCAATCTGTCCCACACCTCTTGTGATAACTCAATATATACATTCTTCCTATCTCCCTGAAACTGTGTATCTTCCAGGAAAGATGAAATATTGGGTATAAAATCTCAGATCATCCTGAAAGAAGATATCCTAGGAAATTCCCAATCCCACCCCCCCCATCTCCACCTCCCCTCCATGCAATCGAAACTAATCCAAGGATTGACTCTGATCCTGAGCGATCTGTGCAATATCTGTTCCTTCTACACGGTAATCTCTGGCCCAGCCATGACAGATCCCACTATCACTTAAATTCAACAAGAACCATACAAGTCAGCAATCTGCTCTACTGGTCCATAAGTCTCTGGGGAAATTGTATCCAATTTAAAATTATGACCCATAGCCTTAATCTATTGAATTGGAATACATGTATGTGCGAGTGTTTCTGAGTGTGTATGATTCACACGCTGCTGAAACTGTTATTCACATGATGAGTCACTAGCATGGGTTACATGAGGAACTGCAACTCAACAAAGAGTCAAAGCCTGCAGGACATGGGGAGGGGAGACAACTGGCAAGTTGTCTGTTGGACTGGCGTCCAACAGGAATCCATACGTTCAGGAAGAGGGAGCAAAACATTTGTCGGTGTCACAACTGGGGGAAAATTCCCTTTTGGTTTCGGTGCAGTTCCGCCTGACACTCCTTTGTGCTTATGCCAAAAACAGGCACACAGGGGGCAGATCGGTGTAAACCGTTATATTTATTTTCAGATTCTATCCACCAAATCATTTCCCAGGCTGTGTGGAGACATAAAACTAGTTTATTCACATAAAGGATAAAAGCTGCAAATGTTACAACTTGACAGCCACATCCTTTTGAGGTCTCCTCATTGCACAGGTACTGAATCAATCAGTACCATCAAGTGGAATGAGTCACGTTTGATCGCAGCACATTCACTGTTTGCTGCTTCCAACAATTGGAAAGCCGGTGTGACAGATAAAGATTGACAGCACGCTGCTTACTTTCATCCCATTCACCTTGATTAGGCAAACAGTAGTTTTGGTTCCATTTTGAGATAAGCACCTAACACATGGTGCTAGATTTCTGTTGCAGGTAGAAATAGTTTTATTGTTTAAATTCATTCCCACTTTCACTCCTCCACCATTGAAAGCAATGGCTTTGCCAAATATGTGTGTTTGTGGACATTGGCACAGGACAGGATCAGTCAGTTTTAGAGTCGTACAGGATGGAATCAGACCCTTCAGTCCAGTTCATCCATGCCAACCAAGTTTCCCAAACTAAAGTAGTCCCATTTGCTTGTGTTTGGCTTTCCTATTCTTGTATCTCTCCTAATGTCTTTTAAATGTTGTAATTGTACCTGCGCCTACCACTTTCTCTGGTAATTCACTCCACATATGGAACCACCCTCTGTGTGAAAAAGTTGCCCCTCAGGTCCCTTTTAAATCTTTGTCCTTAAAATTATGCCCTCTATTTTGAACTCCCCTACCCTAGGGAGAAGACTTTTGCTATTCACCTTATATGTCTGTCATGATTTTATAAACCTCTTTAAGGTCAGTCTTCAAGCTCCAACCATCAGGCTCAGAAACACCTGCTGAATTTACCTTTGAGGTGTCGAGCTTTGTTTGGCAGTCACTGACTAATTCTGAAGGCTATGGATTCAAGTCCCACTCCACAGGCTTAAACCACAGAGTCTAGGCTTCGGCTTCAGTGAAGTATTGAGTAGCCGTATTGCACTGTGAAGGGCAAAGGGGCTCACTTTCAGGGTCCCTAACCCTCAGTCACTAAAATAAATAATCTGGTCATTATCAGATTGCTAATTGTGCGAGCATCCTGTGCACAAATTGACTGCCGTATTTCCTGTATACAAACGCACTTGAAAAATGCCAAACTGTTGGTAAATCAGAGCAGAATGTCGTGAAGCCGTGAAATTCACCTTTCGGTTGAGATCAGCTTCTATCAACAAGTTGTAGGGTATGGATTTCAGACTTATCCAGTCTGCATGTAGCGTTGTTTGGTATCGGGCCGTGCAGTTGCCCAATAATATATTAAAGGCAACGTTTAATGTGACAAAGTGGAAATTGTCACATGGATGTAACTTCTTCAATTTCCTCACCACTCACAATACCCTGACTCTATTGGATAGTGATCAGTCCTTTGAACTAAACTCCAAATCCATTCACTTGCCAGGACTAATGGAATCCAGATGGAGGCCTGTTGCCATGCATGAGGCTCTCTAGCGCAGACTACTCAACAATTGTCATTGATGAGACCATTTGCAAACTATAGATGGTGCAAATGTAAGGAAACACTGAGAGGAATGTGCACTCATCTTTAACTCAGTTCATTGTACCCAAACTGTATATCCCCTTTAAGTGATGTCTCTGATGCACACTGCCACAAGCCACCCCCTCGCACCACCCATTCCTATTTGTAAGCTGCCAGTAAGCAACGCAAGTAAAGTCACCATAATCCCGCAACGCCATAGGGCTGCTTTCTTATTGGAGAGAGAGAGAGTTTAACTTGAGGGTCACCACACCTCACACCTCACACCTCCAGTGAGGGCCAAGATTGAGAAGGTGAGATGTTCACAGTAATCTCAGCTGGTTTGGGAATTGAAACCATGTCTGTTGGCGTTATTCTGTATCACAAAACCAGCCATCCAAACTAACTGACACCCTCCAGTTTGGCAAAGGAGGATAGCTGAGATGTTTAAATTGAATTGTGTCAAGGAGTTTTATTTGTCAGACACTGACTACAGCTATGAAAATAATATCAAATGCATATTTCCGTAAGTGCATATTATCAGTCACATCCAACTTTTGTTTTGGTAGTAAATCAGATGTTAAATGAACTTTCTGTCGTAAATCATTTTTAAATACCACTTGCGCCTGAATGTTTGTGAGGGGTCAGACATCAGCATGTAAGTCAATATAGTTCGCATATGCGGCAGATCTCAATATTATTGCCTTTGGATCAGTTAACCGTTGGCTGATTACAGAAATTACTCCCAATATGAACCTGTCTTCCCACACAATTTAGAACAGTTGTGGTTTTGTTTTGAGAGGAATGAATGAGATTTGAAGATCTACATGTTTGGTGACAACAGGAGACAAGTTCCAGATCCTGCTGGATGACAAGATTTCATTAATTTATATTGAGTTACTTTTTCGTCCCTCCTTTTCGTACATGCTATGGTAGATTATTTTGTGATCGATGAAATGAGGAACGTCTGGAAGAAAAGGAACCTTTTTTGTTACTTGACAGTCGCTGTTAGTGTCAAACACTCGTCAGTCAAATATTGCAAGGTCTTGTCCTGTGATAAGCTGGGTGGATTCTGTCCCAGCAATGTGTCACACCATGTCAAAGTGTCATTTTTCACTTCCCACGTCAACCGTTCATTGAACCTTTGGGGTCAGATTCCTAATTTGTTCCAACTAATGTTAAGTTAAAGGGCAGAATTTGTGTCAGCGAATACTGACATAGAGGCTATCATCCCACAGGGGCTATTATATGTAAGACCAGGCGGGCTGCGTTGACAGGCAGTTACACATCTCCTAACTCTTATTTCCATCAAAGTCAACAGTGGAACAACTTGCAAAAGATGTTTTATGCTGAAGTGTATAAAGTCAAAATGACTTCCCATTGGTCAAGAGTAGATTTAGATCCAAGTTCTGTGTGTGACAGACAGATGTGCTGAAACCACTAAAACCCCCAACCTCCATCAGCCTTGGCCACATCGGCTGTTCCTATAAAGTGTCCTTTTTCATAGACAGTATAGTTGATAGTCATAAATCACCTCCTAATGTTGGTGGAGTTCATTTCACAGCTCTCCCTGGTATACATTTCACACTATGTGGAATAATATTAGCAAGATGTCAGATAAGGAGGACCTCAGTCTCATCACCAGCTGACACTAAGTCTTTTCCCAGGGTCATTGACTGAAGCGACATCTTTGCATTACAAAAAAATGTCATGCCTGTTGAGCGATTGATTCTGTACAACAGAGATGTCTTTATTTCTTTGCAATTTAGGAACATTCCTTAAATTAGTAAATGTTAAAAGATTGATGTAGGCAAGAGTGAGGTAAGCTGTTATAAAGGGGCAAGGCCCCACCGACTAGAAATGTCCTCATTGGGGAATAAAGGAAGTAGTGGCTATATCATTAATGCAATATTGCAAAATTGTACCGAGTTATTTCAAATTTCCATCAATATATTTTTATTTAGTTGAATATGTGTATTCCTTATCATGCTCATGTATTTATTGGGTTTATTTATGGACTTACATTAGTGTAAGACATTGGTCAGGAATGAAAAAGGATAAGAATTAAAGATTGTTTTCCAAATGGGGATGTAATGAGAGGAAGCTTGTTAGCCATTGAGCTCAGTAAAGAAGATGAAATTATGGAGATCACTTCATAAAATTGCACCATTGAATTTATTGGAACATACGGACAAGTATAGTCCATTCAGGCCTTGAAGCCTATTCAGTGTGTTCTGTGAGTCATGACTGAGTAGCAACCTAATACCATATACTCACCTTTGCTCTATTTCCATGATTAGGTTGTGTATAGATGTGTTTCCTAATGTCACTCCTGTAAGGTCTGGTTCTAATTTTGGGCAATGCCCCTTAGTCCTGGAAGTCCCCAACCTGTGGGATAGTTTCTCTCTTTCTATCCTACTTGTTTACTTTAAAAATCTTGAAAGTTTTGGTTAAAATATCTCTTAACCATGCCAACTAATTCTTGCACTCCAGATATGATTCATGTAAATCTGCACTATACTTCTCCAGCTAGTCAAATCTATCCTTTCCAGGGTGTGGTACTGAGAACACCTATCCAAGGACACTCATTGACAATGGCAGTAAACAGTGGAGGACCCAGCACTGATCCCAATAGGTTAGTTAAATGCAGTTTCCCTTTCAGAAATAGATCTAGGCCTGAAACATCAGCCTTCCTGCTCCTCTGATGCTGCTTGGCCTGCTGTGTTCATCCAGCTCTACACCTTGTTATCTCAGATTCTCCAGCATCTGCAGTTCCTACTATCTCTTCCCTTTCAGAAAGCCATGTTGGTTCTGCGTGATCTGGTTGTGAGTTCCTAAGAACCCTACTTGAAGAGGGATTCTAATATTTTCCCTATGACATGTGTTAATCTAATGAGCCGACAGTTTCTGCCTCTCTCCCTTCTTGGGTAATGGTGTATATTCGCTGCTTTCCATTCCAATGACACTGACAACGAACGCAGCCATAAACAAAACCTTATTTCCAGAAACCTTTCAGAAAGTTGGGTTTAAAGAGCCATCTGGTGGGAAAAGTGTGGAACTATCACTTTGCTGGTTGATGCATTATAGATTCAGATGGAGGAACCTGCCATGGAAAACGCTAAAGGGTGAAAGTAGGAACTAAGATTTCATGGACGGGTAGTGTGCATAGATGTAGAATTTTTAATATTTAACAATAATACTACCATATCTTTAAAATGTAAGTAATTAATATAATAACTTAAAAATTAAAAGTATTAATGTAAAACAGATTTAATATTGTGCTGACAGGCACTTCATTTGTTTTCAAGTTACATGAGCTGATATTACACTGAACCGGACTGTCCTGCATGTAGTGTGAGCTGGATTCATTGATCGAGACTATAGTGTAACGGTAGCAATATCCTCCCCCTCTACTGTTGTTGACTATATTGAGTGGAGCTGTTGGATTTTCCGAGTGGAAGTGGGAATCTGGACACAGATTCATTTCTAGAACACCTGCACACAGGAGGTAGAAGCTTATTGGGACTTTGGTGGAGACGAGCTGTCAGTGGAGTTGGGGACTGGTGTTCGCAGTCGATGATAATGCTGAGGGGGGTGGGGTTGGACACAGTGGGCCACCATAGAATCATAGAATTCCTACAGTGTGGAAGCAGGCCATTTGACCTCTCAAGGCCACACTGCCCTTCTAAAGTGCATCCTACCCAGACCCACCACAATCCCAACCCCACCCCCGACACACACACACACACACACACACACTTACACACGCGCGCGCTAATGCTGTAACTCCACATTTTCCGTGGCTAATCCATCCAGCCTACTCATCCCTGGACACTATGGGGCAATTTAGCATGGCCAATCTGCCTAACTTGCACATCTTTGGACAGTGGGAGGAAACCGGCACACCCAGAGGAAACCCACGCAGACGCGGGGAGCATTTGCAAACTACACATGGACAGTCACCCAAGGCTGGAATCAAACCCAGGTCCCTGGCACTGCAGGTGTCAACCACTGAGCCACCGTAACCACTGACTTGCTTTGCTGCTGGGCAGCATCTTCTAAAGTTGCATAAATAAAATGTGCAGATTTTTCCCATGTTGGGTGACATATGAAATCCTGGAATCTGGGACAGGGAGGGGACCTGCGAATTTGGTTAATTTGTTGCCCTGAACCTTTCATGGCTCCACTAGACCTCTTAAAAGTTAATCTTCTACACTCAAAACTCACCCAATCCCCATCCCCCTTGAACCAGTGTGTGTCAGATGGCTTCTGCAGGCTGCTCCTCCCCATTGTGAAAATGTGAACAGATCCAAAGATGATCAACCAATGAGCTCTGGGTTGACTGTATCGCATCCCCCGAACCCTCTTGTCGCAGCCTTACTTAAGTCTCCCGGATCGGGAGCAGATGAGGTGGACTAGCATAAGGCTATCTGCACCTTTTGTTTTGTGGGCCCCTTCTGTGTGACATGATGCTAGCAGTAGGCCAGGGTGTCCGCAGCCTCACCTAAGCACTAGAGCCTGCTGTATCATTCAGTAATCATCAGGTTGAGCTCTCTGTCTGTCAGAATCTATCTAACTCTACATTGAATAAATTCAGTTAGCCAGCCTCCAGAGTTTTTAGAAGAGAACTCCACAGACGAACAACCCACTGGGGGAGAGAAAAAAAAGTCCTCATCTCTGCCTTAGAGGGAGCACAATGTAAATTTATAAGAATGTTATCTGGACTCCAGAATAATGATGACAGACTATACAAATTAGGGATAACAAAGTGTGGAGCTGAAGGAACACAGCAGGCCAAGCAGCATCAGAGGAGCAGGAAGGCTGATGTTTCGAGACTGGACCCAATACAAATTAGGCCTGTTTTCTTTACAGTTTAAAAGGGTAAGGGGTGATCTGATCAAAGTCTTCGAAATATTAACAAAAATAGACAGGGTAGACAAATTATTTCCACCAGTTAGGGATTCTAGAACCAAGGGGCATAGTCTCAGCATTAGGGTCAGACCCATTCAGGAGAGATGTTACAATGTATTTCAACGCACAAAGGATGGTAGATGTTCAAAACACTCTTTCACAAACAGCAGTGGATGCTGGGATCAGTTGTTAATTTTAAATCTGAGATAGATAATGTTTTGTTAAGCTAATGTATTAAAGAATGTGGCCCCAAGGCGGGTCTATGGAGTAAGGCCACAGATCAGCCGTGACCTCATTGAATGATAGAACAGGCTTGAGGGACTGAATGGCCTGGTTCTGATCCTGTGTACCTATTTCCCATGTTCTGATGTTTTTCAGAGCTGTTTGCTCTTAAGATTCTAAGAATTATCTGAGGACATATTATCAAACCAAATGTGGCACACAGCTACAAAAGGAGATATTAGGACAGATGACCAGAAGTTTGGTCAAAGGGGTAAATTTCGAGGTGGTGACTTAAAGGTTGAAGGAGAGGTAGAGGGCGGATATTCCAGTGTTTAGGGCCTTAGCAGTTGAAGCAATGAATGACAATAGCAGAGCAATCAAAATGGGGAATGGTCAAGAAGAGGCCAAATTGGAGTAACACAGATATTACAGAGGGCTGTTGACTGGGAGGGAGTGATGGAGATATCTAGATATATAATGTGGGGGAAATCTTCGGACATTTTAGATGTTGCCCACTAAATGAAGATGAAGACTGTTTTCCCTGAGAACACTCACTTCTGCCAAATGTGCAGCCACTTTTTTACACTCCATCCCATCTCCTCACACCAGTCTCAGTTCTTCTGCTGCTGAAACCCTCATTCATGCTTTTACCTCTAGACTTGACTACTCCTGTCCTCTTCTGCTAATCTGCTGTCTATTAAAGTGAGGTCAGCCAAAACCTCAACTGCACCTGAGCTCACACTCCTGTTCTCCTGCCCTCGCCTGTGCTCACTGACCTGCATTGGCTGCTTTCTCCATTTAACAATTGTCAGTGAGGTTTCAAATCTCTCTGTGGCCACAGCTATCCTGACCTCTGTAATCTCCTACAACTCTCTGCAATATCCACACTCCTCTCATTCTGGCTTCATTAGCATTCTCAATTTTAATTAGCCTGCTGTCGGTGCCTCTGGCTTCGGTTGTCTGGGTCCTGAGCTCTGGAATACTCTCCCCCCGCCGACTGTCTTTCATACTTCACTTTTCCTGTTTAAAGCCAATATCACCAATAGTTTCAACGTGTGTTGAAGGTTGACTGGTGGATATTACCATCAGCAATATTGAACTCTGCTCGCTATTCCTGTCAGCTAATGTGCACTGCTATATCCACCGGCTGTGTTGCATTCGATGCTGCAGTGCATTACAAGTTAGCGGCTGTTGGCACCAGTCCTGTCACCTTTGGATCAAGTCATTCAGAGCAGTTCTCTAGAATACAGGGAAGGTCGAAAATGTCTTGGGGATCCTGGAAGTAGTCTGCCCTGCTGCATGGCAATTACATTTCCTGATTTAAGGTGAATAGGTAAAATCGGTGGCCCCTTTACAAATGGAGAGCTCCTGGTCACGCTCCAAAATGACCATTTGTAAACACAGGCATGGAGGATCAACAGGACACTCGGGGACAGCACGCTGGCTCAGTGGTTAGCACTTCTACCTCACAGCGCCAGGGACCCGAGTTTGATTCCACCCTCAGGCGACTGTCTGTGTGGAGTTTGCGCATTCTCCCCGTGTCTGCGTGGGTTTCCTCCGGGCGCTCCGGTTTCCTCCCACAGTCCAAAGATGTGTTGGTTAGGTGGATTAGCCATGGGAAATACAGGGTTGCAGGAATGGAGTGAGTTTGGCTGGGACGCTCTTCAAGTGGTTGGCGAGGACTCAGTGGGCCGAATGGCATGCTTCCACACTGCTGAAGCTAGCCATGCTGTTGCTACTTTCAGCTTGACTGAGATCACCTATCTCCCTGTGCTTACAGTGTTTGAGATTGCTCCTGTTATCTCAAAGGCAGAATCGCAGACCCTTGAAAATAGGGATTGACAAATGTTTTGCAGGTGTAAAGGGGCAGTTTCTGACACAGAGAGGTACTGGCTTTGTGGCATAATGTAAACTGGAGGTTAGGGAGGCACTTGTGCAGGAGCTAATTTGTGCACAAAGTAGTCTCACAAACAATGTGATGATGGACAAATAATCTGTTGGGAGTATAGAATTTGAGTACTGCAAAAAAGAGAGACGGACTGTTGAGCTTTCCCACCTTGCGTCCATCAGGACAAATAAAAAGATGCTGACTGATTGGTTGGTAATAAGTCAACACTGATTGGCTAAGGTGTTGCTGAGGAGAAAGCAATGAAGAACAAAGGCTCCCAAAATTCCTGGATAATTCCACAAAAATGCAAGGCTTGGTCATACTGCATTCTGTGTCTGAGTATGTATCACTCAGAGCAAGCATAACTGAGCCATGTTACAAGCTGACCTGCTGTCCTAATTTATTTGTTAGCGTAGCTATTCACACATACTGCAGGAAACGTTCAAGTTCCAAAAGAGTTAAATCTAAAGAAGACCATAAGACCATAAGATATGGGAGCAGAATTAGGCTATTCAGCCCATCAAGTCTGCTCCACCATTCAATCATGGCTGGTATGTTTCTCAACCCCATTCTTCTGCCTTCTCCCTATAACCCAGGATTCCCCCTTACCAATCAAGGACCTGTCTATCGCTGTCTTAAATACACTCAATGACTTGGCCTCAAAAGCCCTCTGCAGCAAATTAATCACCTTTGGCTGAAGAAATTCCTCCTCAGCTCAGTTCTAAAGGGTCGTCCCTTCACTCTGAGGTTGTGCCCTCAGGTCCTAGTCTCTCTTACTAATGGAAAAATCTCCTCCACGTCCACTGTACCCAGGCCTGTCAGTTTTCTGTAAATTTCAATTAGATACCCCCTCATCTTTCTCAGCGCCTGCGAGCACAGACCCAGAGTCCTCAACCACTCTTCATATGACAAGCCCTCATCCCTGGGATCATTCCTGTAAATCACCTTTGGACTCCTTCCAATGCCAGCACATCCTTCCTTAGGTACAGGGCCCAAAACTGCTCAGAATATTCCAAATGTAGTCTGACCAGAGCCTCATACATCCTCAATAGTACATCTCTGCTCTTATATTCCAGCCCTCTTCAAATGGATGCTTACATTGCATTTGCCTTCCTAACTGCCAACTGAATCCGTATGGTTAACCATAAGAGAGTCCTGAACTAGGACTCCCAAGTCTCTTTGTATTGCTTTAGATTTCCAAAGCCTTTCCCCATTTAGAAATAGCCTCCATTTCTATTCTTCCCATCACAGTGCATAGCTCACAATTTCCCACATTGTCTTCCAAGTGCCACTTCCTTGCCCAGTCTCCTAGCTTGTCCAAGTCCTTCTGCAGCCTCCCCACCTCCTCAACACTGCCTGCCCCTCTGCCTATCTTTCTGTCATCTGAAAACCTAGCAACAATGCCCTCAGGTCCTTTGTCCAGATCATTAATGTTGAACGTGAATAGTTGTGGTTTCAAACACTGACCCCTGCGGCACACAACTAGTCACTGGCTGCCATCCTGAAAAAGACTCCTTTTTCCCTACTGTCTGCATTCTGCCAGTCTGCCAATCCTCTATCCATGCCAGTAGCTTGCCCCTAACAGCATGAGCTCTTACCTTATTTAGCAGCCTCCTATGCAGCACCTTGTCAAAGACCATTCAAGTGCAGAAAGATCACATGCACTGGTTTACCTTTGTCGGTACTTCCTCAAAGCATTTTAACAGATTTATCAGGCCTGATCTCCTATTGAAAAAGCTGTGCTGACTCAGCCCTGTTTTACCATACACATGCAAACTCATCCTTAATAATGGAGTCTTAAATCTTACCAACAACAGAGGTCAGGCTAACCGGTCTATAGTTTCCTGCTTTCTGGATCAGTCCCCTCCTACTTCAGGCTCTTCTGTAGTCCAGATGGGATATCTTGAACCTAGGCACCAGGCAGGCAACACAGCTTTCAGGTCTCTTGGTCTTGGCCACTGTGTCTATTCCCCTGACTATATTATTCACAATTTCAGTTACATTTCTTTTGCCTCCCCACTTTTGAACAGCTCCCTGTACCATGGTTCTGTGCCCAGTTTGCTCATCCTCCCTACAGCCCCCACTCTCATCCACGCAGGGAGCAAGAATCTCAAACCTGTTAGATAAGCTCAAGGCCTGAGGCTCCTTCACCGTTACCCCCTGGATCGCTCTACCTGCCTCACTCATAGTCACATGCTCCTGTCCCTGACCACTGACCAAGTTTGAGGTTATTAATCTAAGGGGTGTGACTGCCTCCTGAAGCACAGCATCCAGGTAACTCTCTCCCTCCCTGATGTGTCGCAGTGTTCAAAGCTCACACTCCAGCTCATCAACTCTGAGCCAGAGTTCCTCAAGCCACCAACACTTGCTCCAGACGTGGTCAGTCTGAACCACAGTGGGGTCCACCAGCTCCCACGTCATGTGGTTACAACACACCACCTGGCCTGGCATCTCTATTTTAATTAATTAGCTCTTAATTTGATTTTGAAAACTTTCACACTAATTTGTAGCCCGTAACTATTTCCCCTATTTACCTTCAGTCTGAAAGTAACCTATAATAGATAATCAGATTAGTGGCTATCACGGCCCAATGAACTTATGGTTTTCCTGTATTGTCACTCCTTTGTGCTGGACCCCTGATCCAGGTCCTCAATTTATCCTGTTTAAAATAAAACTTACAAACTTACAGCTTGAAAAAAGCAGGCAAAAGGCACCTTTTCTCTTCTGCACCAAATGCCCACATTGCCTCCAGATCCCCCGACCTCTGTACTCACTCGGACTGTGTCTCCCTCTGGTTGGGCTGTCTCCTTCCTGACCATGTAAAGCTCGCTCATTCTTCATTGCTAATTACAAAACATACTGCTTTAGTTTTAATAGCTTCGATTCAAAAAGTACTGTGAAACAGTGAGTGTTGGTAATACAAAGCAGGTCAGGCAACATCTGTAGAGAAAGAAAGAGAGTTAACATTTCAATAGCCTTTTGTCAGCCGGAGTTTTTTTTAAGTTTTATAGCCAATATTCAGTTTTTCTCATTTTGGAGGAGACTAATGTGCCTGGATAAGGGTCGACACAAGAGAGGACTCCTGCCACCTAGTGGGCAATCTAACACACACCTGGGAATGTTGAAAGACAAGCTGCTCCAGCTCACTTCCGTCTTCAAGGAATTTCTTTTTGTCACTTTCACAGTTTAAATAAAGAAAATCATATGGACTTAATGATATTCTTTCCCTCAGAGAAGAGGTATAGAGAGAGAGAGAGAAAGAGAGAGGGTGGGAGAGACAGAGATGGGGGGAGAGACAGAAAGAGAGGGAGAGAGGGACAGAGACAGAGAGAGGAGAGAGAGAGAGAGAGGGAAAGACAGAGACAGAAAGAAAGGGAGAGAGGGCAGAGACAGAGAGCGGGAGAGACAGAGAGCGGGGAAAGGCTGAGAAAGAGGGTGAGACTTAGAGAAGGAGAGACAGAGAGAGGGAGCGACAGAAAGGGGGAGGGATATAGTGTGGGAGAAACAGAGAGAGGGGGAAGACAGAGGGGGGTAATTGAGAGAGAGGGGAGCAGCATGGACAGAGGGGGAGACACAGAGAATGGGGAAGACAGAGAGAGGGGGAGACACAGAGGGAGTAGTTGAGAGAGAAGGCAGCAGCAGGGAGAGGCGGAGAGATAGAGAAATGGGGAGAGGCAGAAGGAGGAGGAGAGACAGAAGGAGGAGTAGGTAAGAGATGGAGAGCAACACACAGAAGGGAGCAGCTGAGGGATTCTACTAGACATGAGAATTTGGTACATGGGGTTTATGGGGTCTGTTTCATCAACATGTCTGAACACCAATGTCTCAGCAAGCTCAGGAAATTGTGTCAGATCCTACCAGGCAACTACAACCTTTTGAAACAAGACCTGTGGCCTCCTGGGCCTATTGGCCAGGCATTACAAGTGCATTAAGATGAATCCTCAGCACGGCTGACCATGTTGTATGAGATTTATGGTAGATATGTTGCCACCATCTTCTTTCCTGGTTGGGATCTACAGGACTGCCTTGATCAAGTGTGATTATGGAAAATATATGCTAATCTGATGAGATAAGTGATTTGCTTAAATAGTACGTAGTTTGTTGCATGACAGCCAACTGGGTACAAGTCTCACCGATCTGATAAACATCATTGCAGAGACTATGAGGAAGTTCTCTATGGTCGGTCTTAGTCCTTCAAGCTCCTAAACTGTTCTCCCACCAAATCTATATGATGTCATAATCGTGGATGATGCTGAAGCATTATTCATTAACCCTTGGAACCACTTACACCCTTTTACAGCAGCTACCACCCCCAACCCGAGAATTGTTCTATTGATCAATATTTATACAGTTATGTATATCATTACTTTTAGCAATATCCCAACAGAGCTAACAAAGTCCCAGACTTCACAAATTCAGGCAGCCTGAAGGTTTCACTATTCTCCCAGAACATATCCTCTTTGAACTCCTGACTGGTAGGTCTCTGGGTTGGATATGATTGAATCTTGACAGTGAGAGGTTGAGCACCTTTAAAGTGGAGGATCTTTTATCTCTTGAATTTCCTTTATAGAGGATACCTTTCCTGCTAAAACAGGCCATTTTGCCTTTGTCATATCCTGGGATCTCTGAATCAGGCAATTCCTTTGTGACTATGTCTTGAAACTTTAGACACTGGTCTCCCATTCTCTGTGGTGGCTTCCATTGAGTTATCAAACTGTGTCAATAAATTTTTATGCTTAATCTGCTGGTCACTCTATACCAAAGTATGTAGACTCTTCACTTCAACCTGTTGTCTCATTTGGATGCTTTCGTCGGTCCCCAGCAATTGTAGTATTAGAGAAACCAGCATGTTCACTTCCTCAGTCCTCCTACTCGAGGACTGCTTCTTGTCACTGGTAATGAGAATTCCTCATGGTAGAATGAATGAAAGAAACAAAGAGATGAAACTTTCTGTTTGAATTCATATCTCTTCAGCATCTGACCTCAGGATTAAATCCATCGTCACTATCACCAAGTTGTGTTGCACTGCAAGTTAGCTCTGTTCAAGGTTTTTCAGTTACCTCAATAGGGGATACTTCTCATTAGCTATCTGATTGTTAGTGTTTTCTCACAAACCTTGCAGATTGTTGCAATCAGAACTCCCTCTGATACGGATAGCCACAGAAAATATTTTTGCCGATGCCACGTAATCACAGGTTTCCATCTTGCTGACAGGATGAAACAAATTCCTTATGTCAACATAACTAATCTTGATGAAGAAGGGCCCAGACCCGAAAGATCAGCTTTCCTGCTTCTCTGATGCTGCCTGGCCTGCTGTGTTCCTCCAGCTCCACACCTTGTTACCTTAATCTTGATGAATTATGCCTTCAGCTTGGGTTCTGCCCACGTGGTTCAGTACCCTCTATAGGTCGTCCAATGACTGGCTGTCCCACCACTAGTTGTTCAGCCACCAAATGCTTTTTTGACCCGTTGCTGGATGCCCCTTGACCAGTTTTTCCATAACTAACAAATTGGACCCCTTCTGCAATTTTAAGAAGATTAAAGATCAAAGCACACATTTATACTCGAGTGATTATATGTGATTATGGAGTAGGTACATGTTCTGTACTATCTGATACTCCATGTGTTGCACAGTTGTCGCAGCTTGCCTTTAATCTTAAATGCTGCACCCCTGGACCATGTTATTTTATTGCAACGGGTGATAAACAGTGCTCCTTCAACGATTGTACGCTCTCTAATAATATGGGAATACATGCCCTTGTATTGAGCTCAAAATGAGTTGATGCCCATTGACATCAATGTTCTCTCGCCAAAAAGGGAGGTTGGGATTTCCTGTATCCTCTAGGAATGCCATTAGCTTTTCTTTCCAGATGGCAGTGGCCATGGCTTTGGAAGGTGCTGTTGAAGGATCTTTGGTGAATTTCTTCAGTGCTTCTTGTAGATAGCACTCAATGCTGCAACTGAGCGTCGGTGGTGGAAGGAGTAGATGCTTGTGGATGTGTTGAAGTGGGCTGCTTTGTTCTGGCTGGTATTAAGCTTTTTGGGTGTTGCTGGAGCTGCACTCATCCAGGCAAGTGGGGAGTATTCCACTCCTGATGTGTGCCTTGTAGATGGGGTATAGGCTTTGTGGAGTCAGGAGGTAATTTACTTGCTGTAGCCTCTGACCTGATCTTGGAGCCACTGTATATATATGTGGCGAAACCAGCTGAGTTTCCAGTCAACGGAAACCCCAAGGAAAGTTGATAGTGGGAGATTCAGTGATTGCAGTGCCATTAAATGTCAAGGGATAATTGTTAGGTCCTTAATGGAGTTAGAATTCCCTGCCATTTATGCGGTGCGAATATTCCCTGCTACGTATCAGTCAAAGCCTGGATATTTGTCCAGATCTTGTTGCATGTGAACATGGACTGCTTTCGTATCTCAGGAGTCAAGAGTGGTGCTGAACATTGTGCAATCATCAGCAAATATCCCCATTTTTGTCCTTATGATGGAGGGAAGGTCATTGATGAAGCAGCTGAAGCTGGTTGCGCCTAGGATACTACACTGAAGAACTCCTGCACATGTGACCTGGAGCTGAGATGACTGACGTCTAACAACTACAACAATCTTCCTATGTGTCAAGAATGACTCCAACCAGCAGAGATTTTGTCCCTGATACCCATTGGTTCAAGTTTTGCTAGGGCTCCTTGATGCAGCATTTGGTCAAATTGAGTGCTTTTGTCCATGTTTGAACCAAGGCTTAATGAGGTTAGGAGCTGAGTGGCCCCGGCAGAACCCAAACTGGATGTCACAGAGCAGGTTGTTGCTGAGCAGTTGCTGTTTGACAGCATCTTCCATCATTTTACTGATGTCCGAGTGTAGATTAATGGTAATTGGCTGGCTTGGATTTGATTTTTTTTGTACAAGACGTATGTGGGCAATTTTTCATATTTACTAGCAGTGAATCAAATTGGTTGAAGGCTGGTATCTGTAATGCTGGGGACCACTGGAGCAGGCTGAGATGGATCATCCACTCGGCGCTTCTGGCTGAACATTGCTGCGAATGCTTCAGCCTTTTCTTTTGCACTGCTGTTCTGGGCTCTTCCATCATTGAGGAAGGGAATATTTGTGGAGTTTCCTCTTCCAGTGAGTTGTTCAATCATCCTCCACCATTCATGACTAGATGTGGCGGAACTGTAGAGCTTAGATCTGATCTATTGATTATGGAATTGCTTAGCTCTGTCTTTTACTTGCTGCTTATGCTGTTTGGCACACAGGTGGTCCTGCATTACACCTTTCCCTAGTGCTGCTGCTAGCATGACCTCGTCATTGAATCAGGGTTAATCCACTGGCTTGATAGTAATGGTACAGTGCTGGGGCCATGAAGTTACAGATTGTGCTGGAGTACGATTCTGCTGCTGTTGATGACCTGTCTTGAGTTGCTAGATCCGTTCAAAGCCTGTCCCATTTAGCACAGTGATGGTGCCACACAGCACGATGGAGGTTATTCTCCATGTGAAGGTGGGACTTTTGTCCCACAAGGACTGCGCAGTGGCCACTGTTACAAATTCTGTCATGGACAGATGCATCTGCTGCCAGCAGATTAGTGAGGATGAAATCAAGTATGTTTTTCCCTCACCATCTGTCACAGACTCAGTCTAGCAGCTATGCCCTTTAGGACGCGACTAGCTTGATCAGCAATGCTGCAGGTGGGCAACTATTATTGGTGGACATTGAAATCCCCCAGCGGATTACATTCTGTCCCTTGCTGCCTTCAGTACTTCCTCCAAGTTCTATTCAACACAGAGGAGCACGCAATCATCAGCTAAGGAAAGATGGACCATGGTATTCAGCAGGAGGTTTCCTTACCCGTGTTTGATGCCATGAATCTCAATAGGTCCAGAGTCAATATCTAAGATTACTGAGGCAACTCCCTTCCAACTACATACCGTTGTTCTACCACCATTGCTGGGCCAGGGATGGGGATCTTATTGCGTGGGACAGTGTGTGCAAGGGATGATCCCATGAGTATAACTATAGGCTGCTGCCTGACGAGTCTGTGAGACAGCTCTCCCAGTTTCAGCATTGGCCGCCAGATGTTGGTAATGAGGAACATCGCAAGGTCTTTGTCGATTCTGTATCTTAAAGAACTGTTTTCTCCAAGTTGTCCAATTCTCGATTCTATTTGGCTGATCTCTGAAATCAAATATATTTGGCATTATTATTTCTGCTGTCATGTCATCCTAATATTTATTATTTATTTTCCTATTGGGCCCATCTCTGAAATGAAATGTATTTGGCCATATTATTTCTGCCATGTCATCCTGATATTATTATTTATTTTCCTTGCTTCAAATTTTTTATTTTGCTGTACAATGTTGTAATGTGTACTGCTGAACTGGGAGGTTTTTCTGCATTTGCAGTGAAAATTGAGGTTTCCTGCCTTTCTTGCATCCTTTTCCAGTGGATCTTCTTAATCATAGTCGCAATATTTTACGCGCATTCTCTTACTGGCATTCCCGAATGAATCCCAGTCTTCATGGATTTCTATGATGACACCTGGTCCTTTAACAGATGTTCCCGCTGCCTGAAGCTCTAAATTATAATCCCCATTGCTTTCACAATTCTTTTTGTGGATGGGTTTCATTGTGTGTGATTAAAATAAATGTCCTTGTCTTTATTGCAATTTAAGCAATGGATCTCCCAACTTTTCTGCAGCTTCAATAGTTTCCCAATTTTCTTCTTCCATCAGACAATTTCTGCTTAGGTTTTTAAAATTGTCCAATTATTGCTTTAATTCTGATGTCATGGACTGGTTTCACATTGCTTTTGTAGCCCTTCATTATCCCTTATGGTGCTATCTTGCTGTTGCACAGGATCCCTACAGTGTGGAATCCACACTGACCCTCCAGAGAGCATTCCTCCCAGACCCACTCCCCAACATTTCTATCTAGCCTGCACATCCAAGGACACTATGGGCAATTTAGCATGGCCAATCCACCTAACCTGCACATCCAAGGACACTATGGGCAATTTAGCATGGCCAATCCACCTAACCTGCACATCTTTGGACTGTGGGAAGAAACTGGAGCACCCAGAGGAAGCACACACAGACACAGGAAGAATGTACAAACTCTACACAGACAGTCACCCGAGGCTGGAATTGAACCTGGGGCCCTGGTACTGTGAGGCAACAGTGCTAACCACTGAGCCACCATGCTGCCCTTAAGGTAAGAGCAGCTTGATCTAGTATGTTGCTTCCTGTAGCTTTTCCATCTTGTAAACTGGGCCACTTTATAAAAGTCTTCCCCTTACCCACCAGCTACGTTATAGTAGCTAGTGCTCAAGTCACTCTTCAGCATTAACCCTTTCAGATCCTTTGCATCCTTAAGCAACCAACAGTGGTAGTCAAAGTCACCATTACCCTCAACTGTTTTGGCTCCATATCCTCCCAGGGATCTGCTGCAGGTACGTGCAGGGTGTTTAAAATGGCTGTTTTGTCAGGGCTACAAACTGTGTGAACTTTGCCTGCAATGATGCCAGGCAGCATGAGCAAGGCTTGAATTTGTGCCTTTGACACACTTCCCACAGTGGCTGGTTAACAAGAAACTTCATGAACTGGGAGGGCATCCACTTCATCTTTGGAATTGTGAGCAGGCTGAAGGGTGCTTGCTAATCGCAAAGGACAGCACAACTCCAAATGCTCTATCACCGCCAGATGTGGAGATGCCTGTGTTGGACTGGGGTGGACAAAGTCAAGTATCACACAACACCAAGTTGTAGTCCAACAGGTTTACTTGAAAATGCAAGTTTTCGGAGCTCAGTTCCTTCCTCAGGCATAGTGTGAGATAGAGGGTATATGACACAAATTTTATAAGCAGAAAGGTAACAACCTAAAACTGGTCGCCTCTTGTTGAATATTTAATTAGTATTCTCATTCCTAACTGATTAAAGATCCAACAAGAGGCAGCCAGTTTTAGGGCTGTTACCTTTCTCCTCATAAATTCTGTATTTTATACTTTCTCTCACACACTACGCCTGAAGAAGGACCTGAGCTCCAAAAACTTATGTTTGCAAATAAACCTGTTGGACTATAACTTGGTGTTGTGTGATTTTTGATCTTGACCACCAGATGTATCATTGGTACCATATGCCAAGCCCTCTGGAATAGCTGTGGGGTCATTTGCTCTTTACACGACATTGTTCACCAACCAGGCTTTGGACAGATAAAATAAATAACTTAAATCCTTTTTGAATGAGTCTGTGGAAGACATAAGTAGGAAGCTTACATGTAGTGAAAGCTGCTCACATTGCAACCTGGATAACAGGAATATCCTCCTTAATGCATGGTGTGTTAATGTTATGTGTCTGAAACAGAGGGTATTTACACACTGGGTCACAGAGTATGTTTCCATTTCTAGTCACAGAGTTCCTTTTCAGGAAGAGATAAACAGAAAGTGCTGGGGAACCTCAACAGGTCTGGAGGAGCCTGTCTCCAAAGAAGACTCCTGTTGGCCTTGATGCACTCCCCATTCCTCTCTAGCCAAACTAACATTGCCATCTCAATGCTGCAGAAGTTAGTGGCGCTGCCTTAAAACAAGGTGAATGCTGGCCAGAAGCCCTTATCATTTGTGGAACTTGCAGGGTGCTGTGGGCCAAAGGGAATATCACTGCATCATGGTCATGTAAGCATGGCAATGGACTCTACTGAATACAACAAAAGGTGGAATGGTCGAGGTAATGGAAGGTGGGGAGGGGGGGATCAGATACAGCAGTTATTTGGAATATGTTCGTCACTCAGCCAGCATGGCACCTTCACCAAGTTTGTGCCCATGCTACACCATGCTTTACCAGGGCCATGGTTAAAGAGATTACAGAAGCTGTGGTCAAGGGAGGCTCTTCTAGTACAGTCAGCGTGTACTGCTCCATCCTGATGTTGTGCTGCATTTTGCACAATTGGAGCAGGCAATGAGACGATGTGATTGATGCTGAGGAGCCAGGGAAATGGGAACAGTGTCTGAGAAGAATAAGGGTGTTGAACTGGAGGAAGCTGTCCTTGTGGACGACAGCTGCACCGGGCACTACAAGACCGGGAGACCGTGACTGACACCAGCTTCCAGCAGATGCTAGTCATGTGCAAAAGACCATCCTGGACTGTGAAGGTCAAGATGACAGCATTTGTTCACAATGTGGGAGCAAAATGCAACATGTGTTTGTTTGATTTGTCTTCCCTTTTGCTGGTTGTCAATAAAAGCTAATCTTTGGCCATGTCCATGTGCTTGCCTGTATGTGGTATTCCCCTACTGGACAATGACAAGGCAGGGTCTTCAGGGTAGGCACCAGGGACAGAGTAGCAGTGACTTAGATAGGATGTTTAGACAGGACGTAGCTAAGGACAGGTAAAGTGTGTGGCCTTTGGTTACATAGATCCAGGCTGAGAGAATGGAGTTGCATGTGCAAGGGAGTGTCAGCCATGCTGGCTATGTGCTGTGAGCAGTGTGGCTGGAATCAGACATGAGAATACCGTAAGGGTATGACAAGCGTGTCTGCTAAGATATGGCAAGAATTCCAACTTGTCCTTGCAGCGAGAACCTCTGCAAAAAACTCAATGCAATTCGCACCTAGCTGAAAGAAATAGGATTCAGCACAGAGTGCTTTTACACACTGGGCTACAGAGTGTACTTACACACCCAGGCAAAGTGCATTTACACACTGGGCTACAGAGTGTACTTACACACCCAGGCAAACTGCATTTACACAATGGGCTACAGAGTGTACTTACACACCCAGGCAAAGTGCTTTTACACACTGGGCTACAGAGTGTACTTACACACCCAGGCAAAGTGCATTTACACACTGGGCTACAGAGTGTACTTACACACCCAGGCAAAGTGCTTTTACACACTGGGCTACAGAGTGTACTTACACACCCAGGCAAAGTGCATTTACACACTGGGCTACAGAGTGTATTTACACACCCAGTTCACAGTTCATTTACACACTGGATCAAAAAAGTGTATTTGCACACCTACTCCACAGTGCAGGTACGCACTGGGTCACAGGCAGTTTTTATACACTGGGTCACAGCATGTAATTAGACCCAGTCATGGTGTGCTTACACACCAAGTCAATTTACTTATGTACAGGGTCACAGAATGTATCTGCACACCCAGTTACCCGACGCTTACACACCATTCCCAGAGAGTGTCTTTACCACTGGGTCATAGAATGGATCTACAATCATAGCATGTTTACACACCCAGTCACAGTGAACATTTGTCCACACAGTCACTCACTGGTTCACTGAGCAGTTACACACTGGGTGGCAGAGTATAAGCACTCTGAGCTATGAGTTTCCACTTTGTAGCACTGGCACTCTGCAAGCCACAAATGGCAAATTACAATGCTTTCATTGTGAATGCTTTGTCCATCATGCTGCAGTCTAAGGGTTAAATATGAAATTCACTGTTTCTAAAAGCGTAGAAATAATCCAGGGTGCTTATAAATATGGACTTTTATTTCAGAGTTGGGTAATTATTGGTTTCGACCCAATGGTAGAAACTCAAAAATTGTCCAACCTTTTCAATGCAAAGAATGACTCATCTGACCAATATCAGAAATTACTGCAACCTCATTGTATCCCTGTGCTGGTGCAATCCGTGATAGCTTCATTCTAAGCTGCGTCTGACTGAATCAATTCAGCATCACTTTGTCATTTTAAAGTCTTGTGCAAAGCAAATAGCCTGTCTGGGCAGAGGCATAGCCCAGTGAGCAGCTGGCAGCCTGCGGATTGGGCGCTTCAGCTTCATTCTCTTCCATAATGAACTTTCCATAGAGAAACCTGCTGTGAGCTGTTACTGCGGTGCTGTATTCTGCAGAGGGAAGCAGTTGGTGGGACCATGGGCCGTTATCGCAGACCTGGTGGAAGAGGTACAGTTGGCAATCAAACTTAAGTTCGGTCCCAAAAATAAAAGCCCTTGTCTCTATCATTCGATTCTAATGGGCATCTTTTATGTGTGTGCAGAGAATTAGAGACAGTTAGTTGTGATGTCAGTTATTCGATCAGTCTTCAACTGTGAAACGTAGCTAATGTGAATTACAGTGAAAAATGCTTCACGCTGAGTATTTTGAAGTGCATCTCTGCTCCCGGCAGCCCTCAAATACAAGTACAAATTAGTGCTGTAAATACATTGCTCTTTGCTTGGCTGAGAGGAAAGCAGAAAGCCTCTCTGGTGCTGCGCAATAGGACTTTATCTAAATAATGTAGCAGTGGTCGTTGGTAGCTTTTGCTCACTTTTAGTGGCCATCTTGTTGTTTTGTTTGCTGCCTTTTTGAGTGAACTCCTTTTCTTGGTTTTCGTCTTGATTCAAACAAAAAAGATGCCAGCATGTCAGTTTGGTGAACGAGAGCTCTCCGGATGGCGAATATTTAGCTAGAGACCCGTTGCTGCAGTCAACACAAGTCACTTTGCACTTTGAATTAAGGGTGGAGGTTTCAAGCTTTTGTGGATTGAGTCACACACAGTATACAAGGGCAGCAAGTCTAATACGTGCAGATTCAAAATGACTCATTATCAAATGTCAGCGGCAACCCTCTGATGGCAGGACGGTTGATGACAAAGTTACATATTTCAGTTTGATAGCTGGCTATTTTGTGGCTGTATTGTTAAAAGAAAGTTTTTGTAACCAGAGGTTGGACATGTGATAAGTTTAGAAAGTGAAACGTCCGTTTAGAGGCACTTTCCCTGGCTCACGCCTTGGGAACTCGATTTGGGATTTGTCGCTACAAAAGAATAACTCCCTATCATCGATGCCAATTTAAAGTAAGCAGCCCTGTTACACAGTGAAGCTGCTATTGAGTAAGTCAAGCCCGGAGGTATTCAATGAATGGGGAGCGTGACGTATTGTGAAGTTAGGGAATGGAAACAGCTAAGCTGGCAATGAGAGTTTGCAGGTTAGTTAAAGGATTAATACTGTTTGCATTTCAGCAGCTCGCATCATTGAGGGTGGAACTGGTTGTGAGAAGTGGAAGTTATTTTTTGTATCAGGAAGTGAATAGAATGCACTGCCCAGAAATATGGTGGAGGCATCTTTAGTTGGGTTTTGGATGATTATTAGGATAAAAATGGTGTGCAGGGCTATGGGGAAATGGCAGGAGATTGACACCAGGTAATAAACCAGTGTAGGCATGATGGGCTAAATGGCCTCCCTCTGCATTAAATCAATTCTGTAATTGTGTGAAGTGTTATTTCTCAAGCGCTCTCGACGAGAAGTTAGTAGAATTACAGCACATTTAATCAGTTGTCTGGCTATTATGGATTGTGAGTTTCTGATTGTGCTACTTAATACCTTGTTTATAATTTTGCTTTCATAAATCAGTTCTCTTGTAAACATGTGTAAAAAGCTGTTTTGCCTGCACAAATGGCCTAGTGCGATGAATTGGAATTGACAAGTAACATAAAAGAGAGAGAGAAAGAAAATCTTGTATTGATTTGGCACCTCGGGAATGTCAAATAATGCTTTGCAGCTGTTTTTAAAAGCATTGTGATGACTATAAAAAACATAGCAGCCAATTTGCGCACAGTAACATCCCACAAGCAGCAATGAGATAACGGCCAGAAAATGTGGTCTCGTTATGTGGGTGGAAAAATAAATATCTGCCAATATCAGAACATCCGCCTGCTTTCCTTTGAGATCAATCATGTGAATTTTAGCACCAAAGAACTAGGCAGAAAGTCAGTGCAACATCTCATCTGAAAGATGGCACCTCTGACAATGCATCTGTCCCTCACTGAAATGTCAGCAAAGCTTTTCAACTCATTGGAATGAATGGTCACTGTGGGCTGGATTTGTAAGAACCTTTTGGAGCAGGTTCAGTGGTAGCTGGGCTGCCATTCAGCTCATCCCCACTGCCAGGAAAACTCATCCCAATGAAGTCAGTGGTGGGAGGGAGTTGACGTAGGAAACTAGCCTGCTAGCTATTTGTTATTCCGAGATTTGGCTCAGAGAACAGTTCAGGGATTCTCCCTAACTCAAATGGGTTTCACTTGCCTCCTGAAACCAGCAAACCTGAATTAGTAGAGAAGGTCCCTCTTAAAGCAGTTAATGCCCACTTGAGGGGGTGACAGAAAGAAATGGGATGCCCCTGAAATCTACACCCTCCCTGCACTTGTTTCCCACCGATTCCACATTTTGTCAGCAGCCCATACCTTTCAAACACCGTCTTACCATCATTTGCCCGTGGCCTGCATCCATTGTTGATCCGAAGTCTTTTGTAGGTGCAGTATCAGAGGCAGCCACCAATTCAGGTGGCGCTGACGAGCAATGGAGACCTGCCGGCCGCTGATTAGTCAGAGGGTGGGATTTCTGCCACAGGGTCCTTAATCCTTGGGCAGGCCTGAGACTGTCCAATTTACGGGCCTGGTGAGCACTTAATTTGGTCAGGCTACCTCAACCAAAGCAACACTAGTCTGCCACCAGTTAGTCATAGAGTGATAGAGTTTGGTCCAACTCGTCCATGCCAACCAGATATCCTAAATTAATTTAATCCTATTCATCAGCATTTGGCCCATATCCCTCTAAAGTTATCCAGCTAAGGAACACTAAATGCAGTTCCCACAGGACAATGCACATCCTAACTGTGCTTTATGAGCAATGTACAGCGTACTGCAGTTGTGATCAATTATCAGACCTGGGCCTCATTCAGAAAATATGCCAGAGAATGAAAGATGCAAATGCAAACTATGAAGAGATGGTATCCTTTGAAGTGAACTGCCCTAGGACCAGCCACAAGAAGCTGAAGCATTGGCAAAAGGCTGGACTGCAGATTGGAATGATTTTCAAGGTCTGCGTGAATTGGCTTTTGTTCCTTGACTTCATCAGCAGCAAGAAATTGTTTCTCAATTTGCAGGTTGCAGGATCTACAAATCATGTTTCCCTAATTTGTCTTGTTCTTCTTTCTTGGCAGAGCATCAGAGACAGCTAGGAGAGAGAAGATTAATGAAACCCCCGTCTATGTTGCCCCCACCACTGCCATTGACACAGCCTCGGCACCGTCTCAGAGCGCAGAAAAAACAGCAAATTGCAACGGTGAGGCCACCTCTTCCTACGGCATTCTCAATGAATTCAGTCTGAGAAGCATTACATTGTGATCACACAGTACGTCATACATTGATACCTGCATTGAATGTTCTGCTTGGTTAGAATTGTCCATGGATTGTAGACTTCCAACTTGGATTGGATTGCTGTGGGAGACTAATGGTCATGAATCATGGATGGGGTCATCCTGACTGTAGTCTATTGGTGTGAGGTGCTGCTGTCTGTCTTGCTTGCCCTGCTGCCGAAACAGTAGCGCAAGCATTTTAAACATACTTTCACATGAAAGCAACATTAATTGGGAAGTACAAAATAACATTCCTTTTATTGATGTTGTTTTCATTTGATTTTGGATACTCAACGCTAAAGTGTTGAAAACTTACAACTTTTTTGGAAATATTTACAAATATTTCACAGTCAATTTGAGGATCAAAATATTGTTAAATAGAGCTGTGATTTATATCAGAGGTAATCAAATCCTTAAGTTATCTCTTGTTACTGAGAATGAATCCAACAATTCTGACCTATAGACCAGTTCTTAGTGCATACTTGGGGTGTTGGGGGTAGGGCACTTGCAATTTAGCAGTGGCTTCCAAAGACAAACTTGTAAGAGTTGTCCTTTCTCCTATTGATTCCAAAATCAACATCTGCCTTGGTGAGTTACTTCAAATTCTTAGGGTTTATTTTGGAAGTCTACAACAATGTCCTCGCTCCCATATTCCCCTTTTCATTCCTGAACCTGATGGTAGCTCCAAGCACCATAGCAACATCGATGGTGGTCCAAGTGTAAAGTGGCCACCTACCAGGCAAGCACTTTGTTTTTTTATATAAACTTTACTCTGTGTTTGCTTCAGCGCCAGTAATGGGGAATGTGTATCCTTCCTGCATTGTCTCTTTGGAGTGCGGACTCTGCTGTTGGTCATCAAGACAGTGAATAAAATGGTGTCAGCGTGTTATCCAGCTTGGCAATCTGATCTTTTCCTGCTTCCATGGTGACAAGCAGCCACTGTGCACTAACAGGTCTGCCTCATTTTGCTATGAGGATGTTAGTGTCAGCGCACCACTGATGTAGCACCTCTCTCCAGCATAGCTTCATAGTCACCAAGGGTTGTAATGCTCTATTCATGTAAAGTATTGAACTCCCTGGACCAGAAAGGGAACACTGTCCACTCTGGACTCATATAAATTGAAAAATCTGCATGTCTGGATGCCTGTTAGAATTAAATGCCTCTGCAATGCCTCCACTCCCATCTTCAACACTCATACATGGGACAAAGTATTAAAAATCTGTTGATGCTTCAACAGTAGTGAGCATCTTCAGGACAGAGACTAAGTGTAAATTAATGCAAATTAAAATCCTTAAGAAAGTTAGCAAAAAATCGTGAAATATCATGGGAACCCTAACATCTGGTATAATGGAGCCACGGAATTAAACTGTGAATGAAATGTGAAAGTTTGCTGTTTCTAATCTACTAGTTTAATAATGTTTGACAGGGCTAAAGATAATGTGGTAAGTTAAATCCATTTCCATAACATCATCAAATAATGAATCACACCAATCTGCTGGGTAGCCATAAAGACACAATGTCTGCAGTACACTGCATGTCACAGAGGTTTCAAATGTTATGATAATCTTTAAGATAGATCTTCTGAGCCTGGATTGAACAAAGTAATTTCACCCAAAGTAAACCAACCTGAACTTCGAGATAAGAAGAGCCTTCCAGAAGTAATTAAGAAATGTTAATCATAGCATATGAACACATTGCTATATTATACCACCTTCATGATAAGAATACAGTGACTGCATTTTAGAACCACAAAGCATGCAATGGAGATAAGAGGTGCCACAACAGATAAGATCAGTTATTGTTTCATAAATATTAATTGACCAATGCAAGTGTTGACAAAGAAAGCCTTTTAAATATAGAATGTTGGATGACACGTTGGATGCAGTAACACCCATTCTTAGGTGATGCATGTGCTGTTTGGGGTTCATAATGTTGCCTTCAGCATCTGACACAAAGCATTCCAGATACCATCAGGGTGAATAGTTAGTGGCACGTACTGTTTATATCTGCCCAAAGAATGCAGAGTAGGCAGATCATTAATCAGCATGTAACACTGATTTGACACCAGTATTGTCATTTTGGATTTCACTTCTCCAGCAACTGCCTCTCTTCAGCTTGCACGGTCAACACACTGGAAGAACCTTCCCTGAGCTATCTTCCATAACTTACAGGTTAGTTGCAAGCAGATTTCAGCACTCACGTTTTAAGGGTATTGGGTAGGCCATTTAGGACTGAGATGAGGAGCGATTTCTTCACCCAGAGAGCAGTGAGATTGTGGAATTCAGCAAGTCATATTCACCCGTATCGTTCAGGGAGCATTTCCCATTTCTGTGTCTCAGCATGGAACAATGTGTCTTGAGTTCTGTACTTTACCAAGGAGGCCCTCACTGAAATCTGCTATCTGCTACTTCAGTAAGGCAGGACCGCTTTGCCAGTGACTGTCATTTGTGGTCATGGAGGCAAATATTCACTCAGTCTGGAATCTTCCACGCTACAAGTAAAGATGTTTTTAAACGTCATTATTTGCGGTGCAATGCTGCTTAAGGGAAGTCACTGAGGTTCTCTATTTTAAGAGTTAATTTCATTTTATTCCCTCTTGCTAGAGATAATCAGATAAGGTGAGGACACAGTTTCAGCACGATTGCAGAATACATGATGCACATGTATCGTTTTGCAGACAGCACATGTCAACTGTGCAATTAATTGGAACCAAAAAGATATTTCCCTCAATGTCCTGATACCAAGTGACCAGAGGCAATGTATCGTTCAGGACAATGCCTAGGGTTCTGGCAGAGGTTACAATGTCCTCATTCTGCAACAGCCACAGCAAACCGCAAGGTGACTATTGAGGCTTTCCCCCACCAATGTGGCTCACAAGTGCAGCTCACAATCCTTGTACATGCATGCAGCAGGCATTAATTGAGGGCAAGATCATTTCCATGCTGAAGGAACTAAATGAAATAAGAGGTGCCTGCAAACAGCTTTTACAGCTTATAAACCAGAAAACAGTGTGGGACGAGGAGGAAGTGGGAAGTGAGAAAGACAATACCATTAGCTTCGATAGTTTCAGCACCATGGCTGGCTCCAGCTTCACCAAAGGTCATTTCAGGAATGGCCAGCACTTTCTCTTCGATGCGGGGTTAGAAACAGCAGGCAGTTTGTTATCTTCATGTTAGAATTGAATCATTTTCTCCTGAATGACAGGACAAAGAGTATCATTGAGTGTCGTGTACTACATTTGTCTGATGTGGCTGTTGTTGTCGAACAGGTGGTCAGGGTGCTGCCGTCTTTGTGTAGTACCTTGGATACATTGCTGTGCTCCAAATATTGGCAATTCTCAACATCTAGATCAAGGAGAAGAACCCATCTTTCCTTTCTCCTCCCACATCAAGTGGGGTGCATTGCACTGCTGGCCTGTTCTTGCTCCAGCTGAAGGCCCTGATCAGCAAGTGGCATCAGGAGACCCGGTTGGCGTCTGTAGCTCACAGGGTTACTAGAGAAACAAGGCCCCAGGCCTGGATGGCAGCTAGCCTCGAGCCTCAAACATGTATTACAGGCGCATCACCCTCTTCCCAGAGGATCAGGCACAAAACCAATTCCTCCCCTTTATCCTTTCTGTGCAGTTGCTTAGCAACATAATGCTTGTTTCTGTGCAATTCTGTTGGTGCGATCACAAGGTAACCACTCTTTGCAATGAGTGCAGAGATTCATGTCAGAATACAGGAATCGGGAACATTTCAGTTGCAAGTTTGCATTTGCACTGCTTTGACATTTGTTAGAAAGCCTATTTGATTCAATGCCCGATTTCTACAACAGAGCGATTAATTCTGGCCCAGACATAGCTATCATGACCACAGACTGTGTCCCTGAATTTTAAATATCTTAACCTTGAAAAAAAGATTCCATCCTTTTCCTTATTGTGCTTAGAAGGTTCCAGTCTGTTGGTGAAGTAAAATTCGAAAAGTTTGTGCAGAAATGATGATGAGACCACATTAATGCCAATATATTCATTCCATTTATCAGCGTAGAATATCTGGTTAGTGACCAGAGGAAAACCGTGGGAGTTCTTACTTTAGTTTCATTCATACTCTAAGTAATTGAAGTACATGTTTTGTACAGTATTGAATTTTGTTTTGTTGTTGTGGATACCCCTAGGACCCAAATATAAATGATCCACAAATAATTTGTAAATCCTAAGCCACAGAATATATATGTGTGTAGCTCTGGCAGCTCACCGGAACTTCCCTTTTTAAACAAATTCTCCAAATTCACAGCACGGGGATTAGTGAAGCAATCTGCATTCATTGGTATCTTAGCTAGATGAGTTCATGCATAGTGGTGGTGGCATGCAACAGGGAAACTAAAGGCAGTGATTGCCAACAAATCGTTTCGGATCTTTTATCATCTCTGTGAGGCTGTTAGTATGCAGACATTTATTATTGTCCTGTAGGCAGTGCGAGACATTTCCTTGGCAGAGCAGGCATCTGGTAAAGTTCTTGGTTCTCTGGACTAATTAATTAACTGTTGTTTTTCAGGCAAATTGGAACTGCTATTCATTAAAATATATAAAATGGGTATAAAACTTATTAATCACCCATATGTTGTCATGACTGACTTTCATGGTAAGATTTGCAGTTTTTGATTACCATGATGATATTTGGAAGATCTTCTCTCCATGTCTTTGCTAGCTTTGGTATTAACTTACCGTTCTCTTGCAAATCCCTCTCTGTGTTTCTCTTTGAATCCTGCCTTTCCCTTGACAGTGCTGTGTGATTCAACATCTGAAAGTGTGCATGACATATTGCCACCTGGCACTGCGACTACAAGCCGTTATGTAAAAGTCTTCAGTCAAAGTGCATCTTTTAAATTGTGATCTTAGTGCGTCAAAACAGTTACTGCAATCTGTGGCAACGACAAACTATCTCATCTCAGCAGAGACATAGAGGGGAACAGCAGCCAGGAAACAAATCTAGTGCTTAATTTTTTCAAACTACCAAACAGGGGCAAGTGTACACATTGCTCGCACCAGGTTATAGAAGCAAACCCTGGGAAGGAGGGTGGCATAGGTCGTTGGCATTTGTGAGATATTTGTGTGCAGGAAATATGCTATTTGGGAGTAGTTGTAATCCATCTCAGAAGTTTATTTCTGGCAGAATAGATTATGAAGTAAGATTGAGAGTATAAAGAGTCTTCAGAGGGTTCATTTTAGTGGCACTTTGGATTTAGATAACTGGATTTTAAAATATTACAAGAATACACTTCTGCCTTGATCTAATTTCTTCGGAGGCAAAGCAATTAGTGACCTAAATACATATGTGTTTCTATGGCTCCCGCATAATATTAAATTAATGTTTCATGCGTTCACATAAGAAAAATGATTACTGGACCTGTATTGAAATTATCTTTGCCTTAGCTAGGACATGTCTGAATACCTAATCGTGTTACCTTGTCATTGACTCACAGCCCACTTCAATCTGCCTGACACAGTCCCTTCATACACAATTCTGAGGTGCCCTTGGCAAGGTGAATCCAACTTTCTTGGGCCTACTTTGAAGCAGCTGCTCAAAATTGTGAAGACCAATCATACACTTGAATAAATGTCATTGGACTCAGTTGACGACAGCTAAGATGTTGGAGAAGTTCTGTTGTTGTTCATTTGCTTTTGGGGAAAGCGAAGGGATTTGTTATACAAAACAGCTCTATTCAATCAAAGAAAGGTAACTTTTTGATGGCTTCCGATGTACATCCGCACAATGTAGAAGCCTTTCTAATTTTCTGCTGTTCTGACAGAGGTACATCTTGTAGACATTGAGGTGCCAATAAGATCTAAGTAACTGTAGCAGTCATTGAAGTGCTGAAAAATGTGGCAACTTTAATTCACAGTTTCATCAGGGTTACTGTTACTGATTTGGTTGCGTTAAAGGTAGGAATCACCTTAACTAAAGAATCTGCAGTCTATTGTAAAGCCCTACCATTCCAAAGACAGCTAGGATCAATAATTTAACTTGTAGCTTATTAATGGCAATAACTTATTGTTCAAGAAAAGCCCCGCTTTTGTAAACTTTGACCCCATCTTGAGTGCATGCACTTAAGATGTAGCAGGTAAACCACAGGAAGTTGATGAATTCCCCGCTGACCTGTGGCAGAATGAGGCCTTGATGGTTATTACTGCGTCAACGTGCCATTAGATAGCAGCAGTTGTCCACGTTAATGGGAGTGAAATTTGAAGTGTTCCTTTGGGCTCCATAGGAAAGGTTTATCCTTTCCCTATGCTGAGCTACCTATTCAATACCTCAGGAAGCCAGCAGAGCCTCTGACCCTACTTGACTGAGCACTGACTGATTTTCTTCGTCTGATGAAGCATCACTGGACGCTAAACGTGCAGTTTGTTTTCTTCCCACAGATGCTGCCAGACTTGCTGAGCTTCTCCAGCAATTTCTGTTTTCATTTCAGGCAATACATCACACTGTTTGCTTCAGAGAATGGTGACATACCCTTCTCTATACTGATCCTGCGTAGAAATGTATGAGGAATAATCAACTTCCACAGATCGAGTCTGGATACTGGTTACTGGAACTACAAAGCTTATTGATCCATGCTTCACAAAACTACTATAGATAGAATAAGAAAGTTGTAGCTACTTAAGGTTTCATTTCAACCTGCACCTCTACGCATGGGCCATCTTCTCTACTGAAATTCTGCACGTTTCTTGCATACTGTAAACATTATTGCACAGTAAAACTAGTAACTTAAATTTTCTTCATTGGATTTTCATCTCTATTCTTGCAAGTTTAAAGTTAGTTGTTACATTTTCAGTTACTGAATACTGCTTGGCATTTTTACCTAGGGGGAGCCAAGTATGTAGTGGAGAGTGGGATGTTGGTTGAATGGACAGATTGATGACTGGAAAGCATGAATGTTTTTTACCCCTCACATCTCAATCTATTTCAACTAAATTCAACTCAAATCTTTAACTATGGGATGACCCACATCTTATTTTTGTGCATTGCTGTATAATGTACTGAGAAAACCTCAATATATGCAATTCTTAGTACTGTGTGATCTACAACACAAAGCGCAGAAAGGATTGAAAATTTTGCACGACTTTCATTTAATAATGCTTATATAAATGATACTTATTCTTTCAGGAGAAAGTATGCAATGCAGATTACTTAGAAGTCAGAGCCATTTAAAATGGCTTCAAAAATCAATGAGAATATTCTTGTTTAATATATCAATATTGTTAGTCGAGCATTTGTGATTAACTTGTATTGTTCTTTCAGATGTTCATTCTTATTTTGTTTCTCATATTTTATAAGATATTTGTGTTTATTTGGTTCTAATATATCATTGCCCTGTTTTATTTGTAGTTTCACAGCACTCGTTCATCCTCCCCTACTGAATGTTGCCAAATGACCCCCTGGAGTAAAAAGGTACTGGACTCCACCTTAAGCCTTAGCCTTGCTGTCTGCCAGTCCTTACTCTGTGGCTTATGGTGCTTTCCTGAACTTTATAACACCATTCTATATTCTTCACTAACATTTTCTGGACATATTTTTCAATACTGTGCTGTTATTTGAAATGTATATTAAATGGGCACATCAGCATTGCATTTTAACCTAAGATTTCTAATTCAAACTTACACTGAAAACCAGAAAATACTATTAATGATATTAGCAGACAAAGCATTAATGTATTGGCATGACATTCCTCTTTTCCTAATGCTGACATTTGTTTTGCATGCTTTAAGGCTTCTGCTCAAGTCAAGAATAGTTATTGTTAAGCATTCATCCGCTGAATCAACATACAATCATTTCTAGGATTTAAAGTGATATTGATGTTACAAGAGAATAATATAAAGCAGACTTATGTACATAAGAAATTTTAGCATGCATGCATTTATGTATTGACAATACAATGGCCTATATTTTTCTGCATTGTGCAGCGTTCTTTGTGAGGAAGATGCAATGTGTAAGCTAGTGAGGCGTTCTGAAAAGTTGTGTACACAACTTTGCAATGTATCTTCAACCCTTGAAAATAAATGACGGTGGGACTAAGTAATGAAAAGCAGCAATGATAAACTGTGCTGGTTAGGACATGCTGATGTATTGATAACATCAGGAATGTACCTGTTGAAGGGTTTTGTACCAAAGCAGCTACTGCTTTTTGCCACAGCGAGGACAATGCAAAGAATGAGATGTTTTAACCTATTTAGATCTGCCATTCGTTTGTGAATAGATTTAAATTTGGATATAGGTTTAGATACTATTGTCATGAGTGCTGAAGTACAGGAGTACAGTGAAAAGTGTATAATGTCTCCACACACAATGCCATCTTAGGTACAAAGGTGACTAAGTACAAAAATACTTAGGCACAAAGTAGTAAAAGTGACAAAATTAAAAAGCTAAGCATTACCTTCATAAAATAAGTAAAAAAGAAGGTAACAGTTACCATTAGAGTCCTTCTTAATATAAACTAGAAAAATAAAGGAATAAGGTTAAACAATTGGCAGTCTTTGATGAGTCCTCCACTTAGCTCACTTTCTGGGAGACCTCAGCTGCCTGTTCTCGATGCCGCTGCCACAGATACTGGGGGACTTACCTCACTGCTCACTCTTCCCACGATGCCATCGCTGCGGCCTCCTCAATCTTCTCATTGGATTGTAGAATCCCTATAGTGCGGAAACAGGCCATTCGCCCCATTGAGTCCACACCGACCCTCTGAAGAGATTCCCACCCAGACCCCCTCCCCATCCATGTAACGCTCCATTTCCCATAACTAATACATCTGGCCTGCACATCCCTGGACACTGTGGGCAATTTAGCACGGCCAGTCCAACCAGCCTGCACATCTTTGGACTGTGGGAGGAAACCAGAGCACCCGGAGGAAGCCCATACAGACACGGGGAGAATGTGCAGACTCTACACAGACAGTCGCTCAAGGTTGAAATCAAATCCCAGTCCGTGGTGCTCTGAAGCAGTAGTGCTAACCACTGAGCCACCATTCCAACTCAGAGTTTCTGCTGATTTTTGTAATCTCCTCAGAAGTCAGATTCTCTTCCTTTAGGAGTCGCACTGTAAAACCAAGCTATCTTTTACTTAAGTTAATTCTTTAATATCTTTCAGGTGGCCAAATGCACAGGTTTCTAAGAGTTGTGTTAATGCAGTTACCTATCTATCAATAGGTTCTTTTTACGTAAGCTCTAATATTGAAGTTACATCATTCATAAGTTACATTCAAAGCATACCTTAAAGAATTTCAAACTTTTGCAGTCTGTTTTTCTGTTCTTCATAGAGATCGAGAGTGGATTATACTCGAAACACTCTTTTCCAACATTGAGAAGAATATATTTACTCAGCTGGTCTAACTTTTAGTTAACTCGGGTGCAATTTGAGAATTTAGCAACAGTTGAGGAGTCAAGAGACATGGTGAGGTAGGGCTGTGCAGTCAGGGTACATATAAAATGAACACTGTTAGATAAGAAATGGAGTTACCCAAGGATTTATCACACCAGAGGTAAGGTGTAGGAGCAAGAAGAGAATACATTGACAGTCTACTCTGGCTATGAATAGATAGATAAGAATAGAATGAAGTGAGTGCAGTCACGCCTAGCTGGACAACGGTTAAGAGACTTTGGAATAAGATGGTGTCATTAATCATGTCAAAGGTTGCAACCAGGTCAAGAATGAAGTGGAAGAGTTGCTTAACTTTGTCAAAGCCAAGTAATATGGCATTTGGGCATTTGATAGGAAATGTTTAGTTCAGTAGCAGGGGTAAGAAAGAGTGAGCTTTAATATACATGCTAATCTCTTATATGGGACATTATCAAAAGTCTTTGAAACCACATCCACTCGTTCCCCCTTATCAACTCTACTAGTTACATCTTCCAGAAATTCCAGTAGATTTGTCAAGCATGATTTCTCTTTAATGAATCCATGCTAACTCTGTCCAATCCTGTCACTGTTTTCCAAGGACTGTGCTATTAAATCTTTGATAAAGGACTCTAGCATTTTCCCTACTTCTGACATCAAGCTAACCAGTCTGTCATTCCCTGTTTGCTCTCAGCCTGCTTTTTTAAATGGTGGGGTTACGTTAGCAATCCATAAGAACTGTTCCACAGTCTATAGAATTTGTAGAGATGACCACCAATGCATCCACTATTTCTAGGGCCACTTCCTTAAGAACTCTGCAGTGTAGATTATTGGGCTGTGGGAGTTTATCAGCCTTTAAACTCATCAATTTCCCCAGCACCATTTCCCTACTAATACTGATTTCCTTCATTTCTTCTCTCTTGATAGACCATGTGTTCCTAACACTTTGGAACAGAATTTATGCCTCTTTTGTTAAGACAGAATCAAAATATGTACTTCGTTGGCCTTTTGTTACTCATTATAGCCTCCCCTTTTTCTCATTGTAAAGGACCTACATTTGTCTTCGCTCATATTTTTCTTTTCACATACCTATAGAAGCTTTTACAATCAGTTTGTATGTTCCCCACTAGCTTACTCTCATAATCTGTTTTTCCCTTTTTAATCAATCCCTTTGTCCTCCTTTGCTGAAAACTTAACTGCTCCCAATCCTCACGTCTGCTGGTCTTTTTGGACAATTTGTATATCCCTTCCTTTGATCAAATACTATGCTTAATTTCCAATGTTAACCATGGTTGGGCCATGTTTTATTTTTGTGCTAGACAAAAATGAACAATTGTTTCAATTCCTCCTTGCACTCTTTAAATGTTTGCGATTGCCTGTCTACTGTAACCCCATTAAATAACACCTCCCAGTTTATCATACCAGCTCACGCCTCGTACTATCATAGTTTCCTCTATTTAGTTTCAGGAGTTCAGTCTTAGAATCAATGATGTCCCTCTCCGCGTTAATGAAGAATTTTATCATATTACGGCCATTTTCCCCTAGGGACCTTGCACAGCGAAATTGCCAGTTATTCCTTTCTCATCACACAATATCTGGTTGAGGATGGCCTGTCATCTATTTGGTTCCTCAATGTACTGATCCAGTGGCTAGAATGGTAGCAGTTAAAGAAGACAGCGCACACCACCTCCCAATGGGCAAATGGGGCATCAAATGCTGGCCTAGGCAGTGAAAGGTCTGTAAAACCAACAAGATGTCAGGGCAGACGCAGACCATTTGGCCCATCAAGACAGCTACAACATTCAATGAGACCGTGGCTGATCTGATAATCCTCAGCTTCACTTTCCTCAAATCCCTTACTGATTAATAACCTGTGTATCTCAGCCTTGAATAAACTTTATGGCCCAATCTCTACCACTAACAGCCCCCTTCCCACACTAAAGAATTCCAGAGATTGACTACCCATTGAGAGAAAAGGATTTCTCCTCATCTCTGTCTTAAATGTTGACACCTTACTTTGAGACTTTACCCTGTGGTCCTAGACTCTCCCACAATCGAGAAAAATCTCACTACATTCAGACTGTCAATCCCTAAGAATCTCATATGTTTCAAAAAATCTCCTCTCAGTCTTTTAAATTCCAACGAGTACAGGCTCAACCTACATAACCTTTCCTCATAGGAAAATCCCTCCATACCTGGAATCAACCTAGTGAACATTTTCTGTATTATCTTCATTGCTAGTATAACTTCCATTAGACAAGGGGACCAAAATTGTATAGTTTTAGCAAAAACACCCTATTTTTAATATTCCATTCCCTTTGAAAGAAAAGCCAACTTTCCATATGCCTTCCCTATTACACGCTGAATTTTTGTGCTCAAGGGCCCTAAATCCTTCTGTGCCGCAGGTTTTTGTAGTCTTTCTCCATTTAAATAATATTAAGCTCTTCTTTTCTTCTGGAAAAAAAGTGTATTGTTTTACATTTTTTCACATAGGATTTGGGCAGCTGTTAGAATACAATGATAAATAATAAAAGAAACGAAAAGCCAGCAGAAATGTCTTTCTTCAGCCACAATAAAGATCATCCCCTTTCTGAGAAGGTGGAATTAGTATATTAAATTGGCCAGACATACTGCCCAGTGAATTTTCCTTTAAAACAAATATTATTAAAGGAAAAGAAAACTATACAAATTTTGATTCCTCAGTCCTGGTCAGTTAATTACAAAGCATAACTGTAGTGACTGTAATGAAGTAAGCCAGATGGAATATGAGTTATATAGCGTTATAGAATTTGAGTTCCCTGATTGGGGCTATTAATCTGGTCCAACCAGGGAGCTCTGGCTGAAAGATATAAACAGGAGGTTCTGTTCACTCTGGGAGCTGGATCAAAGGAAGCTGGATGAGTGGCAAGGACTTTCCACATGTAAACGAGGAGTGACTTGGTGATGGGATATCGGCCTCCCTGGAGGCCTCCCTATTTCAAAAATGGCAGTAATATAAATCAGAATTGGTTTGAAATCATTTTGAGTTTGTACACTGCTGATATTATTAAAGAACCCCTCAAAATGTTCATATAATAGACTTCTCTGTACACTGTCCTGCATTTTAAATGAATTTGATTACTACTGAAAAAGTGAGCTGAACAATGCTGTAAAATTGGACTAATATGTTCATAGGGATCACAAGGTCTAACTCTGGGGCCGTGTAATCAAATTCTGAACCCATGTGATCATGTACTGGGACCATACAGTCCAATACTGGCATTGTGTGATCTGATACTGGCACCATGCAGTCTAATACTGGCATTGTTTGACGTAATACTAGGACCAAGCAGTCAATACTGGCATTGTGTGATCTGATACTGGCGCCATGCAGTCTAATACTGGGACTATGCAATCTAATACTGAGACTGTGTGATCTAATGCTGGGACCATGCAGTCTAATATTGGGACCATGGAGTCTAATGAGACTGTGTTTTCTAATACCAGGACCATGCAGTCTAGTACTGGGACTGTGTGATCTAATACTGGGATCATGCAGTTTAATACTGGGACATTACGATCTAATACTGGGACCATTAAGATTAATACTGGGATTGTGTGATCTAATACTGGGACCATGCACTCTAACACTGGGATTGTATGATCTCAATGGAGGTTCTCTGCTACATCGTAGACTCAGTGTGTGTGCTCTGTATGTCCTCTCATTAATTCAGTTGGGAAAAGGACAGGAACTGGACCTTTTAATTCACACCATTCCCAGATTCAAACCATGTTTTCTGCCTAATTGATAGATTGATTGATTTAAGGGAATTGCGACTTGCTACCACATCACCACAGTCCCCAAGGCCCATCCACACGGAACCATCAGGATAAAGTTTGGTGTACTCCCAGACCCCAAGGCTTCAAGGTAACAAAAAATTCAGTGTCATCAGCTCCTGACAGTATCTGAGGAACGTAGCAATTTTATCAGTCATGTTACAGCACAGTCTTACTCACAATTTCATCACCAGCACAGTGTAAGAAATCAATCAATGATCACACACATGTCAATAATACAGTGCCAGGAGGCAATCAACAATCACACTTGTGGCTTGGCAGGGAACGCTTTCCATTTTGACAGCTGCTATACACACAGATGGGTGTGAATACTGGCCAAGTGTTATGTTACATCATTTTCCTTCGCGATGAATTCTGCACTGATCTTGAGACATATCAGGAGAAAGACAGAACTGAGCTTCATGTTTGGAGTAACGAGTTTTAGCAGTCCAAACATGCATCCTTTTGCAAAGGCCTACAATGATGCCGTCACCTGGCACAAAGGTAAAGCACATTTTTGAACGCCATTATCTGGACTATAACATGATATTGCCATGTCAGTAGGAGCTCAGTGGTGGGATATTCTAGACTGCTCCACACTGCACAATATTCGCATTAAAAAACATCACTGGTGACTGCCAAGAACAGCTGCAGGAAGGCTGCTCCCAGAAAGAGGATGAAAGAGAATATGAATCCCCTGCAGCACACCAGCCAGCAACCAAAGCTGAACAGATGTCATGGGTATCAAGCAACATGTTCTGCTCTTAATGCCTGCACACTCCACTTTGTGCAAGTCAGATAGCGTATTGGGCTTTGAACACCACAAGTGAGAACTACAATTCCCATTCTTAGGATGCTGGGTTCAGTGTTGCTTTTGCTTCTGTTATTTTTTCCCAGATAATAATGTTACGATTCTTGCTATAAACTTAAGGGGGTTTCAGCATTTTCCTGTAATAATGTACAGTCCATATGTAAAATGCCATGTGTTGCTCCATGCACTTTATAAAGGAAATGTACCAAGTTCTTTTTCCTGTTTGGATCTGAAGCAGGTGTGAGAGTTCATATATTCATACTGCAACGAGGATCAGCCTAACTAGTTTCATCAGTGGGAGTATGCATGTTCTGTCCGGATACTTCGGATCCCAAAACCTGTGCTGGCAAGTGACTGGCAGTGAAGAGACAACAAGCACTAGTTCTCTACACTCCTCCAATTTTGGCCTCAAGCTCATGCTGCATTGAGTCTTCACTCTGCCAATGGTAGCCGTGCCTCGAGCTGCCTAAGCTTAGGAATTCCCTGTCTGTATGGAGTTTGCACGCTCATACGGTGCCTGTGTGGGTTTCCTCTGGGTTTCCTTCCATAGCCCAGAGATGTGCAGGTTCAGTGGATTGGCCATGCTAAATTGCACATAGGGTCAGGGACGTGCAGGCTGGGTGGATTGGCCATGGGAAATGTAGGGGATTAGATAGGGTGCTGAGTGTGGGTGGGATGCTCTTCAGAGGGTTGGTGCAGACTAGCTGGGTCGAGTGGCCTCTTTCTGCACCATAGAGATTCTGATGAGCTCTTCTTTGTCATTTAAATGCTGGCATGATAGTTTGAACGATCTTCTTTTGTGTTCTAATATTTTACAAAGGTAATATTAATAGAAGTACTCAAGTCGGTTGCTTCCACACTTCACACGATTTTACACACCTGAGGCCCAAAAGGAGAGTAAGTTTAGATGGATGTAACTTGGGAACCTGCCTCAAACCCACCCATTTCCCAGTCAGCAACTTAAGCTAATTCTCACCAATAGAAATAGGTTGTGCTGGGTTACTGCATTGGCATTGCTTTGTTTTCTTATTGGATAAAAAATGCATATGCCTCAGAGGGATCACTTGCCTAATTCCAGTTTCATGCAAATTCCCAATTTGAAATTTTTGACCCCTTTTGGTTTTATGACAGGCAAGGCATACTGTCCGTGGCAGTATTTCTAAAGCTGCCCATTTTGTTGTGGTAAGTAATGGCATCTTCCAGATTAAAGAAGTAACAAGAGTATATTTACAATAATTACATTTGCAAATTCAGACAGTAGGCATTTAAATTTCACAACTTCTGCTCTGAAAGTTACATTGTTTCCTTCCTTTTATATCTATATCCATTGAGTTGTTTAACAGACTTCAAAGAAGACTATTACTGCCTGGAAACAACTCAGTCAATCAGCATCTCTGCTTGGAATTTTCAACTCACTTATTTATGATTGTCATGGCCTTTGCACATTTGCACGCAAATAGTTCAATAATCTTTTGGAAGATCTCAATCTTTTGGCTTTCTGTTTCCCCATCTGCACAATCATCTGATTTCTGAACTCAAGATTGTTATTTTGTTGCAGATCCCTCCAAGGTGCTTGCTTTACACAATCACTAATTCTGGAGGAAACATCCTAAAATGCTTTCATTGTTACCTTAGATCTTCAACAACTTTCCTTCTGCATTCAGTGGTAAAAATGGAGCTTTGCTAAAAAAAAATGATGAGGTAAATTCTCTTGCTGGATCTTGTTTATGATATTGAAGATGAGAAGAAGTAGAGCCACAATTTGAACGTATGAAACAGGAAATTCTTGATGGATAGTATGTTGTATACAATAAACTGGCTTTCTGACCATTTGCTAGCACCATTACTGCAATGAAATTCCTCCAGAATGATTAAGCTCGTAATCTTTCATGCCTTGTTTAGTTTTCAGTTGGTTTCTTTAGTATTCAGAAAGAATGTTGTGACATGGAACAATAGAAAATAGGAGTCCATTTGGCCCATCAAGCCCACACCACTATTCGACATGATCCTGGCTGACCCTGGATCTCAACACCACTCTCTCCCCACACCCCTTCACACCTTTAGCCTCTAGAAGTCTATATTCAGCAAGTTGGCCTCCACAACCTTCTTGGTAGGATCAGAGAGGAATACAGTCACTTAGGGGGTACTGTCATAGTCAGTCAAGGGGCTCATCTGATTTCAGTGCAGGGCATTGGTTGTGATCAGTCCTGTAGATGAGGTTTAACCAGTTTGGGGGTAGTGCTGAGCCAGTTTTACCTGTGATGGGACAAACAGAGGAACTGAGTATGATAACAGTGGATGCAAGAGTACTTAGCGGGGTGAAGCAGGAGCAAGTGAGGTGGTGAGCTTTCTTCAGTCATTGACTAGGAGGCACAGGGCAGAGAGGATTAGTAGTTTGGGATGATGGGGTGGCTGAGAGCTGTTGAGTGGGCATTACAGATGCAATAATGAGAGTCATAGTCCATGAGTCTTAGTGAGAGGAGTGTGCATTGGCAGAGTTAGCATGAGTGGTTGTGCTCTGAATGTGAGGTAGCAGAGAGAAGATGGTGGAGTGGGGAAAATCATTAATTTCTCCCTGCGTTACAGTGTGTTGTTTCAGGTGGGACCCTGCACAGATCTGGGCCGCCACCTAGCTCCAGGTTGGTAAGGTCTTGGTTACATGTACTCCTTTACCAGTCAGAGGGAAAACCACTGCCCTCTTTTCCACCAGCATCTCCAGGACCCTGTTGGCAAACTGAGGAGCTAACTTGCCAGTTAGAGCCCTTTCCTTAGAAAACACTGAAGCACCAGTGTGTTAGAAGGCCAGTTCCCCTGCACTGCCTAAAGCACACTGAAGCAGATGGTGCCTGTTGCATGAACATTGTAAAGGCTCGGCAGTTGGCAAAGATATCCACCTCTCCCTGCAAGATTGTAGGGGGCCAGTTGCTAAATACTGAGCTGAAGAGTGGGAGACTTCATGATAAAAGCTACTATGGGACACAGTGGACTGGACCCTGTGAATCTCACTTGAAAAAAACACTTTACCAAAAAAGGGGAACATTTAATCGTCTGAAACAAACCTTTTCAAAGAAAGAATTTCTTTCAGGAAGTGCAGAAACCGATTCTCACCAATTAATTATTGCTGCTATAAGATACGTTGGGACTGATGGTCTGATTTATAACAGATTTAGTCATTTCCTTTTTGTGGAGATGTGATGTGGGTTCTCCCCTTTTAGTCAATAAGATTTCAGGAAATTAATCGTGACAGTAGGCCAATGCCTAATCACTTACATAATCTTAAAGCTAGCTGTCTTCTTATACATTGTTTTGTGATGTGCATAAGGAAGTTAACCAACTTTAATTTGATTTGATTTCTTACTGTCACATGTACGAAGGTACAGTGAAAAGTGTTGCCTTATGCGCTTTACGGGCAGGCCGTACAATACAAATGCATCAGAGTAACAGAACAAAGTGCAGGATACAATATTGCAACTTTCGAGAAGGTGCAGAGAGAGATCAACATTAACATTAGGCAGGTCCATTCAAAAGTTTGATAATAGCGGGGAAGAAGCTGTCCTTAAATCTGTTTGTACTTTTATCTTTAATCCGAGTGAAGAGGGTGGAAGATAGTATAACCATGGTGGGAGGATCTTTGATTATATTTGTTACTTTCTTAAGGCAGCAGGATGTATAGATGGAGTCAATGGATGGAAGGCTGGTTTATGTGATGGACTGGACTGTGTTCATAACTCTCTGTAGTTTCTTGCGGTCTTGGGAAGAGCAGTTACCATACCATGCTGTGGTGCATCCAGATAGGAAATAGCAATAAAGCCCTAAACACTAGGTCAACAGAGGATCCATTGTAGATACCTGTATTTAGTTTCATTTGGAACTGCGTTGACTATTTTACAGGCTCTGTAGAAAGAATAGTTTCTCTTGACAAAACAGACTCTCTTTGTCTCATTGGAGAATGAAACATCTATGAAAGAAGATAAACGTGTTTGAAAACCCAAACTATAGCTAATTACTCCCCACGGCATCTTTAATACGGACCACTCAAAGATCTTTGCCAAAGAAGAAAATAGCAGCCTTCACAGAAAGAAAACTGGTCACTATAGTGATGACACTACGTCAAGTATGAATCCTGGACAGCCCTCATGCTAGTCACAAGGGCAAGCTCCTGACTGTGGAAAAAATGTGAGTAAATATCACTTGTACTCCACTGTAGAGTTCGTCGGTTATACTGGGACCACAGGTTTTTCATCATTTGATTGCTGTCTTCATATTAAAGAAAGATGTTTGCTGCAATGGTTCTGTACAAAAGAGAGCACAATGGTAATAGAAAGTTTGCTAAAGAGGAGCACGCAGAGAAGGTGGTGAAGTAAGGTCTGTCTGAGCAAAAGTGCCACATGTGAAGTAAGTGTTTCATTCACCATTTTGCAGAGGTGTTCGTTTCCAGAGAATGTGCACAAACTCACAGTGATGGATCAAAACGCCTCCCATTGTGCTTTGCTCAGTTGGATCCAAATTAAGAACTGCTCACTTCTAACCCCAGCTTCTTTCACATTGACAATCCTTGAACATAAAGCTTGACCCCCAGTGTATTTATTTGTGCAGGTTTATTTCCATTGAGACACAGGATGCAAGTAAACTTTCTTGCAATTCTAATGTGTGATCAGAATACTTAACAGGAACGAACGTAAAATATCTATCACTGTTACCAATGTACTGTGTAAGAGAGAGAGAGGCTGTTAATTTTTTGTGAGGCAGTTTTGTTACTTCAAGAATTCTGCTGGCTTTGTTCCAGTAGTGTGATGGACGCTTAACACCCTGCCATTTACAGTAGATGGAATTGAATTGTGAAACTATTCATAATAGAATAGGCGATAGAATAGTCACTGGAGACCTTTTGTTACGTTATAGAGAGACTTCATAGATAGAAATTTCAGTGACAAATGCTTCAGGACATTTGTCTTTAAATCTGCTGGTCTTGGATGTGCTCATATCAAATCAGTGCAGCAGATTTGCAAACTGTGCATGACTTGTTCATTCCCACTTTAAACCACAGGAAGAACTGAGATAAGCCATTAAAGTTTAAGCTAGCATTAACTCATTGTATAAAGAGTTTATTCAAAAGTGGGACAAATTAAAATCTGATTGTTCTCTAAATGGTTAATTACACATATCTATTGTTTATATTAATTAAAAATGTAGCTCTGCAAAAGATGAATGTTTTTATTTGTGTGTATTTATCTAAATAATAATAATTTAACAATTTATATTACTAGTTCTCTGATAAAATTAATTTTTCTGCCTAGCCAATGAACACTTCCTCCTTAACTGAAAATATGTACGTTTCAAAATAATATTTTTTGAAAAGAATTGTTGAAAATTCCCTGGTCACGACAACACATTTGATCGTAGAGTTACGCAGCATGGATACAGGCCGTTCGGCCCAACTCGCCCATGTTGACCAGGTTTCGTAAACTGAACCAGTCCCATTTGCTGTTAGATTTATGGAGCAGAATTGGAACCAACACTGTACAACTGTAGAACATTTAGCAGTCAAGATGCTTAATTACATGAGAGGTCAGGCATCAGTTACCTAGTGGTGAGGAAGCCTCTTGTGATTATGTTAGAGGTGGGAATGTGCCCTTGTGGGAAACTCAGCCATTTGTGGCAGGATGTCATCTGGACTGTCGACAATGAGGGATGAAAAAGAAGCAGCTTGGGTATCCTGTGCCGATGGATGGGCCAGTAATAGGAAGGTATAGTAGGTTGGACCCTGAAAGCCTTGCTCCTGTCCTTGCCTCTGAACCCCCTGCTTCTCCAGGGTTCACTTACTTTACTCAATATTGCCTATGGTCTGTCAGCTAGTGGGCAGGATGTGGAAGGACAAATCTGCAGGGAAATTGCAGAGAAATGCCAACATTATAGAGTTGTTTTAATGTGAGACTTCAATTACCCAAGTATAGACTTGGATACTGGTAGTGCAAAAGTCAGTAAGGGACTAGTGTTCTTAGATTGATTCAGGAGAATTTCCTACAGCAGTGTGTGTACAGTCCAACAAGAAAAGATGCAATCACTGTTGGACCTGCATTTTACAGTCATGTAAGCCAAGTGGACCAAGCATTATAGGGCAGTACTTAGGAGACATTGATTATTGTATTGTGTTGATGGTGCAGAATGACAGTAGTCATTCCAGCGTAAGAAACATCAATTGGTGGTGAGCCAACATGAATAGAATAAGAAAGCTCTGGGCAGGATAGACTGGAGTGAAAGGTTGTCAAAAGGAACTGTAAATAAGCAAATTTCAAAGAGAAGATGGTTTTGTGTACAGTAAAGGTATGAACACAGAATCTCTACAGTGTGGAAACAGGCCCTTCAGCCCAACAAGTCCACACTGAACCTCAGAGCATCCCACCCAGACCCACCACTCCCTGAACACTATGGGCAATTTAGCAGAGGCAATCCACCTAACCTGCACATCTTTGGACTGTGGGAGGAAACCCACACAGACACGGGGAGAACGTGCAAACTCCACACAGACAGATGCCTGAGGCTGGAATTGAACCTGGGTCCCTGGTGCTGTGAGGCAGCAGTGCTAACCACTGTGCCACCATGCCACCCTATATGTTCTCTCAAAAATGAATGGTAGGGCAAATAAATGTGGAATTCTCTGGCTGACAACAAAGATAGAAATTAAGATAACGAGGACAAAATGTGCTATGACAGGTGTCATGTAGAAGATGCAATTGACAACCAAGGGGAATGCAAGGGGAAAGTTCAGAGGGGATGTGAAAAGCATATTAGAGAAACAAAGAGTTATTATGAGAAAAGACTGGCAGCCAACCTAATGGGGAATACCAACACCTTCTATAGGTATATACATAGGGAGAGTGTTAAAGGAGGAGTAGGCCTGATCAGGGACCAACAAAGTGATTTACATATGGAAGCAGGGAGCGTGGCTGATACAGTAAATGAATACTTTGTATCTGCCCTTACTAAAATGGGAGGTGCTGTCCAGAACCATGGTGATAAAAAAGAAAACAAGAAGGGTTCAAAATTGACAAAGAATTAGTTTTGGAAACACTGATGCTACTCAGAGTTGATAAGGCACTGGGACTGGATGAGACAGATCCAATGATATTGCAGGAAGTGAGCATGGAAATTGCAGGAGCACTGGCCATAATTTTCCAGTCTTCCCTAGACCCCAGAAGATTGGAGAATTTCAAAGATCATAGCCCTGTTCAAAGAGTATTGTAAAGAGAAGCCCAGCAACTACAAACCAACCAGTTTAACTTCAGTTTCCAGTAACAATTATTCAGGTTAGTATTAGTAGTCACATGGAAAAAGGTTGGTTGATTAGGAAGATTCAGCGTGAATTCCTAAAGAGGAAATCGCCTTTTAACTAACTTATTGGAGTTTCTCAAAGTGGAAACAGAAAGGGTCTATGAGGGTCATGCTGATATAGTGTACATGAACTTCAAGAAGGCATTTGATACAATGCCACATAATAGATTTGTGAGAAAAGTTATAGCTTAGTGAACAGAAGGGACAGCAGTAACATGGATACAACATTGTTTGAGTGATAGGAAACAGAGAGTAATATTCAATGGATATTTTTCAGGTTGGAGGATAGTAAGTAGTGGAGTTCCCCAGAGGTTGGTATTGGAACCCTTACTTTTTCTTATTTATAATAACGATCCAGTTCTTGGTGAGCAGCAGATAATTTCAATGGTTGCTGGTGGTAGAAAACTTGGAAGCATTGTAAACTGAGAGAAGGACAGTTTAGAATTATAGAAGGACATTGACAAATTGGGGGATTGGGCAGGTAGTTGGCAGATGAAGTTCAAGACAGAGAAAAGTGAGATAATACATTTTGGACAGAAAAACAGGGATAATAAGGTGTGTTATTCTAGAGTGGGGTGCAGGAGTAGAGGGATCTTGGTGCACATGTGCTCATATCGTTAAAGGTAACAGAACGAGTGGAGTGAGCGGTTAATAAAACATACAGTGTTCTCAGCTTTATTAATCAATTCATAAGAGTACAAAAACAAGAAGGTTATGCCGTACTCATATCTTGTTAGACCTCAGCTGCTGTATTGTGTACTGTTTGTGTGCCACACCATAAGAACGATGTGAATGCAGTGGAGAGATTGCAGAGCAGATTTTCATGTATACTCCAAGAGATATAAAATCGAAATTATAAGGAGAGATTGGAGAAGTTGGGACTGTTTTCCTCAGAGAGAAGAAGGCTGAGTAGAGATCTGACAGATGATTTCATAATTGTGAGGAGGCTGGTTAACGTAGATTGGGAGAAATTGTTCCTGCTCATAAAAGGATCGAGAACAGGAAAGCACAGATTTAAAGCGATTTGCAAAAGAAGCAAACGGAATTTGAGAAAAACCTTTTTGGTCAGGGTTAGGAATGCACTAAAAGGAAATATGGTGGAGGCAGGGTCAGTCAAGGCATTCAAAGGGCATTGATGATTGTTTGAATAGAAATAATGTAAATGGTTACAGCGAAAGGGAGAATGATGCTAAGTCATGATGGATCACTTGGCACAATGGACAAATGGCTTCCTCTCTACAGTAACAGTTCTGCAGGACACCTGGGATCTGAGGGATCAGGCCAAGCATATATCTCCTTAATAAATGAAATCAAAATTGACGAAATTAACAACTCAAGAACTAAGGAAGAAACCTTAGTTAAAGTGGATAAATTAATGTCAATTAACATACAGAAAAAGAACTGAAGAGAGCGAAATAAAGATTGAATCAAATGGGTAAGAAGAAATAAAAAAAATTAATTTTAATTTTCAATAAATCTCCAGAATAAATCTGAAGCAGTGAAACCACACATATGAAGTTGGTAATTTTCTGTGTCAGAGAGATTGACTGACAATTGAAATAATTGTTAGTGTAGCAATTATTTGTGGTCATCCAAGTTGTGTGTGAATTTCGGTGGAGGAATGCCAGTGCAACGCCAGATACAGTGACTTTACCTAATTGTTGGCTGATCGAATGAACCAGCATGTTCCTTCAATTGGTCATAATAGGCAACACACACACTATAGTCAACCAGCCCACATTTACAACATCCAAAATGCAATGTCCACTGTCAGATGTGATTTTGTGAATCAGTCACACTTGCTGCCCAGTTTTGAGTGCTGAATAATCACACTAATAACCAATCTGTTGAGCACATAACACAGTTCATTTTTGCACGCTAGAAACGGCATACGTTTGAACACATGGACCCACTTTCTGTAACGTTTGTTCAAACTTTGCAAATTTTTTGAATTACCTGAGAGCTTAGGGAGCTTATCGTTGCCTATTGCTTTCTCCTTGGCAACACCTTGGCCAGTCAGAATTGACTTGCCAATCAATATAACATACTTTTCTACTGTTGTATAAATTGTTGTGATTGTTTGAAATTTGACATTTGTCTGTTTGTCTTGATAAATGCAAGTCTGAGCATTTTGGCAACATCTTCCTGTTTTCAAGAAGTTATTGTGAGCTGCCTTAATGGGTGAAAAATCCTATTTAATTTTGCCAATGTTGCATCAAAACATGCATCATGAAATCATTTATTTTCTTAGTCTTTTTAAATAACCAAGAAAATTGTCTTAAAAAAAAGCTTTCTTTATGTTCTAGTCTTCAAATAATATCACAATATCTAGTGGTTGGTGTCTTTTTGTTGACATTAATCGCACGCTTCAGCATGTTCGGCAGAAGTGTCTCAGTATTTTTCTTTCATCGTTCGTCTTCACTTTGATTGCTGTTCTCATTGATTAACCTTCAACAGATGTACTAAGTATGTGTGTTTTTCAGCTTTAAATTTATGTGCTTTGTTAAAATGTGAAGGAGCACTGTTTCATGAAGAAATGGTAAACCTTTCCCTTTGACCTGGAAGAGGGTAGAGCAGATGGGCGTGTGTCATTCACGTTACAACATTGCCCACCCAGTAGTTCGGCTGATAAATGCACTTGCCAGGTTGCAAAGAGCCAAGGAAACCAGAAAGACCCCAGGTCTGTCGTGAGGCAATGATATCGGCAAGGTTTTGATTCATGGAGCAGCAACCTTCTGAACAAAGCAGAGAAAAATTTCGTCGGGGTTCCCACTTTTGATTGTCATCCAGCAACACCCATTGTTAGATCCGTCAATGTTAGAGCAATGACGGCAGGGTCCAATTCAACTTAATGCCCCTCAAATTGAAATGCTGTTGACCCCCTGCTCCCTAGACACACCTCTGAATTATAGGTAGTTTGTCGATATACCACAGGGCCAAAAGTACCTGTGAGCCACATTCACAAAATGTGTCAGCTCCTTCAAGAGATGAGGGGAATAAATGAGATAAAAGGGAATTTTCTGATCCAGTTTGCCTGATTTGCTCAATGTATCATGTGGTTGCAAACAAAGCAGGAAAGGTTTGCCAAGCATATGTTCATGGAGAAGGTTTAATGTAACTTGGCTCTTTCGTGTAATATTCTTGTTGTTATTTGAGTATACAATCATTATCAAATTATACTCTTTTACAGTCCGTTCCATCAACAGATGGTGACAGTGATATGATCGATTTAGGTCAAAGACCGAAAAATCCAATACCGAATATTCCTACGACACTAGATAGGCAAACGAATTGGAGCAAAGATCTACCTCTTCCTACTCCAGAACAGAAGATGCGTCAGCAAGCTGAGGCTATTTCTTCCTGTGTTATTCCCATCAATGTGACTGGTACAGTTCCATGTCTTCATATTGATAGAGAAAAAGCTATGCAGGATCAGGGTTGAGCAAATGCACAGAAATTTTGCTTTCGCATCTGGGTGGAGTTTTGTGGGAATATGAAACTTTTCATGACTTTGTACAAATGGTCATTCTTGATAGTGACTACATGCCATTCTGATGGACAGTGGGAGCCTGAATTTGGTCATATCCTTATCCAATGCCCACATCCACCACATACCAAATTAATATTCACACATAAACACAGTACAAACACATAAACATACTACTCAAACATAAAAAGACCACCCACACATCCACATACACACCCGCTAACCACATATAATCATACCAATCATACATGAATACAGCACCCACACATGAACACACCCATCCACACATAAGCACACCATTCTTCAATAAACACACATCCGCACACAAACAGACCACGCGCACAGACCAGTGTTTCCTGGGAAGCAATCAGAAAGAGAAACACTAGTTAGTTTCTGCTCTTTAGATAGAGAATGATGCAGTCTTTAACGGGTTTACGTTTGATTTTATTCAGTGAATACAGAGAATTACAAGTCATTCTAAAGTTTCATTCATTTTTCTAATAGTTCCAACATTCAATATGCAGCATTAGGTTCCTAAACAACACATTTTTTTCTAATTGTTGGTGGAAATTAAATTGAATGATACTATGCTAGTACAGGTTTGAGGTTTAATAAATCCAATTCCGTTATGCACAACTTTTGTAGTGTGTATGTGTTTAGATGCACTTGATATATGTTAGAATTGTAAAGATTCAAATTTGTATTCACTATTATATAATAATCTAAATTTGGTCATGATTATATGAATTTGAAAAGAGGTGCTGAATACACAAAGTTTTCTGAATTCTTGTTTAAAGCTGAATATTCATGATAGCAATTCATCATAATAGTTATTAAAAGTAATGCCCATGTAAACATATTAAAATACAACCCAATGTTTTAGTCAGTTGATTGAATTACACTTTAAAGTACTTGAAGTAATTTCTTTTTCAAGCACACCATGGCTTACAAAAATCTAGAGAGGATTGTTGTTGTCAGGACACCATGACAATGACTCATCAAGTTTGCCTCAGGAGTAGCTGAGTCACAGTTTTATTTTCAGGCTTCTATTAAGTAAGGTGTTCTTCACTCTGGATCTCTACAATTAGCCTCGGCATTCCTGTTTTAGGAAGTGGTCAGGAGAAGTCCATGAGATGTTGCGAATCGGTATCCATCGGCTCCTGCTGCTCCTGACTATAAGTTGAGGTCAAGATTGGCCTGGATGCTGATAACCCCTGATGTTACGTGGCCTGTCAGCGTTAAGTGCTGAGGTGCATCTATAAATAAAGGTCACTTGACAGAGGTACCAGAAGAAGCTGGACTTAATATCCTGGCAAACACTCAATACCATTTGAAAGGGGAGGAAATTTGGCTACAAAAACAGAAAAAGAAATAAGAAAGTGGCACTGCAGAATAATATTGTAACCTGTGATCATTATAAATTGGCAGTGCTCTGCAGAAATGTAAGCTGCAAGGTCAGTGTGCCTTTTGTGATCTTCTAGCGATTGTGGATGCAGAGATGTGTAATTATGTGCCTAAATTGCTAAGGTATGCTTCATGAGTAGTCATTGCCCATGCAAATTCCCAATTTAGTAGTAAAGAAAGAAGCAGTGCACATTTAAAGATGTTTCAGTTTTATATGTTGTCATTAATGGTCACCCAGTATCCAGTCTGACTGGATCATTATTAACATGATTACTTCATGTGGCAATTGTTGACTGACATTGGGCTGTTTGCACTATGTTAGCCTCACCAGTGCTTTCGGTGATGTCATAAGCATAGACACCATGGAAACACCGATAACAGTTTGACAGATGATGCAATGTCGTACATAGCAAGCAAGATGCCAGCTTCTGTTTAAATGTAAGCAACAGATGGCAATGATGACAGTATCAATTATTCCAGGTCACAGTGACACCCTAATTCTCAGAACTGCACCTCAGTCCACCCCGAGGAATAATTTGTTACATTACTTTTTTAATCCACTGGTGACTAAAAGCAAAGGTGTGTACAGATTATGACCCTAAGTGAAGAGAACATTAATTTGTGGGAGCCTGATTCCTATCAAAGCTTCCAGATGACTTTCTCTCGTCTGATACTTGGGGTCTTTGCCACACAGAATGCTCTGGGACTGTTCCAGTGCCTGTTTGAGAAGTGGGCATCGATGTTAGATCAAAATTCTTCAAGCAGGTGTAATGAAATCGTAAACCTGTTCTTCACAAACTCAAGTACGATTTACTTTGCATGCAGAGAAAATCTTCCCTCCTGTGTCAGTCACCTCAATAATTTTAGTATATCGTGTGACTTTTGTGATTTTTTTAAAACTCCAGCCTCCAAAATTTGCCCCCGTTTTGAAAGACTTGGGGTCTTCCACATGCCTCAGCCTCCCTCAGTACCTAACTACTCATTATGTGTGGCCATGGTCAATGAGTGAAAGCAGGCTACTTCACCAGGATAAACTAATTACTTTTTCATTTTACCGAAATTGTTCGTGGTAGGGGTAATGTCACAAATGAAACCATCGGTTCTCTTTGCCATACACAAGGTCCTCTCCTTTTATCGCTCTCTCCTATACATGGTTTCTATAAACAATTTTATATTTCTACTCCAACTCAGGGATAATCCTGGGAACTTAATGTCTAAAGAACGCAGCTCCACATTGGGTAATGTTTTTGAGCTGCACTTTTTTTTTGTAAAGCACTTGAAGAGATTATCAATTCTTTACATATATGAAAAATCGAGACGTTTCACTGAAGCTACTTAGTCCCTCATTGCTTACTCTTTCCCAAGCTCAAAGTTCAGGCTGGAACAGTACTACATTTTATTAGGTTTAAAGTATTTCTTGGTATCCTCCATATCAGGGATAATGCTGGAAGACATGGATTATGTATCCCGACACCGAATGGTTTTCAATCTACTGTAACTGAATGATAGGTTTTGCTTAATATGCACAATCTGATCTATAGGATACTTCAGTTCCACAAGCCTAGCTGACTCGCCAAGAGGTGTACCTTTCTTATCCCCACATTTAAGTATTGTTTGGCGTAATGTTAATACTGTCTACTCCCCTCATTAACTCGTCCTCTTTTTGATCAGAAATGAGTGAGCAGTGCAGGAATGTTGGCCATGCTACCTTCACATGACCATTCTTCAAAGTGAGCACAGCCTCTGAGAGTGTTCATGGGCTGCTCAAATGAGAAAGCATTGTTACCTCACATCAACCTTAGCGGACCTCTGAACACAAGCTCACTTGTCTAGGTGTAGGTATTGGAAACCCAGCTCATTTCCCCTTTCCATAGTCTGATAGTCAGTTTATGTTGACCATTCCACGTGGCCTAAAAATCAATCAGCTCACTGCTACCTCACCACCCTCCTGAGTAATCTGATTTTTCATGATTTCTAATAATTAGCTCCCTGAGGTTTAACCCAGTGCTTCCCAGACTTTTTCCCACAGTGACTGCATCTCGAGCCTAGGAAACTGTCAGTGAGCAGTAGGTGGGAGGAGAGAACCTGTTAGACCGGGTGGATTGAGGTCCAGCTATGGCGTCCGTGGAGCTGATGGCCCTAAAATTTCAGATGACAGCCCCTACAATGTTTTTCGATGAGCAATTAATGCTTGAACAATTCTTAGTTTTCACATAATTGACCAAGAATGGTTTTTGTGTTTCTATTAAAATGTTTGCTGCTGTTATAGCCAGGGCTAACAATGTAGAAGATACTAGAAACACACATTGTGCCCATGGGCGTTTGCACAGATGAAGTGCAGATCAGTGTTGTGGTTTGGGAGCCAGTTTTTGGAAAAATGTTTAGTAATGCTCTGGATCCTTTTATGAAAATGCTACGTATCATACAAATTTAAATTAATTGGCTTAAACAAGATTTGGTACCAATATACTAAATAGATTTAGCAGTACATGGTTAACTACAATATAATGCTTTTGAAAACATGTACAGTTTTCTTTTCCTTTCTCAATTACAGGAGTGGGTTTTGAGAGGCAGGTCATCGGCAGATACTCTTTTGTGCATCCTCAGTCTGCGCTGCATCGAAGGCGGAAGCTAAAGAGGCGAAAGACTATCAGTGGAATCCCCAGGCGTGTGCACCAAGAAATAGGTAACACTTTAAAAGCCACGAACGATATTTTTCTGCAAATTCTACTCATAATTTTGAAGTAAACCTTAGAGGCAGACATAAACTAGTCAGAACAGATTTTTCTCACTCTTTAAAGAAAAAGAAAAAAGATTTGATTTCATTCAGCAACTTTCATGACTTCATAATGTCTCAAAATGCTTTTAAGTACAGTGGTTTTAAAGTGAAGCCGTTGTTATAATGGCACACAAACAGAATTGTGAAGGTGACTAGATATTTCTGTCATGTTAGTTGAGGGATAAATATCGCGAAGGACACCTATTCTTCAAAAGAGAACAGACAGAGTTTCGGTTTAATGGCTTGTTCTAATACAAGCTCCTCCAGCAATGCAGTACTCTCTAGGTTCAGATGAAAGTAAATTACTGCGGATGCTGAAATTCTGAAACGATAAAAAACATAAGTGGCGGACAAAACCCAGCAGGTCTGGCAGCAACTGTAAAGAGGGAGAAAGAGAGTTGATGTTTATAATCAAGTAAGACTCTTTGTCAGCATTGCCTGGAGCATCAGGCTTATTTCTGTACTCGTGTCTTTGAAGTAGGATTGAGCGTTCAAGCTTCTGACTCCGAAATGTGAGCCAAGCCTAATTTGATGCCTTTCTGGGGCAAAACTGCTCTGTTATTATTTATATTTTTTTATTTATTATTCTGAGATGGTCATGAGTTCCAGGAGATACCGCCTGGTCTGGTGCTTACTTGCCATGTAGTAACTGATTATTGTGTATAAAGTTTTTGAGAAGATTTGTAGTTCGGGTTGTGGATGAGGTTGTAGACTTGCTCGCTGAACCAGTGTGTTTCATTGCAGACGTTTCGTCACCCTGCTAGGTAACACAGTCAGTGCGGCTCCACTGAAACGTGAACAACAAAACATACCAGCTCGCCAGCAAGTCTACAACCTGACTATTGTATAAGTGAGCAATGGTAGAAGTTGCCCTTAAGAACCCACTCTGCTGCTGATTTGATGGCAAAGTGAGAATTATGAGCTACCATTGGGAGCTGCCAAGTTTGATCTCACTGTTGGCATCAATGAGGTTGGTATCTGCTGTAGCCCTGGTGCTTCTCGATGCCAGCAGTGTTGGCAGAAGAGTCCGACACTTAACAATGAGTCTGAAGGTAACGCCAATGGGATCAACTTCAGAGTGCAGTTAAATGTGAAATACATGCCCCTTATCTGAGAGCAGGGTTTACTTTGGTAATGTGTCATCTCCTGGTCCAGTCCACCCAATTAGATTGTTACATTGAGCTGCTGGCATCTTGCTGGTGTACAATTCAATGGGATCAGAGGAGGCAGAAGCAAAGGGAAGCCTCGCAGTTGATATCATCCCGTCAATGCCATCTGTTTTTTACTTGTCATACCCTATGGGAGCAACACAATCACCTCTCATCTCTCCCTCCAGAGGGAGCTTTGGGATGGAGACCTGATATCAGGAGGACCCATTCCCATTCCAGTTCTGCCCCATCCCTCCCTGCCTGTCAGAAAGCCGCTGGTACTGGGTCAGTTCAGGGCCTTTGTTTATTCAACTAGCTTTCTTGTCATTTCAGAGTATAATCCTAGACTCCATGTTTCACTTATTTCGCTAGCAGATTCTGATGGATCTCCCATGGCTCGAGAAAGAAATGTAATCGTCCACGTTAACCCAGAGTTGGACTTCCGCGGTGATGAGGCACATTCTACCAGCGGTCGATCTGGGACCAAGGATTCCGAGTGCCAGACAGAGGATATTCTAATTGCTGCCCCATCGGCGAGGCGGATCCGAACTCAACGGGGCAGCAGTATCACATCTTCCTTGTCACATTCGGCTGGGAATATCCCAACATTGGCAGACAATTCAGGCTCGATGTTTCTCGCGCCAATGGACAACCGCGTTCGCGCCCGCAGCCTTTCGCGAGAAGGCATTGGAGATTCGCTGTTCCCTCACGAGTTAAGTCAGGATGACAGCGTGGAGAGCATCACCGGGGCTCCTGAAAAATACCTGCCCGGCCCAGAAAGGGCAGAGGAGGAAGAGGACGAAGCAGGTTTGTTTATTCAGAGCTCGCGGACACATCATTCAAAGGGAGTTACTGTTCAACCGCAGCAAAGCCCAGAAAGTGAATCCCAGGGAGCAAAGATGTCCAAATTTGTGCCGGAGGGAGATTTGGGCAACAGCGAAATCTCTTCAAATTCTGATACGTTCGGCAGTCCAGTCAACAGTATCTCCAGTGGAGGGGTTCTGTTGAGGAGTCAGATAGATCAAAAGGAGGACCATCAATCCTCGAGTGGAAACTGGAGTGGGAGTAATTCGACATGCCCCTCACAGACATCCGAGACCATCCACACTGCGTCTTCGCCGCCCCTAACAGGATCTTCACACTGTGACTCCGAGTTATCCTTGAACACGCCTGCTCACACAAACTACGATTCTGCAGGTTTCTTACTGGAACAGTACCCGTATCAAGGAGATAAAGTCAGAGGTCACAGGGCAAACTCTTTTACTTCCATGGGAACAGATGTGATGGAAGATCTCAACACGAGTAACACAAGTGACGCTGAATGGAGCTACTTACACCACTGCCATGATGCATCTTGCCATCGAGACTTGAGCCCAAGGAATTCAAGGACAAATAGCTTGGGATGCCCAAGTTTTGCCAGCTTGGGTACGTGTGACAGTTTTGTTGAGAGACCATCCTCCTCCAAAACTGATTCGGGCTCACATTTCTCCGTGGATACTGAAGGGTATTATACCTCCATGCACTTTGACTGTGGTTTAAGAACTAGTAGAAATTACATTTTTAACTATGCATCCGCAGGCTCCGATGGGATCCAGAGTACAGAAAATACTTCCGAACTCGGCGAGCTCCCTCAAGCAGATCACTTAGAGCTGACAAAGCAGAAGCATCGGGGCCAGAGCATTGCACTGAAGAAACCAAAGGCAAAACCAGCCCCACCAAAACGCAGTTCATCTTTGAGGAAGAATGATATTTGTACGAGTGAGAGTGATCAGAAAAATGAACCAAAGACAAACGATATACAGGAGAAGACTGTATCTTCTAGAGATGCACAGAAATCTTTGCAACTTGACCTAAGCCTTGCAGCTGAGAGGTTCAAAGGATCCTCCATGCCACCTTCGAAAACAAACAGTCCCTGGGATAGTCAAAGTGGATATACACATGACAATGAATTATCAGACCCTCAACTCACCCCATTGGACATGCCCTCCTTGAAGGATGAAGGTGTTGTGCAATCGGATTATGCAGGTCTCTGGCTGTTAAATGACTTAAAGTCTAATGATCCTTACAGATCGTTATCGAACTCTAGTACTGCCACAGGTACAACCGTGATAGAGTGCACAAAGTCTCCTGAAGGATCTGAGTCACAAACATCCCAATCCGAGTCGCGAGCTACCACTCCATCTCTCCCCTCTGTTGAAAATGAGTTCAAGCTGTCCTCTCCCGATAAGTTGGCCAGTTTGGCATCGCCATCCAGCGGGTACTCGAGCCAGTCTGGCACACCAACCTCAACTTTGCCTACCCCTCTGTTCCCAGGTCCCTTGTCTCCAAACAGCGGTAAAAAGAAGCCAAAAGTTCCAGAGAGAAGGTCATCATTGCAGCAGTCTTCCACAAAGAAAGACCTCGAATTACCAACTATACCTCCAACACACCTTGACCTAAGTGCTCTTCAGAATCTGTTTAAAAGCAAACCTTTTGCTCACAGAAACCAACTGCACATTCCAAATCAGAGCAAACAGAGAGAGGCTTCTGAAAAAACCAACAGCAGTCCATCTATTTCCCTTGGCATAACTCCATCAGTTCTGCAGTCTGTTCAGCTTCGCTCTGTTAGTAAAATCAAGGAATCCAGGCAGGAATTCCAAGAAGAACCTGATATAAGAGAAGGCCCAGGTTATGCAGAGGTCATCGCACCACCAAACAGAACTGAACCGTACACTTATAACCGATCATTGACGCACAAGTACACTGAAATTTCCAATGCACCTCAACTATTAGAAAAACCATCCTCCACCGAAGCCAACCCAAGCATTTTGCATTTAGAAAGTCATATTGCACTTTGTCTTGAAAATAAATTGAATAGAGTGTGTATGTCGCCATTACCGTTAGCTTCTATTGCAGCAAAGTCTCTGACACAACTCACGGTATCTGATGAGTGCCCGCCCAGTGCAGAACTGGAAGATGACCAAGTAATTCTAACAGAAGGCTGTCAGCTGGCCTCCAACAGCCGCAAGTGGAGCAACAAAAAGAATTCGGTAAAGGAGAGCTCTCCACATGAAACAGAGCAAAACTTCTATAATTCCAGTAAAGAATTGCAGAATGAAGTATTTGCCCAGGAAACAGGAAATAAAGAGGAGGCTGGAAGTGTGCACTCTCCCTGCAACAGAGTTACAGAAACTCAGTCGGCAGTGGCACTGGGGTCACCAACTGCAGAGAAATTGGAGAGAAAACTTGATTTTGACATGGCCGGTGATATAGAAGTTGTACACCGTGACCTAATTCAACCAGAATTAAAAGGTGCACCAAGGCTCGACAAAGGCACTACTGAAGAGAAGACCAAAAGGGTGCAAGATGGCTGTATAGAAAGTGCTGCTGATCATAGCAGAACTGCAGAAGCTCTAGCTGAGAGTCCTAGTGATGGCCAGTCCAAAGACCACTTAGGTAATGATTTCTATATTTCTGTCAAATTGTACATTGAGGTTGTTAAACTTTCTACTTGGTTGCATTATCAGGTAAGTTAATGGCCACAGCAAGGTTTCTTTTCATAGCTCAAAGCTTGATTATTTTCCGAACAATATTTTTAACCCTTGCGGTAGGTTTCTGTATCTAAATCAATCTAAATAATTGCATAAAATAAGCATGATCCAGGTTGACATTCAGAGCTCCAGTGTAAATTGACTGCTACAGTTCTGTATCAATAAGATGTTCATTTGTACTACATCAACAAGATTCTGATCTTTTTGTATAATGTCTTTCTTTAATCTCATTATACACGGGCACATATAATGACATAGAAACATGCATCAGTCTGCTGTACTTTATGAGCTCCACAAATATAATGGGAGTATTCTTCAGCAAAATATTTCTGATCATTCTTTAAATTAAGTGTTTTGCACTGAAACTGGAATAATGGATGCATTGTAATAAATGATCAATACAGTTGAGAATGCATTCAAAAGACCTATTATGTAAGGATTTTAAGGCCGGGGTGGGGAGCGTCCTTTTTTTTCGGAGCTGCACTGCACAGCCCAGTTGAGTAGAGCCAACTTTGGAAGCTGAGTGAGAGCCATGCTTTTCTGTACCAGAGTTTGGTCAATTTCCCTCCATTTAAAGGAAAAGCAGAAAAATTAAGCAGGTTAGTTTGAAGTTACATGCTCTGGCTTGTCCAATTTTAAGACCTTTACTGTTCACGCTTAAGTAGAGTTTTAGAATACCTTCCAAGTTGTAGAAAAACATTAATTTTGATAGTATTTGGATATAATAGTTTAAGCACATATCCTTTGTGTATTAAATAAATTATGTATTGATTTAAAATGTCACCCAAGGCATATTCATGTTGTCATTTTCCGTTTGGTCATAGGTTTAGGAGTTGTGGTGCAACAACATTTTACATTGCTAAATTTTGGGGCCAATGGAAATTGCCCAGCAAATATTTAACGCAGATTCCTGGACAATGCAAATATATTTTATGATTGTTTTTGACAATTTTTCTGCAGAAGTAGTTTGAAAATAAAATGTTCTTTTAATATTGAGATTTTTGAGCAGCATATTTTCTCTCAATTTATTAAAAAAAACTACCTCATCAAAGATACACTCAGCAGAAGGTATTTTTCCCAGATGGTTAATAATATGCAATTCATTAGCTTGTCTGAGTAATTACAGGGAAAGACTGTTTTCTGACGTGATGTCTGTAAAGGCAGTTAGGCTATTAAACCAGAGAGCTGCAGACAGTTTAGACACACTTAGAAAGTCAGCAATCTTGGACAATAAGATAGATGACATCTGATAAGCTCAAGTAACACAAACGACTGAAGGCTTGGGATGTTTGTGATTATACATTCCTATATAAATAATGCTAGGAGGAGATGCAAAATTGAAATTTTTCATCTTACACTCACCAGGAGTAAGGCAAACGAGCTGTTAACTGTCAATCTTAATTTTCAGACCAGGCCGTAGACTTTGATTGGTCAGGTTGTTGCCATGGGGAATGTGGCACACTGACCGAATCAGTGAACTACTCCTGCTACATCTTCTTGTCGGCACTGGACCAACCAATCAGCACGTACTTCTCATGCTGTATAAATTGGTGTTCCCTTTCCAAACCTGCTTACCTTGGCCCGATGAGTTCAGGACAAAGAGCTTTGACCTTGTGTCTTTCTTTTTAGCAATGTTTAAGTTTCATTCTACAAGCAATTATTTATTGTACAACTACGTATTTCACAAATCGACTTAAGTTAATCTGGTTTGAATTTATGCTGTCTATGTTCATGAATTGTGAAATGAAGTGACTTAACAATTTACATCAAGCCTCAATTTGTAAAGGTTGACCGTGTACATGTTTTTGGAATGATTGAGGAAATGTACGCGTGAAAGATGCAAATTTTGTTTCAGGTCATAATGAGGGGTGCTATTGCTGCAATTGCAGTCATAGATGTAAAGCAACTTGAGTCAAGTCCTACAAAAGACAGAAGTGACCAATACTATTGTAGCTCCAATTCTGAAAGTAATCTTCTGCCCCAGAGATGGCGATCTCAGGGGTGGGAAGGTTATTTAACTAGGCAAGGTGATGTCATAGCTGAACACTGCCCCCTTCCCACCTCCTCCCAGAATTAAGGCCCATTGTCAACTTTGCCAGCTTGTGCCAATTGAGGCCTTTAAGTAGCCTGTTATGGTGGGGAGTGCCTCAATTAGAGATAATCAATGCCTGATTGAGAGACTGGTTATCAGGAAACAGGGATCCTGATAAGCACCACCCTCTGTCCTTACTTCTAACCTCACATTAGGTACCCGTGACTGAGTACAAGAGCTACTGGCCTCCCACTGACCGTACTCTCTCATGAGGTGTGTTTTCATCGTTCCTGGTGAATGTTCTCTGGTGGCCTTGCCACTGCCTGATTGGCATGTTGTTCAGCAGGCCTTACTGAAAACATAAATGGTGAAAAGTGCAGTTGAGTTGTTTCTCCAGCTTACAGGAGAGCTCTTCACTCCAGAACAAGAGTCTACCTTCTTTATGGCAGACACAGCTTTGATTTTAATCAAATATCAAATCATCTCAATTCATGAAAATCGTCCAGGGAAGCAATTTGAAATGCTGCACAGGCTAAGATTATTAATGCATTTTTATGTAAAATGTTCTATTAAGCCATACTAAAATCTATGTGTCTATGTCATGAAGGTTTTGTGCAATTAAATGTCAAAATGAATTGAAATGTTAGTGCAGACACCAAGGAAAATACCACTTACCTTTCTCATACACAGATGTAGGACTGGGTGAAAGTTACTTGACTTCTCCTTTGGATCTTGAGACGAATGAAGATAATGTATTCATATCACCAAACAAACTCCGCACAACAGAGGACCTTTTTGCTGTGATTCACAGGTCAGGAGTCTTTATAAATGTTTACATGTACTTGGCTACCAAATTATCTGGAAATAAATTACAGATGTCCCATGGCATTGCTCATGTGAATTGCAAGCTTTTCTGTTTCAGGAATGGCTGGAAGCGCTAATGCGGTACATAAATCTGCAGAAAGGTTTTGGAAACAATCTGTCAGACACTGATTGAAATTTTTTTGTATTGATTTTTCGAAGCAAATGCTTTTTCTCCTTACCTACCGTAAATGTATAAAGAAATGCATTTTCTCCCTTCACTTCCAAAGCTAACGTAAATAAGTAACTCTACAAAATGGTTAAGAAGGATAGATAACTGGAAGAAGGGGAATTGAACGACAACATTTATATAGCATCTTTCGTAGCACCCAGTGGTACATCACAGGAGCATGATGGTTCTAAACTGGCAAAGATAGATAAACTATTTCCACTGGTTGGGATTCTAGAACCAGGTGGCATAGTCTGAGAGTTAGGACCAAAGGAATCAGGAGAGATATGAGGAAGCAGTTCCATACACAAAGCATGATAGGTGTTTGGAACCCTCTTGCACAAGTGACATTAGGAGCTGGGTTAGTTTTAATTTTAAATCTAAGATAGACACATTTTTGTTCCGCAGATGTATTAACAGACAGGTATAGAACATAAAACAGTACAGCACAGTACAGGTCCTTCGTCCCACGATGTTGTGCCAAATCTTAACCCTAAACCTAAAGTCTATCTAACCTCCACGCCTACGTTATACTATCATCCATATGCCTACCTAATAGCCGCTTAAATGCCCCTAATGAGGCCAACTCCACTACCCTCTCCGGCAATGCATTCCACACCCCTATCACTTTCTGATTAAAGAACCTACTTCTGACGTCTCCTAAATATCTACCTCTACTCACTTTAAAACTATGCCCCCTTGTAATAGCTACCTCCACCCTAGGAAAAAGTCTCTGGCTGTCCACTCTATCTTTGTGGGGTTAGACCATAGATCAGCCATGATCTTATTGACTGGAGGAACAGGCTCGAGGGGCTGAATGACCTACCCCTATCCTTACATCTTTTTGTTCCTGCTATCAAAGAAAATTTAAAGATTCATGACTCAGAACCAAGTGTCACATTGCACATAATGTCAATGTTTCATCTGGTTTTGAAATTATTTGGACAAACCAACTTAGAATTATTGTCGTATACTAAAGAAAGACCTGCATTCAGATGTTGCACAATTTAGGAGAGCAAATCATTGTGATAAGCTCATTCAAAAATGCTGCTTCCTGAATCCTTCTCCCCTCAAAGCCTTGAACTTCCCTTATCTCTTACCAGAGCCCGTCTCATCTTTTAGCTCTTCAAATTACGTACTGAATACCTTTCCTTATTTTAATTGTTTCCAAATTCTTTCCCTGACTTACCTTAAACACAAAAGATAAGATTAAACATGCTATTGGTGAAGTATGTTTTCTTCCTAAATGTTTTACTCTTGGAGAGGCCTTATTTTAAACAATAATATTCATTATAAACGATGTCATTCATTTTAAACAGTTTTATTCCTGTGTGCAGAAGCACAAATGTGTATGAAGAAAAATTGTTTCAAGTTGCTTAACTCATTCATGACTGCTTGTTTATTGGGAAATTTCCACCATTCCTTAAAGTAGAGATCTATTGTCTTATAAATATAACGTGAACAAAAAATGTGAAAAACAAGCAACTGTAAAAGTGCTGCTCCCCTAATTAGTACAGGAAGTGTAATGATTAAATAGAACAATTGGCATATTTATTCTATGAAGAAAATTGCACCAGAGTATTGAAACTAGAGACACAGTCTCCATTTAAAAGCATTCTTTTGTTTACAATGTGTTGACAAAACATGTGCCATTTGGAAAGCAAGAAATTAGTCTTAGTTGCTATCGTACAAGGCTTTGGTTTGGAAAGAGTTAGTTTAAGATTTCCCCATAATGTGGATGCTACTAGAACTTAGGTGGGGGAGTAGTTGTGGATCTCAGAAAGAGACAGACCTGCTACCTCGGTCTCCCTCTTAGTCTTAGTTATAATGTCTATTATACTGATGTAACTTGGCATCATGCAATAAACTAAATGCTATCCAGGACAAGAGCCTCTTCTCATTAGACAACCAAGTGATTTTCTTTTCTCCTTCATAGCAGTTCCTCGTGGTTAAGGATGACTTGCTTCTATACCAAATGTTCTCATTTGATTGAAGAGACCAATGCATGACCCACAGTCTCTGTCCCACCTGCGGGAGAGCATGGTAGAGCAATGGGAAACTTTGTAGTGTCCAGTGTTAGGATGTATTCCTGTGGACCGGACTGCATGGGTTCTGGGCAAGGATGAGCTGAAACGTTTGTTTACCCTGCAAGGGGAGTCTAGGAGATAGGCAATTAGTTCATTTGAAAAGCCAATTTCATTGGAGGAATGCCTCTCTTGAAACATACTTTTCCATAAGAAGTTGTAACAACCACCTTGTTCCTTGAGTAGGTTTTGTCTGCTTTCAATGGCGATGTCAATGTTGAAATGTTTGATCTCCCAGGTAATGGCAACAGTACCCCAATCCAACTGTCACTGTTGGGATTGTCCATGAGAGTGATAATACTCCAGGTTATAGGCAGGTTATGGGTGGAAGATGACTATGCTTAATTCCAATGTTTGGTAGTCAGCTGCTTCTAGGCCTTGGCACAGAACGGGCTCGGTCTAACAGCAAGGGTGATGAAGACCACTGCAAACCAAGTTCTGCTGTTTGGCCTCAGGACATACAAGCACACAAGTGTTGACAGTTCTGGCTATCTCATTATCATAAAAAAACCCATTTTGTTCCTTGAATTCTTTCACCAACTCCAGTGATCCAGTCACAGTCTCCAGGAACTTGTGACTGCATTGCCTAGGATTTCAGGATAACGCAATGATTAGCTTCTTACCGGAAGGGCTGGGCCATCGAGAACTTAGATCCAATAAAATTGCAGTCAGTTTGGAGGTTTGCAGACTCCATCAGTGAATGAAAGTAAGTCCAGCAGGAGAATGCAAGAAAGTCCTTTTGATTTTGAAAAAAGAATTGAAAATGCAATAACAGTATAGAAGGGGAATAAAAACCATTAAATTGCAAAATAATTACGTGACAAAAAGATTAACATTTAAAAATTTAAACTACCTTGATCAGAAAGGAAGCCTGTTCAGTGACTTTGAAGGATTACCATGATGTCACCCAGTGGCCAAAATATGCAACTATTAGCAATGAATTTAAAATAACCAACTTTGGAGACTGAGTAGATTTTTACGATTGTTTTATTCAAGTGGCACCAGGAGAGATTCACCTCAGTTATTAACTCAAGCAAAACTTTCAAATGTGTGAAAAATCATTGTCTATACTATGGCATCCTCTTATCCACATTTCATATACCTCAAATAAAGCAGATCCCCCCTCTATGTTATAGGTTCATCTGTTCATGCCTCCTTCACCCAACTAGGCCGTAAACAATTAATCTCATCCTGGATGTTGCTATCTCTTCCTTTACCAGTGTTTGTCCTATCCTGTCACCTCTCAAGGCCTTCGTAGAATATTTTTGTTAACAATGTCTCCGGTTGGCATAGATGCCATGGATACCAAACTGCATATGGTTCACTGCATACAAATTTGCAATCCGCCTCAGTTCTAGTGCAGAAAGCACAAGACCTTAGAGTCTAAACTTTTCCTTGAACAGAGCTACATGCACCCACAAATTTTTTGTTTTAACTACATGAACATCCTGTCATGTGTGCTGTGGTCCTTTTCTCATTATCTATTGCTGCTTCACCTTGAGCTGTTTACTTGGCAGTTTTTATCCGTGGTGGTTTGTCATTGCCTCCCACTCTCCGTGGGACAGGGCATAGAAACAGGTCCAAGGTCTAACCTCAGCCAAAATGGGAAATCAAACACTTTCTGATATTCAAACACCCAGCTAACTGATATAGTCAGCCTCCAAATCATACCCACTTACTATTGTTAAATAGCAACTTAGTTTATTATTGGCTGGCATGGTATATGATACGGACCAGTTAGAGGAGCTTTAGCAATGAAAATATTTATCACAGAATCTGCCATCATGGAGCTCCATACCAACATGACAACATTAGATCATTGAGCCTAACATTCATTTTAATGGGGCCAATCAATTTAACAAGTAAACAACAGTCTATGAAGCTCTTGTGACCTGGGTTCAAGTTCGACCTGCTCCAGAGGTTGTAATAACTAACAGCTCTGTTCAGGTTGATTAGACAATATCTACAACAGACTACTCCTCCACTCATTTTTATCTTACTGTTTGTATTAGCTCTGTGTCCCCTGATACTCTTACCTAATAAAAATCTGCTTATATCAGGCTTCAGTTCATCCAATTGATGCCCCCGTCCTGCAAGAACCCAGAGCCCTTAGGGACAGAGAATTCCAGATTTTTCACTACGTTTCATGTGGAAAAACCAGCCTTCATTCCCAGTCTGTTGCCTGAAGTGCTCTTCTGGGGTTGAATTTTCCCAGTACTGTGCAGATGGGTTTGGAGACAGATTTGAGAATCTTCTAGTTGTGATCTTGTTGAAGGTAGAGTCTTGTGGCAGATTGATGAGTTTGATCCACTTGAAATCAACACTGGGATCCTCCCCATGATGTCCAAGCCCCCCCCCCAACTCCGATCAAAGTCCAGCCATTGTTGGGGATGACCTCCAAATAGCTTAGGGCCTATTGAAGCCACATCTAGGTGACCACAATGAGACTTTTAGTCAGACAATGCTGTGGGTCCTCTGAGTTCCCCGACACCCTGTGTCATCCTGAGCTGGATGGGGTTACCAGTTCATTGAATTGAGGCCGCAATTGAGTCTGACATTGGGGCCCCCAATTCTCAGCAAACTGCAGCCTTACCTGTTTGGTTTCACTCATCAGTTTTAACAAATTCAATAATACATATAGGATCATTTTTTGACAGCATGATCAAAAATCAGTCGTAGGGCGTAGGAACGGGAGTGGGCCATTCAGGCCCTCAAGGCTGTATCACCATTCAATGAGATCACAGCTGATCTGTGGCCCAACTCCATATGCCTGCCTTGGTCCCATATCCCTTAATACCTTTGCTTAACAAACATTTGTCTATCTCAGATTTAAAATTAACAACTGACCCTGCACTTTCTGCTGTTTGTGGAAGAGAGTTCCAAAACTCTACCATGCTTTGTGTATGGATGTGCCTCATAACCTCTCTCCTGAATAATCTGGCCCTAACTTTCAGACCATGCCCCCTAGTTCCAATCAGTGAAAATGGTTTATCTATATCTATGCTGTCTTTTCCTGTTAATTTCTTAAAATTTCAATCGATCACCATTTAAACTTCTAAGCTCCAGAGAAAACAGGCCTAATTTGTATAAAAACAGAAGTTGCTTGAAGCACAGCAGGTCTGACAGCATCTGTGAAGAAAAAAATCAGTTAAATCAGGGTCCGGTGACCCTTCCTCAAAACTAATTTATATAATCTCTCCTCATAACTTAACCCCTGAATCTATGTGTCATTCTGTAAACCCATGTTGTACTCCCTCCAATGCAAATATATCCTTCCCAAGGTGTGGTGCCCAGATCTGCTGCAGGACTCCAAGTGGGATCTAACTAGGATTTTGTATAACTGCAACGTAACTTCTGCATCCTTGTACTCCAGCCTGGTAGGTATAAAGGGCAGCACTCCATTAGTCTTCTTGATTATTTTCTGCACTAGTTTGTGGCATTTTAATGATCTATGCCCTGAACCCCTGCCTGTCTTCCCTCAGAGCTGTCCCTTTTCCTGGGACTCGTGCTGGGATACATTGCAGGCATGCAGCAACCCACCATTTTTAAATTCATTCATGGGATATGGGTGTCACTGCTTGGGTCAGCAATTTATTATCCTTAAGTGTTTTTGAGGTGGTGGTGAGCTGCCTCTTTGAACTGCTGTAGTCCATATAGTGTAGGTATATCCACAGACTTTCCAGCCTCTGACCTGCTGTTGTAGTCTCAGTAGGTATACAGCTAGTCCACTTCAGTTTCTGGTTACTAGGTGCTTGTCCGTAGTGGGGAATTCGGCAACAGTGATGCCAGTGAATGTTGGAGATTGTCCTTGCTTGACACTTGTGTGGTGCAAAATGATTTTAATCCAAGCCTGGATATTGTCCAAGTCTTACTGCTAACAGACATGGACTTCCTCAGTATTTAATTGTGGGCTTTGACAGTAACTTTTGACAGCATTCACTGTCAGTAGTTGTTAAACCAGACATGTTGAAACCACAGTGGAGAACAGATGGCTGTGTAAATTTAGGAGATCTTCAGATTTGCATCAAATTTTTATGTTTAATTTGAAATTCTTATTAAATATGTGATATAAATAGCATCTCCTGATTAGATTTAGCTCTGATCTTCATATAGGTGACAGCTCACTTTGATCTTGGGATTTTTGGGTGCTTCCACAATCTGGTGCCTTGAGGTGAGCTGTTCTCTCAAACAGCGGACCCTGGAAAATTAGAGAGTGAGCATTTTGTGATCTTCTGACCATTAAGAGGGAGAGATATTGCCCTGAGAGTCATAGAGTTATACAGCACAGAAACAGACCCTTCGGTCCAATTCGTCCATGCTGACTAGATATCCTAAACTGATCTAGTCCCATTTACCAGCATTTGGCCCATATCCCTCTTAAACCCTTCCTATCCATGTACCCATCAAGATACCTTTTAAATGTTGTAATTGTACCCACCTTCACCACTTCCTCTGGCAGCTCGTTCCATACACACACCACCCTCTGCATGAAAACATTACTCCTCAGGCCCCTTTTAAATCTTTCCCCTCTCATCCCAAACCTATGCCCTTTAGTTTTGGGCTCCCTTACCCTGGGAAAAAAAAACTTGGCTATTCACCCTATCCATGAGCACTTCTGTCCCTAGTGGAAACACCGGATTGTGAACCGAACAACAATTGGCCTTTTAACAGAATCTTTAATGTGTAGATATTTTCTAATTGACCTGTTCAGAGATGCTACCACACACCTGTGGAGCAGGTAGGACCTGGAACCCTGGTCTCCATGGTCTTGTGATAGGGACTCTATTTCTGCACCATAAGAAGTTAATCACTTCTAGAGATATTTTTAATCAGTCTGTTCAGATATGTTATGATGCATGTCTGAGACAGTTGGGACTTGAACCTGAGCCTCCTGACCCAGTTGTAAGAACATATCACTACATCACAGGTGCCCTCATCTTCAATATGGAAAATGTCACAAGATACTACACAGAGTCATACCAAAATAGACAAATGACTGTATTAACTAGACATTGAATATATGTATTGTGTATTATTGCTAAGGACAGCAGAATCCTTCAAATGTTTTGAACATATTTCTCTCTTTCAGTGGTATTCATCACTAGAAGGACAGGGCTGCATTTAAATGGAGCCTTGTATGACCTCACGATGTCTCAAAGCTCTCTATAGCCAAAGAACTACTTTTGAAGTGTAGTTATGGTTGTAATGTAGGAAACAATAGCTGCTAATTTTAACACAGCAAGCTCCCACTAACATTTTTGGTGAAGTTGGTTGAAGAATCAATATTAACTGGGAAGAACTCCCCGAATGGCCTCAAAATAATGCCGCAAGCTCTATGACATCCACCTGGGTGGACAGCAGACACTTCTGACTGTGCTACACTCCTTCAGTATTGCCCAGAAGTGTCAGCCTCGATTAGGGGGTCCAGTCTGTGAAGTGGAGCTTGACTTCACATTTTGCCGACAGCTGAGAATGCACCACTTAGCTGAATCATTTGGCAGATATCTGAGTGTAGCTTTGTTATTGAATGCGGGATGTCGCGAACACCGTGAATATGAATTGTATTTGTAAACCGCTCAACTGCCACCTTTTCCTGAATAGGTTTATCAACCCTTCACGATATTCCCCCTGAATTAATCTCCTGGAAGCCATAGCCAGCATCCCAGGAGACGTTTCATAGCACCCTTGAAAGAAGTGTGTTTTTGACCCATTGTCCAGGCACACTTCTACTTGCTCAGCTCCAAAGTTATTGCTGATAGGATTTAAACTTTATTTTTTGTTTTCCTAATTTATACTGTGAAGAACTGTAATGTAGAACTTTCAGCTTTTTTCTTCGTTTCTGTATTTTTGTACTGAATCTATTTTAGTACCTAAGATTTGTAACTAGGTACTTTGTACCTAAGGTGACACCATGCGGCGACATTGTATGCTTCTTATGGTCCTCCTGTACTTTTATGCTTGAGTTCATGTGACAATAAAACTTAATACTAATTTGTTTGGGTGGTGGGAGTTTGGATACTGTGCACCATGAAGCATTGCATCCACCCAGAGCTGATAACCCCTGTTTCCCAGTTGTTCCTAATTGATGTCAAGATGCATTCATTTGAGCCAATGTTTATCTTAGGGTTCTGGAATGATGCTAGAATTTGATTTTTTTTGTTTTGCCTTCTAGATCAAAGAGGAAGCTTTTGGGAAGGAAAGATTCTGATGATGGGCCAAATGTAAATAAACCAAAATCATCCCCCAGCAGTTCCCCCGGGACTCCACCTGCTGTCCAAAAGCAGCCTGGCCCTATTTATAGGAGCGTCCGAAAATCAAACACTTCCCATGAGGAGTTCAAGCTGCTGCTGCTGAAAAAGGGCAGCCGCTCAGACTCCAGCTATCGACTGTCTGCCACCGAGATACTGAAGTCCGCAAGTCCAGTTTCTCCCAAGTCTCCAGGAGACAGTTCCCCAGAGCAGGCTAAAGATTCTGAGGACACGTCCCCTTTCCCTTCCGGATGCGAAATGCAGTCACCGATGTCACCGTGCTCCCCCAGGTTCAGTACGGAAGGAATCTCCGCCCGCAGCTTCTCGGTCTCGATGTCCTCCCGACCGAGTCGCTCCCGAGCACCGCCAGTAGCAGGCAGCAGCCGTTACAGTGTCCGCAGTCGCCTCCACAGTGCACCGATGCAGGTCATCTCTGAGGGCGAAGCGGAGAACTCAGATGGAAGCCCACACGACGATCGGAACTCACAGGGCACACAATAACTGTCCGCTGTAGAACAAACATAAATGTGCATGTGTTTTTTTTTTGGTTTAGCAATGTTTATGCTGAAAGGTTTATCAAAAAGCAGGGCAAGGTCTAAACTGTTCAGAACACAAAAACAGATTATTGCCCAAGGTCTAACACAACAATAGGTACTGGGATAAGACATCCCTTCACTGTTCCTTCAAAACTGCTAATGATTCAATCATTTTAGTGTACACATATTTTGATTAACCAGCGCAAACAACGAAGAGAATTTTGATGGAAGAAAATTTAAGGATGTCCGTAATGAATTTGGGCAAATACTCTGTTTTTAAAGTTTCAGATGAATTTTGCAAGGTTTAGGCATGGTTGTTCCCTATTTGTGTGAAATTAGTGGGGTGTCGTTATCCTAGACTGATTAAGCAGAAGCCTAAGCAATAGGACAAATTGTGAGAAAGGTACATTGCAGTTCTTGGTATTCCTGATTGAGTGATGATAGATGAGAAGTGGAATGGCTGTGCTCTGTGCAGCACAGTCTTTGAAACTAGTGTAAATATCATTATTTTTAGTTGATTTGAAAAGGTATTAATCCTTTGAGCAATGCACATTCTTAGTCATTTGCATCATCAGCGTATTCTAGGAATGAAATAGTCCTTGATCTTAAGGATTAATACAATGACGGAGGAGGAAAAATATGAGCAAATTAGTTTCTTTTTCAAAATATTGTCTTCACACTGATCTTCAAACAGTCTAGATATTATTCCTAAAGATGACCACATCGCGTTTGTGACTTCTTCTAACCCACAAACCACAACTGAGATAGCCTATCACTATAATTAATTTGGAAGAAAAACCTTTTACTGCCTCAAAAGATTGACAGAGTTTTTACATTTACCTGGATATTTAAATCTAATTGAATTATTATGTAACTAATAATTATAAATATATAATTGTCCACTTCTAAGAGTTTAAAATTATACATTGCTCAAGTATTCTTCCATTACAGCTTAAATCTTAATTAACTTCTACTGTTTACAGTAGAAATAGGATTACAGCTAAAGGATTAATACTGTACTACCTAATAAAGAAAAATATTGTCTTTTTGGATTTACTAAAGATCATTATATTGTACAAATATACAAAAGGAACCTAAGGAAATGATTATTTTTGTGATTAAAGTTGAAATACTTGTGTGTAGACACCAAGAATTGCATGTGTGCAAATATGCCATATTTTAAAACAATATACAAGCATTTTTGGAACCACAATGGTGGGGGTTGAGGGAAAAAAAAGAGCTTTTTTGACAGGACTAGGCCAAAACGGACATTACCATTGTAATGAAAATGTTTTATCTACAGGTTGTAATGCACAGATGTCAGTACGGTGGAATTAACTGAGAAGATAAAAAGACAGGTTTTTTTGTAGTTTTAAGTTGTTCAGAAAAAAGGGAGAGAAGAGCAGTAAGTGCATGGGGGAAGTTTTAACCTAAAGGACTTGGCAATGCAGAGTAACTTTGGGCAAAGTGTAAAACCGGGCTGATCCTATGGTTGGCCGCCCAGTAACTTAGCATGTAATTAGCCCCCATAGGTTTGTGAAGGAATTGGTGATGGTGTAAAGTCAAAAAATGAATAGGATAGAGGATCTATTTCATGTATGTTGGAAATACAATATTCAAGAGTGAGAAGAGGATGAGTAACAGTGTGAGATGAATGATGCGCGAATGGGTAAGAAAATGGGGTATGTTTAAAGTGCAGATTGATCCAGTGATTTCAGTGAAAGAAATTTTGCAAAGAAGATTGTAATTCCACTTTGGCATGCTGAAGAAGTGCAGAAAGCAATGCAGATTTTGAAATATCTACACTGAAGAATTGAAGACAGTCCCATGTTAAGAATGGACAGAGATAATGCTGTAAACACTCTTTTCTCGAAAAACAATCACAAGTACATTTGGCACCATGAGCTGATTCTCTTCAGTTCAGTTCACTACACTAAGCATTGTTGTTCTCTTTTAACTTGAATGTTTATTCAACAGCCGAGGTCAACTTCAGTTGGAAGAAAATGACTGTTACAAAATGCGTAACTATTATATCTGGCCAGGACAAGACTTCAACGATAGCAACCACGTGAGAAAAAGATAACAGGAAATCATGCAGATGATGGAAACTGGAAATAATGACAAAAGTGTTGGAAATGCACAGCAAAACTGATCAGCATTTGATAAATGATCACATGTCAATGGAAATCCTCCAGTAAAGAAGTAAAAATCCTCCACAGATGCTGAGTACATGAGAAACCTTGCTGGGGTGTGGAAGGTGCGGGGTGTTGAAGCGAAGTATCTTACAGTATTACCTTTTCCTGCCTACTGATAAAATTCCTTCTGTGACATCAATTATTTCTTTCTTGTCTATCAAACCTTACGCTATTTGGAATAACCTGATTCCTATGAATGAGCACATTTTCTTCTGTAATATGAGTGCTTTTTATCAGTGCAGTTAGATGTAAATTAGACAATGCACGCACACCCACACACACACACCCCCCCACACACACACACGATTATTTGAGCACGTAAAGCACTCGATGAAAAAATGTTTTTCAGCAGAGCTATATATACCAGCTGTCAAGCAGCTAAAATATCTTCAGCTGAGTGCCATATCTTTTTTCCCTCTAGAATATGTGGCTGCATGGAGGTGATTAGGAATGAAGAACAGAATCTTCTGGACAATTTACTTGCTGAAATATACAATGCACAGTTAAAAGAGATATTGCTTAGTTATTTTGTAAAGCACTCATATGATTACTGAATGCTTTGACAGCACTGCCATCTTTGGACAAGGTGAACTAATTATATTGTACAAATTACTTTTGTGAACCATCATTCCAATACGTGTGTTCTGTTGTTTGCACTGAAGTGTAAGACAGTGGGTGTTTGAAGTTCTGCCGCTGCTTTCTGATAGCGTTTGATGATTCCTAATTTATATAGGCTTTCTTTCTGTTTATTTGGCACATATAAGACAACTGCACAGTTTAAATCAAAAATGTATACTGTCTCTTAAAGAATTACGCCTAGGTTTTGCCAAAGGTTGAATGAACGCATCTTAACTGCATAGATGGCAGAGTTAACAAAATATTGGTTTTGGTTTATTGTATAAAAATAAATATAAGAGAAGGTTACAGTGTAACTGTATTGGTACTAGAACCAGTTCATCTGGAAGACAAGAATGGTTTATGGATTTGCAGCCATTTTATAATTTTTTTGTAATATTTGTAAATATGGACTTTTTAAAATGCCGAGATGCTTTTTTGTAAAATGTTTTCAAAGTTTACAATTAATTTCTAAGCCTTTGTATATTTTAGAGCTGTGCAACACTTTTAAGTCTTGTATTTATTTTTAGTAAAGATTGTGAAACTTTCCCTGTGAATTATCCCCAAGTACAGTACATATGGCCAGTCAAGTCTGGCTGCTTCGACAGTGTGCATAGAGCCTGAGAATAAATGTGACTGCATTGGATCGGCAGAAAAAGAATTCTTTTTCCAATGGTTCATTTATTTCATGCTTAACCTCACTCATGCAGAAGGATCCACAAAGGAGCATATTATACACCAGGTATACACACAGACCAAGAAGTTCATCTGTAATCTCAAATGTCATGTAAACAGACATTGATTTGATAACAAGCAAGGGGATTCCCAAGAAGTTCTAATTGTATTTCAGGCACCTTAACTGCAAAGATTAAGCTCAAGCAAGTTGTTTTATTTAATAGGAGGATTACCCAGAATGAACATTTGCAAAACACGGGTAATGTACAATAAGCAAACATCCCATAAAATACGCTAAATTGCAATTGTGATCAAGGCACATCTTACAGATTTCTCATTATTGTCCCTGAAAATTATTGACGTGGATGAGCCATCAAATCTCATTATATTACACAAGGAATTACAATTTTGCATTCTTACTGATCTGGCCTTAAGATCCCTCTCAAGAGTAGTTTCTTCATGGGCTGCCTCAACAGCTGTTGTTGTAGTCAATCAAACTGTTGTCCTGGGTCCATACTCCTCTGGATTCTGAAAACTGCACTTCTGTACTTATTCACAGGCACCGCTGCAGCTTTTCACTGACAGCTAGCTTCCCCATGCTATGTCCTTTCTTATGTTTTTCCTTGAGATTCAATCTTTCTCAACTGTGTCAAGAAGACACATCCTATGGCTTTCCAACATCTCAGCTATACTGATGTATTTTGGCACTTGGCTTCTCATGAGCCACTGCTATTTTAAATCCTAACTTTAACATCTAGCTACCTTATAATGCCCAGACCTCGGACTGAATTCTCCTAGCACAGAGCTATCCAAATGCTCTTAGGACTTAGGCACTGTGTTCCCTTCATAGGACCCATGTAGTTTAGTTAACTTGCTTTCAAAAACAGTTAAAAATCAGCACTTCTAACATGGAATCTACTTCCTGTCCCTTTCACATGCTGACATTTTTATATGTCTGTCTCCATTGAATTCCTGTTTAGTGATGCCTGAACACCACCTGAGTGACCTATTGAACACTTAGCAATAACTCCCTGTCCTATTGCTGGGGTAAATTGAATGTTGCTATCCATTAACTTCTGGACCGAGTGTCATAAATGTTATCAGTCATAGATTGCTGGCTTATTCAGTACAGAAAATTGATACACATAGAGGATGTCATCAAAATTTTCAAGAACTTCAAGTACTTTTGACTGGTTAATATTTAAATTAATATGGGATTACTGGAAGCATCAGTCTATCAAGCCTTTGTCATTTTTAGTGGTATCATTATTGATTTGTATATTAACTCCATTCTTCATTTTATATCCCTTAGTAACCTTTGATAACAAAAAGAAATCTATTGATCTCAGAGCTTAACTCAAGTTACCATACACTGTATTTTGTACAAGATTGTTCCACACATTTACCTGCCTTCGATGGTCTGGCTGTGACTTTCTTGTTAGATCCCCCTGTCTCAGAATACCCACCAGCAGAAGCTTCTGTATTCCCTGACAGTTCCCTTCAAAATACTAAAAGCCTCAATCAAAACACCCCTTGACTTGTAATATTCCAGGCAATACAATCAAGTTGATGTAATCTCTCATAATCTAACCCTTAGATCCCTTCAAAAGAAATGGAGGATGTGTACAGATGTCATTCGAAGATAAAAATATACTTTCAATATTTTCTAATCAGCCTGTTCAGAGATGTTATGAGACACCTCTGGAGGAGGTGGAACTTCAATCCAGCACTCCTAGCTCAAAGCACGCTACTACTGCACTGCAAGACTGTAAAAATGTCCTTTCTAAGGTGCACCAACCCATAATTGAATATGGTGCTCCAGATGTAGTCTAACCAAGGCATTATACAGCTGCAGAAAAACTTCTTCTACACAGGGTGGCACAGTGGCTCACACTGCTGCCTCACAGCACCAAGGATCCGGGTTTAATTCCACCCTCAAGCGACTGTCTGTGTGGAGTTTGTACATTCTCCCTGTGCCTGTGTGGGTTTCCTCTGGGTGCTCTGGTTTCTGCCCACAGTCCAAAGATGTGCAGGTTAGGTGGATTTGTCACGCTAAAGTTGCCTGTAGTGTTCAGGGATGTGTAGGTTAGGTGCGTTATAGGGGGATGGGTCTTGGTGGGGTGCTCCGAGCTTGGTGTGGACTTGTTGCACTGAAGGGCTTGTATTTAGCCTTACTTAAAGGCTAACATTCCAATAGGTTTCTTGATTATATTTTGTGCCTGACTATGAGCCACTTCCTTTGTTTTCAACTCATGTTTGCTACTTCCTCAGTTTTAGTTGTTATTTCACTTGTAGTTGGTTAACAAACTTTAATAACTGTAATAAGCACAGGTTATAGAGTCATAGAGATATACAGCACAGAAACAGACCCTTCAGTCTAACTCGTCCATGCTGACCAAGTATCCCAAATAAATCTAGTCCCATTTGCCAGCATTTGGCCCATATCCCTCTACACCCTTCCTATTGATATAGCCATCCAGATGCCTTATAAATGTTGTAATTGTACCGGCCTCCACCACTTCCTCTGGCACCTCATTCCATACACATACCAACCTCTGTGTTAGAAGTTGCCCCTTAGGTCCCTTTTAAATCTTTCCCCTCTCACCTTAAACCCATGCTCTTGAGTTTTGGGCTCCCTCACCTCGGGCAAAAGACCCTGACCAAATACCCTATCCATGACCCTCATGATTTTATAAACACCTATAAGGTCACCCTTCAGCCTCTGATGGTCTAGGGAAAACACCCTCAATCTATTCAGCCTCTTCCTATAGCTCAAACTCTCTAACCCTGGTAATATCCTTGTAAATATTTTCTGAACCTTTTCAAGTTTCACTTGAAAGCAAGGAGACCAGAATTGCACGCTATATTCCAATGGTAGCCTAGCCAATGTCCTGTACAGCCGCAACATGACCTCCCAACTCCTATACTCAATGCACTGACCAATAAATGCAAGCATGCCAAATGCCTTCTACCTGCAACTCAATTTTCAAGGAACTATGAACCTGCACTCCAAGGTCTCTTTGTTCAGCAACACTCCCCAGGACCTTACCATTAAATGTGTAAGTCCTGCCCTGATTTGCCTTTCCAAAATGCATCATCTCACATTTATCTAAATTAAACTCCATCTGCCACTCCTCAACCCAATGGCCCATCTGATCGAGATCCCATTTTACTCTAAGCTAATATTCTTTGCTGTCCACTACCACCAATTTTGGTGTTATCCGCAAACATATTAACCAGACCTCCTATGCTCCCATCCAAATCAGTTATATAAATAATGAAAAGCAGTGGACCCAGCACTGATCCTTGTGGTTACAGGCCTCCAGTCTGAAGAGGTCTGTCAGTGATGTGTATCTTGCACACTCTGTCTGTCAGGCAGGTGGAAATAAGATTTCTCCTTTGCAAGAGAGCAAAATTAGGCAGTCAGTGTTCAACCTGTCTTTCTAAACTTTATTTGTTTCTTCATAGCATTAAAATTAAGACCGAAGATGATAGAACAGTGTGTCCAATGGATATTGTTACAACTTAATACCCCGTTGAACATTTTTTTTATCTCCCATGACTAACATACAGTTTATGCATTTTATTTGAATCCTTCAGTTCAGACTGTATTGCCATTTAGCTGCAACAGTTCAGAACTAAATGAATGGGTGAGTGATACATCAACTGAAAACAAGAGAGGCAAGTGTAACAATTTTGGGTCTAACCTTAATCTTGTCTCAGGTTCAGCAGTACCAAATCACTCTCATAAGCAAACCCCATATACTATGCTCAGAAATGTGCATCTACTTCCTAATGTATAATCAAACAATAGCATAACCAGAAATGTAACAACAGTATCCCATTATGCTGTTGTGTATATCACATATGCTCCCATTGCCTTTCCCCAATCTTTTGATACTTGGGCTGAAAGCAATTTAAAGACATGAGTGGCCCTTAAAGTAGTCAATTTGTCAGTTTTCTTTATTGATACATATGATTAGTGGAAATGGGTGGGTTTACAAACACTTTGTCCCAACGTAATGGTAATAATCAATCTTTCTTTCAACCATAAAAGGAGTGAATCTTGCATCTCCAGACACATATGCAGTGTGGAAGTTATGGTTTTCAACATTATTACTCTTTATTTCACTGCGTCAGTCGATAATGATGTTATTCATCAATGTTAAGTTTCAGTTTTGCAGAAGGATGCATGCTTAAAACATGTTGTTACAGATATTTCTAATGTAGAAAATGCTGGTTTGTAATTGCATTTAATTGACTTCCTATAAATGCTTTTTATTTCATGCTGTTATTTTATGTGCTAGACTTTGCTTTCAGGGATAAATCTCAAGTTTCCGAAAGATACTGTGAATGATTTAATTAATGCTTCTCTTTATGTGTTGCCTTTGATAATTGCAAATTGTTTAGTTCTATTTATACAGCATTTGGACTTTTTTTTTGCAAACTCCAATGCTATGAACATTTGAATTAAAGTTTGACAATATGATTCGTGATTTTGCAATGCAGGCCACAGTACCAATAGATGTTGATATACCCAAGAACACAGTTCAACATAATCCCTCACACAACAAATGTGCACTTTTGGTGTCTTGAAATGAATAAACCAGCAGACAGAAATATTTGTGATGTCCTGCATGACTTTGCCATCCAGAAGGATCTTCATCTGAAAATCAATGAGCAATGATTTGTGATTGATTCCAGAGCTCCACAAACAAAGACCGACATGACCAAGTGAAAATATGGACAAAGAGCAGGTCTCCCTTCTCAGTTACCTTATTTACCCTATCCACGCCCCTCATGATTTTATAAACATCTCTGAGGTCACCCTTCAACATCTGATGTTCTATGGAAAATACCCCCAGTCTATTTAGCCTTAGACTTGTAAATCTATCCAGAACAGAAGCTGTTTAACCCGCATGGTCTGTATTTCAGGGAAACAGCTACTTGCCAAAGTGAAAGGCTTGTAAGTGCGAGGAAGTCATGATTTAAAGTGTACAGTGCTCTGGTTGGTTAGTTGGTGTATGGAGTCCTGCCATCCGAAAAATGAAGATTTGATTTATTCATGAAGATCGGGAAAACCTGAATTTATCAGTCTCGAGTGTAAGTATCATGATGTACAAGAAAAATCGAGAAGTAACTTTGATGTATTTTAAATTTATAAAGTCACAATGACAAGATCAAATTGGACAATGGTAAATCTAAGATTAGTGTGTCAGGAAACTAATGGCTGAACTATAGAAGCTGAAACAGAAGGACTGCTGGAAACTTTCTGCATTGATTAATTAATGATTAACTGAATGACCCTACCTCATCTGTAATTATCCTGTGATCCTGTAACTTTCCTGAGAGAAAGAAGCATGATTGCTAATTATGAATTAAAATTATGTTTATAAATATATTTATGGTTGATTTTGAAATTAAGACGATATTTACACTTGTGCTTTTCTTGATCCATAATATGGACCTAAACATAGGTGTACAGGGGACAATTTCAAAATTTGTAGATCCTACAAAACTTGTGACTTCTGTAGGCTGTGAGGAGGATAGTGGTAAACATCAACAGAACACAAGCAAACTGTTGGAATGGGTGGACACGTGACAGAAGAAATTTAATGCAAGGGAATGTATCAGGATAAACATAAGGAAGGACAATAGAAAGGATATATTCTTCAGTGGAGTGCAGGAGAAAGGAGACCTGGTGTATACGTGCGAAAGTTATTTGCAAAAGCGGTTTACACAGCACAGGGGGTCGTCGGTTTACTAAACTGAGACATAAAGTTTAAAAGCAAGGAAGTTCTGGTGAATCTTTATGAAACAATGGTTCAACATCAACTGGAGTACTGTAAGCAGTTTCGGGCGCCACATTTTAGCAAGTATAACGCATTGGAGACTGTGTAGAAACGAGTTATAAGCCTGCTTCAGGAGATGAGACTTCCGTCACTTTAATTGATTGGTGAAGCAGGTAGTGTTATCTATAATGAAGGCTGAGGGGAAATTTGATTGAGGTTTTTAAATGAAAAGTGGTCTGGACAGGATAGGGAGCAACAGTTGAAAGGTCATTAACCAAAGAACAATGATTTAATATGATTGGCAAAAGAAGCAAGGGCAACATGAGGTAAAAAACGTTTTCATGTATTGCTGGAGCATGTGGCAGTGGGGGATTCAAAAAGAAATTGAATCGTGATCCAAAGAGAACGAAAATGCAGGACAATACGGGCAACGAATGAAGACTGGGTCGAGATGAACTGATCTTACAAAGAGCTAGTACGCATATTGACAGGCCGAACTGCCTCGTTCTATGCCGTAACCATTCTACCTCCGATTGTATTCTACGCAAGGAAACCACCCTCTATCCACGCAACAAATCCCTTAACTTTTCAGTCGGTCAAACGTCCGAACTAGAATCTTATGTTAATAAGAAATTTTACAAATTACAGTTCGTGTAACTTATTAAGATGTAAACCTTGAAGGAACTTGAGACCGTTCTATGCCTCGCAGAGAATGCATGATCATCCTTAATTTGAATAATCTGCGATTTCAAATTATTTTAGTTTTGCTTGCGAGCGCCACAAACGCTAGAAACGTTAGCAGCGCCTTTCAAATCTGTTTAAAAGAAAATCCTCGAACGTAGTAAATGGTCTGACATTATTCAGCAACGGGGATATAATAATTTGCTTAGTGGCGACGTTTGCCATCTTTGCAATAGCGATCAGTTTCTGATTTAATAGCGAGCATTGGAGTCAAAGGCAGCCCTTTCCAAATCGAACTGCGTTTCTCATCCCTGGGCTCGGTTTGAAATGCAGTCGGTGCAGGTTTGCAACGGCTGCGCAGTCTTGCATTCGCGTCGCATCGCTGTCATTGGACGGAGTGTACAAAGGAGTTTTTTTTTGTTGTTTGAGTCTCTCTCTCTCTTCCGTTAAAGCGCCATTGGAGCGGCATCTGGAAAAAAAAGGACGCGCGAATATCACCCGGGAGGAACTGTGCAGACTGCCCGTCGGAGCAAACTCACAATGTCGGACGGAAACGGTGAGGCCATTTACATTCCCCCACAGTGTGTATCAGCACATTGCCAAGTGTTTGTTATTGTACAGTGCACAACGGTAGCGATATATTTGCATGTGTGTATACATAGACTCCAAGATGAAAGGAGCCCGGAAACGGTTAAAGGGCGTTTTCTGATCAACGCAAACGCTGGGATCGCCTCTGCGCTCAGTGTGGGTGGGAAGGAAGGATGGAGTCCCGCCCATGCGCGCCTCTGATTGGAACTGCGGGCGCTACCGCGTTCCATCTCCGAACGTTGGTGCCGTTGGAACGTTGCAGACTGGTCACGTTTCAAGTCGATCATTGTGACGTCGCGGAGCTGGTGGTGTTTCACTCGAATGGAAACAATCGGAAATGTAAGGCGGTCGCGGGCGGACGAGAGAGAGAGCGCGTTCGCCATTCATTTCGCACCAAACTATCGTTAGCATTTTGTGTACCTTAATCTCAAGTGTCAGTACGGTGTGCAGTACCCTGGCTTCATTCACGCGTTCCCCATACACCTCTTGACAACATTGCGATTACGTACATTTTGAGAGTGTAGTTAAACAAATGCGTTGTATTGGATGTACTGTAAACGGCGCCCTGCTGACGCCGGGTTTTTTTTTGCAACCTGTTTCGCACCGTTTCAATCCCCTTGCCCCATGGAGCGCAAGTGTTGCTGTCTGTTGCATTGCTCTGTGGTGGCGTTTGCCTCAACGGAAAATCGATGCGCAGTCGAGGATTTTGACAATTCGACAGATGCTAATGTAAGCAGCCCCTTAATTTAGGCAGCTAGAAACGCAAATACGAGACTTGCCTATTATTAATTGAGAAGCGACGTTTTTTAATGCTTCAAAAGCAATTATTCATTGTTTATATTCTAATGCAACCAGAGTAAATCCTGTTTAGTTCAGTTTCGTTCGTGATGGGATCTTTATAACGTTTCTTATTTGGTAGTCCGTGTAGAATTGAAAGCTCACTGTTGGTAGTCTGAGTGGCAAAATCGTTATCCGTCTTTTCCGTCTTGACTGCAGTGTAGGTGCCCTTGTGTATTGTTAGCTATATAAACCTGGAAGTTGACAACAAGCGCTTTGGAATGACCAGAAGTTCTTTATAAAAACACGTTCTTTGCTCTTTTCCAACATTTTTTCTCATTTAACTTTTCATTCACTGACCCCGTTCTTCTATAATTTCAGCACTACATCTCTCAATGTTCCCCTGTGACTTCCTCTGTGAATCCTTCCTCCTTCCTCCCTTTGTCTTTAATTAACATTAAACTGGACTTTTGAGCTATCTTTTCCTTATTCTTTTGGCTTGGTGTCTCTTTTAACTGCACCTCCGATGGAACATGTAGTGATATCACTGTTTTAAAGGCACCTGGTGAATGCTGTAAGCTTCCTCAATGAAATTAGTGACTCCTCAATTCAGGCTAGGTAGACAAACTTTTTTTTAAATACCAGTGGTTGTGACTGTCTCGAATTGAACCTAATAATCTGACACAGTAATAACTGATTCAGTTTCTGATACAACCTGGGGTTATCGAGCAATTATCGTGTGTATCTGGAGACAAACTCTCCAATTGGTATGATTCTGTGAATGGGAGATCCATGTTCTAAGCAGAGTACTTCTTAGTAGTTCTTCATTACGTTGTTACTTCAATGTCTTTTTACATCTCTATTGTCTCTGTTATTTTTATATCTCAGTAAAGTCAATAGGGTAAGATAATCCATTGGTGACATTGATGTCTGGCCAGTTGTTTTAAATTCCCTAAGATTCCAGGGTTGTAGATGGTACGAAAGAGGCACTTCACCAATCATTACATGTATGTCAGTGTGAAGGGCCATGTGTTTTCAGTGCTGAGTAATAAACTGATCTGAAAGCACATGACCAACTGCCATGTCTAGTCCAGCAGCAGCAAGTAATAACATCCCTGAACAGGTTGTTTAGAAAATATTTGCCAGAAGCAGATTGCATACATAATTATCTGATTGCAAGTTATAATTTGAGCTGGTAAATACTCTTGTGAGGTTTTCAAGTAAATTGAACCCGCACCACTTAGTCTGTGTTACTTACTAATGGCATGAGGAGTATGATATGATGATCAGGTGATTTTTTTTGGGAAAAGGACAATAATAGAAGTTTGTAAACCGCAGTAGAAGACCTTTTAGACAAGATTTGTAGCTGCAGAAGTTAAATGTATGCCCAGACTCTGAAAAGAAATCACTGCACAGAGTGCTTGATTCATATTAAAAAAAATGAAGCTGGAGCTGCAGTTAAAACCAGCAGAAAGCAGATTTCTTTTTTAAAGAGTGAAAGAAACAGAGTCACTACATTTCTGAATCTCCACAAAGATTAATCTTTCCCAAGTGGCCAATAAGTCCTGGAGACATAATTAACATTTGCAGAAGACAGGTAAAATCAGAAAGATATCTGACATTGCCTAGAATGAATTGGAAGACCACAGAAATCACATCTGAATTTTGGCTGTTCATACAAAAGATGAAGCTTTGCTTTTTCGATTTAGATGTTGTAGAACCAGATAAGCGCACAATGACAGTAAAGATAGTTCATTAAAATGTGGGCGTGCATAGAGTCAGCCCATTGGTTCTTTTAGGACTAGCCTGGAAGGATCCTGCTAATTAATGGGAAATGCTGGAAAATTAGCATTTTGTAAAAGTAAGCTATCAAATTCACCATCTAGAACAGATCTCTTCCAGACAACAGCCAAAGGAATTAATTGAGTACTTTCTCAGTAGGTGTCCTGCCAAGGCTGATGATTTTTCAGAAATTGAGTTGCCTGATTGGATCACGGAGCTGGTTCCAGCTTCAGTGTCCATTGATGCTTCCCAAAAAGATCACTTGGAGGAAAAGAGAGTGGACACAATGTTGGCATAATGTATTACTGTCAGAAAGCTTTAAGCTGTTGTAGCTGGGCAGCAACATTGGCAAACATTACCTACAGTTACAAGTGATGCAGTAGGCAGGAGACAGAAAGCGAGCAGTGTGGGAAGTGCAGCATCTTGCACCAACTGTGAAGCTGTCTATCTTTGTGCCTTCTGTGCCATTCAGTAAGATTATGGCTGGTCGTCCATATCACCGTAATCCTCCTTTCTTTCCATACTCCTTGATGCCTTTAATATCTAAATATTTATCAGTCTGTTTCTTGAGCGTACCTAGTAACCTGGTCTCTGCAGCCTTCCGTGGTAGTGAATTCCACAGGTTGACCATCCTCTGACTGAAAATCTGTTTCTTCGTAATGGCACAATTGGAGTATATTTGGCCTAAGACATTTAAAGCTTTCTCTAAAGTGATTCCCACTTAAAATTTTGACGTTAGCAGAACTGAATACCAAATTCACGGGAGCTGAATCATTCTTCAAGCTGGATATCAAACATAGACACTGAAGGTTTCACTTGGCAAAAGAAGTTCAAGAAATCAGTACTTCCAGAATTTGGAAGACATTGCTTCCAGAGGCAATCCTTTGATCTATCTTGTTCTATTTTGTCTATCTGACCTAGCTTTGATCTGTTTTGTTGGGATCTGTTATGGCATCATGTTGTCAGAATTACAGAAAGTATTCAGAATGTGTATTACTAATGATATTGCAGTGATGAGCAAAACCACAGATGTACATGACAGAAATTGAGTTGGTCATCACAGCAGCTCATTGTGAAGAACTTGTCTTCAATAAGTAAGTATAGGTCAGATCATCTTCTTAGCTGTATCTATTCAGGTTATGGACTCTGTTATAAGCTGGGTAAAATTTAAAAAAGTGCAACACCTGCCTCCTTCCTGAGATAAAGAAGCCCGCAGAGATGTCTCAGATTTTTATTTTATTTTATTTTATTAAGCACTGTACATACTAAACTTTTCTGACAAACCATCATCATTAAGAGAACTTTTAAGGAAAAATATGTCCTATGTTTAAGGCAGTAGCATCAACTCATCTCCAATCATTCAAAAAGGTGTCAGCAGAACCTATATCCTACAGAACTCCAACCCAGGGAAGAGGACAGTCCTGCAAGTTGATATACCTCAAAGGGTTAAGAGTTTGCACCATGCAATATGATCAACTAGTTGCATTTCTGTCCAAAAGTTTATCACAAGTTGATTCCAGTAATTCCAACGTAGAGTATGGAACACTTGCTTTAGTGTTCAATATCACAAGATACCAGATGTATCTCTTTGGAAAGCAAGTCACTGTGGGAACTGATCACAAATCATTGGCAATTCAGTGGCATTATCCACGGACAAATGCGCTAACGAGACAGCAGCAATTTCTGGTAGAGGAACAGTGATCTGACTTTAATGTCTGTTATAAATCTAGACCCAAAATGGTTGCCTCGCACACATTCAGATAGTTAGGAAATTCCAGTATGAATGCAGAAAGTTCCCTCGAATTGTAAGTACATAGTATGAACACTGAGGTGGAAGATGTGCCTGTAATCGATCCAATGAATTTTGGTTAGCACTAATGCAGCCCACTTCAGGAAGAAACAGTTAGTCATGACTAAAGGCGCTATGGAAAGTTGCAAAGAAGGATGGCCTGACATGACAAAATAGGTAGAAGCCACTCTCAAATGCTCTTGACGATACAGAGATGAACTAGGTACCTCAAGAGGTTTAGTTTTTAAGAGAAACAAGTGCTTGTAATCAAACACGTTTGGAAGGGCATATTGTCACAAGTACATCACAGACAAATGGGCGCATAGCAAACAAGCTGCCTGGCAAGGAATAGTGTGCGTTGGCCTGGGATCAACAATGAAATCGAGATTACACTAAAAATGTGTGAGGTATGCCAGAATCAACAACCACAGTAACATCGGGAACCTCTATACACTAGAACGGTTCTTTCGGATTCTCAGTTCAAAATCACGACAGTCTTAATTACATTGTGACTATTTTCTTCTTGTCACAAATTCTCCAAATTTGATCTGTCAGAATTAAAGAATAGTTGAAGCATGTTCCAGGCAGACACAATAAATGCAATAGTCAATCTGTTCAGTGCCCCTAAAGAGATTGCACTTGACAGTGGGCCGCGGTATATGAGCAGACCTTTCAGGAAACGTGTGCCAAACAGGGCATAAAGCATACGATAGTCTCACTTCAGTATCCAGGTTTCTTAAATGTCATGCCCATTAAGAAATTAACAATCTCATGCACATTAACACATAGCGAAGAGCAGCTTCCAAAAAAAAAGTTCATATGTGAAATCACAACAACCGAGAAGTTTACATGTTTTGTGGTGTTGACAGTCCTTCTTAGCTGAGAAATGTACTTCTGGAAATGAATTTGTTTAACATAGCTAAGATGTAAATAATAATAAAATTTGCAAGAAGTAAATGTTGATGTAAGTAAACAATGTATTCAAACCATGGTATGTACCACTCTGAGAAGCCATTTTCTAGGATTAATGGTCTTTGCAAATCTAAAGTTGCCTTCCCTGACCTAAACATGTCAGCTGATAAGCCAAGTTCAACATCCAGCAAGCTTCCGTTCTCAGTACAGTGCAGCCTGCCTGTAGAAAAGCTCCAGCATTCTTCAGATGATCCTGTGCAGATAATCTATACAATTCCTGATATTTAAGAGCAGACTAGCTGTGACAGTAATTACAAAATGTTAATGGAAAATGCTAAAAATACTCAAAAGGTCTGGCAATGTCAATGGAGGAGGAAACAGCCTTCTGTAACACAGTGTGAACTTTCTCATTGTTATGAATCTATTCCTGATGTGATTTTTTAAAATTCAGGATGGCTATTAAAAGAGTAAAAGTAGTTGACAAAATTGCCTTCTGGCTGAGAATTGAATTAGCAATTAAAATGTGTTGTGAGACTGTATTGACATAATAAATGTGAACAAAGCTGGAAAACAAAAATTTTGTTGAAGCATTTTATTTTACACTCAGGACATTTTGCAAGAATAAAAAAATTCAAGCGGAAAATAAACATTACTGCATGTACTGCAAGATTTTATTAATCAACACCTATGGGACTAGGAGTATGTTGGCTGTTCAAATACTCCAGTTGGTCAAGAGAGCCACATAATCAATGTGAGAACACACACTAAGTAATGGAAGCTTAATGCAAGGGTTACATACATCACCGTTATGCTTGACTTACAGCATAAATCACTTAAATAATAATGCAACTTTGCCTGGAATAAAACTTACTGGCCTTCTCACTTCCACCCTGAACTGACTATACTGTGATAAAACAGTAAATGTTCACTGTTTCAGGTGTATAACATCTGCTGGTTTATGGAGAATGTCACTTCTTCAGGTGCCATTTAAGACAAAGTTTGCTGTATAATGAGAGTGCTGATTGGTTGGGAAGTGTACAGTTTGCAAGTCCAACTGACAATTGATTTAACTGCCCCTGTCAAGGATAATTGTTCTTGTCCCTTTTTTTTGGCTTTACAGATACACTGGCCTTGAGAGTCCTACAAGGCTGTCAGACAGTCACACCGCATGTGAAAGTCTGAAGGGTCATTTGGAATCCTGCAACACGTTATGTGCTGGATCAACTACATGCACCTCCAAGAATTTGTGATCTTTAGTTGTGTGTGAATTTAAATGCTGTATGATGTCAGGTATGTAGGCTGTACCTCCCAAAGTCTGGTGAATCATTCCCAGCAACATGTTACTTTGGCTGTTTCTAACATGAAAAATATTGACTGTACTCCACCAGTCTGAGCTTTCAAAACTTAGTGTCTAACATTAGAAGTGATTCTGCAGTGAGAAGGTTTGCTGAATAATCTTGAATATGTGAAGATCCATGCTGACAGCCAATTTAAGATTGTCAGTCAGGCTCGCAATGTGGCACACGTGTGTACTGGTAACTACATATATACACACAGGGCCTTGGTCTCTGTAGACAGAACACAAATGTGCACTATAATTGTTTAACCTTAACAAAATAGTTTGCATCATTTGCTGGTTCATTTGTCAGGGCAATGCCTGATCAAACACAATCAACCTGCCAGGTTTAAAATTTAAACAAATGCTGGCTGTTAATTGCCAATCAGTATTAATTGGTGCATTCTCCATGACAACACCTCTTCCAATCAGAGTCTACTTGCCAGCCAATCGACACTGTCCTTTCATGCCGTATAAATGTTTGTTTTCCTGTTGAATTTTGTGTTCTTGTGAAATGTCCTGATAATGCAGGTTGAAATACCTCACAAAATGTGCCTTTTCTGAGCAATGTTCGTGTCTGCACTACCAAATGACTATAATCAATGTACCCTTATCAATCTTGAATTCCTGCAGTGTATAAATGATTTAAACAGTTCCAGAGATTGGGAAAATATTCAAAAGTACATAATGTAAAGGGAATGCATTAGGTTTGCGAACAGCAGTGATGGCTTTTAAGTGGATTTATTTTCTTTCAAAACCCATATTTATATAGATATGCCTTCATGTTTTATTTATTACAATCTGTGTTAGTGCTTGTTGTCTAATCATCTGACTATTTTTCAGTAAGGTCTTCAGTGCTACATGCAACGCTTGCATAAGTATTCTGATTGCCCTGTATTTTCTCTGTTCCTCTTCTTCCCAGACAGCACCACATGCATTGAACAAACTTAAGTAGAGGGCTTGTTATTCTTCAGAAAACGTTAAACACAGTGAAGGCAAGCTGATGCATGCCACAGAACATAATAACCAGCTGTCTAAGTTAGCAACATGATTTCCTTCATGAATAAAAATATTCCTGTGAGTTGCACAAGACTGAAGCCCTTCCAGATTCCTGTACATTCACTTCGACAATTGTGTATGACTTGATCTTTTGAAGTTCAGTAGCAGCTAAATGGGCACCTCTGCAAGACGTTTTAACCAGGGGAACCTAGAAATTGATCCAATTTCAGCCGAGCCCTCTATCCCATTCCGTTCCGACAGCCCATTAGAGTCCTCTCAATAATTCCACTTTATCAACAATAGCCCGAATTTTTAAACCCCTTCATTATACCCTTAGCTTTTGGCAATCTTTCAAATAATTAGTCATTTTTGCTAATTAACTGGATCATTTGGGATGTAATTTTTGAGAATCCTGCTTCTAACCCTTTTGAGAAAGTAGAAACTGAAGTATCCATCATCCACATTTATAACTAAAATGACATTTTGTTTGGTGACTGCACACATAAAATAACAAACTTCCATTTGAGTCGAGTCAATATTACACTGAAATAGACATCCTATGTTTTTCTTGCCTGCTTTTTTGTTATATTCACCATCTTTAAGAATATGGTGGTTGTTGTTTAAGGGTTTTAGGATCCTGGAGCAACCTTGCATCGATGTCATAGAGCTGCTCCTTACTGGGAATAAATAGCACAGTGTGGGCAAAGTTCAGTTAAAAAAAAGAGAAACATGGAAGGAGCCAGACAGAAGTCTGAAGTCTAGCCAGTAGAAGCATGTGGAGTAGTCTGACCAGCATTAAATGTGAGAGTTCATGGAACAGTCTTTCAACAGTGGGAATGTAAGATTAAAGTTTTGTTTCTCTCTGAATGCCAGGTAAAGTAGTATTTAGCCTTAACATGTAATCAACAGTGTTTTAATGAAGCCCAGGCATGAGAACAGTTTTTGACCTTACCTGCTCCTCGACCAGTCTGTCTTGAGCCCAAACTCTTGTATATAACGAGCCAGTGTTTGGCCAATGTGATTATTTTCTGTTAGGTATATAGTGAACCAGTGAGTTTCTACTCCCTGATTCCTAGTGACTCCAATTTTATTCCTTGATGTCATACTTACTCAAATCCTTCCTTGATGCTCAGGGAAGTCACTTACCTCACTTCTGGAGTTCAGCTCATTTGACCATGGTTGTAATGAAATTAAGAGCCAAGTGACCCTGGCAGAACACAAGTTAAGCATCAGTGAGCAGGTTGTTTCTGAGCAGGTACCTCTTGATGGCACTGTCAGTGACACCTTCCATCACTTCGATGGGTGGTAGTAGACTGATAGGGCAGTAATTAGCCAGGTTGGATTTATCTGCCTTTTGCGCACAGAATGTACCTACATAATTTTCCACATTGTTAGCCCGACGCCAGTATTATAGCTGAATGGAATAGCTTAGCTATTTCTGAAGCACAAGTCCTCAGTACTGTTGTAGGAATGTTGTCACAGTACTTAGCCTTTGCAGTATCCAGTGCCTTCAGCTGTTTCTTAATATCACATCACGTGAATCGTATTGGCCGATGCAACAGTGCAAGTACCATGCAACACATCCTCATTGGATCCTCAATCCTCAATACCATCTCTGAAAGGATTGTGCAGTGTTCAGTCCTACTGATATTGGCATGCAGTGATGCACCTACAACAGGTAGATTGGTGAGGACAAGATGGAGTAGCTTTTGCCCTTTTTGGTGGTTCCTTCCCCACCTGCCTTAAACAGGTGACGATTATTTGGATAGAAATAGTGTGCAAGGGCTTGGGGATTATCAATGATGCACACTTGAAGATCATATGCAGGTTTGATGGGCCAAATGGCTTCCTTTTGCACGGTAACAACTTTTGTGATGCTGTGAAACAGACTAACAGCAGATCTTTAGAACTTATCCAGCTCGTTCAGTCATGGAACCTGTGGCTTTATTCTTCTCAAAAGTGTCTACACTAGCTTTTCAAATGAGCATCATTACCTTGAGCCAATCTCCTGCTTTTTCTCAATATCCTTACACATCAGGTGAATAATTGGGTAGAAATAATACCCTATTGAATGTTTTAATTTATCCTGCCTCCACCACACTTCCAGACAATGCATTCCACCATGTAGTGGTACTACCAGGTCACTCCATGATCAACCTGGATATTGAAGTTCCCCCTCTAGAGTACATTCTTTGCCTTGCCACCTAAATGCTTCCTCCTCTTCAACACAACAGAGAAAACTCATTAATGAGCCAGGATAAGGAAAGTTGTCGATGGTAATCAGGAGTATGTATTTGATATGATGACACAAGACTTCCTGGAGTCTGGAGTCAATGTTGAAGGTAGCTCCCTCCTGGCTATATACAACCGTGCTGCCATCTCTGTGGGACGGGGCACAGCCAGGAATAGAGACAATGGTGTCTGGGACACTAAGTTCAAAAGACAAAGATAATATTCCAAGAACTGTAGAAAATCTGTGGAGAATAGTGCCATTTGAAACCAAGGCTATTGCTAATTTTCTGTTTCAGTCCCATGCGCAGGAATTGAGAGTGAATTTGAGGCTTGAGCTGAAAAGTCCCAGACCCTGGAAGGGAGCTGTGGAAATATTTACAATTGGTCTCAAGAAAGTGGACAAAATTTGATAACTATCCAAAGACATCTGAGGGGAAGTCATATTGGAAAGATGAAGGTTCAGAATGTGTGGTTAGGTTTTGCCATGCTTTTTGTTGGAAAACATAATTAATCAGCTAAGACCATGTTAATTTCGTTGTGTTTGCTTCACTTGATTCTACGTTTGATACTAAGGAACCTGAGACTTTATTCTTCTAGAAAGTGTCTGCTCTGGCTTTTCAAAGAGCATCATTACCTAGTGCCAATCTTGTACATTTTTTCAATATCCATGCACGTTATTTCTATCCACATAATCATCCAAAGCCCTCTTGAATGTCTCAGTTTAGCCTGCCTCCACCACACTTCATTCCATACACTAAACAAATCACAATGTACAGTTATTCTCAGATCACATTTGGTCATTTTGCAAATTTCTTTAAATCAATGCCACCTTGTTCCTTTTATGGGCAGGGACAGTTTCTTCCTGTAAATACATCTAACCTGTATTTGAAAACCTTGATCGGATCTCCTTTACGGCTTCTTCAGTCCAATTTGGACAATCCGAACTTCTTCAGTCTCTCCTCACAACTGAAGGTCCTCTTCCCTGAATCCGTTCTTGTATAAATTGCTTTTGCACTCTCTCCAACGTGTGCACGTTCTTCCAAAACTATAACATGCAGAACTGTACACAGTACTCCAGCTGAGGCCTTACAGGTGTATGACACAAATTCAGCATTACCTCCTTTGTCTTGTAATCTACACCCCTATTAATAAAGCCCAGGATTCTGTATGCAATACCCTGATATAGTATGCTTTATTAAGTACTCTCTCCATCTGCCCTGCCGACTTCAATGAGTTGTGCGTATATACAGCCAGGTCCCTGTGCCCTTGTACTCCCTTTAGACTGGTACCCCGTATTTTATCTTGCCTTTTAATGTCCATCTTACTAAAATGCATCATGTCACACATCAGCCACATATCCACTCACTCCATGAAGTTGACTGTGTCCTTCTGTAGTTCTCCATTGTCCTCCTGACAAGTTACAGTTCTTTCAAGTTTAGTGTCGCCTGCAAACTTTGAAATAGTCCCCTGCATGCCAAATAGCAGTCCAAACAAGATCATTAATATATATCAGGAAAAGCAAGAATCCCAATACCAATCCCTCAGGAACACCATTGCAAATCTTACTGCAACAGAAATGTATTCATTGATCATTACACTCTATAACCTGTCACTCAGCCAATTTTGTATCCTGGTTGCTGCTGTCACTTTTATTTTATGACCTGTAACGTTCCTCACAAATCTATTATGTGGGACTGTAACAAATTCCTTATATAGTACAATCTGAAGACTTTTCTCTTCACCTGGAATGTTGGGCCAGACTCCCATTGAGCCAGGTGTTAATTCTGAAAATCCCAATGTAGCAGACTCGTCTGCAGATAAATGGCTTCTGTGCACAATATATTTGCTCTAAGGAGGCAGAGATGTGATCACATTGAGTGACTGACCCTGGAAACAGCTCTGGTGCAGGCATGGAGGGGAGCGAGTGCAATCAGAACTGATTAGACCACCTCAGTTCTCTGGCACTTTGTCCCAGTTGTTTGGAATGCTGTTTGAGTCTCTACTCCTCATGCTTGCTGCCTCCCAGTGGTATTAATGTCTCAGTTAGTATGTCAGTATATCTCTCAGAGACGTACTTACATCATGAGCATATCGTAGCACATGATCTAAGGGCATAAAGATCTCATACTCCATCTTAAATTGGGGGACTTGTTGCTGGTGAAAGCTTACTAATCTTCGTAACCGACTAGCCTAATACTTCCAGACATTTGTAGTATTTGTATATAACAGTGAGCTGTAATAAATGTTCTGCTGAATTCTTCAATACCATGTCATTCACCTCTAGATCTTGTATTACAAGGGATAAGATTTGCTGGAGGCAAACACACATTAGGTGTTGGGATTTGAACCCATTCCTATAAGTCTGTAAGACATAACACGATATTCCCCACCCTATCTACCCATACCTCATGGTTCTTCCATGAGCTCACTGCCATCCTCTATGAACCTGCGAGCTGTTATGTGTACGCAAAAAAGAGGTTGGTTTATTCTGGGGCTACATCTTCCAACCTACTATTGGAGAACTACAAGGACTGATTTTAACTGTTCTGAGAACGGACTGTAATGGATCAGTTTACATCCTGTCTGATTCTCACATAGATCTAAAATTAAAAAAAAGAGACCATCTTCAGCAGCTTCGTCAATGGCCTTCTCTCCATAATAGGGTCAGAAGTGAGAAAGTTCACTAATGATTACATTATTCACAAGTTTTCAGATACTGAAGCAGCCTTTGTCCATATGCACCCTGACCTGGACCTATGTGACTTGAGCTGACAGGTGACAATAATTGTGCCACAAAAGTGCCAGGATATGCCTGTCTCCAAAAAGAGAGAATCTAATTATCTGTCCTTGACATTCGGTGACCTTATCATCGCTGATTCGCCCACTGTCTACATCCTAGGGGTTAGTATTGACCAGAAACTGAACTGGACCAGCCATATAAATACAGTGGCTATTAGAACAAGTCAGAAACTCGAAACCCTGTAATGGGTAGCACATTTCAGACTCGCCAAAGCCTGTCCACCACCTGAAACAAAAACAGAAATTACTAGTAAACTTCAGCAGGTCTGGCAGCATCTACAGAGTTAAGCTGAGTTAACGTTTCTAGTCCAGTGACCCTTCTTCAGAACCGATCTCAGTTAAGAAAAACCGGTCTTTTTGCTGAAGGTGAGTTTGAGGGAGAGTGGGGGGTAAGAGAGTTGAGCAGGTAGGTAGGTGGAGACGGAGCCCAGGGAGAGATATCAAAGCGGTAGGCAAACAAGGGGATTATTGATAGTAGGCCATTCTGAAACTGGAAGGCATGTAATACCGTAGGATGTTAAAATATTATACACAATAACAAAGTTGGAGCATGACAGATGTTGTGACTTGGAATGCAGTCCCCTTCTTCCTCCAACTAGTGACTCAGATACGGCCAGAACAGGAACCAGAGGTGGAGATTTTCTACAGCAGCTCCATATAATAACCAGAAACTGAAAGAAATGTTACGGTCATTGAATTCAATGTATAAGGATGGTGGGGGGAGGGATCTTGCATTTTTATTTAAGGTTCAACTTCGGACTGAGCTTTCTAACAAAGGTATGTTCTGTACTTCAGGCGTCATGTTCCTATAACAGCAAAGTTCTGCAGATTTTGGGAATCTGAGATAAAAGCAGAATGTGCTGGAGGAACTCGGTAATAGTGGAGGAACTGTCAGAAACTGGCTGCATCTGTGGAGAGACAGTCGAGTTCCTGTTTCAAGTGTGATATGACTCTTGTTCGGAATGTTTTTATTTCACTTCATGTACATGTTTATTATAGGCCACAGTGATCATAGTCTTGCAGTTCTGTTTTTGAATTACATTCCAGTGTTTGAGGTACAGAAACCAAAATGTAAAATATTTCAACTATATGTCACAGCACACCGTTTAGTTTTTATCAGCAGTCTTTTTTAAAACTTTGCTGCAGATTCATATCTGAGAGTCAAAGTCGAAGAGGATACAGAAGCTGTGATATTTAACGGAGCTGAAGTGGTGGACATTCCGAATGGTTCATCTTCCCTTACTACTGAAGACCTATCACAAGCAAACAATCAAAAAAGATATCTAACTGCTGTAGTTTATGGTAAATAACAATACTGATTTACACTCAGACCCTCATTAATCCTAAATATTTGTTCCTTTATGTTCTAAGAAGACATTCATTGGCAGTGCCATACTTACAAGAAGCTGAGAAACAGCCACTCGGGGGATATAGATATATTATGGCACAGAAAGAAGGCATTCATCCCAAGCCGGCTCTCTACAGAGTAAACTAGTCAGTCCACTGCTGTCTCAAGTGTTCCTCCACCAACACTTCAGCCAGTTGCCCACCTCACTGCCAGCACCAGGGCCAGCAATGTCTTATTTGTAGATGGACCAAGAACATTACAATCAAGGAAGTTCTCCTGAATGTATTTTGAAACTTTAGCCCTTTCCTTTCCCCTTACGTTATTCCAATCAATATTTGTATACTTAAGGTCACCCCTCTATAGCTTTTACTCATCTCTGATATTCCTGCTTATTTGCTTTTCTATCTCTCTCTCTCTTTCTCTTTTGGTCTCTCTCATATTGTTATATAAGATCACCAGTAGCATTATCTTATTCTTTTTGCTTTTCAACTCCAAACCAAATGGATTCTGTCCTTGCCCCGAAAGGACCTCCTCCCTTTCTAACCTTGCTATGTCTTCCGTGGTCAACAGTGCGAGTCAGCCTCTCTGTATTCCTCCCCCATCTTTTTCTGGTCATATTAAATTCTTGCACCCAGGCTTCATCATTTTTAAGCTACCTTTCTGTGATTGCCACATGCTGTTTGTGCTTGGAGCTCATCAATCTCCTTCGCCACACTTTGTGTTTACAATAATGATTTGTGTTCTTCATTGTTGGCCCTTTGAAATATCTCTTCCTGCTGCTGTAATTAGCTGTGATTTATATCTTAAGCTATGTATTTAGTCCATTATTACAACTGCATAATTATTTCAATCATTTGTCTTGAAAGAAACATTTTTAACTATCCTTTCAATGTAATTTTCACTCATTTTAGATTAGTCCCTGTCATTCGAAGAGTCAGTAGGGAACATATATCTTGCTGATGCTAGCTGCCCTCCAGCTGTTTAACACTCCACAGGCCAAGAGGTGGCTAGAGGAAAGATGCTTGTCTTTCACGCTGGAGGAAGTCCAGGCTTGGAGAGCTGTTGCCCAGTCGTCATTGGCTGGCAGCTCCGTAGTGGCAGCAGTGCCACTAGGAGCAGTGCCCATTGCTGAGGCCACAGGCAGTGCCACCAATCCTAAGTGCTGGAGGTCACCAAACCAGATAGGCACAGGCTTGTTGGGGCATGGGTGGCAAGGAGGGAGAGGGTGAGCAGGGAGGGGGAGGGTGCCCAGAGGCTGACGTGAGTGAGGTGGATGGTGATAAGGAGTGCGCATCCACATGGGGATGGGAGAGCCAGAGCTGGTGTTGTTGGGAAACACACATCCTCTGTGTGTGTGTGTGTGTGTGTGTGTGTGTGCACGCGCGCGCACAGGACATGAGCTAGAAAGCGAGGGAGTCAATGGTGGAGGGAAGTTCACTCTCCACCTTTCCCCGTCCGAGCAATGTGATCTGTCAGATCCTTGCCCTATTCCTGAACCCCCTCCTACTGGTCGAAATATTACAGGAGGCCAGGAAAACAACTCCACTGCAAGGTTGATTATCAATCTATAAATACCTCGGTGTTGCCCATGGTAGACAGAAAGAGCAAGAGAGTTTCTTAATCAGCCAGAACAGTACGATAGCTACAGCACAACAGTCTCCCCATCTGCAAAAGGCACTCCACATGACTAAGCATCTTCCTGAGGGGCTACCACACACACACACACACACACACACACACACACACACACACACAGCAGGGGGCCTGTAAAATTCTGTTCATCCCATCTTTCACTTTTCACCTTGAGCATTGCTGGGCTGCTTTCCATGTGGAATTGTTGCTGCTGTACCCTCGCCAACTTTTGTAGCTCCCTCTTGATGTGTGGTGACCAAAATTAGGCACAGAGTATTTCAACTGTGCTCTCACCAGTGCATTGCAAAGCCTCAGGGAACTTCTGTGCTGTGCACTCAAGCGTTCACATTCTGGCAGCCTTTAATATTTTGCATTTAGATTTGGCATGGAGGTTATTGACCTTTAATATATCTGACTTTTTTTTAAATATAGGTTTTTGAAAATACCTTTTGACAGTTTTCCTTTTATCCGTTTTCTGATCTCTAGTACAGAAATCAGGAGCAGAAGGCTCGGCCAATGCCTCAGGTATGAATAACAATGAGTCAGCAGCAAACCTGCCACAGGAGTGTCTGCCAGACAGAAATGATGTTTCACCTGGAACCGCGTCGCATGAGCCTCGACACAGGCCTGGAGAATATACTTACACTTACAGACCCAAAAGAAGGAAAATTACAATCCATAATGCAGTAGGTATTGCTACCCAGTATGAGAATAAAAATGCTTGCAGAGTAACAAAAATGCAACTTATTAGACACTTCAAAAAGAATCACCACTAAATTTCTACTCTGTTGTTTTTGGATACCTGAGTGTTTGGTTCCTTATTTGGTGAGCAAATTTGTCATTTCATAATGGATTTATTCACCTGAAGCCCTTAATTACGTAGAATGGCTATGTTATTCATAGAATAAAATCATAGAACCCCCTAGAGTGTGGAAGCAGACCATCCAGACCATCAAGTCCACACCAACCCTCTGGAGAGCATCTCACCTGCACCCAAATCCCTACCCAGTAACCCTGCATTTCCCATGGCCAGTCCGCCTTACCTGCACATCTTTTGGTCTGGGGGAGGAAACGCAGACCGTCACAGGGAGAATGTGTGAAATTCACTTAGTTGCCTAAGGTTGGAATCAACCTGGGATCCCTGGTGATGTGAGTCATCGTGCTACCTTTATTGTCCAAGCACAGGCCCAGGATATTGCACTGTGTGTTTATACCTCAACTGTTGTCATATGGCCACGGAAGGAATTCTAGTGCACATTCTTGCATCCAGCTTTCCTCCGACATGCAACCAGATCCTGTGAGGATGTTGTTTCTCTTCTTCTGTTATTATTGTGCAATTTGTTGCTGGGCTGGGAGAAGGCAAACTAGATGAGCCTTGGGTTTTATTTCATTGAACAGTTTTCGGGTAGTGTCAGATGGATGCTTGAGATTTGATTCATTTTTGCTTCAAAAATGCTTCATATTTTTGCCTGAAGTTTAATTTTTTGAAAGGCAACATTAACACATTGAAGACAAAGAGATCAACACGGGAAAGTCCTACAGACATGTTACGTGTTTGCATGCTGTTAGTGACAACAGGATTAAGTAATTTGAATTACTGGTGGAAGCTAACAAGGGTGAATGAATTGTTATGGCTCTTTGCATCAACTGTTGTTGATGAGGGCCCTGCCATCAACATTAAGTAAGTGAAGTAAGTGCTGTAGTGCACTTAGATACACTGAGCCCACTGACTGACAAAGGAGAGAGGCTTCTTTCTCCTGACATTCTCTCCATTCTGTACCTCTAGTTGGTCCTGAAATGCAATGATTTACCTCTTGCCTATTGCAGACATTTCCCAGCTATGAAAGAATTCTCAAATTGCAACTTTGTAGCAATGGGGTATCAGCTCCTTCGAGTGGGCTGGCTCTATAAAGCGGATCGAATCTCACCCTTCCCCCGCCCCCACCGAAAGGAACCTCTAGCTAATGCATCTTCTCCTGAGTCAACAGAACACTCACTCATTCCACAATCAATGAGGGTCTTTATATGGTTCAAGTGAAGGGGCCTGAATAATTTGAATAATTATCGCTTCCTTTTCATGGTGATTGAAAGACCAAAATCATAACACTGCAGTTAGAAGAAAGGGGCCATCAATGGTGGCATTAACTTGGCCATTCAGAGCTCCATAGGTTGGTTGCTAACAAATTCTGGACTAAACAATTAATATCAAGACAGAGCACCGAGCTCCTTGCCCAGCACAAAGCCGCACTAGTCATAGTAACTCAGAAGTATGCTTGGAGATTAGTATCATCTTTTTTATGTAATTCTTATTATGTGTGTTATCATTTAGGTTCATGAGTATGTCCCTTTTACTTTAATGCTGGAAAGAATAACTTTTGCCTCATCTAATGGTTACTCTACAAATAGAATTTTAATTTGATTCCTCTACCCCTGCTGCTAAGCAGTTTGTCTGTGTAAATTATCTACAGCCTCCGATGAGAACCAGAGACACTGGAGATTATGTGGACTATGAAGAAAATGGCGACTTTGTTTATGACTACAGTGCTGACTATGAATGTGTGAGTAAACCTGGTTTTATAGTCACTGTCCTGTCACATCTTGTTACAGTTATTCTTTATCCCACTTAATGTGTGCTCCTGATGCACTGAAATCGTGTTTAAACATTCCAGTTCAAGAAGTATCGATTCCATGGACAGATGACCTTTTAAAGATATCAGTCATAAAATGTTTTTGGCAGATTCATCTAGCTTGCCTGTGTCTTCAAAAATGTGACTATCTTTTTGAAAAATGTCAGTGTGGCATATTCTTCCTTGATCTTTTAGCAGTGAATGAGATGATTACTATTACCATCGGAGATGCTCAGTATTAGGATGCAGTGGTGTACCTTGCCTCCCTTGGCATCTTCATTCCTCCTTGCAGGTTGCATTGAAAGTTGATCCTCTAATGAATCATCTCTGGGAACACGGTGGGACACCAATCTGCTGTGATTCAAGCTCCCATTATTGACGAATTATTTTAAAGAGGAATTGTAGGATAAAACAGCTTTGTAGTTCAGCAAAAGATTATATTTTGAAGGTTCCTGGCAGACAGCTTGCATGCTTTTCGATGTTTTCTGTCTTCATTTTGTTTAAATGTTCCTTTTGACAAATCCCGATCAGGATTGAAAATTGTTTTGAGTAAACTGAGGGGGACTTAATCCAGTTACCACTATAAACCCAGAGGGAAAATGTAATGATCCCTACCTTGACGAGCATGTCCGCCAAACTGCAGTTTTATGTGACAGTCAGTTGCCAAATATTATGTTTCTCATTGCATTTTGATTAAGCCATACAACACGTTCATCAGAGCAAACAGGTCACCTGGTTCCAGGGCCATGCTAATCCTGCAGCCGGGCAGGCCGCCAAAAGCAGACATAAACAGCTCACATTGACTCATAAGTAAATTGTAGTTCTCCTCTCAGTGGATTCCAGGAGCTTGATTATTGTGATCTCAAACTAGGACCAAAGGAAGGTGGAGCTGCCAAACAAAAGGCCACCAGAGACGTTGGTGGGTTGGCTTACTTTCATTTTGTAAGGCCCCGGCCTCTTCCTGTACAAAGGCCAGAGGTTAGACCTTTCCAGCCTTTCACAGGGGCAGTCAGGCTTCGGGGGGTTCCGTCAGAAGCTTACCAAATGAGAAGAGGTGGGAAGAGCCATGACCTGGGAAGTGGGGAGCACAAGGCCACGGAACTTATTGAATGGTAAGTCAGAGGATATTTTTAAGGTCTTGAGAGTGATGTTGGAGGCAAGGGAACGTTGAGGAAGGTTGGTGAGAGAGGAAGTAGAGGCCAGGGATGACTCTATGGAAGGATCAGATTTTGGACAGGTATCAACCTTGATTGGCCCAGTCTGAACTCCCAGAATGCCCATGACTGCATTTTTCAATGCTGGCTGCTGAAACTCTGACTTGCTGTTGTCACATGTGAAGGAATTCTAAGAAAACAAACTGGCCATTCTGGGGCTTTCCTACAATTGAGAAGACAGGAACCCTCCTTCTCTGGCCCATAGCAGGGTCTTCCACTGGGAAAGTCCTGTTTCCTGGCATCTAGATGATTGAGACAGCGCCTGTGGGATTAGGCTCACCTCCTGCCTCTCAACCTGGGCAATAAAATTTAGCCCCCAGCCTCTAAGTGCTGCCTCCCTTCTAGCACAGACAGGATCTTTTAACAACTGGTCGTTGAGAAGCACAATCTGCAACACTTACTGCTCTGCAACAGTTGTTAAATAGCATTGGAAGAAATCAAATATTGATACAACGAAGAAATAACTTATATAGTGCCTTTTAGAAAATTAAATGAACTCAGGCCAGCATAGATCAGAACACTTACGTTTTGTGCAATTAGAATGAAGCAATCCCTCTCCTTTCTACACAGGCCAGTGATATGTCAGAAGGTTCCTATGTTACCGATCAGCAGAGGACGCTGGTGGAGATTCTTAATTACTGCCAGGTAATGGCTAGCTCTGTGACGATCCACACTGCCTGTGCAGTTCTTTAAGTCTTCTTGAAAATTGAGCCCTCACCTATCCCTAACACAAAGAAGAAAAGTTAAGCCATATTGTTTAAAATCGACTTAAGGGACATGGATATGGATTCCTGTAAACGTTCTTGTAATTGTTCGTCAAAATTATGACCAGAAGATGCACAAAGAATTGTGATACTCCGGGCAGTGAAATGTAGAGCTGGAGCCTAAACTTTGTAGAAGATTTTATTTACAGAGAGACATGAGACAAACATGCACTTCCAAACTCAACAACCACATTGCTGCTGTCTGGTCCTATTTACAGCGGCAAAAACCTGTGTTTCTTTTTAAGTCAGACTGTTCAGAGATGTCATTACACACCTCTGGAGCAGGTGAGACTTGAACCCAGGCCACTTGGTCTAGTAGGGATTCTACTCTGCACCACAAAAGGAGCTCTTATAGGGGGCAGAATTTTTTCAACCTATTTTTTAATCAACCTGTTCAGAGATGTTATCACACACCTCTGGAGCAGGTGGGCCTTGAACCCCAGAGTGTCAGCCCAAGGGTAGGGACACTACCACTGAGCCACAAGAGGGCCCCTATGAGGCCAGAACCAACTCCCCACTTTATGCCCATTACCTGGACACAATTTAATACCCAGTTGATACAAAATAAATGAACCCATGAGGAACTAAAACCCTCCAAATGCTTTAGGTATGTACAAGTTAAAACCAACGGGTTCTTGTGGCACTGTGGTGGTGTCCCTACTTCTGAGCCAAGAGACCTGGATTCAAGTCCCACTTACTCCGAATGTGTGTTTTAACATTTCTGAATAGGCTGATTTGAAACTATTTACAAGTTAAAATTAATTGATGTAAATTAATTAGGCCAAATCAGCAGCTTCTATGCCGCAGATTCTACGCGCCAATTCTGGGGTTGAATTTCACCTTGGAGATCAGTTTGTATCGGATCAGCTGCTGTTAGGCACAGCGTCTGTTCTCGAATTTCCAATGTACAAACAAGCACCAGGGTGTAACACATAACAATCTGACAGTGCTCTCTTTGCATCATTGCCTGAGTGAATTTCTGCCCGTGCCTTTTTAAAATTGTGTCCCCCTCTACCGTCTCAACAACTTGCCGTTTCCCTCACTAGCCATTCTGTTGCCTCTCCTGCTGAAGTCACTTACCCATTCTTATAAATGTCAGACTCTCCTAGGAAGTGGGCTGCACCTGTGCAAATTCATTTCACACTGGGCATTTACAACCATCCGATACTACAGGTTTTTATTGGCCCATAGTGGATGTGAACCCAGATCTCAATGATGAAAGGCCACTGTAAACACCCTACCGCAAACTCCATCAAATGTCACTCAGCTCCCGACTGGATCAAAGATGTGGCTTTTATTTAAGGAATAAACCTATTTTCTCTACCTTGATGGAATTAGACCCAGTTGCATTTCATGATAAGGTTTGACTTTCCTCTCGCATTGTACCTCAACAACAGCATTTCCTTGCCATTGGTACCTGGAATAATATAATGTTACAGAATGGAACAGATTGCGTTATTATCATGACCACACTGGAAAATTTGTCCACGTGCGCAACCTAGATTTGTATTTTCTTGCATCTTCCACAGGCCCTGTAATATTTTTCTTACCGTATCCCTTTAAAAGAATTAGGAAAGTGCACTATTGGAACAGAGAATTCCATATTCTGTGAATTTGTAAGACTCCTTTTCAAAGTAATGTCCTTCATCCCCAGTAACGTCCAATGAATCAACATGTTGCCATGATCTTTACGACCTAATATCAGGATGTCCCAAGCTGAATCCAGTAATCAGGACAAATAAATCATGTGCTAATATTATGATTGCAGTACAATGGGCATAAACTCCAGTTATTACATCAGCAATAAAAACCTCCAAATGTAAAATTAATTTTCTTTAATTACCAATACAGGCTGACCCTAAATGTAATTTGATCCTTATGATTTGCGTTGATTTGCAGTTCTGTGCATTTGATACACGTGATGTCTGCTTCAGTCTTGTCTTTCTGCATTTTGCAACATAATAAAAAAAAAACACTTCTGCTACTTTTGAACTGCCAGGTAATGTATGCTGCTATCCAGAGACTAGACAAGAAATTTGATGTTCTGCATCGCAGGGTCACAGAGATGCATCAGGGGAGAATGAAACCGATGTTTTTCAAACCGGTGAGTAATGCTGTGATTCAGGAAGTAAGATTAAATGCACAGTGAAACTCAACTGTTAGTGGATAAAGCATCAAGTACTTTGTGGATCCCCTCACGTTGCAAATAGGTGTGAATCTGCACAAAACTTATTTCAAACTCTTTGATTTAAGCCTAAACATAAGTACAAGATTTTCAACGTATTACGGTTTTTTTGTATCATTTCAGATTTTTCAATCACTTTTGTTGTAAAGTAAGGCATTTCATTACATCAGAATTTTGGGGTCTTGATCAGAAACTGAACTGGTTTAGCCACACAACTACTGTAGCTACAGAGCAGGTTAGAGGCTGGGAATCTTGCAACAGGTAACTCAACTCCTGACTCCCCAAAGTCTGGCCAGCATCTACAAGGCATGAGTCAGGAATGTGAGGGAAGACTCACCACTTGCCTGGATGAGTGTGGCCCCAGCAATGCTCATGAAGCTCAACATCATGCAAGACTAAGAATCCTTTTTGGTTGGCACCTCATCCAGCACCTTGAACATTCACTTCCTCCACAAATGATCCAGACAAATAGCAATGTGCACCGTCAACAGCATGCACTACAGAAATTCACCTTTGACAACACCTCTGAAACCAAGGGCAGCAGATAAATGGGAACACCATCACTTGCAAGTTCCCCTCCAAACCACTCACCATCCTGACTTGGAGAGATATCGTTATTCCTTTAGTGTCATTAGATTAAAACAATGGCACTCCATCCCTATCCGCACAGTGGGTGCATCTATACCCAGGCTATTCGGCCCAATGAGTCCACACCAACCCTTGAAGAGCATCCCACCCAGACTCACCTCCCTACCCTATCCCTGTAACCCTGCACTTCCCATGGCTAATCCACTAACCTACACACCCCTGGTCACTACGGGTAATTTAGCATGGCCAATCCATCTATCCTGCACATGTTTGGACTGAGGGAGGAAACCACAGCACCTGGCAGAAACCCACACGGACACAGGAAGAATGTGCAGACTCCAAAGGGACAGTCACCCATGGCTGGAATTGAACCCAGATCCCTGGCACTGTGAGGCAGTAGCGCTAACCACTAAGCCACTGTGCTGCCCATTGAGGGGTTCTGACTGCATAGTCTTCACAAAACCAAGCCACAAATGTAACCTGGTGTGGAGCTGGAGGAACACAGCAGGCCAGGCAGTTCTTACTATCACAAATGTAACCTGACTGGCCAGGCTCCCGGGATATTAGATTTGAATTTACTTTGTCATTATTGACTTAAAAATTAGATTATAACTTTTTTCTAAGGATATAAGCTTGCTAGTTCTGTTTAGTTCATGCTTTTATTGATCAGGATTGGAATGGTTTGCTGTTTGAACTGTAACTGTGATTCATTCAGCAACACTAAATGTGGTGCACCACATGCATATCAATGCATTGCTCCCGAGGCCGAGTTCTGGTGTACACAGCTAGAGCACTGTTCTTATCAAGTGACCTTAAACACCTCCTGGAAGGGAAAAAAAAATTCTTTGCCTGTGTTTTATACCTGTTGTAAAAAGTGTACAAGTATTTTTTCAATACTACTGGCTGGAAAGAAAAAGGTTTGATTCTGAACAGAGAGTTTAATTTGGTTGTAGTACCATTGGGAAAGTGATGGTGCCTCCATTCTGAAATGCTCATGTTTTTCCCTTCCGTGATTTCTACCACTGCTTGTGAATTCTAATTGTAATTTGCAGAGACTGACGACTGTATCCTATGGAAATGCCCACCAGATGCCGCTCACCAAAATGAAAATACAGAAGCCAGTGGAGAGGGAAGTGAGGATCCGGATGCCACCATCTGAGCCAGGGTCCCACTCTTCCCCGGTCATGATACGAGTGGAGAAAGAGCCAGTGTCAGTTCCAATTGCAAGCAATTCTGTACAGTCCTCTCCTCAGCCGCAAATAGTATACAGCAGTGCAAGAAGAACAAGCCCTCCTCTGCCCACAATTCACTCTGTCCAGTCTTTGAAAGAATCCCCAATGCAGTGCTCTGCGACTGCAGTTGGCATTTCTGACTTTGCCCAAGGAAAGGCGACTGTTGAGCAAGACAGCAGGATACCTATGTCTTCAGGTGCCAGTGATACAGTGCGTCCCACTGGAAGACCATATCAAGATAGTTGTACTTCCAGAGAAAGAGAAGCATTTGCTCATGTCAAAACTGTAGACAGTGCTGCAGAGCAAACCAGCTTTTCTCAACCTGAAGTTCCTTCATCATCATCTGGAGATAGTATGAGTTTAGGTGGGTAATAATCATGCACCAAAAAGTGTATTTACATTTCAGGGAGTTCAAAATAAATGTTTAGTAAAAACCGAAAGAACTGCGGATGCTATAAATCAGAAACAAAAGCAGAAATTTCTGGAAAAACTCAGAAGGACTGGCAGCATCTAATGGAGAGAAATCAGAGTTAGCGTTTCGGGTCGTTTTCCCTTCACTTTAGTACTTGAGAGATCAGTTATTGTTTATCTTTGTGACGATGCTGTGGCTTCAAAAATTGTGTTTTATCCTGGTTTCTTTTAAGAGACAGAGATTGAATGAGAGGTAAAGAGCAGTCTATGGTAACGTAAACAGCTTGTGAGGACTTGGGTTTTTTTTAATAGTTGGAACAAAAGAAGCAGTCTGGCTGGGTGTGGCCAGTTCTGACAGATCAGGATTTCTAGTTTTATTTTAGCTTTTAGATTCAGCAGAAGCTGCTGGAGTCTTGAAGAAGTAGAAGCCATGTTTTCCCCTCTCTTGGTTACAGCTAGAACCTGGGATTTCTCTTCCTACTGTGGGCATTACATGTGAGACAATCTGTTTTCTGAATTTGCCTTTTTGCCAAGGGGTGTGTTTATGTGATGTTACTATATTGGAACAGTTTATTAATAATTACTGTATCTATTATTATACTACACTTTCCAGTGGAATTGTTATTCTAAGTTCTTTTTTTTTGTATTTTAGCTATTGTGTTTTGCTTAACATCAAGTAGTTTGACCAGTCAAAATGCATCTGGAACACTGCACTTTCTACATTTTTCCTTTTAAAAAATATTTAGGGTCTAGGCTACCTTCTTAAAATGTTTTGAGGGAGTCTGGTCTGGTCCGTAAAACCTTATTTCTTTTAAAATTAATTGTGTGAATTGTTATATATTTAGTTGTAAAGCTTTTCTCAGCACATTTAGAATTTTGACTGTTCTCAGAAAGCAAAATTAATTTTTAAAAATCAGAATATTCTTTATTTATCCAATCAACTTTAATAGAATAAATTGCCAATAAAAATGATGAAGCTTCCTTGGCATTCAATATCCTTAGTCATTTCAATTTATTTTGATCATCCCATAAAATTCAGTCTATCGAGACAGATCCAGTTAATGTTCTGTCTGTAGAAATTTCAAGTTGAGTTTAAAACATGGATTCAAACAAGTTGTCAGATTTCCAAACATAGTTTCACATTGCATGACATGCTGCATTTGGATTAAACCCTTCTACAAATAATCACATAACATATATAGATTTGAAATATATTTAAGAATTTTAGAATTAAATAAAGAAATAAACCTTAAAGTAAGGATTTCTTCAAAATTAAGAATTGGAAGTTAATTTTACAGATGGTATATTTTATAAAAATAGCTATTTCTCTGACCAAACTTTAAAATAAGAGACTGTCATTCTGATCATTGCAGCAATTTTGAAGAGGAGGCATAGTGGACTCAACTATGTTTCTCTCTCCACAGATGCTGTTAAGACCTGTTGAGTTTCTCCAGAATTTCTTGTTTCAGATTTCCAGCATCCATAGTATTCTGATCATGAATCTCTTCGGTTCCCTTCTTTTTTTAAAAGACTTAAAATAAAACTTTGTTAATTTGTGTAATAAAATATGACCTTGCCACATCTTAATATTGGCCATGGGAAATGATTAACGATTTCAAAACGGATTCCAATGTCTCATTCAGTTATATCAAAACAATGCTGATAATACTAAGAACTTTCCTAAACCTCAGTGGAAGTTTTGATCTAACTCATTAGATATTTTTACCAGTCTACAGAATTCCACACTGCAGGTGGAAATATTTCCAGCCGGTAAAAATATACATCACAAATATTTGTTAACCATGTGAATATAGTTCTGGAACTCTGCAGGATGTCTCAGTGAAAAGCAAGATTTCTTGTTGAGCACCATATGCAGGAGTGAAAATTTAAAATTGATAACTGTTAAACTAGGACGTGAGAGTTTTACTTAATACACAAACATGCTAAATTTTCCTTTCACTTAGAACTGAAAACAGTCTGCAAACCATTTGTCATCGTGTCTGCATTGTCTTTGTGTGTAGGTTAGAATTTTATTGCATTTATCAATTCACTAATGTATAAAAGTGTTGTGACATCCCTGCCCCTCTTTTCCCTTCGACACCCCTCCCTGAGAAAGGTCACAGTTTAAGAAGCAGCAGTAGTTTATTTAAATTATAACCTGGAGTTTTAAATTTAATAAGATTTCAAATATGCTACATGACATCAGTATTTCCAAGGAGAACTTTTTTTAATGCCTCTCAGTAATTCACCTGAATACTGATTAGCCACTTTTTTGATGTAGTGAAAGCCCTATGATTTAATATGGCAGGGTTTCACTAAACTGACTCAGGATTAAATGAAAAGCAGAGGACAGGTTTGAATTGGTAATTTATACACTAACCAAATTCACTTTCAAATGCTTTTAAGAATATGTCTCTCATTTGGGAGTGTAGTTTAATTTATTTCCAAAGTGGTGAGTCGGTGCAAGGAATGAATTTGCATTTTCATAGTGACTATAAGCCCCAAACCTAGGTTGTGACAGTGGCCTCAGAACAGAGTGATAGCAGCCATTGTAGAAACAGCAATTTACTTAATGGTGCTGTTAGCGCTATCCCACTTTATGTAATCCAGCCTTGCTACAAGTGTGAGCTACTTGAACAGTAATTTGATTCTATTTTGCTGGTTTAATGATCTTAACTGCATTTGCATTATCACAACTAAATGTGGCATAAATTTATATCTCTGCTTTTAATGGTCTTTTATATTATCTCGAAATAAATATTATGATGAATGAGCAATGAAACGAAGCACATTACTCACATACCTTATTTTAACTTTTGGGCACACACCAGCACAGGCTGTTAGGAAAAAATAATCTCCTGTCTGTGAGCTGTAAGAGCTTTCAGGGCACCAAGTTTTAGCAATAACGTATGGATCCACAGTAAATTAGTCCTTGAAATTGACATCAATTGATAATCTCACTCTTACTCCTGCGGTATAAATAGGGTATTTTAGTGGTGATCCTGTAACAGCATCAGTGGAGATAGCAAAGTACTTCTCTGGGCTGTCTGAACCATCTCACTGGCAGAACAGTGTGGTTTCCAGGGTTGGCCAGCTCTGAAATGGCTCATGGACTGGCTGAAAGTCATAACTCAGGCTGTTTATTGTGAAACATTTTTAAGATACACCGTGGCTTCCCACTATTGTTGCATGGCAGAGTAACAAGATGGAGGGAAAACCTGACCCAACAGATCTCTGGAGATGAGAAAAATTTGAAAAAAAAAGTTGCGGGTTTTTTCACTTAATATGAAATAGGGAGATAATGATGTGCTGTTCTGTTTTCGACAAAATGTACCTTCGCCATTTCCCCTCTGGTGCAATAAATGGAGACTTTAAATTTCAGCTTTTACTTAAAAACAAACATTTTCTTATTTCATGTTCAATAATTTTGTTACTTTGAATTTTCAGAATATCTGGGTGACCCAAGGCGAAATATAAAGGTGCCTGTTGCCTTCTTAATGAAGGCGCGACAGAAGACCAAGCCAAAGTATGTAGCACGTTATCTTGTCCGGATGATGTTCCCAAAGGATACACTAATGTATAGTAACATGCAAGGTGATAAAACTAGAGGAATCAAACCACTGGATCCTAATAGGGTTGCAGCTTTGCGAGGTAGGTTGTGTTCTGGGTGACAGATAACATTTGAATAGTTTCAAAGATGCTTCAATTTTCTAGCTTTATATGTCTACAGGTGCTAATTGTAATAATCTGTTGCTTCCACGATACAGCATTTAGTTTGACTGTTTATCACTGTAATGGGATTTAAAATTGGAGTAATGATTAAAACCTAGTCATGGAACTCCAACAAATTGATCCATTTTCACTTAGTCTTACGCCAGGATTTAAAAAAATCTCATGAGGTTGTAGTATTTGATTAATATGGTAATGTCAGTACCTGTCTCATTTCCTTTTGGTAACTGAGAATGCAGAATTAAAAGAGGGTACATTTAGAAAACTGGACTTTTTAAAACTCTACGACAACAGTAAAAGAGGATTTGTAATAACAATTCCGAATTAGAGACCATTCATAGCCTGGATCAATACAGATGCCTAGTGGACACATTGGAAGGCATTTGTAAAATAGTCTCTAGTTTGATGAATAAGTTAAATTACATTTCAATAGTGAAACAAAAAATGTACCACTGTGCATGCTTTCGACAAGGGAAAAATGTGATTTAACATCTACAGCAAATTTTAATGATTTGCTAATTGTGTTTTTTTAATTGAATTTCCCCTTTCTTCTCCCCTAGAGTTCCTTTGTTCACTTTTCCCTACATACGATTTGAGTGAAGAAGGCAAAGACTGGAAGATTTGTGTCTCCAATGTGAATTCCATGATTCGCAGCCTACGTTGTGAAATCCAAAAGGAAGCAGTAAGTAGATTCAACAGAGAGTAAAGCATTTATTTTGTGCACATTATTGACAAGCTTGCATCAGGCTGACTTCAGCAGAAACTGAATCTAAAATAGGTGAAAGTACCTGCAATGCAATATGACTTTATATTTTCTTTTCCTTCTTGGGGATTGTAACAGACCAAGATAACCAGTGTTTGCAGATATTATTATATTTACACCCAGAATAGTCAACTAGTAAAAGAAACTTTCTGAACAGCTGAAGGAGCTTCTGTGTGCGGTCAGGGATAAGGACATAGCTTAGGTGTGGTATTGAAATGTTGAAACCAATTTTCAATCTTTCCTAGCCTAGCTGATCTCAGCTACCACAACATGTTGAGGACTCCAGATCCAATAGACAGTCTTAGAGTTATATAGCATGGAAACAGACCCTTCGGTCCAACTCATCTGTGTTGACCAGACCTCCCAGTCTGATCTAGTCCCACTTGCCAGCATTTGGCCCATATCCCTCTAAACACTTCCTATTCACAGACCCATCCAGATGCATTTTAAATGTTATAATTGTACCCCCTTCCACCACCACCTCTGGCAGCTTGTTTCATACACACACCACCCTGTCCCTCAGCGTCCGATGCTCCAGGTAAAAAAGCCCGAGCCTATTCAGCCTTTCACTGTAACCCTCCAATCCCAGCAACATACTTGTAAATCTTTTCTGCACCTCTCAAGTTTAACAACGTCCTTCCTGTAGAAGTGCAACCGGAATTATACATGATATTCGAAAACTGGCGTCATCCATGTCCTGTACAGCTGTAACATGATATTCCAACTCCTATGGTCAATGTAGTGACCAGTGAAGGTAAGCGTGCCAAATGCCTTCTTCACCACCCTTTCTACCTGCAACTCTAAGTCTGTTTGTTCAGCAACATTTTTTGTTTCACTCTCGAAATTTAATTTAACACATTCATTAAACTAGAGATTATTTTACAAATGCCTTCCAACATGTCCACCAGGCATCAATATTGATCCAGGCTATAAATGGTCTCTAATTCAGAAAGGTGTTGTTACCAATTATCTTTTATTGTTGTTGTAGAGTTTTAAAGAGTCCAGGGCCCCACCATTAACTGGATAACATCATTGATGGTAATTACATACAGCACATGACAAAATTATATCATACAATTCTTAGAACAACATTTTTATCGAGGGTAGATTAAAATGTTAAGACGTTATATATTATTTCTCACTAGCTATTGATTTATGATGCCAACACCATTATATCTTAACGCGAAATGAACTCCAGACTAGTAAAAACCAAGATTTATATCAAAGAATCAAAGCTGAGAAGGCTACTACTTTTCTTATTTATCCCTGTATTTCTGCAATTGTGTATTGTGGACCACAGAATATAGAAGATGTATAACAAAGGAGGAGGATGTTTGGCGTGTTGCGTCTCGGCCAAGAAAAGAGCTATCTGGTCTAATGGCATATTCTTTGGTCTGTAGCCTTGCAGATTACAGCATATCCAAGTATTGTTTTAATGTGGTGTTTCTGCTTCTACAAGGAGCAGGTTCCAGACCCACACCCACTCAGTGAAAAACATTTTTCCCTCAACTTCCTTCTAATTCTACCAATTTCTTTACATCTATGCTCCCAGGCTATCAAAAATACAAGTAAAATGAGCTTGAGTCAATCATATGTTTTCTGTCAAGCATAGTCTGCCATTACTTGATCACAACTGATTTTCTTTGCCTCAAAGCCACTTTCCCTTCTGCTTCCCCATATTCTGAGATGTGAGATACCAAAACTTCGTCATTCAAAAAGCGTGAATGTACATAATGATGGAGCAGAAGTCATACAAAGGAAATGTTTACACACAGCAAGTGATTTAAGGTTTGAGCCTGAATGTGTGTTGGAAGCAGGTTCAACTGAAGCATTTAAAAGGGAATTAGACAATAATCCGAAAGGAAGAGCGTGCAGGATTATGTGGAGAAGGGACGAGAGTTGCACTCACGAAGACCCCCAGTGCAGACTTGATGCCTTGTGTCGTTTTATGATTCTGTAAAGATCAGCCGTAATATTCATAACGCACAGATCCTTCTCACAAGCTTCCGCAATGCTTTTGAGGAAGTGCTATTACAGATTTACTGCAGAAAGCTTTATGGGGCCTTTACTCCCAAAATAACTTAACGTTAAGTAAAGAAATTCTTCTTTAAGATAAAACAACAGGGAATTCATGTAATCTGAAAAGATTTAAGAAATTGGCTAAAGGACAGTAAATGGCAAAAATTATGAGAAATGTTCAGGTGGAGGTAGTGCTGAATGATGGTCTTCCAGGAAGTGGTATTACAATTGATGCTGTTTTAACCTAAATTTGCACTCTATGATTCAAAATGAACTGATCCAGTAGCTGGGAAGGGTAAAGATTATCCAGACTTTTGTTCCTGATTCCTGCCCAAAACCTGTCCTGATAGGTTTGTAAACGTCTGTCAGAACAATATTAGCTTGTGATGCCTTCCAAGATAGGTTACTGATTGTTACTCACTCTAAACCCACACAGGAAGGCTGCACAGTTGGACAGGGTACCAGACTAGAGAGAACGTCTGCTGGAAAAAAAATTAAGAAATTCAAATGACCTTCCATACTACAAACGTGAATTTGAGCAAGTCTTAATGAATCTTCCTGAAATGCTGGTTCTCTTCTGCTTTGAACTCCCTCTTCCCCATTTCCTTTTTTTTTCACTGGAGGCTTTAAAGTTTTCAATAACGGCTAATGTTCACCCTTCAAATATTTGGTGGAATGATTTGAACGTGTGTATGTGGTGAACAATCACATTAGCTGCTTGAAAGGCACTTCAATGTTACTTTTTCAGTTAAGTGAGAATGTATTCATTAATTTGTATATAAATAGTCATTGGTTACTGTATCATGCACCAATCAGATTCAGCACAGTTTAAACAGTTCTTCCTATGGGCATGAGCACAGATTGTAGTTTCACATCTGTTTGTACAGTTGGTAGATGGTCTCTGTACTGTCTGTTTTCTGCTTCTGGAAGGTGCCTTTAAGTTTTTGTTCGCTCACCCTTCCTAAAATGTCACTTTGCTCCTTCTCACTTAAACGTGGTGATTCCTGCTACACCAGCAAATAGAGCTGTACTGCACCCCTCACGAGTAGTCTTTCTACTTCTGTATGTTTACTTGGATGATGAATATCAGTCAAACCTATCATATTCAACCTGAATCCCATGCCCATCTGTTCCACGTGGATACACTATTCTAATAAAGAACCATGATAGGAAGAGACTGTTTCTTCCTCACCTAACGCCGAGACTAGTTGTAATGCATCATCACAATCCCAAGTGAGATTGAATAGTAGCTACTGAATCAAACTCCCAGTATCCTCCCACAGTCCAAAGATGTGCAGGCTAGGTGGATTGGCCATGTTAAATTGCCCATAGTGTTCAGGGGTGCTCGGGTTATCAGGGGATGGGTCTGGGTGGGATGCTGCAAGGGTCGCTGTGGACTTGTTGGGCCAAAGGGCCTGTTTCCACACTGTAGGGATTCTATGATTCTATGAAACTCGAAACCTTGCTTTTTATACCAGATGTTGCATTTATACCTGCGTTACATTTAGCACCTGAGCTATGTGACAAAGATTTCCTTTTGTCATTTCTAGCTACATCATGTTTTTTTCTATCAGACGAGTTTTCTTTCATGGGAACAAATTGGAAGTTGTAAAATTTATTGTCATGCTAGTTTAATATAAATGCAATATAATCTTAAATGCTGCCAGCAGTAAGTGTTTATTTCTAATGGCCATAGGTAATCTAAATCTCCTCCTCCTTCTCTCATGTATGGTACCTGCGGTACCATTTTCTGACTGCAATACTTAACGTACAAAGATCTGAGCTAGGTGCCATAAAGATGAAAACTTAAGGAAGAGATGAAAATATTCTGCTCCAGTCTGTATTGTGAAATGTTAATGTATATGTTCAGCTTTTACCAAACTATTCCCCTTTCAATTTAACTTCGCAAATAACTGCACTTTCAAAGAGCAGTTTGTTTATGAGGCGTTTAAGCTTGTACTTGTGGTTTTTGAACATACTGTATGTTCGCTGTCTGCAATAAATGAAAGTTTCTTTCAATGTTCATTCTTTAAGTCATTTTCTTCTACTTAAACGGAATAGGCTGAGAATTTGCTGCACAATTATAACAGATCTTATAAGTTAGACCCATGTGCTCTTTGATCCCCCAGTGGTGGCTTTCCACTGGAATTTGTTGCAGTTAGAATCCGCAAAGGAGAGCTCAGTAGCCAAAGATTAAAGTAAGGCCCCACTGTGATCTAATGGTCCTCAGTCCTTACTGTTTTAAAATAGGCGTTTGAAGGTTCAACTAATGGTAGAATCCAACAAAATTACAAATTATAAAGAGCTAAGTCAACTCTGGCAGATTTGTTCAGTAGGTGAAGTTGTGACCTCCTTTTCCTATTGCAGTTGTTCAATGAACAATGCAGGAGGGCATGCCAGGAGCAGCACCAGGCATACTTAAAAATGAGGTGCCAACTTGGTGAAGCTACCAAACAGGACAATATGCATACCAAACAGCATATGCAGCAAGAGATAGGCAGATTTACACAATTCCACGACCAATAGATCAGTTCTAAGCACTATATTTCTGCCACATCCGGTCATAAATAGTGGTGAACAATTAAACAACTAAATGGAGGAGGAGGCTCCACAAATATCCCCATCCTCAATGATGGAAGAGCCCAATACATCAGTGCAAAAGATTATGCTGAAGCATTCACAGCAATCTTCAGCTAGAAGTGCCAAGTGGATGGTCCATCTCAGCTTCCTTCAGAGGTCCCCAAGTTACAGATGCCAGTCTTCAGCAATTCAGTTCACTGCTCGTAAATATGAAAAATTGCCCAAATATGGCCTGTACACAAAACACAGAACAAATCCAAACATACCAACTACCATCACTATCACTGGGTCAAAATCCTGGAACGAAATCTTCCTAATGACAGTCTGTAGCACATGGCCTGAAGCAGTTCAAGAAGGCAGCCCACCACCACCTCCTCGTGGGTCGCTAGGGATGGGTAATAAATGCAGGCCCAGCCAGCGATGCCTGTGTCCCATGAATGATTTTAAAACAAGGAAACCTGAGTTTTAGTTTCCACTTGCTCAAGCAGTCTATAAACGCTATGCTTTTTCAGATTTATCGGCTGGATTAATAATGTATGAATGGGTACATTCACAGGATTCACATCTAATGACCATTTATTAAAAAAAAATATAGACACACTGAATGGTCGGTTAAGGTTAGGACTGGACACACCAAGGATTTCTGTCAATTTGTTGTTTAGAACAGTGACCCTAGACACTGCTGGCAATGTACTAATCACTTCTTCTCACAAAACAACTAATGAAGTCATTAATTCCTTAACTTAAAGAGTAAATAATGATTCTCCAAATTACATCAAGCACCCTGAGCCCTCTGGCACTATTCTTTAATAGTTTGGGTGACAGTTGCAGCAACGCTCTTTCTGCAATTTGATCTCTCTATTAATTTTAGTAAAAAGGGCTCGGATAATCACAGTTGAAATTAATCAACGAGGTTCCTTATGAAACAGCACAGAAATCTCAGGAAAGTATGGTGTGGTACTTGCTAGGGGTTCTCTATATCTAGCACCATTAGGAATCAGAAAGAAGATGTCAAGGAATCACTAAACCAGCATCTTCTACGAAGACAGGTTGCACAGTTCTAAGGGGTTGTTTGGACGTTTTAATGTCCAATCTTGTCCACAGTTAACAATCCCAAAAGATCCCTGATTCCTCCCATCTCCCACAAAAGACCCCTGACCCTCTTCCCCCAATCTGTCATATTTACAGGGGTACCTATGCTTTCCAAAGGGTACCTTTTCTGATCGAAAAGAACTGAGAACAGAACCTGCTCTAGCCTGGTCTAATGCCTACACTCTCTGGGTTCAGACATGAGCAGCTTGAAGATCCCATTTCTGTGGAGGCAGCTGGTCATTTAAATGCCCAATTGGCTTCACAAACTGCAAATGCACAAACGACAGACGGTTTACTGACCCACCCCACAAAAATGAGAAATACCAGGTTCAGGGGCTGGACTTGAGATTCCCAGCATTTCCACCACGATGGAGATGGTGTCTTTAAACATGACAATTAGAGTCTAACAATGATTCAAGAGATGACCTATTCCTTTCCTTAGCCAAAATAAGGTGGGGCATTTATAGTCAGCCTTGTCAGGAGTGAATGATATGACTGTAACATATATACAGATAGTTAATGATGTTGTGCAGCTGGATGACATTGTGGCACCAAGTGGATATTTTTAAATTGAGTTTTGGTATCTGAAAAGGGTGATGTTGAGCATTCTTAATTTTAGCAGACATCCCTGTAGCTGCCAAGGCCTTAAGCTCTGAAATTCCCTCTGTAAACCTCTCCATCTCTCCACCTCTCTTTACTCCTGTAAGCCATTCCTTGAAACCTACCTGCCATCCGTCTCAGTGTCCCACTTTGTTCGATTGTGTGTTTGTGGAGCACATTGGGATGTTTTGCCTTGTTAAAGGTGCTGTACAAATATAAGTCATTGCAATAAAAATGAACACATTTGTTTTGCTCATAGTGTTGATAATCTTACAAGTTAACAGGAAAAGGTGTGCCATATATATTTGGAAGTTTGTTTTGGAGCCGTTGCTACAGAATTGTTATAGCACTGAAGGTCTGCAGAGTCTCTGCTGGCCCTCCAAATGGACAATACGCCCACCGCTTCTCTTCTTCCTGCAACCCTGCAGATTCTTCCTTTTCCAATAATAATCCAGTTCCTGTTTGAATGCCTTGATGAAAACTACCTACACCACACACTTCTGCAGCCCACTCCATATTGTCACAATTCACTCACATCCCAATTCCTGCTTTTTCTGATGAATTTAAATCTGTGTCCTCTCATTCTCGATTCTTTCACCAGTAGGTTCAGTTGCCCCTTATCTAACTCCATTCCAAACCCCTCATGATTTTTAATGTCTCAATCAAATCTCCACTTAACCTTCTGGCCTCCACACAACACAATCCGAACTTCTCCACTCTATCTGTGTAAGTGAAGTTCCTTATCCTTGGAACCATTCTGCTGATTGTTCTCTGCACTCTCTTTAATGCCTTCACATCCTTCCTACAATGTGGTGCCCAGAACTGGAACTTTGTACAGCCTTGTGGCACATTCCAGTGAGCGTACTGGTCCGGTTTCTCAAAGCCATCAAATGTGTGTCCGAATTTGGAACTGGGTGGTTTTCATTTCTGTTTGGGTTGGGTTGAAGGATCAGTCCAAGTCAGGTGAAGGGTTGCTTGGGCAACGGGAATAACCAAACACACGAAGACAGTAACTGAATGGTGCATCACCACACTGATGTAGTACCTACCTGCACAAGCTGTTGAGTTATTTTACCATCTAATAATAATTAAAATGCATGCATGGCAGCTGAAAAAAGACAAATCAATTTTAGACAGCACTGGTTTTTAGAATTGCCAGACTCGAGACACTGTACCTGTGCCATTACTTCAACTATCATGTCAGTAAAATAATACTGCCATGTCAGTATCCATCAAAGCTTGATCTCCCTGGTGCATAAAATCTTTAGCATGGATTACCTGCTCATCTTGTTACATTGTACATCAATGCACTAGACGTACTAAAGGATGATGTGAAATTCAGTTCTTCAAACAATTGTGTTCAAATCTGTTTCAACATTAATGATCGTTTGACTTGTATTTTGTACTGCATCAGAATTTTGGAATCTGAGAGTTTCACGTTAATCTTATGAGACTTTACTTCTGGCCATTAGGACATCACCAGTGATAATGGAAAAGCTTCAGAACCTGAAGGAACAATGGTGTGTGTCAATCTGGATTCCGATGGTGAGGATGAGCCCGTCCCTTCCCAAAAACCTGAAGAAGCCAAAGCAACTACTGAGACATTGCGACAGGAATGGCAACAGCAAGACAATTCTATAGCGCCTGAGAATGATGAACAAAAAGCTTTTGAACCAAAAGGTAGAGAAAATAGCTTATTTTTAACTTTACTTTTATTTTTGAGTAGCCACTTCACGAGCTATTCTAAACATGTTCAAAAATTTGCAGTGGTGATAAATAGGCATTCAAATCAATAACGATTTGTGCTTTTCACTTAAAATGATCTTTTATACGTGTTATATTAAAAGCGGACTCCCATTAAGATCTAACTTAAAACGCGATGATTACAAAGAATTACATTTAACCCTAATTTTTTCCATTGGTTCTGTTATTTTTTTGAACAATTATTTTGAATCCTAATGTTTCAAGATACTGCTTTAGAAGGGATGTTGCACAGGCAGTACAAAGGATTAGAATTGACATGTACTATAATTCACTACTTCTTAAAAGTGGTTAACTCTATTAGTCCTAGCAATTCTATCTGAATACCCTGATAAACAAAAAAGGTTTTCACGTAATCATCCAGGAGTTGCTCAGTGTTCATTTGCTCATGATAATTTTCTAACCATTTTCCTTTTAAAAGTGAGGATTAGTTTCTGTTGCTGTGGCTCTCACTTTAAAGACTCGCCATCCATTGTTTGATTTTCTAAAGCAGTATTGTCTAAGAAGGAGTATCCATCAGTATGATTTCGTTGTCACTCTCTCCAACTTTATCCCTGAGGCCAGAGTCATCTGTTTATAACAGACAATTTCTAGAGTTTGTATACTCATAGATGTCTGCAGCACAGGAGGGCCATTCCGCCCCATTGTGTGTGTGCCAGCCAAAAAAAGATCTGACTGCACCGATCCCATTTCCAGCTCTAGGCTCACAACTCTGAAATATCTGCTGAAATGTTATGAGAGTCTCTGGCTCGGCCATCCTTTCTGGCAGTGACGTCAAGACTCCCATCGTCCTCTGGGTGAAAAGACTTTCTGCATCTCTCCATTAGCTCTCCACCTCTGATCCCTTGTTCCTGGTCCTGAAATGCTCCCCTACTAACATGTCATCCAACTGTCCAACGACATTTCTGAATGTTAGGTGCAGAACTGCCCCATCTGTGTTGGTCTTTCTAAGTATTAGCCAAAATTATTTCTCAAGGATGCAGGTTTACAAATTTTGCTCCCTTGACAATAATAGCACTGATTTTGATCCATTCAACACAGCTCTAACATAAAGATGAAATGAGCAGAAATGAATCCCAATCATTTTCAGTGCTGTTCACATTTCCAGTGGGTTCTAAGGCAGACGTTGGAAGCCCCTGCCTGATGCAGGCAGGAATTATATCTGTGTATGTGTGTAAAGGATCTGTGACAGTCCTCCACAGGATTTGCTGAGAGTGAGATTCCCTGGACACCAAATCCTTGTCCAGGACAAATGACATACAGAATCAGCTGTAAGTCAGGTGAAAGATGCGGTTTATTTAAGCTGAGCATGTTAGCCAATTTCTAAGAAATCTTTATGTTGTTTTTCTTCTGTTGCCGCTTGGGCTTGCTTGTGTCAGCCGTTCTTAGTTCCAACTTGTTGTGATGATTGCTGTGATAATCCCTGGGGCTTTAAGGGATCATCCAAGGTGCCAGCTCTCATGCAGACACCTGTCCCAGCAGTGAGAGGTGTCATTACATCGTGTTGTAAAAGGTTATGGTTCATGAAGCTCTCCTTCCTAACTAAACCATTGCCAGCAAACCCTCTGATGTCACAATACTTGAACATTATCTTATTAACCATTTTGCTGGTAGTCCTTCAGAAGCACCCAAATTCCAGCAAGCCATTGCAGGAGTTTTGTCAGGAAGGTCAGCGGAAGGGAGAATTGCCTGATTGTCTGCACATATCGGGGTGCTGCCAAACATTTCACCTTTTCAGAGCAGTGACTGTTCTTGGGAGCTGGGCCAATAGAAAGGCAGGATAGAGCTGCACCGTCTAGTGCAAGGATACCCATGGCTGCCATGCAAGACCAAGCACGTTTGGATGATTTGGCCTAATGTTTGACTCCGTGATTACTCACGCACCCTGCAGTGGAAAGCTGTGCGACTGGTTTGACCGACTTTAGTGGCCATGATGTTGGAATGCTATGTCCTGTCTGCAGGCACATGCCTTAACATTGGATTCTCTCCCTTCATTTCTCGATCTGCTGCTCCTTCGATCTTGGAAGGGCTTAGTGATTAAACCACTGGCCTTGTAAACCCTGAGTGCGAGTGTTACTGGAGCCTGCTGGAGAGTCAATGGTTCATTTGACAGCATGCTGTCTCCGAGTGCCACGACGGAACTGCAGTACAAAACTCATGGCTTAGAGATAGCGAGAACTGCAGATGCTGGAGCCAGAGACAACACAGAATGGAGCTGGAGGAACACAGCAGACCAGGCAGCATCAGACAAGCAGGAAAGTCAACATTTCGGGTCAGGATAACCTTAGGGTTCCTGATGCGAAACATTGACTTTCCTGGGCCTCTGGTGCTGCCTGCCCTGCTGTGTTCCTCCAGCTCCATTCTGTGTTGTCTCACGGCAGACACTTGCATTGACTATCGGAGATGCTGTCTTTCAAATGAGATTTTAAACCGCGATTGATGTACAAAATTTCATGGCACTGATTTCAAAGCACTTTGAGAAGTCTTGTGGCCTTGAACAGCACTGTATACATGTTAAACTTTTTCTTCTAACCGTGCCTATTAATTGACTGAATGGACTAGCAGGGGCCAATACTGAGTCACTAACAGCAGCTACATTAAGCCTGCAGTTCTTAATGGGGAAGTCCACTCCAGTTGGCGCTGGTGCTGGGATCTGTGCAGGATGCAAACAACAAGAGAGTGGGTAGTCCCATAGTTTTCAGAACCTGCGTTGGAAGCTCAGCTGAAAGATGTGTCCAAGGGGAATGGTTTCATATATCTAGAGAAGCCAGGCAGCTGAGAAAGCAGTGGATATCCGTAGAAGTTAATGTCAAGAGTCCAAACCCATCAGACTTCACTTCAGTTCCACCAGCTGTTCATTGAGCTCGGAAGTACTTGGGGTCAATCTTCGAAAACCATGGGAGGTACACCTTATAAGACACTGGAAACAAGAGGCCTAGGGCCAGGACCAAGCAGGTTCCAGCTCAAGGACAACAAGATTGTGCATGCATATTGATTAAAACCTTTGCTGGCAGCCTACAGAATGCTGATGGAGGAGCACAACAATGTGCTTGGCACATTCGCAAGTCTGCAGTCAACGTCAAAGAACCTTTAGGAGTCCAGCGCTAATTTGGTACACAACTTGGCCCTGAGTTTTGGGAGGCTGGCCTTTCCAGCATTATAGCAGTGCCCAGCTTCATCGACACACTTGCGGACTCGACAGTCGGACAGTGTCTCACAGCCGATGTCTCAGCTTCCATTTCAGCGAAACAGATTTCACCCGACATCTAAATGCTGCTGCAGAACCTCGGGCTGAAATTGTGTCAGGGTTAATTTGTTGCTATGCAAACTCAGCCCGCTGCCATTGTAGCCTGGGGTTTGCATCATTTTACAGCAGGCCGACTGTCTGCCTGAGCTCCAGCAGGTTGTTAGAGTTTCTGATGTGTCAGTCCAGGAGAGTGGCAGTGTGAATCTGCTGTCCACTGTTAGGAAGGTGGTATTCCCCCTCCCACACCCATTGTGCTGCTGTTGCTGCAACAGGGCAGTTGTGAAGCAAAGCCTTCTTGGCCCAAGAGCTGCTTCAGATTGTCCTCCAAGGCAAGGTCTTCCGTTGAAAGTCAACAGCAGCTTTCGACCAATCAGACTGCACCTTCTAAGGTAGCATCGCATTGAAGTACTAGAGGAGGTAAAGGCTCCCATAAGGTGGGTACTAAAGAAATGTACAAAGACTCTTAATTCATGTATATACTTAAATAAGTAACAATTTCATTTATAAATTTTAATTTTAGTTTTGCTTTGAGGCCAAGTGAAGACTGTGACAGTCAGTGACGAGGTGAAGATAAGGTGTAGGACTGTTGGTTGGAGGGGAATTGGGGTTGAGGAATCGTCATTTTGCACTAATTCTTCACAAGCAGCCCAGGCACAAAGGAAAGGAATCATGGCAACAGCCAGAAGGAATGAACCAGCCGCTACTCTGAAACCAGTGGGTGATCCATTTTGATGATGCCTGTGGAGAATGGATGGGGTTAGGCTGGGGGTCTGTTCAGCTGGGTGAGATGAAGAACCAGTATTAGCTGGAGTGTGGAGACCCGGAATGGAAATTCTGGAATCAAATCAGCATTGCAAGCTGATTGTAGTCATGATCTACTTGCTTTGTATATCTCTGTTTCTAATGCTCTCACTAGCACAGCACATTTCAGCAACAGGTAGAATTTTGGAATTTTTAAGGACACTATTACCACACACAAACAGGGAAACACATTTCCACATCCTCACCGTTCACCTTTTGGGTGCCTTTGCACCAGTTTGTCTCTAATCAGAAATTATTTGAATGTAAAGTGACCCCTATATATGTTTCAGCACGGTATAGAGATCCAATTAATAATGATGCCTTCGATGAGATAGTACATTTTGTTTTCATAGATAGCTCTCCATTTAGAAAGGGCTTTTCTCTGACTGTCTCTTTTCCCCAATAGAAACCTTGGGTAACCCAACGCGGCAAGTTCAGCTCCCATATTCCGCCGTGTACGTCGCAAAGCAGAAAACAAGACCAGAGCTGGCAGCCCGCTACCTAGTTCGACATTTGTTTCCTGAGGAGGTGCTTGTAAGAAGCAATGTGTACGGAAACCTGGACCGGGGTATCGCTCCTTTAGACTGCAACAAAATCAGCGCTGTCCGAGGTATTTAAAGATAATCGCCGTGATTCAATTTGCATGTAACATTCTTTGGTCCATTGGAGAAATTCATGATCAAAAACATGAAATTTCTCAAAGATCCATAATAAATTCAGCTAACGGAATCCCAATATTTCATTCATGCCTCCGTCAATATAAAGATGGTGGAATTGAGCAGGTTCTGTTATGGGCAGGTGGCCTGCTCGGTTTATCATCCAAAGTGCTGACGTTGAGAAGTAGCTACTAGGAAGCAAATGAGTAATTTCTTTCTCTGCTTTCTTTCAATGCAGCCCCTGACTTCCGCCTGAACTCTTTTCAGATAACGCCTGCACATAAACGCCACAATATAGTGTAGGAACAGGAGTTAGCCAACCAGCCCAACAAACCTAATCTAATAAGGTCATGACTGATTGGATTTTAACCTGAACTCTCCATTCCTGCTTATTCCCTTTGAGAGAGCTCTTTGCCTCAAAATGACTTCTCTATGGTACAAAGGTTGGATTCTTATTCTCCACAAACTCTTTGCATATTACAGATTTCAGGGCAGTTTTGTGCTATAAATTTGCGACCTTTAGAAAGATTTAAGAAAAACAGACTAATCTTAAGAATTTGAAGAGTATCATCCCTGCCTGTCAGTTGAATTAAACTCAGTCTCTCCCTCAAATTCTCCTAAAAAACATTGTAATCCAACCTTTGGGATAAAAGCTGTAAAAAATTAAAAGAGAATATTTGTCTCCACCTTCTTCCATGATAGTTATGGTCGTCAAGCTAAGAAAACAAAATTTGCTTTATTCCACATTTTCTGCGTAAATTTGCCTTAAGCAATAAGGTTAAAATAATCATTAAACAGAATATGAGCTTCTGCGTTTGTTATGTGTGGCTATTTAGTGTAGAAAGGAAAACCTGGATTTATATGGTATGCTTCAGAACCTCAGGGCATCACAAAGTGCTTCGTTTTTAAAGTGCATTCACTTTATTTCACATAATGTAGGAAACACAGCAGCAAATAGAAATGGGACAGGTTTCTTTTAACAGTGTCGGCATGATGACTCAGTGGTTAGCACTGCTGCCTCACAGCATCGTGGACCCGAGTTTGATTCCACCTTTGAGTGACTGTCTGAGTGGAGTTTGCACATTCTCCTCGTGTCTATGTAGATTTCCTCCAGATGCTCTAGTTTCTTACCACAGTCCAAAGATGTACATTTAAGTGGATTGACCAGGCTAAATTGCCCACAGTGTCCAGGGATATGAAGGCTAGGTGGATTAGTCATGGGAAGTGCAGGGTCACAGGATAGGCTAGGGGGTCGGGTCGGGATGGCATGCTCTTCAGAGAGTCGGTGTGGACTTGTTGGGCCGAATGGCCTGTTTCAACACTATAGGGATTCTATGAAACAGTGAGTTATATCGAATCCGTGGGCTTCGGTCGATCTCCTCACCTTTTACAAGAATCACTGCTTTCTCAAACCCTTGACGGGCCATAAAAGATGCCATCAAAGCACTCAACCAGTCTTCACACTTACCTTGAACCTTTCTGTTAGTTCCTTCATTTCAAAAGCATGGTTAACAGTGGGTCGTCGGGGTTGGGGGGGAGAGGCAGCAACAGGCCACCTCATTTCAGTTCATTGCAGAGTCACCGACCTTAGAATTGTGTGAACATCTTTGCCTACAGTGAAGTTGAAGATGAGGAAGCTGCTACACAGCCCTCTCCCATCATGTGCAGGCCTACCCTCACATTCACTAACAAAGTTCATCTGGTGGTCCCAGGAATAGTAGCATCCTGCTGGCTAGGAATTGTACCCCAGAGACATTTTCACATTGTAGTAAGAAAGGATCAACAGTCTTGGCAGGAAGAAAGGTAAGGTCAGGATGGTAAAGCAGGGGCAGCTGGGTGGGATGCTCTTCAGAGAGTCAGTGTGGACTCAATGGACTGAATGACCTGCTTCCACACCGTAGGGTTTCTATGAGTTGAGGGTTGAATGTTGGCCTGTACACCAGAGCACTAGCTTCTCTCATATGAATCAGTGCTGTGGGGTCTTTTTACACCAACCAGAGGGAGCAGATGTAGACTCAGTTTAATGTCTGATCCAGGAGGAAGGATTCCCGCAGTGCAGCAGACCCGCTGACCAGCAGACAACACTGCCTGGGGCTAGTGTCACTATAGTAGGATGTTGGAATCGCAGGTGGGTGTGCAGCTCCTGAGCTACAGCTGGTGTGTAAACAGAAGGCATTAGATGTACTTTATCATTTGAAAGTCATTCTTTTTTACCTCTGTGAAAGCATTTTTCGAATTGAACCTTACTTCTTTAATATCTACATGTAAAGCATTGACGTCGTAAAACTGGAAGAAATAGGAACAGGAGAAAACTGTTCAGGCCCTCAAGCCTGCTGTGCCATTCAATAGGATCATGGCAGATCCAACATTCCTCACGTCCACTTTCCTGCCCTTTCCCCGCAACCCTTTCCTTACTGATCTATCAGTCTCTGCTCCCACAGCTCTCTGTGGCAAGGAATTCCAATGACTCTCAACTGTCTGTGGGAAGAAATTCCTTCTTCTCGCGGTCTTAAATTGGTGCCCCTTTGTTCTGAGACTATCCCCTCATGGGACGGTCTCAGACCAGAGGGCAAACATTCTCTCAGCATTTACCCTGTCAAATCCCTTAAGAGTACCATATGTTTCAATGAGATCGCCTCTCATTTTTCTAACCTCCAGTGAGTAGAGTCCCAACCTGTTAAGCCTTTGTTCATAATACCATCCCTCCATACCAGGGACCAAGTGAACTTTCTCTGGACTGCCTCCAATGAAATGATATCATTCCTTAAATAAAGGGGACCAAAACTGCTCGCGGTACTCCAGATGTGGTCTCACCAGCACCTTGTATAGTTGCAGTAGGACTTCCTCTTTTCATACTCCAAACCCCTTGAAATAAGGGCCCACATTCCATTAACCTTCCTGATTATCTGCTGCACTTGAGTGCTGGCTTTCTGTGTTTTGTGCACATGTGTCCCTTCCCCCCCCCACCAAGTACCTTTATGTTGCAGCTTTCTGCAGCTTATCTCCATCTAAATAATATTCTGTTTTCTTTTCATTCTCCCTTCCAAAGTGAACAAGAATGAAATTTGAGCAGGTTCAGGAAGAGCCAGTCAATCTGCTCCACCTGGTTACCACCCAAGCAGTGAAAGTTAAAGTCATCCCCTCCCTTCTGTGCTCTGACAGCACGATAGATTGTGGAATACCTTTAGTGCCATGAAATTAATTCCTCCTTTTACTATATGGTCCTTTCCTTTAGGTCCTGTGGGGGCATATGTCAGCTGGGATTGGTGATTATCAAAATGGAAAGATGTTTTACTGCATATTTTTCCAGTGAGCAAACCATAATGAACCATAGTTTGAATTTCATTGGAATGAGAGCAGAGAGCTCTCTCCAGGCAAGAAGCAGTGGAACCTTTTATTAATGCCCTTTTGAGGTAGAACTGGTATCACAGGGTCAATAAGAATTTGGCAATGTTTATTGAAGGGCTGGCTCCTGCAAAGAAAAAAAATCTGTAAATAATTGCAGCACATTGCCAAAGCATGTTTAAATTGAATTTCAACCTTTGTTCTGAAAATTTGTAATGGATGCTTTGAGATAAGGTATGGAATCGGGGACATTCTGAAAAGGTACAAAATGTGCGAAGTTTCCTCATCTTAATAAATGGTCAGGAAAGTATTCAGGGATCTGTTGAAGTCAAGATAGAATAACTAATCTGGTTGAAATTTAGGCTGTAGGACCATGTATAAAGACAGTTGCTGGCTAAATAGCCTCCTACTTGCATGCAATCTGTTGGATACAATATTTGTACAAAGGTTTCCAAAGCATCTGTTGCAGAAGGGACTCCATACATTTTCTTTTGAAAGGAGTTATCCCTGGCAACGTTGTTATCTAAAGTTTGAAATAATCTGGACAAGCATTTGAGCTAACAGGGTAATGAAGCAAACAACTGTCAAACTGAAGAATTCTCGGAACAGTGATAATAACTAGCTTCTAATTAAGCTCAGGAATTACTCCCCGTGGACTGCTATCCCAAAGGTTTCCCCTGAGTTCTCACTCAGTGTATCAGAGACAACTAACAGCCAAGGTGTACAGCCCCAGACGACGTGTGAGGAATGTCACACGCAATCAGCTGATCATTCTGTGAGGCCGTAGTTCTGCCAATGAGCCAACTTCAAATACAATTGCATTACGTTCTCTAAATTTAAATATTTTGTTTATATTCCTTTTGTTTCTGTAACATTAACTTCTTGGTTCAAACATGGTCAAAAGAACTAAATTTCAGAGGTGAGGTGAGAGTGAAGCCCTTGACATCAAGGCAGCATTTGACCAAGTGTGGCGTCAAGGTGCTCCAACAAAACTGGAATCAATGAGAATCAGAGGTCAAACTTTCCACTGGTTGGAGTCATACCTCACACATAGGAAGATGGTTGAGGTTGTTGGAGGTCAATCATCTCAGCTCCAGGACATCTCTTCAGGAGTTCCTCAGGGTAATGTCTAAGGCCCAACCAGCTTCAGCTGCTTCATCAATGACCTTCCCTTCCATCATTAGGTCAGAATTGGGGGCATTCACCAATGATTGCACAATGTCCATTTGCAACTCCTCGGATACTGAAGCAGTCCATGTTCACATGCAACAAGATCTGGACAATACCCAGGCTTGGGTTGACAAGTGGCAAGTAACATTCGCACCACACAAATGCCAGGCAATGACCATCACCAATAAGAGACAATCTAATCAATGGTGTTACCTTCACTGAATACCCCACTATCAACATGCTGGGGGTTACCATTGACCAGAAACTCAACTGGACTCACCACATAAACACAGTGGCTCCAAGAGCAGGTCAGAGGCTTGGAATACTGCAGCAAGTAACTCACTTCCTGACTTCCCACAGCCTGTCCACCATCTAAAAGGTACAAGTCAGGAGAGTGATGGAATATTCCCAATATGCTTGCGTGATTGCAGATCCAACAACACTCAACAAGCTTGACACCATCCAGGAAAAAGCAACCTGCTTGACTGGTACCACATCCACAAGCATCCACTTCCTCCATCACCGACGCTCAGTAGCAGCAGTGTGTACAGTCTACAAGATGCACTGCAGAAATTTACCAAAGATCCTTAGACAACACCATCTAGACCCACAACCACTTTCATTTAGAAGGATCAGGGTATCAGATACATGGGAATACCATCACCTGCAAGTTCCCCTCCAAGCCACTTCTCATCCGGACTTGGGAATATAGCACTGTTCCTTCACTGTTGTTGGGTCAAAATCCTGGAATTCCCTCCGTAATGGCATTGCAGACAATAAATACTGGCCAGCCAGCGATGCCCACATCCTACAAGTGTTTTAAAAAAGGTATCTTCTTTCTTCTGGGTATTATTCACTCCTTATTTGAACATTGACATCAGCAATTTCAGGCATTGCCTGTTCCCTTTATTTTCTTAACGGATTCTGGTATGAAATTTAATTGTTGTTTAATGCTGTTCCGTTTACCTTTTTTGTTTTGTTCACTCATGGATGTGGACCTCACTGGCTGACCCTGGCATTTGTTGACTAGACTTAGTTTCCTTTGAGAAGGTGGTGGTGAGCTGCCTTCTTGAACCGCTGCTGCCCATTTGGTATAGGTAGACCTTCTCATGAGGGAGGAAGTTCCAGGACTTTGACCCAATGATGTTTGACCGACCTGATACATTACTTGTAGCTTTACTTCCAACTTAATTCCCATTTGATATTACCATTAAATAGTATGCACTGCATTCATTTCTTTACCTTGTTATGTAGTCTTTTTGAAGGAATTGAACCCATATTGTTGTTTCTTTTTGAAAGTTGGTTTGAATTCTTCACTTTGAGCTGTGATTCTCCTTTCCAGCTTTCTTTTCTTGATGATTGTGTCCAAACTACATTTTTATTATCTCTAGTCCAACCATCCTGATGGATTGTTGGACCCAGAGCGTTATTCTATGGGCTGAATCTAACATTGTTTTGGCTAAGTGCGAGTTGCAGAGTGTTTTTAGAGGGTCTTTTTGAAGGCCCAGTAAGATTTTTTTTTGTTGTGTCTTACCAAACTCACCTCGTTAACCAGCTAGTCCCACCCCATGGCATCCTTCAAATCTGATTCCATTCCCATTTTACCACGCATCATTACCCAGAACAACTCTCCATTCAGAGGCTATCCGCTGAAGGGCCGGTCTGCCTGGTACCCTCGCCACCTTTAACAGGCACCCAGACAAGCTCTGGCAATCTGAAGGTGCTCTGCTCAGTGTGAAAGATGGCAATACGGTTCTCCCAGAATGACCTGGAGGTCCTGGTGGATGGGTTGGTGCAAAGGAGAGAAGTCCTCTTCCTGGAGGGTCAGCAGAAGAGGCCACAGACCCTGGCAGCCTGGTCCCGAGGTTGCCATCCGAGTCTCAATGGTGTGAAAGAGTGGCTGACAGCTGGACTGCTGCCCAGCAAAGCAAGCTGCCTGGTTGTGTGACTACGCAGATTGGCACAGCGAAGCAAGGAAATGCTGTGATCATGCAGGAAGGCTGTAAGTGAGTTAGTGCAAAGTGAGCAGCCCTGGGATGCAGCACAGTTTGATCGGTGTGCTGGGTCCCTGTCGTTGCAACACAAAGCAACGCCCCTCCAATGCCAGTTGCCAGTGCACCCTCCATTACAAGATGTGTTCCCCAAATGTCCTGCAGATAAATCAGTGAGACACTATAATGATTGTGACAGGTTGTAAAATGTCAGATGCCAGTGTCCACGGATGACGGATATAAGCAGCTTGTGGCCATGGACCATGCCCTGAGGTGCTGATTTGGTGCTGCGCAACATGGAGAGTGTTCACAAGCTTCCTAGCCTCTGAGAAGTGTTTGTCAAACTGGGAAACCGAATGTTAATAAGGTGGGTAGCGGCATTTAACAAATAATAACTCCCCCCTAATTGGCTACTTGTCACTGTTGAGTGAGAGACTCACCTCACTGCTCTGTAAAAACATTAAAGATGTGGCGAGTTGCTCCCAACAGCTAGAGAGGCCTGAGTGGACTTCTCATTCTGTCATACCCCACATCATTCGGACCCCAATGAGATTCCACCAACTGCCTCTGTTTCAGATGCTGATGGACAATCTGCCATTTTCTAACTTACTTCAGATTATTACAGATTTTCTGTCCTATTAGCTTGCCTTCAAGAGCAGTTACAAAGAAGTAAGACTGCATCAGTAGTGAAATATAATATACTAATGGGCTTCATTTCCATTGACAAATAGTATAGTGGAGAAAGCAGTTTATGACAAGGAGCTGCTGCTTTGGGGACTCTGCTGCCAAGGGAGGCTCTTCCCCGGTTATATTGTGAGGGTCTGTTGACGAATTTTGGCAACTCTGCTTGAACCGATTCAAGCCGGAGCCTTTTCTATGAAAGAAAAGAAAGCTAAAATGTTTTAAAATACCGAAAGAGTAGCCAGTCCCGTGAACTGCCAGCTGGTTTCTAAGGCCAAGAGACTTTTTTTTCCTCGGATGTCAGAGATTTTTACAGGCCAAGGTTTCAGCAGCTCGGAGCAGGAAACCATGGAATTGGAACCGTCCTGTGGGGAACTAACTGGGTGATGACTATAGCTCTGACTGATTAAAAACGACTTCCAACACATTTGAGAAAGGATGTGATCTCATAAAAGGACAACGTCCTTTTTTTTCTGAACATGCAAAACATAACAAAATATGAGGAGGAATGCTCCATTCCTCCTCCTTCCCCCCCGACATGACTGGCCTGTTTGTGTTGCAAATTTCACATCTCGGTGTACCCTGAATTTCACACTCCCATCCAGCTTAAAAGTGGATGTGTTTAGTTTAGCACATAATTCATGTGGATCAACCTTTTTGCTAAACATTAGAGGCTACTTAGCTGAACTAGATAACATTAGATATTAGGCCAAAATATCTGTCATCCAAAATGTAGCCTTGGCGAATGGCAGTGTGGGTAGAAACTAGACAGTTTAAAAGACGAAGTAAAATGAAAATTCATTCAGAAGTATGGACTGGAAAATACAAGTACAGAAAAAAATGCTACAGGATGAGAGGAGTTAAGTGTTTAAATGTTAATTAAATCTGTGTTGGAAGTGTTTCAATTTTACATTTTTATTCCTGAATTGGAGATTTTTTTTGTTTAATACCACATTGCATGAGCTAATCAAGGAGCAGCAATTATTACTTTGGATCTGCCAAGAATCTAAGGAATAAATCAGAACAATTCTTTTTAGGAATTTTCACAGATCATTTGGCTGCTGAAGAGAACAGACTGTTAAGTGGAGGTTTTGCACCTTGAGTGGTGTATTGGGTCTTGGCATTTAGAAAATGTTATATTTCAAGGGCATACTATGCCAACGGGAGATTAGTTTTATGATATTTGGCAATTATTTTACAGCATCAACTCTGTTTTACTCACAATTTTGCTTTATTGAGTCGAGCCGCAGATACATTCATTGAGTGGCTATTGCAACTTTCTATTCACTTTTTGGAGAAACTGTAGGTGAGCACAACAGTGTTAGTTCCTATGAAAGAGACCTGGCAGGTTAGCTTTCTTCCCTACCCTCTGGTATATAAAGAAAATATATTCTCTTAGAAGCCACTTTTTCCTTGAATGTGATTCATGGATTCAGATTACCTTCAGATTCTCAGGCTCGATTCAACATATTTTATTTCATAGAATTGCTGCACAGTGAAAGCTGGTCAGACAAGTCCATACCAATCCTCAGAGCATCCCACCCCCCTGACTCACCCCCCTACCCTATCCCTGCATTTTGCATGGCTAATCCACCATGGCTGCACATCCCTGGACACTACGGGCAATTTAGCATGGCCAATCCACCCTAACCTGCACATCTTTGGACTGTGGGAGCAAACCAGGCCACCCGGAGGAAACCCACACAGACACAGGGAAAATGTGCAAACTCCACACAGACAGTTGCCTGAGGGTGGAATTGAACCTGGATCCCTGATGCTGTGAGGTGGCAGTGCTAACCACTGAGCCACCATGCCAAAGTCCAACTGAGATTGGACTTTTTCCCATCTCAACATACCTGAAGCTTTTGCCCTCCAAAGGTGGTTGTGGGTAAATTTCATTTAGCCCTAAATTGGATCATTTATGAATACATTATGAATGCCGGACTTTATACAAGGTTAAACAAGATGTTCTGGATTGGGGGGGGGGGGGGGGTGGTGGAAGGTGGTGATACTAAACCTGTCCGTGATACAGGCTCATGTATCTGGTTATTATGGAGAAAAACCCAAGTTGAAGCCTATATAACAAGCAACGCAGAGACAGACAGCGACTTTTTTTTAGATACAGAGACATGGACACAGAGAGAGAGGGATGGATCAGTTGTCTGTAAGCAGTGTTTGATTTTAAAATCCAAAAGAACTGTGGATGCTGTAAATCAAAACAGAAGTTGCTGGAAGCTCAGCAGGTCTGGCAGCATCTGTAAAGAAAAAAAATCAAGAGTTAACATTTCGGGTCCAGTGACCCTTCCTCAGGACCATTCTGAGGAAGGGTAACCAGACTGGAAACGCTAACTCTGATATTTTTTCTTCACAGATGCTGCCAGACCTGCTGAGCTTCCAGTGTTTGATTTTAAATTGCTTTTTGCAGTGAAAGTCTTATTGTGAAATTTTGATTCATTTCTGTCAGTTGTGGGAAATAAAATTCTTTGTAAAATTTTTCAACGTCTATGAAGATCAGAGCCGTCTGGATGTATTCTGAGTTGCAGTTCCGAAAATTTTACACATTTTTGGGACTTTCTTTCATTTAATGGTATGGTTAGGTGACTCCATTGTAATGCAATGTATTGTTATTTATGCCTTTTAGATCCAGAATCATCAGGTTGACAAGCGACAGGTTGATTGAGTTCAGCTTAGGTATTGGTTATTTTGTCCAATTGCATAAAAGTGCTAACAATAGATTACATTTAGAGTGCAGCAAATCCTACCTGTAAAAAATACGTCTATTTGCTCTTACCTTCCGAGAGCCAGATTTACGCCAGCACAACAGTCCTGGAGGTGACCTTAACTTCAAAGCAGGATGTTGTAGGCCGTATTTTACCTGTACTCTGGTAAATTCATGAAGCATTTTGAAAGCAAAGAAGGAAGCGAAGAAGATTGCCTGTAATTTGGTCAGGCCTTTCTTGTTCTCTTCGTGAATTAACCTTTATGGATATTATCCCTGCCTTCATTCGCCATTGTTCATCATTGGATTCAGTGTATTTCAGCTTGACTACTTCCTAAACGCCTAAGGTTTTACAGCACTACAGCAATATTTTAGTCAGTTTCTGCATGGGTGCGACATCTGTCTGAAATAGGACACCAGGACTGTGACTGGGTCAGTTCAATTCTCACTCCAGGCAGGAGCAGGACAAAGTGAAGTGGGAAGTCAACAGGAGGCAGCTACCCAACTGTTAAGATTAGGCATTCCAAGGCTGCAGCAGAGGACACTAATCCCGGCACAAGGCACAATGCTCCTGGAAGAGAACCCTGTGTGGTGGAAGGGTGAGGTTGGAGTGAATGTAAAACTTGGTTGGGGGGGGGGGGCAAAGTTTTTTGCTTCGTTTTGTAAGGCCTGAACGAGAAATCCTACGGCTCCTGCTCCACACAACAATGAATTTCAAAAATGAACCAACTTGATCCCTCTCCCTCTCCCTCTCCCTCTCCCTCTCCCCAGCTGTTCTCAGCCTTCCTGCCAGACCACAATCCTATCAATGATTGGGCCTCAGGTTAAAATGACCCTTATCTGTTTATTTATACAGGACCCTGGCTGATTGGGCCAGATGTTGTTAAAATTGCAGTTTTGGCCAAGATTGGAAGGGAGGAGAGGCTGTTAAAATTGAGTTCCCTTTTCTAACTAATAATTTTATTGGGTTTAGAATTACCTCTTTGCTTTTCCAATCTATAATCCTGTTTATAAGAAGGAGGATCCCATATTTTATTTTACAGCAGATTTGGCAAATTACTTCAGAAGTATAAACAGAAATTGCTGGAAAAGCTCAGCAGGTCTGGCAGTATCTGTGGAGACAAATCAGAGTTAACATTTTGGGTCCAGTGACCCTTCCTCAGAACAGGTGGGGGACAAGAAAAGGAAGGGTCAGCAGACCCAAAATGTTAACTCTGATTTCTCTCTACAGATGCTGCCAGACCTGCTGAGCTTTTCCAGCAATTTCTGTTGTTGTTTTTGATATCCAGCATCCTCAGTTCTTTCAATTTTTATTTGGCAAATTATTCCTTTTGCAGTTTATAATTTTCATTCCCGCACATTGGGCAATGATGTACTATTGGAAAGGAGTACAGAAATGGTGTTCTATAGCTTCAACGATTACAAACTACATGTAGCCTTCTAACAATGGATTTAACTCTAACATCAGTTAAGAATAAAGACATTTGGTGTATACAAAAATAAGACTGAAATTCAGTGGTTCTATTTGCCTCAGAGTTAATTGAGTTTCAATCTCCTCATCAACAGCAAAAGTAAGAGGCCAAGCTAATTATTAAATACTGACAATATTATTATAAAGAAAATAACTTGGATGTGGTGTACATTGGAATGTTTGGTATAAATTCCATTTACCAGATATTATAGTTTATTTTTCCCACTGCAGGAATGGATTGAAATAGTTTGCAAAACAATCTGTAACAAGGGAGACTTTAAGTTGCTTCGAAAAGTATCGGTAGCTTGTCTACTTGCTGCTCCACGACTTTGAATAAACTGAATGGAATAAGTCAGCCACTCTTAAGTTGTAGCAATGTTACAGATTGAAGGTCTTCAGACTGTCAATATTTTCATAGACTGAAAAATGTCTCAGAAGGCCACTTTATTTCATACAATTGGCAATTTCATACAATCGGCAATTTCATAAAAGTACCGTTTGAAAATTATTAATTTTATAGGATGTGGACATTGCTCATCCCCCATCATCCTTGAACGGAGTGAGTTGCTAGGCCATTTCAGAGGGCGGATAAGTGTCAACCACATTGCTGTGTCAGGAGTCACATGCAAGTCAGACTGGGTAAGGAGGGTGGATTTCCTAACCCTGAACAATGTCAGTGAACCAGTTGGGTTTTTACCACAATGGATGACAGTTTCGAGGTCACTGTTACTAAGACGTAGTTCAGAAACTGGTCCTCCAAAATGGAAAGCAAGGAGCAGGGAGGCTGAAGAAAATAAACCACTAAAAACCGTTACAGGAGTCAGAATTTTAGAATAAAGTATAACAGAAACAAAATGTCATGAAAGTTATTGGAGCAGAGATGGAGAAGAGAAAGGGAATAACACATGTTTTAGATATTTAGATTTAATCTTTGTTTTAGGTTTTAATACCTCTAGTGTGTTAAACAGCTTTCTTATGGGAATAATATTCATTTCAACACTGACATACAATCAAAAACCAAAACAAAACAGTTGAGCTAGGAATTTTCTCTAAGCCTCCTGATTGTCTAAGTGGGAAGAATATTGAATCATGTTTGAATACAGCTTTTGGTAATGTGTGAAGACATTAGTGAAATTAATGATTATCATTTCTTGCCATTCTGTTAACAGAATTTCTCGAAGAGGTCTATCCAGTATTTGATTTAGGTGAGAACGGGCGTGACTGGAAAGCTTGTGTGGCTGCTATAAATAGTTCCATTCGCAGCATAAGACATGACCTCAGGAAGTCCCTGCCTGGCTATTACAAGAAACAGCACCCTCAGTATTTTTCAATGTACTACAAGAAACAGTCTGCGAATCAAGGCAACAAAATCAGCACTCCTCAGAGCAACAATCCCCAAGAGAACTTCAGTGGAGACACAGACATCCTCTGAGCACTGTTTCGAGAGAGTTGAAATGCTAAAAATGAAAAAGGGCTTGTGCTTCATTATTATCCGAAACAACACAATCTTCAAGAGCATACGGACTTGTTTATGATGTTCTGTTAATGACACACTCTGTTATTCACCATGAGAGGTCCTGAGTATAAGTACAGATATGCTTTCATGCCATGGTTCTATTTTTGTGAGTGTTCAAGTTTGCATTTGTGCAATACTCAAAACTATGAATTGCAGAATAGGTAAAACTGGGAACATGATTTTATCATAACGGGTAGCAAAAAACTCTTTCAAGTGGAATGGAATATTTGAAATGACTTTGCATTCTCTGATGAGACTTAGCTGCTGAAATTTCCTTATGGATGTTATTTATAGGGAGAGATGTATCCTGTATTTTTGGGATAACTGTGTGAACACTATGTTGCCAATGTGATACATGCATGAGGATGCTTGATCTTTGATTTTACTTCTTTTGCTTCTTATTGAATATATTTTTGGTTTCGAATATATCCCTCAACGAAGCCGCCCCTTTTAGGCAATCTTCTCCATCACTGCCTCTGGAGTCAAATGGAAAGACACTGGTCTTAAATTATTTTCATTTCCCCAAGATGGAATATTTCATTATTGATTAATGACTTGGGTTGTGCTGGAGCCCTATGAATTCGGGATTTGAACCTGTTAACGGTAGATTGTGAAGGCTGCAAATGCAATGTAACGAGTGCTGGATTATGTGGGATGGGACAGCTGAAGCAGTAGGTTAATAACTCTGGAATTTGAGTTTGGGTCTGAGCCAGGCAGTACCTTTCTTTATCAATTGGAAAATTTGTATGTAAATTGAGTTTGAGACAGTCTGAACCTAGTTGCTTAGAAGCACAATACCTTCCACAATTCAGCACTAGTTAATGCTAAATCATGAGTCTCATGCAGAGGCAATAAAGGGAGGGAAGTAGAAGATTTACCATCAGTTCAAATGAAAACCATCTTTTTGACATTAAGCCTGTTGCCTTTTGTGTGTTGGTGTTGAGAGGGCAGTTTTGGCACCCTATTCATTCAGCACCCAGTTTGTGAATATTGTTGCTGGCACTGGGTGTCAAAATTGAGAAAATGTTCCAATTAATATGTCATTATAAACAACTAAATCCATTAATGTCTAGGAAAGAACTCAGGTTCTGAGTCACTGCTGCTTTGTTTTCTGATGCTGGAATGATAACAATTATGGAAACATCCTTTATTGGGTATCATTTTGTTAAACAGATATATCTTGGTGGCTTATGTTCTTTATATCTGATTAATTTCAAAATACAAATTGTATTCTTGTAGAATGTAATAAAATTTTCTGTAACTAATTGGGAAGTTATAGTTTTCATCTACACTGAAATGAATCACCCGATCATTGTTAAATTTTGAGGGCTATTGGAATGGATTCTGTTTGACATTCTTAGTTATCTTCAGCAACCTCTGACTATGGTCTAATGTACTACCCAACCATACTAACTTGATCAGCCTTTTTTCTCACAGTGACCTTGATTTGTTGAGTTGCCAGATTAGTACTCAGTGACATGTTCTGCTTAATAAGGGTGGAAGAACTGCTAACACTCCACAAAATTTGCAGAAGTGAAAGAACTTGAAATGGCAATGAAGTGCTGAGCGTTCAGAGAAGTTGCTGAACTGAGCACAGGCTCTGTATCTCCCTGTTTTGCTGACTTGACTATTTTTCCCCCAGTACATTGGCTAGGCCACTATTAGTATACTGTGTGCAATTCTGTTCTCCCTGCTTTAGGAAGGATGTTGTGAAACTTGAAAGGGTTCAGAAAAGATTTACGAGGATGTAGCCAGGGTCGGAGGGTTTGAGCTGTAGGGAGAAACTGAAAAGGCTGGGGCTATTTTTCCTGGAGGGTCGGAGGCTGAGGGGTGACCTTATAAAGGTTAGTAAAATCATGAGGGGCATGGATAGGGTTAATAGAGAAGGTCTTTTCCCCAGGGTGGGCGAGTCCAAAAACTAGAGGGCATAGATTTAAGGTGAGAGGGGAAAGATTTAAAAGGGACCTAAAGGGCAACTTTTAATGCAGAGAGTGCTGCGTGTATGGAATGAACTGTCTGAGGAAGTGTTGGAGGCTGGTATGACTACAACATTTAAAAGGCATCTGAATGGGTATAGGAATAGGGAAGCGTTTCGAGGGATATGGGCCAAATGCTGGCAAAGGGAGTAGATTTATTTAGGATATCTGGTCGGCATGGACGAGTTGGACCAAAGGGTCTGTTTCTATGCTCTACATCTCTGACTACAAGATGTACGCTGGTATCACAGGAGACTTAAATTATGTCATTCATTTAGATCTTTGCATCCTGTCCTGTCACCCCAGCATGAATATCATATTGTTAGCTAAGGTTGCATTCACTGAATTTCCTCCCTGTTGAATATTCCCTGTTAAACTGCATGGCCACACAACAACACAATGCACCTTCCCATGCAGGCCACATACAAATTGTCCCTTATATATGCAGTTATGGCCACACAGTGCATTTGAATCACCCATGCACCCCAAAGGATCAAGTGTACATTGTCCCAAGTTGCCTCCTGCCCTCTCAACTCTTTTAAAACACTCCTTAGGCACACACCCTTTGACAAATCATTTGGCCACCCTTTTAATATCTCTTTCTTTGGCTTCAAATGTATTCCATTGATTATGTGAAGCGTCTTGGAGTTGTATGCAGTTTTCAAGGTGATTTGGAAATACAAGTTGTTAATTTGTGGCTAAATATATTTGTGAAGGGTACAGCAACTGAGTGTCTGCTCTCTGTCCCACAGCTATGCTCTCCACTGTGACTATACTGTCTCCATCAGACAGCAGCATTAGGGCTTTGAAAGACCTCTTACATTGCCTCGGGTAGATTGACCTATCAAGGAAGGGTCCTGAGCAAATGGTCTGGTTGGCAGGGGGGTTTGTTAGTAGATGGGTGTATGTTGTTTCAGGGGGTTTCAGAGTTGAATGGAGGTGAATTGGGGGTTTAGTTTAATAGTTATCCAGGAGTTGGAGTAGGCATTTTAATGCTTTAATGTTTCCTGGGGTAACTATTAGCTTCAGTGAATTTGGAATCTTCTGCTTTCCAACTTTATATGTCTTTTTCACAAGGAGGCAAAGAGTCCATTGAAAAATTCCCATTTCCCAGAAAATTTCCACAGAGATAGCAATGTTGTGGATTCGGCAGTTTATGCAGCTGTAATTGTAGACAAGAGTACTTTCTGAAATCCACGGAAGGGGGTTAAATATCAGTTGAGAAGACCCTACTCTGAAATGCCAAAAGTATACACATCTCTTCTGACTCATTTGGAAGTGATAGAGATTTGTATTGCCTGTCACTGTTGTGGGACGCTTTCTCATGGTTACTCTGCTCTGGTATGTTGGATGTTGTCTAAACCATCAGAGAAACTGCGTTTGGCCAGTGAGTATCTCCCATGAAAGAAAAGTTCAGATCCGTGAAGCTTCAGCTTGTTTTGCAGATGCCGAGACTGAGGAAAATGAATCCAAGTGGCAAGGTATTGAATGGAAAGCAACATGGATGGAAATGAAAGGGGGAAGAAAAGTTGCCACCAGTGCTGAGACATGGACAACTGAAGAGAGCTATCCTCACCATGGTGCGAGGTACTTGAAGTCTTTTTTACAATGATCCAGGTCCCAGGGACGATGCTGCCATTGACGATTTCTCATCATACCTGTTGCATAGTAATTAGCAAAATTACTGATGAAGCTAATCACAGTTCAGAGAAAAAAAGTCTACCCAACGAGGTCTGCTCCCACTTAATACTTGTCGACAAAGTCATACAAGCTTCTTATGGTGTTGAATTCAGAGCATGCCGAATGATCCCTGCAGTCCTTTTTTTTTAATTTCCGGATGGTAACAATCTTAAAAACTTCAAACTCATAACTTCTGACAGTGAATGTTCACTCAGTGTTAGATTATTCATTTGCCACTGATAGATCAAATATTTATAGTGTTTATAAATAAACATATAACAAATCATCTGTGTACAATCTAATCGTGTGATACTTATTGGGAAGGGTCCATACGCATAAATTGATACCATTTTTCCTGATTAATCAGATTCCTTCATTAAACAACAATTTTCAGTTTTTGGTTTTAAAACACCTAACTGACCCTAAAAACTGAAAGAACGGCGGACGCTGTAAATCAGGAACAAAAACAGAAGTTGCTGGAAAAGCTCAGCAGGTCTGGCAGCATCTGTGAAGAAAATATCAGAGTTAACATTTCAGTTCGGTGACCCTTCCTCAGAACTGATGGTAGCTGGGAAAATGTTGGTTTGTATGCAGAAGATAGGGAGGGGGAGGGGGACTAAACGATAGGATAAAGGATAGAGCCCAAAGAGAGAGAAGAGCAGTTGTACAGACAAAGGAATTGATAACGATCTGGCTAGGAGGATGAATAGCTGTTAATAGGGACTGTTAGTGACTAACAGTAGTAGTAATGGCAGGCTATGTGATAACAAGGCCGAGTGTGTTGGGTTAGGGGGCTAGGACAAGGGAGAGTTTAGGCCCTAAAATTATTGAACTCGATATTGAATCCGGAGGGTTGCAGGGTCCCCAAGCGGAAAATGAGGTGTTGTTCTTCCAGTTTGCGTTGGGCTTCGCTGGAGCACTACAGCAAGCCAGAGACACAGATGTTGGCCACAGAATAGGGTTGTGTGTTAAAGTGGCAGGTAGCTCAGTTTCTTTTTTGCAAGCAGAACGTAGATGTTCTGAGAAGTAATCACCCAGTTTACGCTTTGCTTCCCCAGTGTAGACGAGACCACATTTTTGAAAGGAGGTAGAAGTGAGCTGTGCGGGGCTGGAGGATTATCAGCTCGAAGGTAGTTGGGGGCATATCACCAGATGGAATGAGGTCTGTTACTGTAGTTGACACAATGGTCTGATGTGCCATGGTGAGGTCATGGTCCAGGGGAAGATAGGAGGAGGTATCAGAGAGCTGGCACTCAGCCTCTGGTCAGTGCGTCAGACTACAACAGCACCATCCTTGTCTGCAGACTTAATAACAAAGTCAAGGTTGGATCTAAGCGGATGGTGTGCAATCAGTTTGGAGGGAGATCACCTTCCAAAAATCCACAAACAGGACTGCCCAGGCAGACCCATTGTTTCAGCCTGCTCCTGCCCCACACAACTCATCTCTTCCTACCTTGACTCAGTCTTCTCTTCCCCGGTCCATTCCCTGCCCACGTACATCCGTGATTCCTCTGACACTTCGTGCCGGTTTCAGAATTTCCAGTTTGCAGGCTCCAGCCGCCTTCTCTTTACCATGGACACGCAATCCCTTTACATGTCCATTCCCCACCAGGAGGGTCTTAGGGCTCTCCACTTCTTCCTGGAGCAAAGGCCTAGACCGTCCACACCCACCACCATCCTCCTCCACTTGGCCAAGCTCAACAACTTCTCTTTTCACTCTTCTCATTTTCTTCAGGTCAGAGGGGTGGCCATGGGTACCCACATGGGCCCCAGTTATGCCTGTCTCTTTGTGGGGTACACGGAACATTCCTTGTTCCAGTCCTATTCCGGCCCCCACCCACAACTCTTTCTCTGCTACATTGATGATATCATTGGTGCTGCTTCCCTCTCTCACCCAGAATTGGAAAAGTTCATTGATTTTGCATCCAATTTTCACCCTTCCCTCACTTTCGCCTGGTCTATCTGACTCCTCCCTTCCCTTCCTCAACATTTCTGTTTCCATTTCTGAGGATATACTGGCCACTAATATCCACTATAAACCCACTGACTCCCACAGCTACCTGGACTCTACATCCTCACACCCTGCTTCCAGTGAAGACTCCATCCCATTCTCTCAGTTCCTCTGTCTCCATTGCATATGTTCAGATGAGGTCAACTTCAACAAGGGAGCCTCCAAAATGACCACCTTCTTCCTCAACCAAGGACTCCCCAGCACTGTTGTGGACAGGGCCCTCAACCGGGTCCAACCCATCTCTCTTTCCCTTCCCTCCCACAGCAGCGATATGGTTCCCCTTGTCCTTAACTACCATCCCACCAGCATCCACATCCAGAAGACCATCGGACACTATTTTCACATCTCCAGCAAGATGCCACCACCAGACACATATTCCCCTCCCCTCCCTTGTCCGCCTTCCACAGGAACCGTTCCCTCTGGGACACCCTGGTCCATTCTTCCTTCGCTCCCCAAAACCCGCCTACAGTCTCGCGGCACCTTCCCCTGTAACCAGCGAAGGTACAACACCTCCTCCCTCCCAACTATCCAAGGGCCCAAACGTACCTTCCAGGTGCACTTCCCAGAATCTAGTTACTGCATTCGCTGCTCACAATGCGGTCTCCTCTACACTGGGGAAGTAAAGCGTAGACTGGGTGACCATTTCGTAGAACATCTATGTTCTGCTCATAAAAGAGACCCTGAGCTTCCAGTTGCCTGGAATTTTAACACATCACCCAGATCCCTGGCCGACATCTCTGTCTCTGGCTTGCTGCAGTGTTCCAGCGAAGCTCAATGCAAGCTGGAAGAACAACACCTCATTTTTGCTAGCCCCCTACCCTACACACCAGGCCTTGTTATCACATTGCCTGCCATTACACACTAACTTCTAGTCGCTAACAGTCCCCATTAACAATTTTTCACCCTCCTCGCCAGATTATTATCAACTCTTTTGTCTATCCAACTGCTCTTCTCTCTCTTTGGACTCTATCCCCACCTATTGTTTACTTCTTACCCCCTTTCCCTCCCTATCTTCGGGTTACAAATCAACATTTTCCTAGTTACCATCAGTTCTGAGGAAGGTTCACCGGACCTAAAACAGTAACTTTGATTTTTCTTCACAGATGCTGCCAGACCTGCTCAGCTTTTCCAGCAACTTCTGTTTTTGTACCTAACTGATCATATTGAGCCAGCAATTTAAGAAAATAAGTTAACTATTTGTGGAGATCTACTGGATGGAGAATTGTGAGAACATCCAAATGTTCTGAAATATTTGTGTCCAGTTTATGTCTGACCTCAAACAACCTTCATTGAGGTTAGAGGTGGATTTGAGCTCACTGGTCCTGAACAACAATTCTAATCAACTCCACATTCTCCCCTAACTGGATTCTACCTAGCATTTCACACATTAAACACTCCAAGGACAGGCAAGGAATCCTCAGACTTTTCCTTCTAAATACTCAAACTGTAGGCAATTCTCCTAAACCCACCAAACCTTGCTACATTGGCAAATCTCATTCCATTCCCTGGGAAGAATGGGCATTAAGAACAACTCTGTTTGATCCTGCCTTGCCCATTCAATACACATACAGCTGATCATCAACCTTAACACCATCTTCTGACACTCACCATCAATATTGACTCCTTGACAAACCAAATATCTACCCCAGCCTAAACAATGGAGCATCCACAACCAACTGGGGTAAAATATTTCAAATGTTCATAATCCTCTGAGTGAAGAAGTTTTCTTTTATCTCAGTCCTAAATGATTAGCCCTTTGTCCTAAGACTGTGCCCCATGTATTAGATTTTACAAACTAGAGAAGCCACTTCTGAATGCCCATCTTGTCAGAACCTCTTAAGAATCCTATATCTTGCAGCGAACTTTTGCAATACTGCATCCAATGCACATATCTTCTTCCCTGAGCATAGAGGCCAAAACTGCACATGATCGTACAGATGTAGTCTCGTCAAAACTCTGTGCAATTGTAGCGTGGCTGTTTGCAATAAAGCATACCACTTGTTTTCGTAATTGCTTGCTGTCTGCGCCTGCAGACTTTTTGTGTTCATTCTTTAAGCACATTCAAATCTCTCTGAACATCAATAACATCTATGCTTCTTAAAAAAATTCTGCTTTTCTATTAAGATCATGAGACCATAAGACATAGGAGCTATTCAGCCCATCGAGTCTGCTCCGCCATTCAATCATGGCTGATAAATTCCTCAACCCCATTCTCCTGCTTTCTCCCAGTAACCCTTGATCCCCTTGATAATCAAGAACCTATCTATCTCAACCTTAAGTGTACTCAATGACCTGGCCTCCACAGCCTTCCTTGGCAGTGAATTCCATAGATTCATCACTCTCTTGCTGAGTAAGTTTCTCCTCATCTCTGTTCTGAAAGGTCTTCCCTTTACTCTAAGGTTGTGCCCACAGGTCCTGGACTCTCCTACCAATGGAAGCATCTTCCCAACATCCATTTTGTCCAGGCCATTCAGTATTCTGAAAGTTTCAATTAGATCCCCCCTCATCCTTCTAAACTCCAATGAGTATACACCCAGAGTCCTCAAATGTTCCTCATATGTTAAGCTTTCCATTCCTGGGACCATTCTCGTGAACCTCCTCTGAACCCGCTCCAGGGCCAGTATATTCTTCCTAAGATATGGAGCCCAAAACTGCACACAATACTCCAAATGTGGCCTGACCAGAGCCTTATAAATCCTCAGTAGTACATCCCTGCTTTTATATTCAAGTGCTCTCAAAATAAATGCCAACGTTGCATTTGCCTTCCTGACTACTGACTCAATCTGCAAGTTTACCTTGACAGAATCCTGGACTAGAACTCCCAAGTCTCTTTGCACTTCAGACTTCTGAATTTTCTCCCCATTTAGAAAATAGTCCATGCTTTTATTCTTCTTACCAGAGTGCATGACCTCACACTTTCCCACGTTGTACTCCATCTGCAACTTCTTTGCCCACTCTCCTAACCTGTCCAAATCTTTCTGCAGTCTCCCCACCTCCTCAATACTACCTGTATTCTTGCTACCAATAAACTCATTCTTCCACATATTATACTTCATCTAAAACTTTGTTCCTCACTCAATTAATCTGTCTTTACCTCTTCACAATCTCTTTGAATGCTCTTCACTTCTTACTTTCCCACCGAAATCTGTATCAACTGCAAAAGTAGTTTTTTTGTAACCCAGAGGTGAGGCTAATGTTCTGGAGACGTTGGTTTGAATGTCACCACAGCAGATGTTAAAATTTGAAGTAAATTAACAAAATCTGGAATTAAAAGCTAATCTAATGATAGCCATGAAAACTGTTGTCAAGTGTTGTCAAATCCCATTTTGTTCACTAATGTCCTATACAGGAGGAAAATCTGCTTTCCTTACCTGGTCCGGCTTAGATGTGACTCCAGATCCACAGCGATGCGATTAGCTCTTAACTACCCTTTGAAATGGCCTAGCAAGACCCCAGTTAAAAGGCAGTTAGGAATGGATGATAAATGTTGTCCATCTCCAGTGATGTCCACATTCATGAAAGAATAAATAAAAACTGTACTGGTTCCAATATACCTTACTTGTTCTCCAAAAATAAACAAATTTGTCAAGCCTCAGTTCTGTTTTGCAAAAATTTGAGGTACATTATTAAGACTTCCTAAATAAGAGATTCCAGCATTTTCCTGATGACTGATGTCAGATTAACTGGTTCTATTTTCTCTCTTCCTTCTTTCTTGAATAAGTCAAGTTACATATCTTAGCTTCCAATTTGCTGGGACCTTTCTGGAATCCAGGGATTTTTTTTTTAAAATCAAAACGAGTGTACTTACTATCTCTGCAAGTATTTCTTGCAGACCCTTTTAATGTAGGTCTTTAGGGCTGAATTTGCTGAAGTTAAGTCTTCATGTAAGTTTTGCAACACTTTGTCTCCGTGTCTTTGTCACCAATTGTCTCAAGGTTAACATGCAGGTTCAGTTGGCAGTTAGGAAGGCAAATGCAATGTTAGCATTCATTTCAAGAGGGCTAGAATACAAGTGCAGAGATGTACTGCTGAGGCTGTAAAATTCAATTTGATTTATTAATGTCACATAAACCTAGGTACAGTGAAAAGTTATGTTTTGCATACAGGCAGATCATACCATACAAAGTGCACAAGCATGACAGAACAGAGCGAGGAATACAGTGTTACTGGTCAGACTGCATTTGGAATATTGTGAGCAGTTTTGGGCTCCCAATCTTAGGAAGGACTTGCTGGCCTTGGAGGGGTCCAGAGGAGGCTTACAACAATGATCCCAGGGATGAAGGTTTTGTCATACGAGGAGTAGTTCAAGACTCTAAGTCTGTACTGAAGGAAGTTTAGAAGGATGAGGGGGATCTAATTGAAACTTACAGGATACTGACAGGCTTGGATAGAGTGGACATGGAGAACATGTTTCCTCTAGTAGGAAAGTCTGTGACCTGGGGGCACAGCCTCAGAGTGAAGGGATGACCCTAAAGAACTGAGATGAGGAGGAATTTCTTCAGCAAGAGGGTGGTGACTTGTGGAACTCTTTGCTGCAGAGGGCTGTGGAGGCCAAGTCATTGAATGTATTTAAGACAGAGATAGACAGGTTGTGAATTAGTGGGGTGATCAAGGCTTAGGGGGAGAAGGCAGGAGAATGGGTTTAAGAAACATATTAGCCATGATCAAATGGTGGAACAGACTTGATGGGATGAATGGCCTAATTCTGCTCCCATATCTTATAGTCTTATATTAGTTAACTCTTCATCCTTTTTAGTCCCTTGTTTCATCTCTATTTCCGGTATGTGTCATCGACAGTGAAGACAGCCACAATATATTTGTCTCTCCCATTTCCTCATTCCTCTAAAAATTTGTCTTGTTTCTGTGTCTAAGGGACTAACATTTCAATTAGCCACTCTTTTTATTATAAAACAGTCTTAGAATCTATTTCTATATTCCTGGCTACTTTAACCCGATTCAGGATTTCTCCTTGTTATCAACTTAACCTGGGAAATGGCAAGTAGCATCCATGCCTCACAAATGACAAGCAATGACCATCTGCAATGAGAGAGAATATAAACACTGTCCCTTGATATTCAATGGCAATACCACCACTGAATCCCCCACTATCGGGATCCTAGGGATTACCAGGTCAGAGGCTAGGAATACTGCAGTGAGTGAGTCACCACCTGATTTCTCAAAGTCTGTTCACCATCTACAAGGCACAAGTCAGGAGTGTGACACAATATTCCCCACTTGCCTGGATGGGTGCAGCTCCAGCAAAACTCAAGAAGCTTGACACCATCCAGGACAAAGCAGTCTGCTTGATTGCCACCAAATCCACAAACATTCAGTCCTTCCACCGTGGCATCCAGTAGCAGCAGTTGTAACATCCACAAGGTGCACACAAAGATCCCTGACAGCACTTTCAAAATCCAAGACGACTTCCATCTCGAAAGGCACGGAAAAATGGAAACACCATCATCTGAAAGTTCGCCTCCCAGCCACTCACTGACCTGGAAATATGTCACCATTTCTTCAGCATTGTTCTCAAAATGTTGGAATTCCCTCCCAAATGGCATTGCGCGTCTAAACATAAGGACTGCATCAGTGAAAAAAGGCAGCTCACCGCATCTTCTCAGGGGCACCTGGGGACAGGCAATAAATTATGGCCCAACCAACAACACCCATGTCCCACAAGTTAGCAAAAATTAGTAAAAACTTCCCTCACCCTTTGCTTGTTTCTAAAACACTATTAATTTTCAAGCACATTATAGGCCTCTTCTTTCAACTTAGATCTGTCCTTAACTTCCTTAGTGAGGCATTGATGCCTTTTTCTTGTTGAGTTCTTATTTTTCAATGGAATGTACTTTTATTGGATCTTTGAGTAGTTTATTTTAAGTATTTATACTGTTTATTTATTGCAATATATTTTAGACTATTTACCTAATCACTCTTAGCTAGCTGTCCCCTCCTATCTACAGAGTTGGTTTGTTTAAGATTCTTGTTTGTCACTGAAGCACAGAGCTTTATATAGATTTGATGTGATATTGTGATCACTTTTTTCCCCAGATCTTTTATTATGTAGTTAAATATTCATGTATTTGAGGCAACAGATGTTTATTTGGGAGATTGGAGAGCATGTGAGGTGTATATGCATATGTAGAGGCTAAATATTTCGATGGAATCTGGATGTATATTTAGGTTTTAGTGATGTATTTGAAGGTAGTTATATATAAGGGCTAGAGATAAATTGTGGTAGATATGTATTGGGTTGATGTGTACATTAGAGTATATGTATACTGGTATACAAGTGTGGCTGGGGAGGTATATATTTTGTACGTAATAAATACTGAAAATGCTGGAAATGTGAAATGATATCGGGAAAATGTGGGAAATACCCTGCAGATCCATCAGCACCTATGTTTGGGAGTAGATGTGTATTTGCAATAGTATTTGAATGTTGAGATGGTGGTTGTGTTTGAAGGATAGCTATGTGGTTGGGCACATATAGAACACATAGAACAGTACAGTACAGGCCCGTCGGCCCATGATGTTGTACCGACCTATTATCCTACTAAGATCAACCTATCCTGCATACCCTACATTTTACTGTCCTACATGTGCCTATCCAAGAGTCGCTTAAACGTCTCTAAAGTATCTGACTCCACTACCACTGCCGGCAGCGCATTCCACATGCCCACCACTCTCTGTGTGAAGAACCTACCTCTGTCATCTCCCCTATACCTTCCTCCAATCACCTTAAAATTATGTCCCCTCATAATAGTCATTTCCACCCTGGGAAAATGTCTCTAATTATCTACTCTATCTATGCCTCTCATCATCTTGTAAACCTCTATCAAGTCACCTCTCATCCTTCTTCACTCCAATGAAGAAAGCCCTAACTCCCTCAACATTTCCTCATAAGACCTGCCCTCCAGTCCAGGCAGCCTTCTGGTAAATCTCCTCTGCACCCTGTCTAAAGCTTCCACATCTTTCCTATAATGACCAGAACTGAACACAATATTCCAAGTGTGGTCTAACCAGTGTTTTATAGAGCTGCAGCAAAACCTCACGGCTCTTAAACTCAATTCCCCTGCCAATGAAAGCCAACACACCATACGCCTTCTTTACAACCCTATTAACTTGGGTAGCAACTTTGAGGGATCTATGGACGTAGACCCCAAGAAGACCCCAAGATCCCTCTGTTCCTCCACACTGCCAATAATCCTGCCATTAACCCTGTACTCTGATTCAAATTCGACCTTCCAAAATGAATCACTTCACACCTTTCTGGGTTGAATTCCATCTGCCACTTCTTTGCCCAGCTCTGCATCCTGTCAATGTCCCGTTGCAACCTATAACAGCCCTCCACGCTGTCCACAAATCCACCAACCTTCGTGTCATCGGCAAACTTACTGACCCACCCTTCCACTTACTCATCCAAGTCATTGACAAAGATCACAAAGAGCAGAGGTCCCAGAACAGAACCCAGCGGAACACGACTGGTCACTGAGCTCCAGGCTGAATACTTTCCATCTACTACCACCCTCTGTCTTCTATAGGACAGCCAGTTTTGTATACAGACAGCCAAATTTTCCTGAATCCCATACTTCCCTTACTTTCTAAATGAGCCTACCATGTGGAACCTTATTGAATGCCTTGCTAAAATTCATATACACCACATTCACTGCTCTACCTTGATCGATGTGTTTTGTCATATCCTCAATGAATTCAATAAAACTTGTGAGGCATGACCTGCCCCTCACAAAGCCATGCTGACTATTTCTAATCAAACTGTGCTTTTCCAAATAATCATAAACACCAACTCTCAGAATCCTTTTCAACAATTTGCCCACCACAGAAGTAAGACTGACTGGTCTGTAATTTCTAGGATTATCCCCATTCCCTTTCTTGAAGAAGGGAATGACATTTGCCACCCTCCAATCTTCTGGTACTACTCCGGTGGACAGTGAGGATGCAAAGGTTGTTGCCAAAGGGGCAGCAATCTCTTCCCTCACTTCCCGTAGTAACCTTGGGTACATCCCGTCTGGCCCAGGGGACTTATCTATCCTCATGTTTTTCAAAATTTCTAGCACATCCTCCTTCCTAACATCAACCTGTTCGAGCATAACTGCTTGTTTCATGCTGTCCTCACAAACATCAATGTCCCTCTCACTGGTGAATACTGAAGCAAAGTATTCATTAAGGACCTCCCCTACCTCCTCTGACACCGCACACAAGTTCCCTCCACTATCCCCGATTGGCTCCACCCTCACTCTGGCCATCCTCCTGGTCCTCACATAAGTATAGAAAGCCTTGGGGTTTTCCTTGATCCTACCGGCCAAGGTTTTCTCATACCCCCTTCTAGCTCTCCTAAGTCCATTCTTCAGTACCTTGTAGACCTCTAGAGCCCTGTCTGATCCTTGCTTCCTCAACCTTAAGTAAGCTTCCTTCTTCCTCTTGACTAGGTGCTCAACATGTCTTGTCTTTGAAGGTTCCTTCACCTTACCATCCTTTTCTTGCCACAGTGGGACAAACTTATCCAGTATCTATAGCAACTACTCCCTAAACAACCTCCACATTTCTATCGTGCATTTCCCTGAGAACATCTGATCCCAATTGGTGCTCCGTAGTTCTTGCCTAATAGCATAGTAATTCCCCCTCCCCCAATTAAATACTTTCTCATACCGTCTGCTCCTATCCCTCTCCATGACTATAATAAAGGTCAGGGAGTTGTGATCACTATCTCCGAAATGCTTTCCCACCGAAAGATCTGACACCTGGCCTGGTTTGTTGCCAAGCACCAAATCTAATATGGCCTCCCCTCTAGTCAGCCTATCTACATATTGAGTCAGAAATCCTTCCTGGACACACCTGACAAAATCTGCTCCATCCAAACTATTTGCACTTAGGAGGATCCAGTCTATGTTAGGAAAGTTGAAGTCGCCCATAACAACAACCCTATTACTTTTGCACCTTTCCAAAATCTGTCTCCCAATCTGTTCCTCAGTGTCTTGTTGCCATTGGGTGGGGGGGGGGGGTGGGGCTATAGAAAACTCCCAATAAAGTGACTGCTCCTTTCCAGTTTCTGACTTCCACCCATACTGACTCAGTGGACAAATCCTCCTCCACGACCTCCCTTTCTGCAGCTGTGATACCATCCCTGATTAGCAATGCCACTCCCCCACCTCTTTTACCTCCCTCCCTATTTCTTTTGAAACAAATATACCCCGGAACATCCAACAACCATTCCTGCCTTTGTGTTATCCAAGTCTCTATATTGACCTCAACATCATAGTTCCAAGTACTCATCTATGCTCTAAATTGGTCACCCTTATTCCTGACACTTCTTGCAGTGAAGTAGACACACCTCAACCCATCGCACTGACTGCCACTTTGCCCTATCAACTGCTTATCCTTCCTCCCAGATTTTCTGCTTGTCGTATCTGCCTGTACACCGGCCACCCCATCCTCTGATCTGTAGCTCCAGTTCCCATCCCCCTGCCAAACTAGTTTAAACCCCCCCGAAGAGCTCTAGCAAACCTCCCACCCAGGTTATTTGTGCCCTTCCAGTTCAGGTATATCCCATCCTTCCTGTACAGGGCCCACCTTTCCCAGAAGGTATACCAATGATCCACAAACCTGAAGCCCTCCCTCCTACACCAGCTCTGTAGCCACATCTTCAGCTGCGCTCTCTCTCTCTGTTTCTAGCCTCACTAGCCCGTGGCACCAGTAGTAATCCTGAGATTACTGCTCTACTCATCCTGGCTTTCAGCTTCCATCCTAACTCCCTATATTCACTTTTCAGGTCCTCATCCCGTTTCCTAGCTTTGTCATTGGTACAGATGTGTACCACGACTTCTGGCTGCTCTCCCTCCCCCTTAAGAATCCTGAAGACTCAATCCGAGACATCCTGACCCTGGTACCCAGGAGGCAAAATACCATCCGGGAGTCTCGCTCAGTACCACAGAATCTCCTGTCTGTTCCCCTAACCAGTGAATCTCCTATCACTATCGCTCTCCTATTCGCCTCCCTTCCCTTCTGAGCCACAGAGCCAGGCTCAGTGCCAGAGACCTGGCCGCAATGGCTTTCCCCCGGTAGGTCATCTCCCCCAACAGTATCCAATGCGGTATACTTATTATTGAGGGGAATGGCCACAGGGGATCCCTGCACTATCTGCCTATTCCCTTTCTCTCTCCTGATGGTCACCCAGCTACCTTTGTCCTGTACCGTGGGTGTGATCACCTCCTTATAACTCCTTTCTATCACCCCCTTAGCCTCCCGAATGATCCGGAGTTCATCCAGCTCCAGCTCCAGTTCCCTAACGCCATCTGTGAGGAGCTGGAGTTGGGTGCACTTCTCGCAGGTGAAGTGAGAAGGGACACTAGGAGTGACCCTTACCTCCCACATCCTACAAGAGGAGCATGCAACTGCCCTAGCTTCCATTCCCTCTACTCTAGATTGCCAGAAGTATAAAGAAAAAAACATCTTACCTTACCTTACCGACCCTCCACACAATCTGTCTTTTTTTGGTTAGTGGAGGAGGATGGGTGGGAGACAGTACACGTGCAGTGTTTTGGGTTTAGACAATACCCGAATATAATAGTTCACTTCCCGGCTCGCGCTCTCACCACTCCCGCTGCTCAAAACAAGTGGGCCGCTGCCTCACGAGGTAAGTTTTTATAAGCCAAAACCTTACCTTCCCGGCTGCCCCCTGGCTCGCAGTCTCACCACTCCCAACGCTGAAAGCAAGAAGGTAGTTGCATGTTGTAGTACATGAGCATTTGGGTTGTCACAGAGTCAGAGAGTCATAGAGATCTACAGCATGGAAGCAGGCCCTTCGGCCCAATTTGCCCATACTGCCCAATTTTCACAATTTTGTTCCATTGCCTGAATTCGGTCCATATCCCTCCATACCTGTGCCATTCACGTACCTGTCTAAATGTTCCTGAAATGACAAAATTGTACTCACTTCCACCACTACCTCTGACAGCCCGGTCCAGACACTCACCATCCTCTGGGTGAAAAAAAATTGTCCCTCTGGAGGCTTTTGTATCTCTCCCCTCAAACCTATGCCCTCTAGCTTTAAACTCCCCTACCATAGGAAAAAGCTGTCAATTATCTACCTTATTGGTGCCTCTGTTCATTTTATAGACCTTTACAAGGTCATCCTCAATCTCCTATGCTCCAGGGAGAAAATTCCCATCCTATCCAGCCTCTCCTTATAACTTAAACCTTCCAGTCCAGGTAGCTTGCTAGTAAATCTTTTCTGCAATCGTTGTATATTGAGGTGATAATTATGTATTTGAGGGTAGCTGTATATTTGAGAGATAGATGTATGTCTGGAGGTGTATTTACGAGCACAGCTGTATTGGACTATTTTGGGGTTGTATCTATGGGGTGGGGCGGAAATGAGATGTGCTTTTGGGGGTTCGTGAATTGGCTGCTCTCTTACACGTTTCGTTCCGCCTCTGATGATTGCAGACGGCAATGTCTCCTCGCGAGAAAGCTGATGGATCTGCACATGTTCTTGAAGAGTGATAGAGGAAGCCAGCGCCATCAGAAGCAGAGAGATTAGACAGACAGACAGACAGACACAGCGCTGTGCCAAAAGGAGGAGTTTCCCCTTTCATTTCACTGTGTGCCCCGAACTGCCGGGCGATGGAGGAGGAGCGAGTGAGTTTACCGCGGGCTATGGGTGAGTGTTTCTCAGCAGCATTTAATGTGTGTGTCTCAGAGAGAACAGAGCGTCAGAAATGCTGATGGTTTGGCCCATTTGTCGAAAAGCTTACGAATTGGAGCGCCCCGAACCGTCGCCAATGCAGCGTGTTATAGTTGGCGGAATAACAATGAAAGTGCAAGGAGCAGGAGTAATCCAAAAGTGGAAATTTACAAACATGCCTTCCCCTCTTATTCCCCCTTCTGCCTCTCTCACCTCCGGCTGGAGGAGAGCTGGCTGACTTATAAACGAACAAGAAGAAACTTCATTGCAATTTCTCATTTATTTGTGATTCATGGGGGAGGGGGGCGCACTACTGTCCAGCGCAGTTCTTTTGGGGTTTTTTTTCGCCTTTTGTTTGTTTGCAAGGTGACCTTCCGGCTGCACTCTTTCCCTTTCACCGTCAGGCGTTTACTTGCAGCAGGACTGAGCACCTCTCTCTCTTTCTCTCTCCCCCGGTACCTACTGCAGTCCCTTCGCTTCCTGCTTCCTGAGTATCAGGCCAACTGCATTTCCCACTTTGACCCTTCATCACCCTGCTGTCCGTGCCTTTCAGCTAACTCACAAAAGTATAATTCTCCCCCCGCCCCCTCCCTGAATGCTCGCTTCTACACTAAATTTGTAAGTTACTGCAGGTTTTTGGGCACGTTTTGGTAGTGAAATTTAGCTATATTTTCTTGTGTCATCCTAAAACGTGGGTTTCTTCCTAATGGGTTTAGAGTCAAAGACGTCGAGTGCAATTTTGGTTTTAACATAACTTTTTTTTAAAAAATTGCAAATGTTTTGAATAACTGGAAAATGCAGGGTTGGAATTTCCTGAAAATGTCGGAATGGGTAGAAAGTAGTAACAATCAGTAGAAAGCTGAAATATTATTTTGGAGCAGTTAACTTAGAATTGCCAAGTAGAGCCACGGTTCCCAAACATAAATCCAATATTGACTTTTTTTATTAGCAATTTCTATTAATCTTCAAACAACAGAAAAAAAGTACCCTGTTCCCTATAGGGAACAGTCTCTTTTTTAAGTGCAGCCATGAATGTTTTTATTATGTGGAGGCAAACAGTCAAAGTAATTCATTATGATTAACAGCCTTCAAGCCAAGGCACTGAAAGCTTGCACAAACAATGTTTGTTTGAATAGAAAGACATAGGTGGCAAAGTGTGGTTGAGAGAGAAAAATATTTTGAGAGGCATAGGTTTGAACATTTATGGCAGACAAATGTTTTGGATCTGCTGAATGCAGAGAAAGCACAGTTGGATCCTTCTCTGGACTGCCAAAATTACTCTCTTTTTCAGGATCATTGTGGAATGGAAAGATAGCCCAGAGCTTCTCTACACTGTGCAAACTATCTTTAGAAGAGTCTTTCCACTGACTGTCCAAGGCTCGTCTGCAAAATGCACAAAGAGATCATTGACTGCTTTATCACTAACATTGCGATCTATCCATTAGGATGCCTCGATCTCTTCCTCCTGATCCTACCAGACACAACTTTCCCCAAGTTTCTCTGGACTCCCACTATTTTCTATTCCTCATGCTATTTACACTCAGTGTCCTTTCCTGATTACCATGGTAGCTGATACTGATACCAATTCCCACTCCTCATTGGTCAAATTTGCCGTCATCACCTTCCTGATTGAAAACAGCCATTTGAGCCCTCTATCTTAGTAAATTGTCACACCGTCTCCAAAATCCTTGCATGCATTGTTGCCTGCCAGGCCTCTGCCAATCTTTCCTATAAGTCTGTGTTTGAACCCCTTTTATTGAGATTTTCATGTGAACCCTATTCCCTAGCTGTTGTATTATTGCTTTAAAAGCTGTGTTGCTTTCAGAGGCTAATAAATCAAGAATTGGGATGTAAAGCACATGATGATGTGAAGTCCAACAAAACACATTCGAGCAGGAGGTTGCTGATGTAGAATCTATATCTCCAAATTGTAGTCTGAGTTATTAATAAACATATTTGAACCTTTCAATAAACTGAATCCTGGCTACCCAGCTATGCTATCAATAACTGATGAAAGTATGACATGGTGTGCAACACTGGTGATTTTTCTTTAAAAAAATAAGGCAGGAATGCAAGCTTGAAAATCACAGGAGGCTGGAACAAAACGGTCAGTTAAGCAGCTTATCAGTAGGTGCAGTAACAAGGGTGAGGACTGTAATTCTTTCAGAGGCTGAGCTGCCTGATTAGATAATGAACCTCGTGGCAGCTTCAGTGTACAACTAAGTTTTCAAAAGGCCCTCTTCAAGAATATATAAGGTCAAAATTCTGCTTAAGGATAGCAGAAAATATGGCTGGACAAAATCATCTGCAAGCACTAGATGCACTTAGTGTAGTGATTGTTACAAGGTCTGCCAAGTGGACCCTGATTGGGGCTGTTAATCTGGTCCAATCAGGGAGCCCTGGCTGACAGATATAAACAGGAGTGTCAGACATCCTGTTTTCTCTGAGAGTGGCTCTAAAGGAGCTGGATCAGTGTTAAGGATTTTCCACGTGTAAATAAAGGGCGACTCGGTGACAGGGTACTGGCCTTTGGAGAGTTATTTCAATGATAACGAGAGAAAAGCACGTTCCTGAATAAAATTGCTTGCAACAGTCATCTTTTAGTTGGGATAAACATTTCTGGCACCAAGCTGTTATTTGGGAAGCTTGAGTTCTTTGGTCCTGCCATCGAAGACTGAGCTCGGTATGTGGAAAGAATGTGTTATCTTTTCCAGGCAAATGACAATCGGACAGATGAAAAGCAACAATTCTCCTGACAGTTTGTAAACCTGCAGCTTTTTTGTTATTAGGAGCCTGACTTTCTCTGAAGCACCAGATACTAAAACCTTTCAAGAATTGACGGATTTAGTTAAGGAATATAATGACCCCAAGCCTCCTCTAATTCTGAGATGCTGTCAGTTTCACTAGGCCTTTCGAGAACCAGGGGAATCCATATTGGGATTTTTGATTAGGTTAAGGTGACTGGCAGATGCATGTGGCTTTGGTTTAACCCTTAGTGAGATGCTGAGAGACCATTTAGTATGAGTTTAATGATGTATCCAGGCAGAAGTCCCTAGTAGCTGAAGTCAAACAGGACTTCAAACAGCCACTACAACTGGCTTTATCATTCGAAAATGCAGCAAGGTTACAGGTTACATAGTATGCCAATGGAAGTGGACACTTTCGCCAGTCCGACTGAGTTTGGTGGACACCACTTGAGTGAAGGCAATTGCAATTATAAACATGGGACTCTAGGTCAACCCACAGCAAAACCCTGTCACAAAGCCAAGCCTCAACCAAACGGTTAAAATTTTCTTCAGGATCCGGGCCGGCAGGCCATTGTGGCTGCTGCCAGTATGCAGACTCAAGACAGTAAAAGAATCCCACTGGATCTAAATTGAATAAGACGACTCATAGGCCAATATACAGGACAGTGCATACCCTAGAAAGTCAATTTACATCTGGTTTGGAACAGTTAAATTACTTAGCAACATCTAAATTATAACTAATCAAAATAAACATCTGTTTAAATGGTCATTGGCTTCTAATGGAGGTCGATAACTGTGCAGCCTTTCAGTGATTGCACAAACAGTCTTTAACACAATTTGCTCCGGACTCTGATCCTCAAGTTTGTGCAAGACCTCGGCTGGACCGAGAGCCTACACCAGGGAACCTTTACAGATTAAAGGTACAACTTTGGTTCTGGTCTTTTATGAGATGCAGCTAGTTCAGTTACCACTGACTGCAGTAAAGCATAATGGGCGAAATTCACCTGGGTTGGCTCAACATTTTTCAGTTAGAAAACTACTACCTGCATGAAGTGCTATTAAATACTCAGAAGGTTTTCGGGAAGGTCTAGGGATTATCGAAGGAGGCAAAGCCACCTTGCATGTTGACCAGGAAGAAATTCCATGATTCTGCAAGGCCAGCCCAGCGCCTTTTCCCTTACGGGCAAAAGTAGAGACAGAAATGGGGAGGCTGGAAAGTAAGGAATCATCAAACCAGTCCAGATTGCAGAATGGGCAGCACTGGTCATACCGATTGTGAAGCCTTATGGGTCGGTTCGCCTTTGTGGGGAGTTTAAACCAATGGTAAACCGCTTTTCACAGCTGGATAAATACCCAATCCCTTGCATAGAGGATTTATACACAAAGCTGGTAGGAGGGCTGTCCTTTATGAAACTGGACAGGAGTCATGCATACTTGCAATTGCAGTTAAATGAGGATTCCCAGAAGTATGTAACCATTAATACCTATAAGGTTTTGTACCAATATACAAGACTGCCTTTTGGGATATTGTCAACCTGTGCAATTTTTCCGCAGAAGTTAGAGAACGTTTTACAATGTCTACCCCAGGTTGCCGTTTATCTAGATGACGTGCCAATAACAGGGAAGACATGTAAGGAGCACTTAGAGAACTTGGACATAGTCCTTAGAGGTTTTCCCCAGGTGGGCGTATGGTTTAGAAGGGGAAAATGTGTTGCAGGCACCCCAAGTGACTTACTTGGGCTACAGAGTTGACAAGATCCGGCTATACCCTTTGGAAGATAAAGTGACAGCAATCAAAAGCTCCCTGGATCCCATACCAGAGCTTAGATCTTTCATTGGGTTGGTGAACTATTACAGAAAGTTCATACATAACTTGACCTCCATCCTGGCTCCTTTGCATTAACTCTTAAAATGGTCAGCCTTGGAAATGGTTCCGTAGCCAAGCCGTAGCTTTAAGAGAAGTGAAGAAGCAGCTATCATCTTCTAAGGTGTTGGCACTATGATCCCAAACTAGATCTGGTATTGACATGTCATGCCTCCCCGAATGGCATCAGGGTAATATTGGCTCATAGGTGGCCCAATAAAGAGGAACACACAATAGCATGGGCATCCAGGACTTTGGTTAATGCAGAGCGTAAATGTACCCAGATAGAGAAGGAAGGTTTGGCCAATATCTTTATGAACTTAAATTTGTAACAATAATGGATCCTTATAGAAAAGACTTGGGGAATCATGGACTAGAGGGCATCAGTTTAAGGTAAGAGGGAAAAGAATAAATGGGAACCTGAGGGGCAACATTTTTGCACAGAGGGTGGTATGCATATGGAATGATCTGGCAGTGGAAGTGCTTGAGGCAGGTACATTAACAACATTTAAAAGGCATTTGGATGTATAAATGGATAGGAGAGGTTTAGAAGTATATGGGCCAAGTACAGGGAAATGGGGTTAGTGTGGATGGACATTTTGGTCGGCATGGACCAGTTTGGGCTGAAGGGCCTGTCTCAGTGTTGTAGGACTCTACGACTCTAATAGATCAGAAACCCCTGCTAGGTCTACTTAAAGAGGACAAGGCAGTGCTGCCTGTAGCTTTAGGCCGAATTCAGTGATGTGCTCTAATACTATATGCGTAGAATTACAAGTTGGAACATTGCTCAGGAGGTCAAATAGCAAACGTAGATGTACTGAGCTGCTTCCCATTGGCAGAGACACCACCAGGGGTACTGTCAGTGGAAGGGTCTGTACTGGTTTTAAATTTCCTGGACACACTTCTAGTCACGACTGACAATGTCAGACATTGGACATAGGAAGATCTGGTCCTGGCAAAACTGAAACAACTAGTGGTGATGGGGGAAACCAAAGGGCTGTCACAACCAGAACTGAAACCTTTTTGGACCCAGGGAGGCCAGTTCACAGTGGAAGATAGTATGATATGGGAAGTAATAGTATTGTCCCGAGCCAAGGTTGTCACCAGATACTGGCTGAACTCCACCAGGGTCATCCAGAGGTTTCCAAAATGATGTTGGTCAGAAGTTATGTCTGGTGGCCAGGATTGGATGCTGACTGGTGGTGCAGTGCCCAGAGTGCCAACAAGGACAAAAATGACCGTCACATTTGTATACTTGGTTACATGTCGACTATGCAAAACCTTTCACGATCTTAATGTTCTTGTGGCCTCCCACACAAAGTGGCTGGACGTGCTTAGAGTTCATTCGTCAAATATGGGGACGACGATAGAAAAACTGTGCACATCTTTTGCAATACACAGATTCCAGGAAGTGTTGGTCACAGATAAGTGGCCATTGTTTTCCAACAGGGAATTTGAGTAATTCCTAAAGTAGAATGGTATTTGATGTATAAGGGCAGCTCCACACCATCGATCATCCAATGGCCTGGCAGAAAGTGCAGTCCACACTTTTGAAGGCAGGCTTAAAGAAACAGCCTGCAGTTTCACTCTACCAAACTGTCCCGGTTCCTATTTGATTATAAGGCCACCCCTCATGCAACTACATGGATAGCTCCAGCAGAGTTGCTAATGGGGAGAAGACTCTGCACCAGGTTAAACCTGGTCTTCCTGCATTTGGTGGGGAAGAGGCTGAAATAGCATCGGGAATGCCAATGCTGGACACACGACTCTGCTAAGTGAGAGAGACAGTTTACTTCGGGGACAAAGTTTTGTATAGGAGCCATGGGAATGACCGTGCATGGGTAAGAAGAATGGTCAACGTGAGGTCAGGTCGAGTGACGTATAAAGTTTAGGTATGTGTGACGATCCTGAACAAACACGTGGACCGTATGAAAGCTGAAAACTCTCAAAGGGTGCAGGAGCAAAACATGCATGCCTCACCTGTGATAGGGTTTGGGTTAGGCCTTTCCAACTGATCCAGAACCCATGCGTTCTCCGTTTCCAACAAGCTTTGAAGATACCTTGGAATCTGAGAGGGACACTCAGATGTCACTGCCTTAATGTCTTTGCCACCTGAAGAGGAGAATGAATTTCTTCTGAGATGCTCTGGGTGCAAGAGCCCAGCTATTGTGTGTTACAGGCTGCCCGTATCTGATGCAGAGTTGGAGGAACCTGACCTAGTGCTAAAATCCTCCAGGAGGAGATGCAGAAAAAAGAGCCAGCCCATGTCGTTGGGCTCAGAGGGGTTGGGATGTAGTGATTGTAACAAGGTCAGCTAATGGACCTCATAGAATATGAGTTCCCTAATTGGCGCTATCAACCTGGTCCAATCACGGAGCCCTGGGTGACAGATATAATCAGGAGTGTCAGAGGTTCTGTCTACTCTGATAGCTGGCTCTGAGGAAGGTTGATCAATGTCAAGGACTTTCCACGTGTAAATAAAGGGTGACTTGGTGATGAGATACAGGCCTCTGTGAAGTTATTCAGTTAGCAGCATTGGCACAGGAGCCAGTAGGGAAACCATGTGAGTTACATGGAAAGTGCAGTCTGTTGTACCCACCACAAGGCTGTGCTGTGTTTCCACACATTTGCGAGTCATTTGGTGCAAAAGACTCTGGTCTGGCCTATTCTAGAACCTGCTTCTAAGGATGGTTTAGCAAGGTTAGATCACATGGAATCCAGGGAGAACTAGCCATTTGGATACAAAATTGGCTTGAATTTAGGAGACAGAGGGTGGTGATGGCAAAGGGCTGCTTTTCAGACTGGGGGCCTGTGACCAGTGGTGTGCTGCAAGGTTCGGTGCTGGGTCCATTGCTATTTGTCATTAATATAAATGATTTGGATGTGAATATAGTGGGTATGGACAGGTAAGTTTGCAAATGACACCAAAGTTGGTGGTGGAGTGGACAGCGAAGAAGATTACCTTAGAGTACAGTGGAACCTTGATCAGGTTGACAAATAGGACAAGGAATGGCAAATGGAGTTTAATTTAGATAAACGTGAGGTGCTGCATTTTGGAAAGGCAAAGCAGGGCCGGCCTTATACACGTAATGGTAAGGTCCTGGGGATTGTTGTTGAACAAAGAGACCTTGGGGTGCAGGTGCATAGTTCCTTGAAGGTGGAGTCGCAGGTAGACTGGATAGTGAAGAAGGTGTTTGATATACTTGTCTTTATTGGTCAATGCATTGAGTATAGGAGCTGGAAGGTCATATTGTGGCCGTGCAGGACATTGGTTAGGCCACTTTTGGAAGACTGCATGCAATTCTGGTCTCCCTGCATTAGGAAAGGCGGAATTTGAAAGGGTTCAGAAAAGACTTACATACACATTGCTAGGGTTTGAGCTATAGGGAGAGACTGAATAGGCTAGGACTATTTTCCCTGGAGTGTCGGAGGCTGAGGAGTGACCTTAAAGAGAGTTATAAAATCATGAGGGGCATGGATAGGGTGATTAGACAAGGTCTTTTCCCTAGGGTGAGGAAGTCCAAAATTAGAGAGCATAGTTTTAGGGTGAGAAGGGAAAGATTTAAAAGGGACCTAACAGACAACTGTTGCACGTAGACTGTGGTGCATGTATGGAATGAGCTGCCAGATGGAGATGGTGGAAGCTGGCACAATTACAACATCTAAAAGACATCTGGTTGGTATATGAATGGGAAGGGTTTAGAGGGATATGGGCCAAATGCTGGCAAATGGGACTAGATTAATTTAGGATATCTGGTTGGCACGGATGAGTTAGACTGAAGGGTCTGTTTCCATGTTGTACACCAAGTGCACCTTTTAGACTCCCACACTTCTGATAAAGGTACAGGGGTGTGAGTATGATATTTGGTACAAACCTGATACCAAAGTGGCTTAACCTCTGGGTTTACCATCACCAGCATAGATCATGTTTGGAAAACAAGTTGGGACAAGATGACCATCATAAGATCAAGAAGTCTTGTCAATCCTCCTGTCAATTGTAGAGATTGACTGGCAGACTTGTAAATTTTTCAATTCCTGTTTCTGTGTAAATAGTTTCCCAGCCACCATAATCTAGATATATTTGTAATTTTGACTTGGAAAAAGAAGAGACTGTTCTCTGTTTGCTTTAAGAGCTGGATATGCTAACAAGTCAGGGAACAGGATGTAAAATCAAATGATTGCTGCCATGAACAACCCAGCAAAAAGCAAGTTGGCTGGAAATTGACTACCTGTAACTGACCCTTTTCATAAACCTGTTTGAGCTTTTCAAGTAAACTGAATCTACACTATGGAGAGGAAGCGGGCAAGTGGAGAACGGCAGACCTGTTATCTTGATATCAGTAATAGGGAAAGTGTTAGAATTTAATATAAAGGGTGTGGTAACTGAACATTTGGAAAAAAATGGCAGTATTGGTAGAATCAGTTTGGATTTGTGAAAGGGAAATCACGTTTGAAAGATATTGTTTTAGCTGCAAATAAAGGAGAAATAGTGGATGTGGTGTATTTGGATTGTTAGAAGTCTTTTGATAAGATGCCACACAGGAGATCAGTGAATAAAATTAGAGTGCGTTGGGAAAAGACAAGCATGAATTGAGAATTTTTTTAATCGATTGTAGAAAAGTAGAGATTAGGAATAAACAGATCATTTTCAGGACGCTATTAATGGGATCCTGCACTAGATCCACAACTATTCACATTGTATATAAATTACAAATTGTAATATTTCTAAATTTGCTGATATCATGTAGTTTGGAACTTAAGTTGTGAAGAGTATGTAAAAGAAGTTTCAAGAAGATTTGGGCAGGCAAAGTAATTAGGCTGGAACATTTCGGAGGGATTATAATGTGAAAAACTGAGGTTATCCACTTGGTAGAAAAAAACAGAAAGTTACAACAGCTCTCAAATGGTGAGACGTTAGATAGTGCAGTTGTCCAAAGGAATTGAATGTCCTTGTCAGTGAGTCACTATAAAAGCTGCCATGCAGATAATGCAAGCAATTAGGAGTGTAAATCGCATTGGCATTCATTTCAAGCTGGTTTGAGTACAGAACTAAAGATTCCTTGCAACAGTTGTATAGAGCCTCGGTGAGACCACATCTGAAGTATGTTACACCATTTTTACCTAGAGAAGGATATACTTGTCATAGGCGGAGTTCAAAGGAGGTTCTTTTCTTTAATCCCTGGGATGGCAGGATTGTCTTATGAATGGAGACTTAGGAAACCAGGTCCAGATTTCATTTTGTTTTGAAGAATGAGGTGATCTGATCAAAACTTGCAGGATGTGACAGGGTGTATATCGATGGAAATTCCTCCAGGGGAAACATTCTATGAGGAGGAATTTCTTCACTCAGAATATTTGGAATTCTCCACGTCAAAGAATTGTGGAAGCTCAGTCATTAAGCACGTTCAAGATAGAAATGGATAATTTCTGGAGACTAATGAAATCAAGAGATAGTGCAGGAAAGATCACCTGTGATCTTCTTGAATGTTCGGGAAACTTTGATGGGCTGAATAGCTGTCTCCCATCACTACATTTCTATGTAATCGATCTGCAGGCATCAGTTTAGCTCAATATCACTTAAAAAGACGATCACCTGGTTACTATCACAGATATTTGTGGGAGCTTGCTGTATGTAAATTAGTTGACATTACATTACAACAATAATTACAATTCAAGAAGTGTTCACTAACTGTAAATAACTTTGAGATGCCCCAAAGTTTTGAGGGGCTATATTAATGCAACTTTTTCTTCTTACTTTGCACTTTGTCTTAAATGTGAGCAAATCCCAAACTCTGCTGCCCATATCCTAACTCTCTCAAAGTTAACGTCACCTTTGTGCCCAATGACCAGTAATTGCTCCTGGTCTAACAATGTCTCAATTTTAATATTAGAACATAGAACAGCACAGCACAGTACAGGCCCTTTGGCCCACGATGTTGTGCCGACCTATTATCCTCCTTGAAGATCAAACTACCCTGCATACCCTACATTTTACTATCATCCATGTGCCTATCCAAGAGTCGCTTGAATGTCCCTAATGTATCTGACTCCACTACCACTGCCGGCAGCGCATTCCACACACCCACCACTCTGTGTAAAGAACCTACCTCTGACATCTTCGCTATACTTTCCTTCATATTGTCATCCTTGTTTTCAGATCTCTCCAGGGCTTTGGATCTCGTATCTCTGTAATCTTCTTTAGGCCCACAACTTTCTGACATCTCTATGCTTCTCCAGTTCTGGACTCCTGCCATTCTCTTTGGATGCCAAGGCCCAGGACTGTGAAGCTCACCATACCCACCACACTAGCTAACCCCGCTCTTCCCATCACACACTTTTTCTGCTGCTGCACCATGCTCCTCTTTAAATGTGCTTCTTAAAACATGCCTATTTGAGCAAGATTTTGGTCACCCATCCTAATATCTCTCTCTGTGGCTGGGTGATACATTTTGTTGCCAACACTGCTGTGAAGGACTTTGGGACATGTTGCTATGTTCAAGGTGTCATGTAGAGTCAGGGTAGCGTTGAAGTGGGGTGTGAGAGTAAAGATTTAGAATCGTGAGACGTGGAAGTAGTACAAGGATGCCTCCATAAGCAAGAAATAAATGACAAAGGTACGGAGATAGTAGGAACTGCAGATGCTGGAGAATTTGAGATAACAAGGTGTAGAGCTGGATGAACACAGCAGGCCAAGCAGCATCAGAGGAGCAGGAAGGCTGACGTTTCTGAAGAAGGGTCTAGGCCCGAAACGTCAGCTTTCCTGCTCTTGATGCTGCCTGGCCTGCTGTGTTCATCCAGCTGTACACCTTATGACAAAGGTACAGAGCAGGATCACAGATTCACAGTGTTGGGACTAAGTAACCTTCCTAAACTGCCTTTTTAACTATTGATACTTAGCAATACTACCAAGGATTTCTTTAGTGATAAAATAGATTCATTAGCATTTGCCAACTTTGTCTTGTTAATTCTTATGAAATCATTATAATGATGTCTTGCATTCTAGAGTACTTTTTTAGCAAACTTAGAGTTAATGATCTTATCAAGGGGACATTATTGACGTATTTCTCACAGCAGTGAACAGAGGGAATAGTAAATAAGAATTTAGCAATACACAACTTGAGTATTGCTGTGAAAAGATACATTTTGTTGAAGTTTTACAACTTTGTCATCAGGACAGTTTGCAAGAACACCAATGTAACAGAGAGGCAATTTTTTGCTGCATGAGCAGTGTACACTAATTGGATAGAAATGCACTATACTTTTACAGGTGTTGCCATTGAGAATGTATCTGTTGGTTGATGACTGACAGTTAATGGCCAAGATTATTTAAATTTAAGGCCAGGCAAGTTGACTTTGATTGCCCAATCCATTGTTCTGAGGAATGAACCAGAGAATGGTTGTCACCTATTTCATGAAACAGGTGTAAGCGTACCACACTGAAAGCCTGACTGACAATCTTAAATTGGTTCTCAGTATAATTCATAACATACTTAGACAACATTTGCCAAATAATTCCAAGTACAAAATCATGTCTAATGTTGCGTGCTTTGTTTACAGTCTTGCAAGCGCACCCTGTATCTTACATGTTGTGAACAGTTACAGAACCCGCCAATCTTTGGGTCATACCACCTACATGCTTAGCATAATATGGCACTGAAATGTATGTACATCACTTTTTCATGTGGGATAAGAAGATATTTTCTGGTTTGCCTGAGGCACTGTATTAATGGCAAATACCACTTGTGTTGCTACTACAAAGTAGCAATGTGAAACAGAGATAAAAGGTACTGCAGATGCTGGAGAATCCGAGATAACAAGCATGGGGCTGGATGAACACAGCAGGCCAAGCAGCAGGAAAACTTGGCGTTTCAGGCCTAGACCCTTCATCAGAAAAAAAAATAGATGTGAATGTGAAACAGCTAGCTTCAAGCTGCATTGGACAATGTTTGCTAATTAATCATGTGTGTGCTAAGCATTCTGCTGACAACTAGTTTAAAATTTTCGGTATGGCTCATAGTGTGGCATATTCAGGATCCTATTCTTTACAGGCGGAGAGAATGTGTATGAACACTGTGCCTGTTTCAAATGAACAAAATTGGTTCGGCCATTCTCTGGTTCATTCCTCCGGGAAATGACTTGACTGTCGGAGTTAACCTGCGTGGTTTAAATTTAAACAAACTTTGGCTTTTAACTGTCAATCTTCATCTAAAAAAGAGCAATGCCTCTCGGAATCCACTTGCCAACTCCATCAGCACACACGGTATAAGCATGTTGTTCTACTTTATTTTGATATCTTTGCAAATTGTCCATATGAATGCAAGACTAAAAGCTTCGACAAATATATTTTTTTCAGGAAAGAGAATAGTGCACAGGATTTTCTGTCTTATAGCATAGTTGTAGTGACTAATCAATATGTACCAATGGAACAGAAGGAAGAAAAGAAGACAATGTCAGAACAATGATAGCTTTGGAATCACGTCTTGATATTCAACCATTAACTATCCTGGCAATGGATGACCAATAGCTGACTCAAGGGCTAAGGTGGAAGAATAGTTATTGGGAAGGCTTCATTTACCAAAGTACCTTTTGAGCTTACGTTTTTTTGGACAACAATGACGAGTTGTACACCTGTATTCCTTCCATCACAGGATTTGAGGACATTGAGGTGAATTGCTCTACATGTAGTTTCAGTGAAAATATGAGCACTGAGCACTTGGGGAATTGTGAACAGTCTGGTCGTCATACTCTGAGAAAAGGACACAGCGTTGGGAAAGGTGCAAAAGAGGACTTTTCAGAATGATACGTAAACTGAGATAATAAAACTTCTCTGTAAAGATTGTACAGTCTGGGGCTGTTTTCTCCAGATTAAGAGAAATCTCAAGCGCAAGAAGTTTTTTAAGACTTGCTGAGGTTTATAAAATTATGAGGGGCATGGATAGGGTGAATAAACAAGGTCCTTTCCCAGGGTAGGCGTGTGCAAAACTAGAGGGCATAAGTTTTTAAGGTGAGAAGAGAAGCTTTAAAAGGGACCTGAGGGACAACTTTTTCACACAGAGGATGGTGCGTGTAAGGAATGAACTGCCAGACGAAATGGTGGAGACTGGTACAATTACAACATTTAAAAGGCATTTGGATGGATATATGAATAGAAAGGGTTTAGAGGGATATGGGCTGGCAAACGCGACTAGGTTAGATTGGGATGTCTGGTCAGTGCGGACATTGTTGGACCGAAGGGTCTGTTTGTGTCCGTCCATATTCATGACTCGATGACTCTATTACAAAAAAAAGTGTTGTATGTGCAGCAATCCTAATTACTACGAGCTTATGTTGGGGTAGTTTACTGCCATCATCTTTTTCATTGATTTACCACTATTACTAAGATTATTGAAAGATCTGAAAATGTTCTGCCTTTCCCTACTCCACTCCTTATAACATGTTTGATTGAATGGAGCTGAATACAATGTCGAACATTAACCCTTTCAGAACTAATACCTTAAACCATAGGTTTGACAGGGTAGACATAGACAATATGTTTCCAGTTGGAGGTGGGACCAGAACTAGGGGTCATAAGTATGGGAAAGTTGCAATTAAATCAAATAAGGAGTTCAAGAGATTCACTTTCACGCAGTGATTAGAATTTATATCTCACTATTGCAAGGTGTAGTTGAGGAAAAATAAAAGGTAAGTTTGCCGTAAGGCTGCTGTCTGAGGGAGAGATGACTAGTGGTGGGTTTAACCTAAGGGTCATTGTGCTTCAGGTGAGGGGGAAAATGAGAAGGCAGAACCGTCCACGGTAATCTCAGCTGGTGTGGGAATTGAACCCTGAATGTTGCTGTTATTGAGCGTTGCTAACCAACCCTCCCCTCCCAACTTGAAATAAATAACATAGATGTATTTTGGGGGAAACCTAGATAAACACAGACATCGCAAGCTAAGACAGGGATATGTTGGTGGTTTAGATGATGAAGGTTTATGTTAAGTATAATCACTGACAAAATAAAGTCCGAAAGAACTGCGGATGCTGTAAATCAGAAACAAAAACAGAAATTGCTGAAAAAGAGTCACTCGACCCAAAACGTTAACTGATTTCTCTCCACAGACGCTGCCAGACCTGCTGAGCTTTTCCAGCAATTTGTATTTTTGTCTATTTTTTTTTTCTGTTTTTCTCTATGATCGCTGGCATGCATCTAAATGCCTAATTTCCATACTGTAAAGTACCTTCCAACTTTGTAAATTGTAGGACTAAAGAAACATTTTTCATTGGATGCCCCTCTTTACGTTTTCTCTAAAAACAATGAATAAATAAAAATTAAGTTTCTTTGACTGTCGGGCACCTGCCACTTCGCTGCTAAAATAATCAGGGAAGAAAAATGCAAAATATATTGACATTATTTTTATCTTTTTCAGTTGACAGCATACACGTTAATATTTTTTGCCTCAGTCTTGGTCTCTGGCATACTATCAACTTGGTGGGTGAAGTATTCTCCTAGTTGTGGGAGTAACTCCTGTGGTAACTGTTTAGGTAATTGATGAGCTGAATGCAGTAAAATAGATCAATTAACAGTATCTGTGACTCATCTGGAGGGACCTGGCTCAGTATGAGAAGTCCTCTGTTTTCTTGTATGACTGTAGAACAGCGCTTCAAAATCATTCTCTCATGCTTGCCTGGAACCATTTCTGATGTGACTGCAGCTGGCCAAGAATGTTTCTTGCAGTTTGAACTCCTACAAAAGTGTGGTGGGGACATTGATAGGAGATATTACTACTAATGTGAATCATATATTGTCGTAACTATGTTGCCATTATGCATGGAAAAATTGCAGTCATGCATATAAATCATGGATTGAATGGAAAACATATTGCATTGCAGTTGTTTGGCACTCATTCAATTTCTTCAGTCCCAGATTTTCCAAACGCTTCAATAATTATTGTATATGGAGTTACTTCATGTCATAGTTATCACCATCAGTACAGTCTGTGCCTTCCTGTTGGGTATGAACCTGAGAGCTATAGGAAATGAGGCAGAATAACGTACTCTGCAGTGCACTTTTTAATTATCCTTTTATTTATGCAAATAAGGCTTACACCTCCAACACTCTATATTAAATTTGTTCAGTTGTAAGCAGGTGAAAATTCTGGATGTAACTCTTGACATAAATGTAGAAACGTGTAAAGATTGGTTCTAGTTCTATCATTTACCAGCTGGGTTTCTGGAATCGAATAGTCTAGGCATCATGCTTCAAAGCGTAAGTCCACCTTACTTAAAAATAACTTCTAAGAAAAGGTTAAAGAAATGCCAGGGTTTTAAGGTACTTGAAATTTACAAGCATTAACAGATGACATCTATTTCACTACTCAGGAGGGCTTTGGAATGGGGAGAAGTCCTGTGACACAAAGCGGTGATGCCCTTGCTTCTGAGCCAAGAGGCCCAGGTTCAAGCATCACCTGCTGCAAATGTGTGTAATAAATTCTCTGAAGATGTTAATTAGAAAATATCAAAGTTTGAAATAGCAAGTCTCTGAAAGGTGCCATAGAGTCAGACAGCCTGGAAACAGACTCAACAGTTCACCTTGTCTGCATTGACCAGACATCCCAATCTGACATAGTTCCACTTGCCAGCATTTGTTCCATATCGCTCTAGACCCTTCCTATTCACATACCCAGCCAGATGCCTTTTAAATGTTGTAATTGTACCAGCCCCCACCACTTCCTCTGGCAGCTCATTCCATACAAGCACCACCCTCTGCATGAAAAAGTTATCCCTCGGGTCCCTTTTAAATTTTTCTGCCCTTACCTTAAACCTATGCCCTCTGGTTTTGAACTTTTCCACTCTAGGAAAAATACCTTGTTTATTCACCCTATCCATGCCCTTTGTGATTTTAGAAGCTGCTATAAGGTCACCCCTCATAATTTTATAAACCTCTATAAGGTCACACCCTCGGCCTCCGACACTCCAAGGTAAAAACCTGCAGCTATTCAGTCTCTCCCTACGATTCAAATCCTGCAAACCCAGAAACATGCTTATAAATCTTTTCGGTACCCTTGAACATTGCTCGTGCAATTCGTACATTTACATAAATTTTGCAAACATTTGTGCCAGGACAGCTTTTTAAATATATTTTCACAACTTCTAATTTAACTCATGTCCATATATGTTATGTTTTATAATTTTATAAGATATAAAACTGAACTTTGCTGCTCTTCAAATTCTGTCATTATCCTCTGAATAATCTTTCAGTGAAACCTAGCCATGGTCACTGTTGTCTGCTTTGTGTAATTTGGAGCTAGAAATGTTGGCAATTTTCTGAAACAGGGTTGCTTGGACATGAGAAGTCTTGGCGTTTCTCAATGGGGAAAACTGATGACATCGTGTGCCTCTGGACTAACAATCCAGAAGCTCAGGTTAATGTTCAGGAGACGTTGGTTCAAATGGCACCACAGCAATTGGTGGAATTGCAATTCAGTTAATGAACCTGGAATATAAAGCAAGTCCTAGTAACGGTAACCGTGAAGCGATCATTGGTTATCGTAAAAGTCTGTCTGGTTCATTGATTCCCTTTAGGGAAGGTAATTCGCCATCCTTATCTGGTGTGGGCTGCATGTGACTCCAAACCCATAGTACAAGTGGTTGACCCTTAACTGCCCCCTGAAATAGCTTAGCAAAGGAAATTAGTGACAGACAATAAATGCTGGCCTTATCAGTGATGCCCATATCTCGTAAAAGTGTTTTTTAAAATAATTATTGGGCCATTATCTACTTCCACCTATATTAAAAGAACTTTTAATGTCCTAAAATTGGCCATCACGTTGACTTGAAAAGGTAATATTCTAGGTGGGCTTTCATATGCGTATATAAGACAGCTAGTTATGTGTAGTTTGAGTGGTACCACCCTTCAAATTATACCTCTTTGTACAAACCGAAAGAACTGCGGATGCTGTAAATCAGCAACAAAAACAGAAGTTGCTGGAAAAGTTCATCAGGTCTGGCAGCATTTGTGAAGAAAAAAATCAGAGTTAACATTTCGGGTCCGGTGACCCTTCCTCAGAACCGGGGGTCACCGGACCCGAAATGTTAACTGTAGCTCTTTGTGTCTTGCACAGTTATTTGTTGTTATATCAATATCTGCCTTTCTGGATGACTGTTCTAGTCTGGCACCAAGGTTTCCGTTCAGTTCATTGGTTTTTTTTTAATTTCTGTCTTCTAGGTCATGAGGCTTATTTCGTTCCTGTGGAAAACTCTAAACTGCACCAATGGCTGTAGTGTTGTAATTGTATCGAATAAACCTGCTGAATAATTAGTTACACAATGAGAAACCCAGATTTCTGATGTGAAATTTGACTATTGTTTCTTCTGCTCCCTGCTGGAGAGAAATAATTACTAATTCTAAACAAGCTGTAAACTGTATCAGCACTGGGCTATATTCTGCATCACCTTCCCCCATTCCCTCTGTTGGTGCCCTGCGCAGAATCTTTCACCCTTCCTAAGGAGTTAACAGTAGTATCTTTGGAGCTGTCTCCAATACTTGGTGGAATATCGCACCCTTCCCTGGGAGGGGTTTGATGGGTGGGGGCATTTAATCAATCAGGGGGTGTCAGATGGGACTAGTACCATCTTCCTGCCTCCACTTTGTTTCTGTGGCAGGAAGATCAGTGAACAGCCTTCCTGTCCTGCCACCAACTGAGATCTTTAACTGAGTAATTAATGCCCTTACTTCATCTGATATTGATCAAGGAATCGGGTACGTGTCATTTGGGAAGCACAACAATCAAACCCATGTGGGCACCCGCTGGTGAGAGGGAGTCCTTTCTGCAAACACACTCTGTCGGTCAAGGATCCACTGTTGCAGTTGACAGGGGTGCACCATGAACCAACACGCTGTCCTTGCTGCCAATTTCTACTTCTCCGAGACCCCCTGCCACCATCACTTAGCTCTCGCCTGAGATCCAGTGGGGACCTACCTCGGCTTCCAGTGGGTGTAGTAGCTGATGCTTTGGAGGTCCTGGCCTCTGAACGGCTGTCACCCTATAACAGGCGAGGTTTCCGCTTGTCGGGTCCTTATTTCTGGGGGAACACATACTACTGGCCCGTCAAGTGCCTGAATAGAGCAAAACACGGATGGATGCTCAAGAAGAGAGGCAACAAGAGCTTCTTGCAGGTATTTCAGCTGGTGGCTTACAGTCACCTCTGTAAGAGTCCACCTCCTGTCTCTTCCTGACTCTTTGCTTGTTTATAGAGTAGACCTATATATTGTTGTAAAGAGAGGCGGCATTTTTGATGCAAATGCTACAGCCAGCAGCCGCTCTGTGATTGTGTGAACATGCAGGTGTTTTGTGTGGATAACATGCTCGCTGTTTGTTGTTTGAGCCCATTTAACGGCCTACAGATAAACACCTTCAAACACAACGGATTGGCTTGGAATGCCTGAGATAACCAGGTGTAGAGCTGGATGAACACAGCAGGCCAAGCAGCATCAGAGGAGCAGGAAGGCTGACGTTTCGGGCCTAGACCCTATGTTTGGGAGGTATGTGAGCAGTTAGCAGAGTGAAGTTGATTCCATTCCATTTGTGCTGTGCGGCTCGTTGTTTGCCGATACTTCAGCCCGAGCCATTTGTTTGGCGGATTTTCTCAGCGGGGATTTGCCATTGCAGGGGCAAGGCAAGGAAACAGGTCCTAAAAGTCTACCTCTGCAGTAAAGCAAACTTCCATTGAAGAGGCCTTGAGGTGTGTTGCAAGGGTTGCATTTTCAAAGGAAGCTAGAGGAGAACAATAGTTACCATGGCAACCTGCCAGAGAAAAGCTCCAGACTTCTAGATTTCTTTAGTTGCTTCCAGGATTTTGCGGACGCTGACGCTGGCTTCACCCTGCAGAGCAGTGGTGCTGGTGGCATTGCCGCAGACTGTGGTAAAGTGACAATCTCGGCATTGAAAGAAAGTGTTTCTATTTTAACAAGTCAGTGTGTGAGCTGGCTTTCATGACTCTACATTACCTTCTTTTGGGACTGTTTACGTTTATTTCTCTCGGGCAAACTTAGCAGATTCTCGCCCAGGAGGGTAAATTCATCACTGTCTACAACCAAAGCATTTCCTTCAGCAGGATGGAATAAATGGGTCGTGACCATCTGCCACTGAAATCATTTTCCCTGCTGGGTGACCACAGGCACTGGCTGGAGGAAAATCCTCCCAGCTTTTTTAGTGAAGACCATCTTGACTAGAGGAAAGTACAGAAATGGAAGAAAATAGGGAAATAAGGCTCAGGTATTTTTATTTGTGTAATAGTTTCAACAAATCTGCGAACACATTTACATGCAAAACATTTATGATTCATTAAAACTGACACACAAGGAAAATTACTGATGCAATTTTTTAAAAATACATAACCAAAGTGATTAAAATAGTGATTAAAATGATTAAGATTATGGCCTCTATCTTGTTTCAGTAGGTTTTATATTGAGACATGATCATAAAATGATTAGTTACTGTTCAGGTGAGCATCAAGTCATGGTGTGTGGTAGGAATCAGTGATCAAAGCAGAGGCTTTGAAGTGTAAAACAGGTTCCAAATACATTCTTTTGTGAACATCCTACTTAACTGCAATCACTGTTCAAAGATAGCCAAATTATGCTAGAACTCTGCAGAAGTCGAACATTACCTCAGACAGACTGATTGCAAAGGTAGTACAGTTCTTTTTTCAGATCGCAATAAAGCTGTGGACTGTTATTCTGTATGATAATAAAATAGTAATAGAAAGCAAAGGTGGGTGAGTACCCCTCGGACTGAAATTTCCTGCCAATTTCAAGGCCAGAGGCAGTTTACCTGTGATTTAAAGCAAACATCCAGTGTCATCAATCTGCAATTTCCTGCAAATGTGCACGATTCAAAAAGATGTAAGATTAAATCCACAATTTTTTAGCATAAATAATTTATCCATGATGACGCATTCTCCAAACAGTCAGATTCTTTGAACATATTTTTATGGCATCAAAATAATTTGCATTAGAAAAGAAGTTTCCATCCGTAACGTGTTCAGGAGCTTGCAGTGTCTGACCTGTATTGGTAAAGATTATAAATGAGCTTGATACCTTGAGATTCTTGCTGAAAAGAAGAAATCTGTTGCTTGAGTTTGATAGTTTCTTTGCCTCTTGACTGTTTCTGCTGATTTCAAGTTGTTTATTTTCATTTTCTTGTTTCAGCGTATGATAATAAAACTGAGTTAATAGACATTGATGAAGTGGGCCCATGTATTGATGTAACTTTGGGTGTAACTTCTCAGACACGTTTCTAATGGGAAATTCTACCTAATGTGTCTGATAATGTTTATTCTGTTGAGATAGTGGTATTATTTTGAAAAAAGAAGTTCATTGTTCTTTTGTGATTTCTTAATGGTGCTTTTTTTTTAAAAGAGAAATGCAACCTGGATCAATATGTTAATTTAAAAACTACCAAATTGAAAACCAATACTTTTCTCTGAAAAGCAATGGTTCTGAGTTATGCAGCAATAAGCAAAATTAACTAAATAGTAAGTAGGTGAAGACCATGGGCATTTTTAAGCAGCACTTTAATGGCAGCATAGGGATTTAATTCCACATCTCATCTGATCAGTAGCAATAAGAATGGTAGCAGGAAAGAAGACAAAGTGAAGGAAATGAAAGAAAGATTTGATAATATTTTTGTAAAAGCTAATATTTTATTTCTCTTGATATCATCTTTCTTTTCATCTCTTTACTTCATGTTCTGCGTGTGAATTTAAACTGAAATAATTGTTCTATTTACATGCCCCAGCTTCTGCTTGAAACAGAACAAGTTTTTCACCATTGTTTTGTAGCCAAATACAAGACATTGAAGCAAGTTGCTGTTGCTTGCTCTATTTGTACGCATCTCAGATCTCCTGCAGAGTGTTCCTGCTGTATCAGAATCCTAATGATTGTAAGTAGTTCCACAGAAGTCCATGAAAATTTAGTGGACAAACATAATGAAGGAGGGTCCCGTATGTGAAGGCAAAGCTGGAAGGTGTAGGGAACACTGGATGACTAGAGATATTGAGGCTTTGGTCAAGAAAAAAAGAGGAGGCATATGTCAGATAGAGACAGCTGGGCTCAAGTGAATCCCTGGAGGAGTATAAGGGAGTAGGCTTATACTTAAGAGGGAGTCCAGGAGGTCACAAAGGGGATATGAGATGGCTTCGGAAAATAAGATTAAGGAGAATCCTAAGAGATTCTACAAGTACATTACGGGGAAAAAGAGTTACTTGGGAGAGAATAGGACCCCTTAAAGGCCCACAGTGCTATCTATGTATGGAACCACAGGAGGTGGGTGAGATACTAAACAAGTATTTGGCCTCCGTATTTACTGTGGAGAAAGACCCGTAAGTTAGAGAAATTGGGGAAATAAATTGTGATGTCTTAAAGTGCCCACCTTACAAAAGAGGAGGTGCTGGAAGTCTTAAAATGCATAAAAGTAAATAAATTCCTGGGACCTGATTGGATATATCCCAGAACCTTTGTGAAGAAATTGCAGGGCCCCTTGCAGAGATACTTGAACCATCAATAGCCGTGGGTGAAGTGCCAGAAGACTGGAGGGTGGCTAATGTTGTGCTATTGTTTAAGAAAGGCTGCAAGGAGAAGCTAGTGATCCACAGACCTGTGAGTCTGACAGGGTAATTCGTTGATAGGGATTCTGAGAGATAGGATTTATTTACATTTGGTAAGGCAAGGACTGATTTGGAATGGTCAGCATGGCTTTGTGCATGGGAAATTTGTATCTCACAAATTTTACTGAGCTTTTTGAAGAAGTTACAAAGAGGATTGATGAAGGCAGAGTGGTAGATGTTGTCTATGTGTGGATTTTAGCAAGGCATTCAACAGGGTCCTGCATGGTAGGCTGGTTAGTAAAGTTAAATCACATGGGATCCAGAGAGAGATAGCCAATTGGATACAAAATTGGCTTGATAGTAGAAGACAGAGGTCGTGGTAGAGTGTTGTTTTTCGGACTGGAGACCTGTGACCAATAGTGTGCTGCAAGAATAAGTTCTAGATCCACTGTTGTTTGTTATTTATGTTAGTGATTTGGATGAGAATGCAGGAGGAATGGTTAGTAAATTTGCAGCCGTCACTAAAATTGATGGTATAGTGAACAGTGAAGAAGGTTATCTAAGATACAAAGAGATTTTGGTTAGACAGTCCAATGGGCTGAGAAGTGGCGGATGGAGTTTAATTTAGATAAATGTGAGGTGTTGCATTTTGCAAAGGCAAATGAGGCCAGGACTTACATGCTTAATGGTAGGGACCTGGGGAGTGTTGTCAAACAGAGACCTAGGGGTGCAGGTACATAGTTCCTTGAAAGTGGCATCACAGGTTGACAGTGTGGTGAAGAAGGTGTTTTAACACGCTTGCGTTCATTGGTCAGAGCATTGAGTATAAAAGTTGGGACATCATGATGCAGCTGTACAGGACTTTGGTTAGGCCACTTTTGGAATACTGCAGATAATTCTGGTCTCCCTGCTATAGGAAGGAAGTTGTTAAACCAGAAAGGGTGCAGAAAAAATTTACAAGAATATTGCCAGGTTTGGAGGGTTTGAGTTATAGGTAGAGGCTGGATATGTTGGGACTGTTTTCCCTGGAGTTTGAGGCTGAGGGGTGACTTCAGAGGTTTATAAAATCATTAGGGATGTAAATATGATTAATAGCCAAGGTCTTTTTTTCCCCAAGGGTAGGGGAGTCCAAAGCTAGAGTGCATAGGTTTAAGATGAGAGGAGAAAGATTTAAAAGGGTCCTGAGGGGCAACTTTTTCACACAGAGCATGGTACATGTATGGAATGAGCTGTCAGAGAAAGTGGTAGAGGTGGGTACAATTACAACATTTAAAAGACCTTTGGGCAGGTACATGGATAGGAAAGGTTTAGAGGAATATGGACTAAATGCAGGGAAGTGGGACTGGTTTAATTTGGAGTACCTGATTGGCATGGACGAGTTGAACCGAAGGGTCTGTTTCCTGCTGTATGACTATATAACCACAAGTCCGGACCATCGTACCTTTGCAATCTCAGGAATGCACTTTGCAGCCAAGTAAATACTTTGCAGTGTACTTCATCCTCATTGAATTCAATAGGATTCTGTTATGCCAAGAGATAGGAAAATTTGCCTTTCAATGATGATTAAAAAAACCTCTTGTATTTCAAGCCTATAGACCTGGATATATTTGCTAGGAGAAACCCAGAAGCAAAAGACTTTCAAAGAAAATAAAGTCGTAACAATTAGGCCTCTGCGATTAACTACCTGGCCTAAACACCTTCCCCAGTTAGTACATGCATATAGCGCTGGTGCTATGTTGAAATATCAAAGCAGGGTGAACAGTTAGGGCAGCACGGTGGCTCAGTGGTCAGCACTGCTGCCTCACAGTGCCAGGGACCCAGGTTCGATTCCAGCCTCGGGTGACTGTGCAAACTCCACACAGACATTCTCCCCGTATCTGCCTGGGTTTCCTCCGGGTGCTCTGGTTTCCTCCCACAGTCGAAAGACGTGCACGCTAGGTGGATTGGCCATGCTAAATTGCCCCGTAGTGTTCAAGAATGTGTAGATTAGGGGGATGGGTCTGGGTGGGATGCTCTGAGGGGCGGTGTGGACTTGTTGGGCTGAAGGGCCTGTTTCCACACTGTCGGGATTCTTAAAAATAATTGGCTGCTGTACAACTGAATGAAATACAGAGCCATGCAATTTTGGCCTCTGCTTGAAAAAGCAATTTGTTCAATCTGATATAAAGCCCTGCACTAAATTGGTGTGGGAGATGGACCCTTAAAAGGGCCTGATGGAAAGAGAGCTTTTGAAACCTACTTCTGATGAACTAGCTGAGAATTTGCTGAATGAAGCAAAGACCCAGTGAAATGGGCCACAGGAATATCAGAGGCTCAGCATCTCATGAGCTTTCAGCTGAAGAACTGGAAATTTGTAAAGTATGATCAGTGGAGAAGAGGCAGTGAAAGGATCTGCTGCTCGTGACAATAGGGGGTGAAATGAGAAAAGGTCAGCTCAAAAGAAATGGGACAGTTGGACACTATCAGAAGGGAGAGATGACAGTGGCATATAGCATTTCAGCGAATATAGATGCTTACAGCCCCTGACTGATTGAGACTAGTTATGGATGCTGTCATTTTAACTTGAGTTGATTTAAGTAGCCCTATGCATGAATCTGTAAGGTTTGCCGTAGATATTCCCTGTTCCAGTCTGTTCAAGTGAGATTCTGTAACATTATACTTTATCTTTACAGTTTCCTTTATTTAACGCAATTAAAATTGTTTGCTGTAGTGACAAAAGAGCAAAGAATTGGACGCTTATGAGGAGAGCATTGAAATAATTATACCAAAGTGACAAAACGATCCCGTGTAAAACTTGCCTCGTTTATCTGATAGTATACTAAATGTGGGCAGTTTCCTACCAAATTGCACCTAGAGGCAGCAGCACTTTGGGGGTAACGTTTGGAAATGAAGTTTTATGTGTGTTCTCTTGCCCTGTGTTCAGCTTTCATTCAAATCATGAATGAATAAGTGAGCTTCAGTGAGTTGTTGTAAGATGCCTATTTTTATCAGCAGGTTTTACAAATAAACAACCAATGACATAATTCTTCAGCGAACCAGTTATAATTAGCAGGATTTAGTTCTACTGGAGCACTTTTATAAGTCAAAGTAAAAATGCTGCATTTTAGCAAACAAATGTTTACATGATTTAGTTTAATCTTGGCCATTCAGACGCTGCTACTTGAGAGAGTCACTGACCCATTACCCGCTGCGATAGTTCACATTAATATTAGCATGGTAATCGTGCTTTCTGCCTTGACCCTACTTCCAACTTGCTGGCCTGTTGTCACCCACCAGCAAAGAGCCTCCATGCAAGAAATGGCTAGTGTTAACTGTGAACCGTAGTCCATTCACTCATCTCCATGTGTTTCCATCTGTAATTATTCAGAAATGTATATACTGTTTTGTGTTATTGGTAAATAACACAGATTGAATAGTGTGGATTCAGTTTACTTGAAAAGTATAACAGGTTTATGAACAGCTTTAACTACAATAACTGGTATGAATAACTTTGTGTGCAGCCACCTGCTGACTTGCTTCTTGCAGTCCTTACAGGCTGAGCCTTGGCTCATTAGCATATCAATCTTTGCTTTCAGAGCGGTGTTAATTTCAATAATACAAAATCTTCTTTCTCCAAGATAAACTTACTCAGAGGGTAAAAATACATATGCATTAGGGTAGCTGAAAATCTATTTGCTCACAAGGAAGAATTAAGAGTCTGTATAATGTACGAGTGATTTGACAATCCTTCCGGATCTTGTAATAGTGTGATGTTTGAGAAATTTGGATTCCACAGTTGGGTGTTCTTGACTTGTGGGTGTGGTGGAATCTTGTTGTTGCTAGCATGATGATTGTCATCTTACTGATCTTCCACACCTTCATTATCCAAGCTTATTTTTGTGTGTTTGTGCACAGTTGGGGTATTGAAAGTTCCCCAAGTTGGTTTCCGTTTCTGTTTCTCCTGAATGTTGTTCCACTCAGCGTTGTCTTCATAGCGTACTGGTCATTTACCATCTTTATTCTGCCTTTTTTTGAAGAAGTTTGTCCTATTTCTCTGAGAACCTGGACATGTGATGGCTTGTTAGGGTTGTTCTAACTTCTCTTCAAAACAAGATCTCCACTGGTACCACATAAGTCCATATAACCACTTTGGTACCAGGTTTGTAGCAGACATCGAAGTCATAGCCCCGCATGTTACCCAGAAGTTATTGTCGCCCAGGTGGTGCCATGATCTTATTTGGTTTTACCCATCATTGGTAATACGACACATTCAGGAATTTATTTTTAATTTTCCGCTGATGGTGCTGGAACAGATCATCTTTGACGTTGACCAAAGGATGCCCTCTGGAAGCAGTATTTTCCAAATGATTTTTGTAAATGCAATGAATTCTTGAGTTTCCTTAGCCAGGTGAACTGTCCAATATCTGTAATTGGCATCCAGCTTGGAGCAGAATTTAGCTCCTGTGAATTTGGGATTCATTTCTCTGCTCTTGGAGTTCTGCGTGGGTATCTTTTTTTTTTTGTTTTGTTTTTTTTTGAGAGGTGCTCAGGTGTCCTGGGTTCAAGCATACCCTGATTGTGTTACCTTTCTTCAGCACGTATGAAATGCAGCTGCATCAGTCTGTGTGCACTGGATAATACCATCATGTTCTCTATCATCTAGCACACTTTTAAGCTTCCCATGTGTGGGCGCTGCATTTTCTGGGAGGATCAATGAATGGAATTGCATCTTTTCTCTGAAGTTCAATACGGTACATCTTTGAACTTTCCTACACCATTGAATATGTTTGAGGACAAATGTTGTAAGCCCTGAACTGACTGAATTTGAGTATTTTTGGTCACTTCTGCTGCAGTTGGTATTTTGATAATCTTGTGAATGATCACAATATTGAGATCTGCACACTGCTGGCAATCCTGTCATGGTTGTACTAGTCAAGTCTAGCAGGTAAAGCACTTGTGGTTTCCGTGTAAAATTGCCTTAGCTGTAATTTATGATCAATACACCAATACAAGGGATGGGTGTCAATTATATGCGGTTAATATTGCTGTTGCAGATTGTTTCATTGACGTCCAATGATCCAAGTTAATATCTTTTGGGATTCAGATCAACAGGATGTTTACATTCTCTTTCTGGTCAACTTTGGTCAAGTAGGCATTTACCAATTTTTTTCAGGCACCTGATATTCATAATGGGAAAGCTTCTAAGTGTTTGACTTTGTCCACACAATATGTCACATTCTCGATGTGAAAAGCCAGTTTGCTTTCTAGATGAGGGTTCTTCACCTTGGTCAATCTCGCTGCTTACCTCATATACGAGCATGCATTTCTATAGCTTTTGGGCACATTGGTGTTTTTTCTGGGAAGTTGCACATGCTTTTTGTTGTGTTGCGTCCTATTCTAGTCTCTCAGTATATCTTTGAGATTGCATTCCTTATATAACAGAGCCCACTATCCTTTCACACAGAATGACTTGGAATGACACGGATTGGGTGACCACCAGCCAGAGAAGAAAGATAGGCAGGTAGTGCAGGAATCCACTGTGGCCATTCCCCTGCAAAACTGATATACCATTTTGGATACTGCTGAGGGGAACCCTAACCCTAACCCTGTCACAGGGGAAAGCAGCGGCATCCAAACTCATTGCATCATGGTTGGCTCTGCTGCAGAGGGGTTTAAAAAGTGTGCCAGTGTAATAGTTATAGGGGACTGAATTGGAAGGGGAATAGACAGGCGTTTCTGTGGCCACCAATGAGAACTCCATGATGGTATGTTGCCTCCCTGGTGCTAGTGTCAAGGAAGTCTCGGAGTGGGTACAGGACATTCTGGAAGGGGAGGCTGAACAGCCAGTGGTTGTAGTATATATTGGTACAAATGGCATAGGTTAAAAAAGTCCTAAAAGCAGAATACAGGGAGCTAGGAAGAAAGTTAAGAAATTGGACCTCAAAGGTAGTGATCTTAGGATTCCTACAGATGCCACGTGCTGATCAGAGGAGAAGTGACAGGATGAATACGTGGCTGCAGAGATGGTGTCAGGAGGAGGGCTTCAGATTCCTGGGACCAGTTCTGGGGGAGGTGGGTCTTGTACAAATTGGACCGGTTACACCTGAGCAGGACTGGGACTGATGTCCTTGGTTGGGCAGGGTGGGGGGGGTGTGTACACGGTGTGGGGTGGTGGTTTCGACTGGTTCCCATTCCGCTGGCATATCAATGTAAAGTGTCAGAAGAAGGTAGCAAGAACAATGGCAAAAGCTAGAAGAAGGAATAAGAAAGGTGACAGGCTGAGAAACCAAGGACAAGATTCAAACAGGGATATTGAGGGGAAAAAAGGAGGAGACAAACACAGTTAAAAGGACAAGCTTAAAGGCTTTGTGCCTTAATGCGTGGAGCATTTGCAATAAAGTGGAAGAATCGCGCAGATAGATGTGAACAGGTATGATATAATTGGAATTACAGAGACATGGCTGTAGGGTTACCAGGGGTGGGAACTGAATGTCCCAAGGTATTCAGTATTTGGGAAGGATAGGCAAAAAGGAAAAGGTGGTGGACCGGCGTTGCTGGATAAAGAGGAAATTAACACAATAGTGAGAAAGGATATTAGCTCTGACAATGTGGAGTCTGTAAGGATAGAGTTGAGAAATACCAAGTGGAAAAAAACATCAGTAGGTGTCATATGTAGACCCCCAAACTGGAGTGGTGATGTCAAGAGTGGCATTAAACAGGAAATTAGAGATGCATGTGATCAGGGAATATGGGTGATCATGGGTGATTTCAACCTGCATATAGATTGAACAAATCAAATTAACTACAATGCCGTAAAGGAGGAATTCCTGGAGTGTATACCGGATGGCTTTTCTTGACCAATATGTGGAGGAACCAACTAGAGAACAGGCCATCTTAGACTGGGTACTGTGTAATGAGAAGGGAATCCATTACTAATCTAGCTGTGCGAGATCCCTTGGGGAAGAGCAACCATAACATGATAGAATTTTTTATCAAGATGGAGAGCGAGGTTGTTGATTCAGAGACTAGGGTACTGAACGTAAATGAAGGAAAATACGAAGATATGAGGCATGAGTTGGCTTTGATAGATTGTGGAGAGTTACTTAAAGGGATGACAGTGGATAGGCAATGGCAAACATTCAAGGAACGCGTGGGGGAACTGCAACAACCATTTATTCCTGGCTGTCACAAAAGCAAAATGGGTAAGAGGGCCAATCCATGGTTTACAAAGGAAATAAGGGATAGTATCTAATCAAAGGAAAAGTCATACAGATTGGCCAAGAAAAATAATAAATCTGAGGATTGGGAGCAGTTTAGAGAGATTAATTAAGAAGGGGAAAATAGAGTATGAAAGTAAGTTTGCAAGGAAAATTAAGACTGACACTAAGAGTTTCTATAGGTATATGAAGAGAAAGAGATTGGTAAAGACAAATGTAGGTCCCCTACAGACAGAAATGGGGGAGTGTACGATAGGGGACAACGAAATGGCTAAGGAACTAAATACATACCTTGGCTCTGTCTCCACAAAAGAGGACACAAATTAGATACCAGAATTGTTGGAGAAGGCAAGAGTTAGTGAGAGGGAAGAGCTGAGAGAAAACAATAACAGTAGAAAAATGATGCTGGGAAAATTGTTGGGATTGAAGGCTGATAAATTCCCACAGCCTGATAATCTACATCCCAGTGTATTTAAGGAAGTATCTCTAGAAATAGTGGATGCATTGGTGGTCATCCTCCAGGATTCTATAGACTATGGAACAGTCTCTGCAGATATTCAAAAATGGGGGTAGAGAGAAAACAGGGAATTATAGACCGGTGAGCCTAAGATCGGTAGTGGGGGAATATTCTCGAATCCATTGTCAAGGACTTTATAGCAGAGCATTTAAAAAGTAGTGGCAGGATCTGACACAGTCAGCATGGATTTATGAAAGGGAAGTCCTGCTTGACAAATCTGTTGGAATTCTATGAAGATGTAATTAGTAGAGTTGATAAGGGGGAGCCAGTCGTTGTAGTATATTTGGACTTCCAGAAAGCGTTTAACAAAGTCTCACATAAGAGATTGATGCACAAGATTAAAGCGCATGGGATTGAGGGAAGTGTATTGAGATGGATAGGAAACTGGTTGGCAGAGATGAAACAAACAGTAGGAATTAATGGGTCCTTTTCACATAGGCAGGCAGTAACTAGTGGGGTGCTGGGACCCCTGCTGTTCACAATATATATTAATGATTTGGATAAGGGAACAAAATGTAACATCTCCACGTTTGCAGATGATACCAAGTTGGGTGGAAGGGTCAATTGTGACGAGGATACTGAAATCCTACAGCATGATCTCGACAGGTTGGGTGAGTGGGCAAATCGATGGCAGACGCAGTATGATTTGGATAAATGTGAAGTTATTCACTTCAGAAACAAAAACAAGAAGGCAGATTACGACCTGAATGGCTGTAAATTGGGAGAGGGGAGTGTGCAGTGGGACCTGGGCATCCTTGTGCACCAGTCGCTGAAGGTAAGCGTGCAGGTGCAGCAGGCGGTAAAGAAGGTAAATGGTATGTTGGCCTTCATTGCAAGAGGTTTTGAGTACAGGAGCAGGGATGTGTTGTTGCAGTTATACAGGGCCTTGGGG
>JAHRHZ010000031.1:17237754-17293969 GCA_024137785.1 Ginglymostoma cirratum
GGGAGTGTGCAGTGGGACCTGGGCATCCTTGTGCACCAGTCGCTGAAGGTAAGCGTGCAGGTGCAGCAGGCGGTAAAGAAGGTAAATGGTATGTTGGCCTTCATTGCAAGAGGTTTTGAGTACAGGAGCAGGGATGTGTTGTTGCAGTTATACAGGGCCTTGGTGAGGCCACACCTAGAATATTGTGTGCAGTTTTGGTCTCCTTTTCTGAGGAAGGGCGCTCTTGCTATCGGAATGCAGTGAAGTTTTACCTTGCTGATTTTGGGGATGGCGGGTCTGATGTATGAGGAGAGATTGACTAGGTTGGGATTGTTTTTGCTGGAATTCAGATGAATGAGGGGTGATCTCATAGAAACTTATAAAATTCTAACAGGCCTGGACAGGGTAGATGCAGGGAGGATGTTCCCGATGGTGGGTGTGACCAGAACCAGGGGTCACAACGTGAGGATTTGGGGTAGACGATTGAGGACAGAGATGAGACATTTCTTCACCTGGGTGAGCCTGTGGAAGTAGTTGATGTCAAAACATTCAATGTATTCAAGAGGTGACTAGATATAGCACTTGGGGTGAATGGGATCAAAGGTTATGGGGAGAAAGCAGGATTAGGCTACCGAGGTGGATGATCAGGCATGATAGTGAAGAATGGCAGAGCAGGCTCAAAGGGCCTATCTTCTATGCTGCTATCTTCTAAGTTTCTATGACTTGGAATGCATGATGGCTTTGCAGTCAGTGCAACAGACCCCACTTCCCACACAGATGCTTTCTGCATCCTGGCTATTGCACCAGTACCACTAACTGCACCTAATGCTTGTAAGAGTTGCTGTCTAGTTATAATGGCTTCATTTTTGTGCTATCTGTAAGCAAAGTGTGAATGTCACAACCTTTCTTTCTCCCAAGACATCTTTTGGGAAAGCATCACTGAGCGCTGAAGTTATAATCGGCTCCATTCTGCACTCAGACAGCACAACCTCTGAAAAGTCACAGATTTGTCACGGCACCTACTGTGAAACCGATCAACTGATTCTTGCGGCTGTTGTCTGTAGGACGTTAACTCAAGATTCTGAATTCTAAAGTTTATGTTTGTACAAAGCTTCTTTTCCAGTGTTTCCCATAGATTAGCAGAGACATTGTTGATTCTGAATTGTTGACCCTGTGCAATTCTCACTTTCAGTGACTATCTTTATTTTCACTGCTTATCTAGTTCTGCAAAAGCTGAATCTGAAATACATAGCTCCGTCCTTTGTTTACAAAGTGTAAATTCAGTTCTTTGGCCTTCCAATTCATTATCAACGATTTGGTCGTCTTATTTCTAAGGCTCCCTATTCATCGCAAATGCTGTCGATGTCTAAGGTTTTGTTCCTCTCTTACTCTCCGCTATGCTGTTTTTGGCTGCATTCCTGGGATTTTGTTTTTGTTACAAATCAAGTACTGGCTTTTTTTTTTGTGTGTTTTTTTTTGCCCTGTGGTCCCAGTTGAGATTTAATTTCGACTGTGTTGTTCAGTCTTTTTGTGACGTTTTTAAGTTTTCACTATTGCCTTGTTTGTGAAAAAAAATCACCAGGGCTTCACACCATGTTGTGCTTCCTTGTGACAGCAGTAAGTAACACAGATTGAGTGGTATGGATTCAGTTTACTCAAAAAGCAACTCATGGTAATGGAATATTATGTATGCGACCTCCTGCTAGAATGCTTCTTGCTGCACTGCTCATGGCATTTCATCATGAGGTCTACATCCTGGGGCTTGGCTTATAAGCATACCCAGCTCTTAGAGTGACACTAATCTTGAGGCACTAATACAATAACTCACACAAAATGTATCTGAAAATGGTTGCTGCTAGCCGTGTTCATTTAGAGAAATTCATGCTGCTCACGGTACTTCCGTCAAATTTATGTGAGAGGCGATTAATCTGGATTGAGAAATGTGATCCTTTTGACAAAATGGTCTCAAGCACTCAAACTAAAGAAATCTGTCTCTTCTGTTGGTGAGGAAGGATGTCAGGTGTGTATTTTGTTTGGCAGCCAACAGTGAGAGACAGCAGGTACCAACTCTGTTCAAATGTGACATGGGCCGGAGTGTAGTAAAGCTGACTGTATTCTGCCCCATAAATATTTCTCAGATGAGCACCTCAACTGCATGGTGCGATTATATTTTTCTGTTTTCAAGAATATGATTTGTCCAAGTCGAAGGTTTTGAACTCCCTTTTTGCCACGGTGGTGATAAAGAGCTGGTGTAACACCCCTATTGTTTGTGCCTTTGGTCATGGCCTGTGTTCAAAGGTCAAAACTTAATTGACAGCATCCAATAACATAATTATTTTTAATTAGGAAAGCCCAGCATTTAGTGTGACAACACTGTCAAGTTTTATGATCAATGCAGTAAAGCCTCATATATTGCGGAGCCTGATTTACATCATTGAACTTGTTCTAGTTAAAGGTACTTGAAGTGACTGTTTCCAAACCTTTTCTTTGCAGTGAAAACAGAAGACGAAGTCGAAGCGCTAATTTTTGATGGAGCAGAGGTAGTTGACATTCACAATGTGGGAATTCCTCAACAACCACTTTCACTTACTGACGTTCCCACAACTTCACAAGTACGTGATGAACACAGGAGATGCTTGGCAACTCTTGTATACTGTAAGTCACCTCACAGACTGTCCTTTTCTACTTTGAATCCTGAATCCAAATCACACATTTCAAGGTGCAAGAAAATCGCTGGCAAATATATCATCCAGATGCTTAAAATGGCTCTCTTGTGACTAACTTCAACTCCAAGTTAACACAGTCAACAATAATTTCCATCTTACACTTCCTCGCTAAATGTTTTCCCATTTAATATTTAACATTTATAGATGTTAGTATGTGATTGACGAAACTAGATAAAGCATTTTTAACCCCACCAGCTTTAACCCTTTTCTTTCCCAGCCAGTTAGTGACTTGCCAGCCCTCTGAAAATCTCACCCTTTGTTTGGCTCTTATACCCTGCTACTCTCATGCACTGTCTAACTTGCCCTGTTATCCTGGTTTTCGGTATCTTGGGAACTGGAGAAATTGTAAGCTTAAATCCAATTCACAACATTTGCAGGGAACCAGTGTCACCTGCAAGCTTCATCATTTATTCTGTATTTAGTTATTTCTAATTTAAGAATCCTGCATTTGCGTGCCCTCCTTCAGTTTCTTTATCAAAATTATCACCTCACTGCCTCAGCTAGAGGTGCACCTAGAATGGGGCAGAGCAGGGAGCGTGCATTGTCCCTTTCTGACAGCCATATTATAGAACAATCTAATGGGGACCGCATGGGTAATTGAAGGGGGCTTCAACCTACCGTGCCCTGCAGAAGTATAAATTTAAGGCCAGAGCTAATTGGGAAACAAAAGTGACAACTTGCTCTTTTAATGCATGAAAATATTCTAAGGCTCTGCACAGAGATCTATAGATAACTGAGCCAGAGAAGATATCAAATGGGTGATAAGAGGTTTATGTTCGGCTTTGTAGTGGAGTTTGACGGGAAGAGAGGTGAGGTAGAAGCAGAGGAGATTAGGCAGGAATTTCAGAGCATGGGGCTCTGTGTGGCTGAAGGCACAGACAGCAAATGGCCTGGCAAAGGGACAGGGAACCACATAAGATGTTGGAAAAAAACAGAACAGAAATTAAACACGGCCAAAACTCATGGATTTGGTTTTCACCGAGAGAGAGGGGTAAACGTCAGTACTTTAATGAGAGAGGGCAGGTAAATCTGCGACTATATCTGTTTTCAGGATGAAAAAGAAGAGAGCAAAAGTAGTAGTACAAAAGAAACAAATGAAGTCAGGAATAGTGCCCTTTAGTCAATTCAGTATAAGTAAATAACAAAGATGGGATGTACACATCTCCTTGGTTTTAAGGGAAAACAGGCTGACCAAATTACAGAAATGCATCATCATTTCCGAAGCGAGCTCGAGTGGAAATTGTGACTTTTAGATTGTTAATTACAGATGTCATTCCATCCTCTAAGATGAAAAGAAGGGAAAAACAAACTAAATACTGTTCGTGGGGCTGTTATTGAAATCGATCCTTTGACAAAGCAATTGAATAAGTATCAGTTGATGAAAGAGAGGCTTTGTGCATTTATGGTGGGGGATCACATCTGAGGAACATAGTTGATTATTTTGAGGAGGTCACTGACGCAAGTGTCTATGGATGTTGTCTGTATGGACTTCTGGAAAATATTTAATAAAATCCTCCACAAATTATTAGAGAATATAAAAGTACGTGGAATTTGTGGTTCACTGTAATGTGAGATTAATAATGGCTTTGGAGGTAAGATTCAGAGATTGGGATAAGTGGATTGTTCTGAGTGTTGGATGAGAAATGATGTTTTCCAAGGATTAGTATTGGAAACCTCAGCTTTTCACTAAATATATCAATGACTCGTTATGAAAAACAGTTGCATGTACATGCTTACAGATAGCACTCGGTTCAGAGATGCGTTGAGAGTGTAGAAGGGAGCAGGAAGTTGCAAAAAGATGCTGACAGATAAAATGCATTGGTTAAACTATGAGAGACAGAATTCTATGTGAGGAAGAATGAGATCATTCACTTTAAATCCAAGAAAAACAATTTTATTTTTAATTGAGAAAGATTAGGCAATGTGGAAGAGTAATAGGATTTGAATGTCATTATACACCAATCACTGTGTTCACGCACAAGTACAAATGATAGCCAAAAAGGCTAATAAAATGTTGGCCTACAAGCTAAATGGGTCAGGAATGTGAGGAGGAAGAAGCGATACTTCGGTTCTATACAGCCATTACCATCTGAACTATTCTGTTCAGTCATGGACTTTGTACCTCAAGAAGCTTATACTAGCCTTGGAGGGGGGCATCTCTCAGACTGGTTGCATTAGCTGTTTATTATTTATCACATATGACTTTTCATTCACAGTTTAGTACAGTCAGCCATCTTTCAAATCTTAAAGAAGATATGGGATACATTCTCACATACCTCCTAGTGAATATAGCAACATTAATAGGCCTTGAACACACCCAGACATTGAAAAACTGGTGATTGATTTATATTTCATTTCAAGTTGCGATGAGCCATTGTATCCTCAACCCAAACAGTTATCTGCATCATAAAGCAATTCATGGATTTTATCTTGGAGTTTTCTTTGTGGCTTTACTGCTCACTTTACTTCTCAGTATGTCAGATTGATGCGCTCACTCTGCCTTCCTATGTATTCCTTGACTCAGTCGTAACAACTCATTCACTTCCTTAGCAATGATGGTCACTACTTTTTTTTTGGAGAAACTACAGTTAGCCAAAAACTAGGCTTACCCAACATCTCCCTATTAGTTTGTGTCACTTGTATTATACTGCATTTCATTGCAAACTGATAGTTTGTAGTAGTAAATGTAAAGCTGAAACTACCATAGTCCTACTGGACCATAGGGCTGCTCTCTCATTAGAGAGAGAGAGAGAAAAACAACTGGTTTAACCTGAGGGTCACCATGTCTCAGGTGAAGGGAGAGGTTGAGGAAATTGTGGCTCTCCAGAGGAGATATGCAATTACCAGTTCTATATTATGTACAGCACCATGGAGTCCGGACTCTAGTTTTGAGAAAAGTAGATTGTCAGCTCCATTTTGTAGCATTTTGGAATCCCAGCGCATCAATTTTACATTTCACTGTGAAATGCAGGACTTGCAAATGTTGTGCAGTGCACACTTCCCTGGAACAGGAAAATATATTTCCTTAAAAAAAAAAACTGTCAAAAATACATAGATCAGTGACAGAGATCAGAGAATGGTTACTGCACAGATGGAGGCCATTCAGCTTACTATATCTGAGCTGGCTATTTGCAGGAGAAATTCTTCTGATGCCATTCCTGTTGCCCTGTATATTCTATCTTTTCAGATAATGATTCAAATCTCTCTTGAATGTTTCAATTGAACCTACTACCCCACACAGTCAGGCAGTGCATTCCAGATCCTAACCACTCACTATGTGGAAAGGTTTGTTCCTCATGTTGACATTGCAGCTATGTCAAATCTCTTGTGCCATCTAGTTCTTGATTATTCTGTCATTAGGAACATAATCTCCCTATCTACTTTGTCTCAATCTTTTGCAGTTTTTAGCATATGTTGGTGACATCTCTGTGTTGTCTTCTTTAAGAAGAACAACCCAAATCTCTCCAGTTTGTCTGCGCCACTGAAGTTTTTCATTCCCTAATGGATGAATTATAATGGCTAAATTATAACAATGTAAGAGCCTGTAAAGGTGAATTAACTGTGATCCAGCTGGTGATTTCCCAAAATCACTTACTTATTTACTAGGGGGTGGCCCCATTTTCTCAGGGGAGAATGTTGAAAGAGTGTCAGAGCTGCCGATTCTCAGTGAAAATGTCAACAGAACTATATTCAATTTTCAAAAACATCAATAAACATTCCACGGCCTAATTTCATGAAAATAGAATGCCCACTTGCTCACTTTCACTGCCAACTGTTGGGGGAGGAGGTGTCATAAGCAGTACTGGTTTGAGCCTCTAGATGTCAGCAGTTCACCAATTTACATCATGAAAAAGGAAGTGAATTGGTTTTTCTGTTGGAAGTAGCTACTGGTAGCCTCATTTTGATACTGTAAGTGCTAATCTTAATGTCAGGATCCCAGAAGAGCATTTGGCTGAATATCAGACCACCCCCACCCCGAGGAAGTCAATTATAAAGCCACCTCCAAGAGCCCCATCCATTTAGGGATAGTAGGAGGATTCCAGCTTCAGAATCCAGCGCAGCCGATGAAACCACTGCCATTGAAGCAAGGCAAATAATAGTGAAAACATCGATCTGTTTGAAATGACTGCAAGGGCTTGCCTTCAACTTGGGGAGACATCCCTTTTATGTTGCTGTCTGGACTCCACCTGACTCCTGACATTGCAAGGGATCTGTGCCTTGCCACATGGCAAATTGCAGATAAATTGCTTGTATCATATTCTTCATCTCATTGTGCTGCTAAAGAAAATTTACCCAAGTCTGCTGGGACCAGGAAAACATTAACTTCATTGAAGAGACTTCTTACTATGATTGGACTCCATCCTGCTTCGATGCTGCGAGAGAGAGAGCATGGTCATGTGACATTACATCACTTACAGTGATGATGTATACTGCCTCTTACTAGCATACCGTACTATTTAACAGTGTATTACAATCACCAACCTTAATTTGCTCCCTGCCCATTGGGCTTGTTGTGTTCATCCTCTCCTGGACCAAGGCTAGATGGAGATTGGAGAGAAGCTGTTAAATGGAGAGGACCTGATTTAGAAGAAGGGTCAGAACATAAGAATAGAGGATCAGAATGAGACATTTAGCTGTCCACACCTATTCTGCTTTTCAGTGAGACCATGGCTTATCTCTGACCTGACCCATAGACCATGTTTACATCACATCCATTAATGCCCTTGGTTAATAAAACTCGGGCAGTCTCAGGATTCTTCTTGGTAATCCATTACCTTAATGTGCACTTATGTGCCTATGAATTTAATGACTGTGCGTAATAATTTGATGTAATACATGTTTGGTGTATTTTTTTAATGCCACAGTAACCACACCAAGTTTTGTGTGCTACGAAAGATAACATAAACTTCTCTGGATCAGGTAAAATATCCTGTTTGAGGCAAAAAATCATCACCAATTACACTGAAGCTGGCAATGGCACGTAGAAATGGAAAGGAAAAATGTTCAGGCCTTTGATGATATTTTACGAAGGTAAGGGTCAAATTACTGGATGTCAAGCCATCTGGAATGGACAGTGTTCAAACTAGCTAAAACTAGACGGTGCAGCACAAAACCGGGCACCTGGCCACTCTAGCAGACTTGACATTTGCTAGCTAACACTCATACCAAAGGTAGTTACTAAAGATCCATGGAGCAAATCTTTACATGATAACTACTCTAAGTAACAGAAAGCATTCAAAACATTGTGCAAATTTTTAAATTTTTAGAAAGGTAACTACCAGGGTTGCCTTCTGCTTAGAGTCTACATGCCACATTAAACTTTGCGATTTAAAACTGCAATAATTTTGATGAGAATGTCTGTCCCTGTCACTTTGTATGCACAAAAATATTTATAGTTGCCCCTGCCATAATTACCCTTGATGTAAATCCCAAGCTGTTTTGTGCCAGCCTACAAATACACATCTTAATACTTCCCCAGTTTGGCCCAATGATACTTTGCACATTAATGAAATTGAATGCTGCATTTGTGCAATGTAATGTGTTGCAGATTTTTGATAATGAAAACATTAACAAAGGCTGTTGTTATTGCAGTGAAAAGTACCAGAAGCAATAACTCTAGGGAATGCAGCACTGGCGAAATCAATCTATCTGATGCGGAACCTGAAAGCACTGGTTACCAAGAGCAACCTCTCGCTGACAATAGGCATGCTGGGATCATTACTCATCAGCCTTGTGGGCTCCAATCAGGCAAAAGGAAAACATTTGCTCCATCAAGCAGCCAGATGGACAGACCAGTCATCTGCAAGGAAGTGAGATTAAAAAAGAGGAGACTGCACACTATGGTAAATCATCATGCAGAATTGTATAAACCTAAATATGCGAAAGAATACCCCAATCTCGGTACATAATTTCAATATCCTATTTCTCTGGCTCGTTTGAAGTTTACAGTTAATGTCTTTTTAATGTGTTAGACATTGTGGATGCTGATTATCTTGCTGAAGTGTGATTGATTTTCGACTGCAGGTGATTTCCTGATGGGTGATGTACATAGTTTGATCACTCACTCCAACAGATTTCATTAAGAAGCAGATTGTGACCTTTGACCATATGCCGTGTTGTTTTTGTTTTGGGTGTTGCCCGAGACAAATGTTCTCAGAGCCAGGTAATTTTGCAACCCTCAGACCTGCCAGATTACGTCACCATGAAGCATACAATAGAATAGCAGTCAGACAATCCAACGTCACCAGCAACAGGGATGAAGATTGGCTGCACGAACAGCAAAGAGGGGATGAATGGTGCCATCATGAGGAGGAAATGAAGGGTTTCAAGATGAGGAGATGAAGGGTGCCAACATATGGAGGGAAAAAAGGGTGCCCGCATCTGGTGGGGATGAAGGGCAAAAGCACGTGGCAGGGATGGAGGATGATGCATGCAGAATACTTGTGGGGTGCCAACATACAGAGAGGCTGTAGGGTGCCACCATGCAGAAGGCTTATAGGGTGCCACATGCAAAATGGCTGCAGGGTGCCACCATGCAGAAGGCTTATAGGGTGCCACATGCAAAATGGCTGCAGGGTGCCAACGTGCAGAAGAGTTATAAGGTTCCAATATGAAGAGAGGATGAAGGACAGGAACATTAATAGGAAAGAAGGGATGAAAGGCAGCAACATGCAAAGGCAATGACAGTGCCAACATGAAGAAGCAATGGAAATCAACTTAGGCAGTGCAAGAGAGACAATCTAATGCCAATGTGAGTTAATTCAGAGGCGAAAAATGAAAGGAGTTAAATAGTGCCAGTATGAACTGGACGTGAGGAAACGTGGCCGCTGGAACTACTGGGAAGATGGTAAAGCATGCCGGGTTGAAAGATGTCAGATCAGTCAGTGGCAGTTTTGATTTGGTAGGAAGGGATTGAACAATGTAAAAAATGTAGAGGTGATTTACAAGGGAGTTTGTGCCTCCATTAAAGAGTCTGTCTCTCTCTTCAGCCTTTGGCAAAGTGATAATGTTTTGAAAATGTTCATGTCATATGTATTTCCACCCCGCCCCCCCCCCCCCCAAGCTCCCAGCAGATGTGCGGAGTGAGAGCTGTGGAAGGAGTGTGTATAGTTCTAATAGTGCAGCCTTTAGTACTGACTGTGCTTTGGTTACTAAGACCAGAGGAACATGCCCCTTCTTAAACAATTTGAAAAAGACAATTAATTAGAATTTTGTTCTCCCAGTAGTCAATTATCTGTTGCCAGGAAAAGCTTCAAATGTAATGAAAAGTACAAAATTCCCTACTGGCAGATTGAAAATGGTTTTCAATAAAGTGAAGCAAATATCTTATTTCCTTTAAAAAGAAAATTTCAAGGCACTTTGCAAGGCAACCAAGAGTGAAGGGATAAAGGGGAGTGAAAGTAACCATTTTTGAGGAGGTTCTTCAAAGAAGGTGAGGGAAGTGGTGAGATTTTGGAAATGAATTCCAATTAATATGACTCACTAAGCTGTACAATCTGCAAATAAATGTGAACTGAGGAAAAGATTTGATAAAAGGCCAGGACTGGAGTGTTTGGGAGTGGGTGATGTATAGGAGAGGGAGGGATTGTCAGATGGATTAAGGTGACACCAAGGGTGTGGGAGTAATTTAAAAATGCAGATACTAAAAATAATGCTTTGAGGGACTCTAAGGTAGGTCAGGAGTGATGGGTACGTAGGGCTTAAAGAGGACAGAATGTGCGTGGAACTGTTTTAGAGAAGTTAGAATTAATGGAGAGAGGAAGATGTGGGGCCAGCCAAAAAAGTATTGGAGCAGTCGAGTCTGGAGTGGTCACGGTATATGGAAAGGTTTCAACAAAAGAGATGGATGTGAGCCACATCAAGGAGTGGAAATACTTGAAAGAACTAGCTATTCACTGTGCTGGAGCTAACATTGCATTTTGTCATCTTAACTCTCTACAATTGGATTATTCTCCCTGTACACCCGTATAACCAAACAAAGCTTGTGCTTTCAAATCTCAATGGTCATCAATCTTTTTTTATACTCCTCCGTATCGTTTCTTGGTCAATTTTAGTTACAAGCACGTCTCACAACGTTTACAGTGTATCCGTTTTTATTTGTCATACCTTATGTTTAGGTCATTCACCATATTATTAACTTGCTGGCTGTGTTAGCTTTCCTAAATCTTTTGGTTTTCTTTGCTAGTTTCAAGAGTTGGCACTGATCAAAAGCACATCTCTGCCACTCCATGAAACATGGATGTATCAGTGTTTAAGATCAACTAATTCTGCAGAGGTTCCAACATTTATTTGTGTTTTGTCATTGGACTGACAAAGCATAGACCTATGAGATCAGATTTAATTAATAGAGACACGTGGACACTGCCGATGGTTTGTTAATTCTGGAGAAATTGCTAATGATTACTGAAAGCTCTTTTAGATTTCTCCGAAGAGGCAATTTTAAGTAACGTTTGCAGTTCATGATTCACACTGGCGTTGAGGGAACAATGGGGAGTGCAAGTTTATTGAAATAGCCTTACTAAATCCTGCCAATGTTATCAATCATAAACTTGTAACTAAGATTTGTGGACTGCATTCCCTGCAGATTTTCCTGCTGCTTTTTTTCTGAGGCCTGTGTGTGGTAGCAACTCCTGAAAGTGGAAGTCAGTGTGTATGCCTGCCGATCAGTGGTATTAATCTGTGCCATTTAGCTTAGAGGGAACATTATTGTCGAATAATTGCCTGAATTCTGAATACTGATTTCCCAGATTCATCACAAAACCAGAGATACACAGCCCATAACAAAGAACCTGCAAGCTTTTCAACACTGGCACAGTAAAGGAGATCAGAATGGAAGGATTGCAGGATATCCTTGGCAATTCTCTCCTGCAGGAAGAGCTTAGAAGCTAGTGTCTTCTATATGGGCACAATAACCAAAGCCCCTGTAGATACATAGATCCAAACTGACAGTTAATTGACAAAGATAATGCCTTTACCATTTGGAACTGCCTTTATAACACAACTCTGCTAGGCTGCTTTGTGACCTGGTAAGTTAAGCAAGACCATAAGATGTAGGAACAGAAGCAGCCCATCATATTTGCTCTGCCATCACCTCCGTGAGATGATGGCCCGTCTGATAATCCTCAACTCAGCTTTCCTGCCTTATCCCCTTAACCCTTGATTCTTCTGCCCGTTTTAAAAATCTGTCTGTCTTAACCTTAAATATTCTGCGTTCCCCAGCCTCAACTGCTCTCTGCAGTAAAGAATTTCACAGATTTGCCACACTCATGAAGAAATGCCTCCTCATCTCAGTCTTACATGTGTGACCCCTTATTCTAAAATTATTCCCTTGGTCCTAGACTCTCCCAGAAGGGGAAACACCCTCTCCGCATCAACCCTATCAAGCCCACCCACCCCCCCCGAAAAATCTTATATAATTCAATAAATTTGTCTAAACTCCAATGAGTACAAGCCAAAATCACTCAACCTGTCCTCGTAAGAAAACATCTCCGTACCCAGGATCACCCTGGTGAACCTTCTCTGGACCGCCTCCAATGTCAGTGTATCTTTGCTTAAATAAGGGGATCAAAGTTGTAAACAGCATTACACCTGTAGTCTGTATGGTTTCAGAAAGATTTTCCTATTTTTATACTGCGTTCCCTTTGCAATAAAGGCCAACAGTCCATTGACTTCACTATTACCTGTCGGATTTGGATGTTAGCTTTTTGTGACACATGCTTGAGGACTCCTAAATTCTTCTGTGGTGGAGCTTTTCATAATCTTTCCCCATTTCAATGATATTCAGCTCTTCTTGCCAAAGTGCACGATCTCACGTTTTCCTATGTAGTATTCCATCTGCCAGAATTTTGCCCCTCACTTAACCTGTCTCTATCCCTCTACAAGTTTTGTGTCATCCTCAGCACTTGCCTTCCCACTTACTTTAGTGTCATCTGCAAGCTTGGTGATAGAACTCTTACTACCGCCATCTAAGTCATTAATATATACTGCAAATAATTGTGGCTCCAGTGCTGATTTCAGTAACATGCCACTCGTTACAGGTTGCCAACCTGAACACGCTTCCCATATCCCACTCTCTGTCTTCCATTAGTCAAACCTCCATCCTTATTGATATACTACTTCCAAGACCAAGGGCCCGTATCTTATTAATTATCATTTTGTGGGGGTTTTTTTTGTTTTTTGTGGTTTTTTTTGGAAATCCAAATATCTGAGTTCCCCTTTATCTATCCTGCTTGATGCTTCCTCAAATATCTGTAATACATTTTGTCACGCATGATTTTAGCTGTATCAAGGATCATATGTTTTTCTAAATACTCAACTATTACATCTCTTATAAACAATGACAAACGAATTCTCTGGGATGTTTCCAGACTCTAAGGATTCTTGGAAGATTATTACCAATGCATCCACCATCTCTACAGCTATTTATTTTAATATCTTAAGATGCAACCCATCCGGTCCAAAGGACCTATTGGCCTTTAGCCCCATTAGAGTCCCTAATACAATTTCTCTTGTGATCATTATTGTGTTTATTTCCTCCCTACTCCTTTAAACCCGTGATTATTTAAATTTTAAAAATGGTATTAGAGGCCTCTACTGTGAACATAGATACAAACTCAGTATTCAACCTTCTGCTATTCCCCCATTCCCCAGTTTTATTCTGTAAGAGGACGATATTTACTATGGCTACTCTTCCTTTTTATATATTTAAAGCAGCTATTGCTATTTTGTATTACTTGCCAATGTGCCCTCATATTTATTTTTTCTATCTTTATTTTTCTTTGGTCATCTTTTGTTAGCTTCTAAAATTTCCCAGTTCTCTGGTTGAGCCATATTATGTGCTTTTTCTTTCAATTTGACACAATCCTGAACTTCCTGGGTTTCCACAGTGGATTTATCTATTCCTAGAATCCTTCTTCCTCTGTCAGATATACCTTTGCTGTGAGTCCTGAACTGTTTTCTCAAATGTTTGTAACTTTTCCTCAGCTGTCTTTTCTAACTCCTTGCCCAGTCCACTGCAGCCAATCCTATCCACATCACTATGTTTCTTCAGGCTCACAATTTGGCAAAACGGCAAAATAATCAGTCATATTTTACTTCTTTTTAGAATCCAGAATATTGATCCCCTTGGGAAAGTGACCCCCACAAGCTGCCTGGACACCTGACCCAGCTCAAGGAGTTGCATCTATTGCACATTTAGACATTCTGAATACACAATATTGCATGAGCCCATTGCAAATTTAAAAACTGTGAAAAGGAAATGTTTGTTTTTATTCATTCACAGGATGTAGATGCTGCTGGCTGGCCCAGCATTTATTACCCATCCCTAAATGCCCTTTAGAAGGTGGCGATGAGCTGCCTTCCTGAACTGCTGCAGTTAGATGGTGTAGGTAGACCCTCATCGCTTTCAGGGAGGAAGTTCCACGATTTTGGCCCATCGACATTGAAAGAATGGTGATATATTTCCAAGTCAGGATTGTAACTGGCTTGGAGGGGAACTTTCAGGTGGTATTCTTCCCATATATCTCTCTCGGGTTTAGACAGTGTTGTGGAAGGAGCCTTGCTGAGTTGCACCTTGTAGATGGTTCACATTGCTGCTATAGTGTATTTGCTGATGGAGGGAATGAATGGTGAAGCTGTTAGATTGGGTGCCAATCCTGTGGGCTGTTTTGTTCTGGATGGTGACAATATTCATCAATGTTACTGGAACTGAACCTATTGAGGCAAATGGGGAGTATTCCATCATACTTCTGATTTGTGCCATGCAGATGGTAGTTAGCTTTGAGAAGTCTCTCACTGTCCCCGGGCTAAGCATTGATCAGGAGGACTTGGGCCCTGTAGCATGGTCAGAGAAAGGTCTTCTATAAGCCACATTTCCTGCACCCATCAGGCAAGCGGGGATTTAGTGCTGGGCTCTGCCCTCTTCACTCACAGTTACCAGGGGAATACTTGTTAGTTTCTTTTCCTTCGCTTAGTAATAAGTTTAAATTCAGTGGGTTGTCACATCTGATCTGAGGTCACCTCTTAATAGTTTCACACCCTCTTGAACTCTCTCTTCAAAGTTCTTTTCAACTTTTCCTTGTGGTACTTGTTGACTATTGGTCTCATGCCAGTATTTAGCCTTAGATGGAGATTACCACCCACTTTGGGCTACGTTCACCCGACTCTGAGAAGACACAGTCCCAACGAGCTGTGGGCCGCCACTGGCTTTGTGGGCAGTACGGTGGCTCAGTGGTTACTACTGCTGCCTCACAGCACCAGGGACCAGGGTTCGATTCCACCCTCGGGCGACTGTCTGTGTGGAGCTTGCACAGTTTCCCTGTGTGTGAGTGGATTCCTCCAGGTGCTCCAGTTACCTCCCACAGTCCATACATGTGCAGGTTTGGAGAGTTGGCCAAGCTAAGTTGCCTGTAGTGTCCAGGGATGTGCAGGTTTGGTGAATGGGAGACTTAGCAATAGCGTAGGGGGGTTGTTCTGGGTGGGAAGCCCTTTGGAGGGGCAGTGTGGACTCAATGGGCCAAAAGACCTGCTTCCACACTGTAGGGATTCATAGAATCCCTGAGGTAAATTATTCACCACAGAATTCCCAGCCTCTAACCTGCTGTTGTAGCCAAAGTTTTTACATGGCTGGTCCAGTTCAGTTTTTGATCAATGGTAAGCCCCAAGCTGTTGATAGTGGGCTGGGGCTGGGTGTTGGGTAGGGGGATGGTGGTTGCTCATGGTAATGCCATTAAATGTGAAGGGTGCGATCGCAGAATTCTGTATGTTGGAGATGGTCATTGCCCGGTACTTCTGTAGCGCAAACATTAATTACTACCTATCAATTCAAGCCTGAATGTTTTCCAGATCTTGCTGAGTTGGGACACAGACAGCTTCAGTACCTGAGGAGTCATGAATGGTACTGACTAATGTGCAATCATCGATGAACATCCACCCCTTCTGACCTTACGATAGAGGGAAGGTGATCGATGAAGCAGCTGAAAATGGTTGACCCTAGGACACTACCCTGAGGATAGTGGTTGAATTAGCTTATCCCCTCCAGTGAGTCTGAAATGCGGATTGCTGACTCATATCAGCGCAATGCTTTTCCAATCCTGCACTGGGGAGGTTGCTTCTGTTGCTGGGCCTTTCAATTCAGCTGGGATCTAAGAATCTAACATTGGAATCCAAGGAAGATGAACAGCATGATAGAGACCCACGCCGTTATTACCATGAGTGGTAATGTTGACTTGTAGATTGTTCAGTTGCTGTATAATAGATCAGTTCGTTTGTGGCTTACAATTCTTGCGTATTTGCAATTTTTAGCTTCCAGCTTCATCAGACCATGACTTCAAACTTCTTGTAACCAGAATTTTTTAGGAATTTCTATTCACAGGAGTGAACAATGTGAAATTAAGGGAAAAAGAATCCAGCAACAGATGAATCAATGCTTTTATTTGAAGCAAATCTCATTAGAATGAAGTCAACTTTTGTTTGCTATACTTACATATATTAGACTAGGGGCAAATTAAGAAGCTCCAAATGTCTGGGAACAGAACTCCAGGTTCATGGTTTATTGACTATCTCCGAATCTCTCAAAAAAGTGACAGATACTGAATGGGGGAATAGCTGGTGGAGAAGGAAATCAGAAACTTGAAAAAGAAATAGACCAATACTTATGTCCCGCATAACATACCACAACAAAAAAAAATGTGCACTTGTAGAGCATCTTTAAAATAGAAAAAATTCACACTGTGAGCAAGGTCTATGGAGAAAAGAAATAAGAATACTTGTGACTTTTACAGTGACTGGAAGAATTCAACCCTTTGTTTTTGTTTCCTTTTATTCATCAATGGGATGAGGGCGTCACTGACCAGGCAGCATTTGTTGCCCATCCCTAATTGCCCAAAGGGAAGTTCAGAGTCAACCACATTGCTGTGGGTCTGGAATCTCATGTAGGCCAGACCAGGTAAGGATGGCAGTTTCCTTCCCTAAAGGGCGTTCGTGAACCAGGTGGGTTTTTCCTGACAGTCGATTCATGGTCATCATTAAATTCTTCATTCCAGATATTTATTGAATTCAAAGTCCACCATTTTCCGTGGTGGGATTCAAACCCGGGTCCTCAGAACATTATCTGGGTTTCTGGATTAACAGTCCAGCAATAATACCACTAGGCCGTCACCTCCCCTGTAGGGTTCTAAAATGCAATTCGATGGTTCCTATCTTATCTGTACTAATCTATGTTAGTAAAAGGAAAGGCATTGCTACCTGCATTCTCTAAATCATGTGATTCGCAGCAGTTTAGAATGTGCATTATGGATATCAGAAATAAAATAAGAATGATCAGTCTTTGAAACAGCAAATTAGGAAGATAAATATTTTAAGGTAGCTTGCCGCAAAATGTCAACACACTTTGTCCTCGTTCATGCTGAACATGCTTAATTTTTTTTTTTGTTTTCAGTCTTAAAGATATATTTTATAATTTATCCCCACTTGTAAGACAAGCAATATTCGTTTAATTGCACACTTAAATAAGAATGAAACTTCCATGCAGTGTGTTTTGTTTAATTTTCTACCCAAAGTAAAAACCTGATTTCAAGAAATGAGTAAATGTGATATGTACATGTTTAAACGGAACTGAAGCTGGTCAATGTCTCAAACATGTGAGTCCTACTCATTAGGCAAGCTTATGTTAATATTTGTAGTCTCCTTAATACAGTATGTTACAGGTCAGATAAAATGCTACCAAACCTCGCTTTTATGCTCTGACTGGTAGGTTTATTAATATTTTGTTTAGGTCCTATCTCTTTAATGTAAAGTAAGATGGAGTAGTGAAAGGGAAATATGATCTGCTAAGTATCCTGTCCACAACATAGGCCTGGATATCCAGGTTACTGTGGGGCAGGGGACTCAGGTCAAGACTTAATGAAAGCGAGGTGAAAATGGTCACATCAGGAAACAAAGGCAAAAACGACTGGACTAACTGTGGACCGCCTGTGTGTCTCGGAAGTTTGGAGAGAAAGAGAGAGAGAGGTCTTACAGAGACAGAAGGCTACATTTAATACGATCATAGTATGTAGAATGGACTGCTTTTCTGTGAACCAGCAGAAGGTGCGAAGGAGGATGGTCTCTAAAGATCAGGACGTTGTGTCCTGGAAAGACTGGGTGAAGAAATCGCTGGAGTGGGCCTCAATGCTGCTGGTCGGTTTAGGAATTCTCCGAAGATTGGGGAAAGCACTTTTCTATAATACTTTGCGCTATAACTTGAGGAGTTGTTAACTCAGAAACTGGGTGTGACTGTGATGGTAATCTTTAAGTACAGTCATCCTGTGGAGAACATAGAGTTATAGCTCACATTAAGGCAGCAAGATGGGATATGGTCTCTGCAGTTTGGAATACCTGTGGTGTAGTAAGTAGTGCTTATTTAGTGTTGCTTTCGGGTCTTTTTTTTTTCAAGTAAAGGTTTAAAAACTTGAAATTTTGTTGTACAGTTTCTCCAAGTCAGTCTGGAAATTCAAACATCCTTTTAAAGTTTTCAGTCTCTTTCAATTTCAACTCCTGTTTTTACTCTCATCGCCAGACTGACACAATAATGCATAGCCTTGGGAGTGCTGCATTGCCTCACTGTTTCTGACAAGGCATTAAACTTAGTGTCGTTACTATGATACGATTGGAAGGTAAACAGAGGATCACACCTTTTTTAATCTTCCTTGTCACAATTGCTATCCTGAAGCTTGTGATCCTACATGAAGGATCAGTGTTGCTGGGCGCTCAGTGCTCCTATGCCCAGCTTTTACCAAGGCATCAGATGCCATTAGTGCTCCCACACAACGCCCTCACCAGTCAAGTCTGGCTAAACCCCCATTGTCATTTGGTAAGATTAGCTAGTAGAGCAAGGGGGAGAATGTGAAGCAAGGTCAATCATTTGCTTGTTCGTTTATGCATTTGTTGTAAAGAAACAAAATTCATTGGTGTGATTTCTGATGCAACAAGAACATCCTCTTTTATCGTCTGAAACAAATTGTTAAATATCAACTTATCTTTTGCAGACAGGGGCATAGCTTTGAATTCTAATGCCCTCATTACAACCTGCGATTCAGACATATTGTCCAAAATTAGTTTAGAGGCTGAACCTGGGGAATGAGTTAAGCAATGAGAACAATTCCAGATCCATCTGTCTAAATAAACCAGTACAGTGAAAGGGTTATAATCTTTGATACTTCAGCTGAAGCTTTACAAGTCTCTCCGGGACACAGGTTATGGGTTTTAGGGGCTTGTACAAGTTACAGCAGTCAGTAGCATCTTATGTTTATACGACTGGTTTAACATAATGAAACATTCCAAGGTGCTTCACAGAAACATTATAAATCAAACGATGGCACTCGGCCACATAAGGAGAAACTGAGTCAGAGCATGAAAAGCATGATCGAAGACACAAGTTTTAAGAATAGAAGGAATATGAGTTAGAGAGACACAGTGGTGTAAGAAGGTTATTCCAGACCTTGCGGCCTAGGTCTAGCCCTATAAATACTGTGGCTCCAAGAGCAGGTCAGAAACTAGGAATCCTGCAGCAAGTAACTCCCCTCCTGACTCCCCAAAACCTGTTCACCATCCACAATGCACCAGTCAGGAGTGTGATGGAATACTCCCCACTTGCCTGGATGAGTATAGCTTCAATAATACGCAAGAAGCTTGACACCATCCAGGACAAAACAGCCAATTGATTGGCACCACATCCGCAAACATTCACTTCCTCTACCACCGACGCTCAGCAGCAGCAGTCTGCCACCTTTAAGATGCATTGCAGACATTACACAAATATCCTTAGACAGCAGCTTCAAAAACCCATGACCACTACCTCTAAGGATAACAGCAACTGATACATGGAAATCACCTACAAATTCCCTTCCAAGTCCTCACCACCCTGACTTGGAAATATATTGCCGTTCCTTCAGTCCATGAAATTCCCTCAGTATTGGCACTCTTGGTCTACCTACAGCACGTGGACTGCAACAGTTCAAGAAGGTAGCCCACCACCACCTTCTCAAGGGCAACTAGGGATGGGCAATAAATGCTGGTCCAGCCAGCAACACCCACATAGCATGAATGAGTAAGATAAGGTGACTAAGTTTTTGAAGTCAGAACATGATTTCCTTATTTTAGGAACTCTCAGATGAAATGGGGTTTTCCCAATTCCAGTTATATCACAGATATAGGGAGCTGTAATTATGGCAGAAACTAGGCTCTTAAAACAGGACTTGGTCTATGTACATTCTGCTTTGAGCTCTTCCACTGTGTAGTCAGTGAGTATGTGCTATCTGGCCTTTAGAGTCTTTGGGACTTCAGTGTTTAATATTTTTTTATACATGCAGTCGATCATGATAAAAGTATTGTGTTGCGTGTTTGCAGCGTGACCATAAACATTGATATTGATAATTCTAATACTCCAGTGAAGCAGAAAAGTAACTTTTCAAAAGTCAGCTTCTGTAAAGCTGCCAGGGAAAAAAAGAAAGAGCTGTTGTTGGAGATAAGTTTCCCATATGCATATATATAAAGCTTAATTAATCCAGAATTAAGGTGCAACCTCTTTGTAAAGGGGAAGACAAATCTCCAATGTATTACTAAAAGTGTTTACTGTAAGTCTGAATTGTTGTCTGGCTTTGTTAATGGTTTTAGAAAATTGCATTTGCTGTCAATTTGAACCCTCCATGCTCCATTTAATCTGTAGGATGTTTCCTTTTGCCTTTAATTTACTTCAGTCATATTTTGTCAAAATACAAGAATTGAGAAGACCTGCTGAGTTTCTCCTACATTTTTTTAAGTACAGAGCAGAGACTCAAAAGAAATTAATCTTTTATTAGAATTTTGACTTAGAAAGTCTTTGAATATTTCACCTTGTCAAGACAGAAAGGCAGTTTTCATAAACAGAGTGATCCTCCAATGATTTGAAATTTGCACCTTTTAAATGTGGAATGAATGTGAAACATCAGTAATAATTATCCATTAGCTAGAGAAATTTGCAGCAATGATCTCCTGGGATGTGTATCACATTATGCTGCCTACTTCAGATGGCAGTAATTGGCACACTGTCAGATTATTATGTTCAGGTTAGGAGTAATGGATCTATTTATTTAGATGATTACATAGATTAAGAAATGCACATGTTACTAAAGGAAAATCACTCAGAAACCAATAAAGGTTGAATCAAGCTTAAAAGACATTAATACATCTCACTAAGAAAATGTTTCAGTCTTGAAATCTCTAGCTGCTTGTTGCAATGCAAGTACTTGGGCTCCAAAACAACAAATTGCTCAATTAGATGTGAGGTTAAAGATGCAGCCCTGCCAACTGGCCAAAATCAACTTCAGCAAACACAAAATATTTCAGCTTTGTTAGACCTGATGCCTTTCTGATGATTATCAAAATGGGTCAAGATACTCGGATGGAAGAGAAATATGTCACGTACTATTAGGAGGGGAGTTTTCACTGTGTACTGATTAATGTTTAGCCTTCAACCAGCGGCACTAAACAGACATTTCCTTATTGTTATCCCATTGCAGGTTATGCTCGGATGTGCAGTTTACCACCTTATTTTGGCTTATAAAATGAAACTAATTATCTTTTTCATTAATGTGCACTATTTTGTGTAAAGCAATACAACACACTTGGAACCTTATTAAATTATTCAGAGAACATCACTAAGGTCATGGCATAAGGTTTAGGTAATGTATTTAGGTTTGTAGCAATATTGTTTTCAAAATTCAAAGTTTTCAATGCAGATTAATACATATCCTGACACCCATTTAAGTGCTTTTTCAGTGGACTACTCTCGTTTCTGTTTCTTTAAGGTGAGACCTGCTACAGTAAGGAGACTATCTGAGGATGAAGACTCTGAAGAATATTATGACGAGGAACTTGATGCAGTGCCAGACTATGTAAGTATGTCATCTTGTATGAAACTATGCTTTTTTTATGGCTATTCTTTCAGTCACTTCTCCTAGCTCTCCTTGAGATGATTTAACACACAGGCTTAAATGATCACTATTTTCCTCCCCCTGTGTAAAATTTCTGACAATTGAAGATGCTATTTTGTATCAATGCTAGCTCTTGTTCTTACCACATGGGTTTGGAAGACTAATCCCTTTTTTTTCCAAGGTCAACCAGGACTGACAGGAGTGATGAAAGGTGTATTATATTGGGGAATTTGGATTTTAAGCTAGCGGTAGCTGGATGTGGGTCAGTTCTATGGAGGTTATTTTTAAAGTCAGAACGTTAGTTTGGAACAGTGACATAAATGCAGCAATTTCAAGAAAGCTTGTGATTACAGTATGCCTGTTAGAATCTCTGTGGTGTTAATGGATAAAATGTTTATAACGTTGGGTTTATGGCAGGTAGAGTAAATAGTTTTATTTTGACTTCAGATTAAAATGTTCAAAGCTGTGGTTCAGAAGAATCAGGAGTTGAATTCAGAAGCAAGTTTTAGTTTTTTTTCCATGCAGGAGAACTAGATTCTTCAGTCAGTTTCGGGGAACCAGTCACGTCAGAGGAAGTGGTTTCTAGTCTGTGGAGTTTCCAAACCAGGAGAGTTTGGGTAAAAATCTTGAAGATGTTAGAACGGAGAAAATTTAGGCCATCAGAACTCCATCAGACTTGAGAAGGAATCAGTCTAAGGGAAAGAAATTAGAAAGCATCAGTTAAGTAAAGACTTGAATGGCAGAGGTATAGAATCCCTACAGTGTGGAAGCAGACTATCCAACTTATCGAGTTAACATCACTGTGGAGCATCCCACCCAGACCTATCCCCGTAACGCTGCATATCCCATGGCTAATCCACCTAATCTGCATATTCCTAGACACTCTGGAACAATTTAGCATAGCCAATCCACCTAACTTGCACATTTTTTGGACTGTGGGAAGAAAGTGGTACTCCCAGGAGAAACCCACGCAGACACGAGGAGAATGTGCAAACTCCACACAAGACAGTCACCCGAGGGTACATTCGAACCTGGGTCCCTTGTGATGTGAGGCAACAATATTAACCACTGAGCCACTGTGCCACCTCAATAATATCTTTTTCTAGGCAAAAGCACAAAGGTAGTTGTGATATTTGTCTGAGATTGAGTTTCTGTAATGGATAGTATGGGCAACATGTTATAGAGTCATTGAGATATATAGTACAGAAACAGACCCTTCGGTCCAACTTGTCCATGCTGACCAGATATCTTGTGTAAACATAGTCCCATTTGCCAGCATTTGGCCCATATCCGTCTCAAACCCTTTCTATTCATATACTCATCCACATGCCTTTTAAATGTTGCAATTGTATCAGCGTCTACCACCTCCTCTGACAGCTCATTCCATACGCGCACCACCCTCCGCATGGAAAAAGCTTTCCCCTTTTATATCTTTCCACTCTCACCTTAAACCTATGCCCGCTAGTTTTGGACTCCCCACCCTGGGGAAAAGTCCTTGCCTAATTACCCTAACCATGCCCCTCATGATTTTATAAACCTCTGTAAGGTCACCCCTCAGCATCCAGCTCCAGGGAAAATAGCCCCAGTCTATTCAGCCCCTCATTATAGTTCAAACCCTGGCACATCCTTGTAAATCTTTTCTGAACCCTTTTCTAGTTTCAGAACATCCTTCCTCTTGGAGGGAGACCAGAATTGCGTGTAATGTTGAAACTTTGTTTTGAATTTGCATTAGATCTTCCCAACTGCTTTCATAGCTTTGGTTGTTTATTCATTCTTTCGTCAATAACTTATGATTTGTTGTTAAAGAACATTTGCAACCCTGTCTGAATATGGTTCAGTCGATTAACTACCACATTAATCAACTGCAAAAATTGGAAATATGATCTCCATAGCATCCCTACAGTGTGGAAGTAGGCCATTTGGCCCATCAATCCACACTAACCCTCTGAAGAGCATCCCATCCCTGCCATCCCTGTAAACCTGCATTTTCCATGACTGACCCACGCATCCCTGGACACTATGGGCAATTTAGCATGGCCAATCCACCTGAGAGGACTGAGAGAGGAGTGACTGTGGGGGAGGCAGTCGCCTAGTGGTATTATCGCTGGACTTAATCCAGAGACCTAGATAATGTTCTGGGGTCATAAATTTGAATCTTACCACAGCAGGTGGTGGAATTTGAATTCAATAAAAAAAAATCTGAAATTAAGAGCCTATTAATCCATTGCCAATTGTTGGAAAAACTGACCTGGTTCACTAATGTCCTTTGGGGAAGGAAATGGCCATCCTTACCTGGTCTGGCCTACGTGTGATTCCAGATCCACAGCAATGTGGTTGATGCTTAAATGCCCTCTGGGCAATAAATGCTGCCCTAGCCAGCGACGCCCTCATCCCGTGAATGAATAAAAAAAACTAGAGCACCCGGAGGAAACCCACACAAGCACAGGGAGAATTTGCAAACTCCACAGAGACAGTGGCCCAGTGGAACCTGGGTCCCTGGCACTGAGAGGCAGCAGTGCCAACTGTTGAGCGACCATGCCACCCATACGCATCCACAGGAAGTGCATTGAGGGAGATACAAGAAAGAAGACAAGAATACATCTTGGGGAATGAACAAGAACTGTTCCAACACTTTCATATAACAATGCTTCAGTCTGTAGCAATATGTAGGAGCATAGTAATTTAGTATGCAAATTTGGTGCACATATGTACCTTGGTGTGAATCATGCACCAATAACAGTCCTTCTTGCCTAACTCATTGTTGTAATTGTTACAGCAAATGTATTTATAAAGCAATACAAATTAACCTAATGTACATATCCAGCCAGGTTTTATGTGGAATCTGGCCTGACAGTAATCAGCTGGGATCAAAACAGTTCTAAATCCCAGTGAAGCCCCATTTTGTGAACCAATAAATAATATACTTTTCTAAGTTAATAGAAGGACGGATGAAAGCCAGATGATTGTCGGAATAGTTGGCCGTGGAGATTTGATGTCCCATACATTTCCTGTTGGCCTAGGCCTCCAATGTAGCAGGCAGCAAGCACATTCATTTCAAGCCAAGTGATGCACAGTCTGCCATACTGGTATTGGCAAAAGGTTTAAGTGAAACAGACGTTAGACCTTCTCCATGTGTGGGTAATGGGTGTTAACCCTGTTTGAGTGCCTTTCTGAAATATTATTGCTTTTCAGAGTCCGTGCAGCCTGCACTTTGGAAAACCAGCTGCACATGTGGTTTAACAGGTCCTTACAGGGAAAGCTTGGACTGCAAGCAAAACGCGATGTTCTAGTCAATACATTTTTAAAACATGGGCGGAAGAGAAGGAATATTCATCCTCAACCTAATTTATCACTGCATGTAAATTGCTGTCAGCCACCATTGCAGACCACAATCCTCTTTTCTGCCACTGTCCTGCCTGTTGGTGACATAGCAATCTAACTGATCTTTGAGACCTCTTCCCCAGTGAGTTACCTGGGGCAGTCACAATTATGTGTGTGTGTGTGTGTGTGTGTCTCTCTGCTTCAGTGATACTGAGGCCTGAGGCCGAGTATTAGGCCTAGTTGTTCAGGCATGAAGATTGACCGCTATGCTCCTGATTTAGCGATGTGAACAAGCTTTTCCCCTGGCAAGGAGACATTGTGTCTGTGTGGCCCATTTTGGGGCAATTCATATTGTCCTACTGTGTTATACAACAGCAGTTCCAACTATTTAAACCGTTTTGAGTAAAACTGCAGCTTTTAATAGAAAGACACAATGCTGGTATATGAATAAATGCTGCATATTTAATAGAAACCTGCATTCCAGAAGCAAGCCCAAGTTCAAGAACTGGCACTAATTGTTGTAATCATCTTCTCTCACATTTCCCCTCATACTCAGCTCCCCATAACATTGAACAGTTTACCTCCTAAGTGATAGTGAGCTAAAAGCACTTTCTTTAGAATGTTTTTTCTTTCTAATGTACAATTTCTTCAGTCTGTATGTCTACCAAAGCAAATGATGTTTGAAGATCGCTAACATATTTGGTCTTTAATCATTCAGGTTAGTGGCATATCAGACAGCTCTGGAAATGGAGATCAGCAGTCCTCACTGATTGAAATTCTCAGTTACTGTCAGGTAAACCATCTCCTGTCGTTGCTGGCTCGCTGTGCGAGATGGAAGCGCGTGTCTAATTGCATTATCTAACGCAAGGCTTGTGAGGTGACCACTGCTTACAGCCTGAACCCTTTGCCACAGTGTAAACTAGACAGTGCTCCAGTGGAACAAGGCAGTTTCTGAGTTTGATTGACTGCTTGCCTTTACCACAGCAACTGATGGGCACCAGAAATCTGAGTCTTCAGTGCTCTGAGACAAGGGTCTCCTTATAGTCCCTCTCAAACCATCTTTATCCGCATAAATCTTTACATACTGAGCAAAATTTGATTTCGGTCTTCAGTTCAACTGGGGGGAAAGTAATTCTCTTAATTAGGAAGATGTTCCTGTCTGTAGAGTGACCAATACAGTGTCTTTCCTTTTTTGTTTGTTGATATTTTTAATAAACAAATGTTGTGTGCTGCTTTGGACATATTCTTCATTTTTTAAGCAAAGCCCCTTTTACTGAGGTCAGTACATATTGGAAGGTAGTTTTTTTATGCTATGCTTTAAAGCCAAATATCAGTTTAAGTAGCTCATGTATCTCAGGTGGTGAATATTGAGTTCCAACTTGTACATTATACCACCTTCGAGTGTTCCCATGAATGAAGGTGAACTACAGTGATCTTGTATACAGTAAGAGATTAAAAGTAAATTATTTTTCTCTTCTGTAAGTGTGGATCGAACTTTCTGAGGCAGGCAGAATACGTCTTTCCAGGGGCCTTTGACTGTTGGTTGCAGAGCTGCTGAGAGACCTGAGCTGCCTCTGAACCACACTTGGATCGGTCAGTCATGTAACCACTGGCGATCCTTCCCCTGGAGTCAAGACCCAGGGCTGAATCCTACCCAGCAACTGGCAGCCCACGTACTCAGTGGCAGCATAGAGGAGGCCACAGCTGCTGCCTGAGGGGAGCCCCAGGACAAAGCAGTATGGAGGGTGATGGGTTGGGGGGAGAAGATTATCACTTCCTCAGATCCAGTCTCTCGATCAGAAACTGAGTACCTCTTGAATCCCCAATCTCAATGCCTCCCCCTCATTGAGTTAATCTCATTGTCATGGGAAGAAGCCCTTAAATTGTCCTTAATTAGCCACTTAAGGGTCTCAATTGGTGGCAGGGCTAAAGAAGTGGCTCAGCTACTCAACGTAGAACACACTTGGTTCTCCTTCTGTTCAACCCAGCAGAATGAAAAGCAGGGGAATTTCTACAATGTGTCTGCTTCCATAACTGGATGGAGGCAGTTTTCTCAATGGGTGTGTTCTACACTGGGAGGACTGACCATATCACTATCCTTTGGACACATTTGGAGCTGTACTCTCCTCCCATCTCACCCAATGCTTCACTTTTTTTTTTGTCCTGTGCCTCTAACAAGTTTCTTCTGGCCGTTTGTGAATCTCTCCTACTTCCTTTGCTTGTTGGTTGCACTCACTCTCTTCCCCTCTCTCGTTATGGCGCTGTCTCTTTATTTTATGCATCGCACACTCTCCTTTTCCTCTCACCTGTCACAGAGACCCGGAGCTAGACTTGAGGCTGCAGTTCTCTGATAGTTGCAAAGATCTTTGATCAGTAGCTGGGTATGAAAGAGGACAGACCAGGACAAACCTGGTATGTGTTTGATCAGGGAATTAGTGGAAAATATGGAGCTGGGATGGATCATTTAATTATGTGAGGTCTGGACAGAGTGGATAGGGAGGCCCTAACAAAGCAGCAGGATGTAGGAATTACCAAGGTGAGGAGTCGTCTGGTTGGGATTCCTGCTAAACTGGGTGCTTTGCTGGGTCCAGGACCTGCCGTGGAAGAACGGACTGTAGAAATGGTTCTTGTCTCTTGGGTTTGAGAGTGAGACTGTAAACCAATGTGAAAGCCAAGGATTGTCCTCTGCATCTGTGATTGTGTGGAAAGCCCAGTGGATGCCTGGGTCTTGATATCTAAACAAATTCAGAATCGAGAAAATTGGCAGTTGGGGCCGGTTGAAGGGTTTGGTCGGGAAACCGGATTTTGCGATTGGGCCTGCGAGGGAGTGTGAACGTATCGGCCTCAGCAGGCCTGTGGGATTAAAAGAACTTTGGAGTCTTGGGATTCAGCCTGAATCTGGAGAGAAGAGATTGGAAAAGCAGATACTATGAGGCAAACCAGGTCTGAATCAAATAAGGTCAAGTAATTTTCTTTAGAGCAAGGAAGACTGACAGTAGGCTGATTGAGCCAAAGTCTGAATCTGTCTGAAAGTCCATCCTGATTGAGCACTGAGCACTGTTTACATAATATACACAAATTCACCTCTTCAACTTAGGTCTGGGTGTTTATGTGAACATTTTGCTGTAGGAACATTTGAATATTGAGACTGGATAATAAAGAACCATTTCTATATCATGTAAGTTGGATAATGGACAAGGGTGAGCTTGAGAAGGTAAAATTTCTGTATGAGGTGTCTTTGTAAATACTTAATCAAGAATTTGAGCATGCACCACTCAGAATTTTCCAGCCATTAATTTTAATGATCACTACTGTAGACAGAATAAACACAAATTGTAGAACTGCACAGTAAAACTCAAAGGTTTCATGAACAGCCTGAGGCTGGAATGCAATCTAAAGTTGTTTACAACTTGCACATTCTCTACTCCTCGACAGCACTACAGTACAGAAGTGGCTCTTCAGCCCATCAAGTCTGCACCAACAAAAATCACTAACTCTATACTAGTCCCACTTTCTAGCACTTGGCCCCTAGCCTTGAATGTTATGACATACCACCCTCTGGGTGAAAAGGCTTTTCCTCCGATTACCTCTAAACCTTCTGGCTTGCCCCCTTGTTATTGACCCTTCAGCTAAGGGGAATAGTCAGCTTCCTGTCTACCGTGTCCACGTCCCTCAATTTTATACATCTCAATCAGCCTACTGTCAGTCTTCCTTGCTCTAAAGAAAATTACTTGACCTTATCCAGTATCTCTTCATAGCTAAACTGCTTCAAACCAGGCAGCATCCTGCTGAATGAATTCTGCACCTCCTGAAGTACAATCTCATTCTTTCTGGTGACCTGAGATTCACTCTAGCTGTAGCTCAGCCAAAGTTTTGTACAGTCCAAACACAACCTCCCTACTCTTATAATCTAGGCCATGACTGACAAAGGCAAGTGTGCCGCCTTAACTACTCTACAAACCTATCCTGCCACCTTCAAGGATCTGTGGAAAAGTACCCCAAGATCTGTCTGTTTCCCTGACCTTCCCGGTGGCCTGTTATTCACTTTTGAATAATAAACACGCTCCTTTGTCTTGTTACATATTGCAAAATGGATCACCTCACACTTAACCAGGTTAAATTCCGTCTGTCACTGATCTGTCCATCTGAACAACTTGTCATTGTCTTCCTGTAACCTAAGGCCTCCTTCCTCACTATTAACCACTCAGCCAGTCCTCTTACCATGTGAGGCACAGTGACTGTAGTTATGTGGTAGAGGCAACATGACATTTATCAAAGGGCCCTAAAGTATTTTTGATCCGATTTGCACAAAATCAATACTAGAATTATAGAATGATGCAGCTCAGCAGGAGGCCATTTGAGCCATCATGCCTGTGCTGTCCCTTCAGACTAAGTGGGAGTTTTCAATTACTTTGCCCTTTTTGCTATAGCTCTGCAAATGTTCCTTCTTTTAAGTATTTATCCCATTCCCTTTTAAAAATCATTAATCTGCTTCTCACACCCTTCCAGGCAATGCTTTCCAGAAACATTCTCTCCTTCCTTTGGCAATGTGGCTGCAGCAGAGAAAAATTGGGCAGCAAAATTTGTACACCTCTTAGCGGAACGATTTGATTTTCTTCTGTAGCCTTATGAGAATTGTGTGGCCCTCCCTGCCCAATATTTCCCTATCGTCTGCACCTAGGTGATCCCCAGAGAGCAGTATGAAGGAAGTCTGCCACAAACCTATCCAAAGAATTGTGTTGAAATTATAATCTCGGGGGGATAAAGAGTGACGTTTGAAATAAATAAGTTAAAATCTGTACTGAAGTAGCCGAAAGAGGAATGTCAGAGAAGTGTTTGTACTGCTTTTCTGACAGCATAATGTCAAGACCAATCCCCTAACATCTGTTCTGTGGATGAAGCCAGACAGTTGAACAATTAATGCCTGCCAGAAAGTAAATCTGTTAGTTTACTGACTAATTTGTGTTTCTAGGCAGCACTATAACTGTAAACAGTTTTATTTTAGTCGCGAGGTTTTTAACAACTATTTAGTAATATGCACAGGACTTTTCAACCAATATTATAATCCAGTTTACTAAATATAGATTGCACACCTTTCAGGCCTATACACATATGTAAAACAAATAACTGGTGAATGCTCGGGGTCTGAAGCAATAAGAGAAATTGCTGGAGAAACTCAGCAATTCTGGTAGCATCTGTAAGAAGGAAGCAGAGTTAGCCTTCCAAGTCCGGTGACTCTTCATCAGCTCAAAGATATTATCAGACCTACTGAGTTTTGCAAGCAATTACTGTTTTTTCTGTCTCTGGCTTGTCCACCCTGCCTGATTGGATGATCTGGAGAGACATGTAATGGGTGGTCACTGAGAGTTGAAATGGGCTTTCCTGCGTTTTGTTGCTATAAACCATTGAGTCGCGATTGAGCACAGGAAATCGGGTAATAAAGCAGTCAATGTGTTTATTGCTACATCATATTATTTAGGGCTAGATTGATAAATACTTGGTAAACACCAGCTGTCATCATATTAATGTTGGGCACCTGTTAATAAGGTATTTGCTAAACCTTTGATCAAACAAAAATAATAATACATAATAATGAGTTTAATAATAATAAAGAAAATGAGTTTGGATTGCCTGAGCCCTGTTCCTACTGGAAGTAGGGACAGTTACTATACCTGCTTATCACTCAGAGCTTTAGATTTAGATTGTTAAATTGGGAGCTGAAGTAAGGCACACTGTCAGCCAGAGTAAAAAAAATCTATTTTTATCTCGTAAATTTTCTCATCAGTATCTTCTCCTGATGGTATTAAATTTAAAGGCGTTAATTATCCTCCAATATCTTACCAGTGCAGCCACTATTCGTGTGGGGGTTGTGTTGAACGGTTATCATGTTATTATTTAGGAACTCTGTTCTAAAGCAGAGGTAAGTGAGGTTTCAGTTTTCAGTGCAGTGAAGGTCAGATATTTATTTTAATAAAAGGGTCAGAAAGTCATTTGGAACAGTGAGCTAAATATAACCTTTCCAGGCAATTGTGTGCCTTTAGTTAAATGACTCAATGGGCTGAGAGCATTGCTGCTTATTGCTGACATAACTTTTTACAATCAGCCGAGTGTAAGGCCTTTGACCACAAGCGGGTTGCATTCAGAAGATCCCAAACTTTCAGAAGGGCAATTGAGGTTTTAGCAGCCTCCAGGCCAACACAGCTGGAAAGAAGTCCTAATCTGGTTTAACTGTCTCAAAGAAATTAAATTCAGAAAACCAGTGAGTTAGCCTGTCTGTGTGACTTGGGGACCAACATAGAGAATGACACCTGGTAGATATCCAGAAAGTTGCTGAAAGGAAATGCTTGTAACCTTGTCAGTTTGGTAAGAAATTTTAAAGTGAATAAAGGATTGATACTTCACTAGGATTGAGTGCTGCAAAGGATGTTACTCAGTTAAAAGAGTTGACTCTTTTGGCTTCTCCCATAAGATCTTTTCAAATTGTTTTATATGGAATGTAGTTTGGTTTGGTTTTATTATCCTATCCAGCTTCCAGGCCCCATTCATGCCTGTTCTCACTCATCTGTGTTGGTTCTATGTCCAGCATATTTTGTGTTAAGTTCTTTCATGGTTATTCCCCATCCTTTCTCTGTAACTTCCTTCACATCCATAACCCAGGAACCGACTCGTCCTCTGATTCTGGGTTCTGCAACCCTTCTTTCCACACCCTGACTTTCCCTCCCAAAATTCTAACTCCTCATCCTCTGTTCTGGGCATTACATTTTCTTAGGCCTTTTTGGAACAATTGGGTTAATTTTGCTATGTTAATCTGCATTTTAAATGCAGGTTTTTGCCACCTGACTAGTTACAATGCCATTCAGGAGTACCATTCAATGTTTTGAGCGTCAGAGTGAGTGCCAGCTATTTTTGTGGAGTTACTGGTGAGCCATGATGGTTTTCTGAAGTTAAAGCAAAAATTACAGGTTGATTAACATTTCAGACATGACCTGTTATCTGATTTCTAATGCAGTTTAGCATCTAAATATTAACCTAGTTTTCTATTTCAGATGTAGATCAACCACCTGCTTCATTTCTGCTTTCAGTGTGTATTTCTAACGTGTATAATTTTGCTTTCCACCTCTTCATACTGCCAGTTCTGATTTCATTAAAAGATTGGGGATCTGATTTTAAACGACAGCTGAGGCCAGTAACAATGTGATCCTGGTTCTGTTGTGTCAACTTTGCATCATTCCTCCATTGATTGTATTCTATTTATTTTTGCTATATATAATCTGTATTTTAAAAAATGTTGTATTTGGGAGGGAGAGTTCTTGATACATATACCGCAGTCATTTTATCAACAGCAAGACATGGAGTCAAAACTAAAAGCCTACTTTAACTAAAAGATTATATTTTCTCAATAAAACATGCCCTTTACTATAATTACAACTGTTGCAATTTCTGATCGTTGACACAGTTGCTGTTTTTTGAACCATTTTTACCACATGTAGGTTATTTATTCTTCTATCCGAAGACTGGACAAAAAAGTGGAAGTGATTCAGAGACAAGTGTCTGATCTACGTCAAGGGAAAACAGAATTTTTTGCGAAGCAAGTAAGCATGCTTTGTATTTTTTAATGCAAGCATCTGGTTTTAAGTGCTCTGCTGTTCTGAAACAGTTGCCATTTATGCTTCGTCTGTTAACTGGTTCCACTTGGACCTCCATGCATGACTACCACCGCCCAGGCAGCCATTAACCATTGGTCTTCAATGACCATTAACTTAACTGGTTTGGTTATTAATTGGTGTGAATTTACACATGCGACCCCTCTAGACCCTAGAAGCTCTGCCCTTGGAATCGATCTATGTAGCTGGTGAGACTGTGCTGTGAACTGTAGAGATCAACCGCAGCCCCCTCTTGGGTTTAGCAGACCTACTGGACTCGGTCTAATGGAAGTATTGGGTGTCAATGATGCTGTTGCTTCTTAGAAACTATGGAGTGCAGGTGATGGAAGGAAAGCTGAGGGTCTTTGGTGTTGCTTGTATGCCAACAACATAAAAAGACCTTAGGAGCAACACTTGAACTTCAGATTTTGTTAACATGCCAAATGTTTGCGACACATACTTTGTTCGTGATACTGCCTTAGGGTTAATGAAATGGTATGTTTGACACTCTCATCACCTGTGGGTGTGAAGGTGGGAAGAGCACGTGACATCCAGCAGGTGGGTTTCCTGCCTACTTCTGACCTATTTGAAATTTTTCAGGGGTTGGGAGAGTGGGTTTCGCTTATCAGTCAGACTGCCTGCCCCTGGGCCTTTTGAGGCTCTTACGTGATTGATAAATGGCCACAAGAAGACTTTGTTCTGCCCATTGGGATTTCGCTCGTGGTTGGGGGCGTGGGGGGTGTGGGGAAAGGTCCCTCTGTGTGGGAAGCCTGGTGACTTCTGCTGTACAGGCTGGAGTCTGTGAAACGGGGGAGAGAATTTCCTTTGTAGGCTGCAGACCCATCACAGACTCCATCCGTGGCATCTTTCCCTCCTGGCCTGTTGAATCCGGCCTCCCTGCCCTACCACTCACTGTGTCTCTTGACTTTGCTGTTTCCTGAGCTCTTTGTAGGGTGGGAATGCCTGTAGTTCGGGCAGTGGCTTCAGCTTGTGAGTGGTGGACTGCAGAGATGCAAGACATCCAATGGGCTGGCAGTTCTTTAAGGTTGGTCTCCCTTTCCAAGAAAGGGGCAGTGGACTTGCCTCAAAGCAAAAAGTGATTTGCTGTGCTCACCGTGATAAATTGCTATCAGATTGATGGACAGATCGATGGATCTTGTTGTGGGGCAGAGAGAGTATGAAGAGCCTGTGGCAGTGGGAATGGAATTGTGAATATATGGCAGGACTTGAGAAAGCTGGGAGAGCAGGGGAGGGGTCAGGGGAACTATGTAACACACAAAGTATTCTTTTTAAAAAACACGTACCTTTAAATGGAGACAGCAAGAACTGCAGAGATAATAAGAACTGCCAATGCTGGAGTCAGAGTCAACACAATGTGGAGCAGGAGAAACACAGCAGGCCAGGCAGCATCTGATGAGCAGGAAAGTTGACGTTTCGGGTTGGGGTCCTTCTTCAGAAAATCTGCAAATGCTTTCTGAAGAAGGGTCCCGGCCCGAAACGTCAACTTTCCTGCTCATCTGATACTGCCTGGCCTGCTATGCTCCTCCAGCTCCACACTCTGTTATCACATCCCTTTTTTTTTTCCAGGACAGGGTTGGGGCCTTAAGAATTTGGCAGGTAAGTCACAGCCTTGATTAAATAAAACTGCGAGATTTGAAGGGGCCACATGGCTGTTCATGCTTGAGCAGAGCTCAATTGCAGACGTTGCCACCTCAGAACTCTCAAAGCTAAAATTTCAGCTAGGGGCCCCACTGCAGGGTTCACCCTTACAGCTTGGCATGCCCTGTGCTAATTCTTAAACTTGATAGTTGAAGGAACCCTTGAGGGTTACAGCCTATGGCTTTTTCAGTTGCATCGGCATTTGCCCCACCTCACTAGTGCTGTGCTTTACAGGTGCTGCCCCAGTCAACTGAGCAATTAATCCCCTCTCTTACCCCTCACCCTCACCCCTCCCCCTGATCCCACCATCACCACACCCCAACGCCAGTCCAAAGTGGATTGCTCCATTGCTACATTTTGGTGCTTGCCAATGTGAGAATGATTATTAAAGAGGGCTTGATAGCAGATTGACATTGAGAAGTTCAACCTTCTGTTTGGAACCCACATGAAAGGAAAATATATTAGAATGGACCAAATTTGGAAGATGTTGTGTTACAACAGGATATAGCGCAACAGTATATGTAAGTGAAATGGTACGAATGAGTAGTTTTCCACCATGTTACTCCTGGAAACCCCTGAAGAACTCACCAAGGCATTCATCGCCTCCTTTGTTACAAACAATAACCCCAGTCACCATGCTAGACTCTTGCTGACCTTCTTGCCTATCACCCCCACTACTGGGGAACTAATCTTCCTAATCACTTCCCCGCCGGAGTACTAACCCTGTGGACTGTGCCATTGCATCATCTGTCCACCTGCATTTCCCTCTAGACTATCCATGGGGCACAGCCCTTGCCAACCATGACTTTAGTGTGGATGTATGCATTAGTTTCATGATCCTGGAGGACCCTAGTTGATAGGTGTTGACATCTTTCCTCTAATTGACATCCCGCAGCCTGGCCATACCCTCCAACAGTAGCCTGGCCAATCCACCATGATCTATTTCCCCCATTCCTCTGGCACCCTCTCCTGTTGTGAACATTTCACCATGTTCCAGCACTCTGACAAGTCCATTAAGATCATCTTCTCTCCCAAGTCCGACAATGTTTTTAACCGAGAGATCTCCCTATTTTCTCCCTCATGGGGTACGCCTTCTCATTTCAGTGATTTGAACCTCTATTTCAGCTCATTATGCCCTCTGTCTTCTGAGTTCACTACCCACTTCACCCTAACTCTCATCATTTGCCATCTTGTGCAGCCTATTTATTCCCATTGTGTCAACTACAGGTAAGAGCAACTTGCCTTTTACCTATTGAGTGTAAATGTCTTCACTTAAATCTCCCTTCACCCTTTCCCAAACCTATTTCTTCTGTGTGTGGCCTCGGGGAAAGAAAATTATTCCATTTCAAATTTCAAACTATTTGGCTTTTGGCCATCTATTCACCATGACATTTCTGCACCTACTAATCAGCTCAATCATTTCCTTTACTTCAGCATATGCCCCTGTAAAAATGGTGCTTGTGGTTTAGTGGTCGTGTCCTTTCCTCTGTGCTAGATAGCCCAGGTTCAGGTCTCACTTGCTCCATGTATGTGTCATTACAAGGCTGAACTGGTTGATTAAAGTGTCTACTACCTACCACTGTGCTTAAAATCATTGCTGTCTCTTATTCTGATTGTTCGAATTGCTGTGATGTTCATTGTTTTTTCCTGTAAGTCAGAGGAGCAGGATTTGGCCATTCAGACCTTCAAGCCTGCTCCACCATTCAATGTGATCATGGCTGATCCTCTCTCACAATGCCGTGTTCGCACTTTCTCTCCATACCCCTCGGCGCCTTTTTGTATCTCTCCATCTGCCTAGTTGAACATTTACTATTAGCATTGCACCTATCCTGCAGAAGAGAGGGGAGAGCTGGGGTTGAGGTGACATGTGTCCCTATGTACATTAACGGCCCTTTCCTCTGGAAATCCTATTTAGCAGCAGATTATCATTGAGCAACATTTGATCCATTCCTAATCCAATGTCATATTGCCATAAAGTCGGAGATCTACAGCATAAAGGGCCCTCAACCTATCGAGCCTGTGCCAGTCAAAAGCAACCATCTAGCTATTCTAATCCCATTTTCCAGCACTTGGCCCATAGCCTTGGCATTGCAAGCGCACATTTAGATACAACTTAAGTATTATGAGGGTTTCAGCCTCTACCATCCTTACAGGCAGTGAGTTCCAGATTCCCACCAACCACTGGGTGAAAAAGCTTTCCCTGACATCTTCTCGAAAACTCCGTCCCTTACCATGCATCTATGTGCCCTAGTCATTAATCCCTCCAGCAAGGGGAAATGTTTCTCCCTGTCCCTCTTATTTGTGCCCCTCATAATGTTATATATTTGAATCATGCCCCCTCTCAAGCTCCTCTGCCCTAAGGGAAATTCCCTCAGCCTAGGTGCACATCCAAAGGAGCGCACCCACTGAGCTGATTACTATTTAACCGGTGGGAGGAGTTTTCCAACCTGTAGCAGGAACATAGTTCCGGAATCCACCATGAGCTTTGTCCCAACCCTTCAAGATAAATGCAACTGCGAGCTTGTGAAAAAGTTTGGTTAGTTTTATTTTAAGTGCGAAATATTTCCATCGTTCTTTGACGTGTTTTAAATTGAATTTTGTTTCACTATCAGAAGAGCAAACTGGAGGAGAGATGAAAAAGGTCATGCAATTGTCGAATTAGATGCTTAGTGTATGCAGGGTTGTAGCATAAATTAAACAAATCGATCTGACCGTCCTGAATAGATGTGCATGTTTTATTCATTGTGATGCAAGGGTCTGTTGAATGAATCTGTTTTAAAGTACCAAAGACCAGAACTACACAGTATCTATAGCGTAGAGACATGTCCCTCAGCCCAACTTGTCTGTGTTGTTTGTGAACCACACGGGCATTATTCCACCTAACTTAATCTAAACTGATCACTATAATCTTCTGTGTTATTCCCCCTCACGTACTTGCTTGTATCCCCCCTTAATGTATTCATGCTTTTAAAGTTCCACCTTCTAATCACTCTCTAAGGTGTTTATCCTGAATTCCTGACTGGATTTATTAGTGACGGTCATATATTTACGTTTAGATTCTCCAAGTTGGGACACCTTCTGTATAAAAGATGTCAAACTCGTGTGTGTTGATATTCAAAAACATTTGGGTCTACTAGTACAAGGAATATAGAAGGTTAGCATGAAGGTACAATAAGCAATCAGGCAAATAAAAACCGAAAGAACTGCGGATGCTGTAAATCAGGAAAAGCAATTAGGCAGGCAAATTTCCTGCTGGCCTTTTTTGCAAAGAGATTAGTGTACAAGAACAAAGTCTTGCTTCAAAAACAGAAGTTGCTGGAAAAGCTGAGCAGGTCTGGCAGCATCTGTGAAGAAAAAAAAAAATCAGAGTCTGGTGACCCTTCCTCAGAACTCCGAAAGTCTTGCTTCAATTATACAGAGCTTTGAGACCACACCTGAAATCCTGTATTCAGTTTTGGTCTCCACATTTAGGAAAGGACATATTTGAGTTGGAGGAAATGCAGTGAATGTTAAATTGATCCCAGGGGATGAGCAGGCTGACCAGTAGTGAAGGGATGAGTAAATTGGGCTGATGTTCTCTGTAGTTTAGGAGAACAAGAGGTAGTTCCATTAAAATGCACAAGATTCTGATGGGGTTTGAGAGGGTAGATGCTGAGAGATTGTCTGTGCTGGTTGTGAGATCTAAACACAGGGGCACAATCTCAGGATAATGGACAGATTATTTAGGACTGAGGTGAGAAGGAATTACCTCAATCAAAGGGCTGCAAATCTTTGGAATTCTCTACCCTAGAGCACTGTGGATGCTTCATTATTGAATACACTTAAGACTGCGATGGATAGATATTTGGCCCCTCGGAGAACCGAGGATAAAAGGAGCAGGCGGGAATGTGGAGTTGAAATCTATCATCAGCTGTGAACATATTGAGTGTCAGAGCCCTGTCGGTGGGCTATGTGGTCTCCTCCTGCACCTAGTTCTTGTGTACCTCACATAATGTTAAAGATCTCTATTAAATCATGCCTCAGCCTTTTCTGGAGAAAGGAACAGAAGTCTGTTCAGTCTTTGCAAGATAAATGTGACACATGACAATTGATTTAATGTATTTGTTTTAACTGCAGAGGCAAGTCTTGGCATCGCTTTCCAATGGTTACGCCCAGAAACCAAAAAAGTCAGGTCTGAAATCAGCTGTGAATGAGCGGAGGAAGAGAGTTGGATGTTCCAGACCAGCTGATCCGAGTGAGTCCAGTGACTGTAGTGAACCGGTGCTAATTCAGGTGGAAGATGATGTTGCAGATGCAGCAATTGATGAGAAACCGAATGTTTCAGCGTCCTTCCATTCCATGGGACACATCCAAGAAAACTTGATACCCTCAGCAAACTCAGCTGCACCTGGTCCTGTGCCACCCTACTCTGTCCTGGACTCTGAGCTTCAGCCTCCGTGTCAGAGATCACAGTGTGCGCCAGCAGCTTATAAAATGAGCAAGCCACAAGCCAGCCACATTCAGAGATCAGTAGTGCAGCAGCTGGAAATAAAAGAAGCCTCTCAAACAGAAGGGAATATCTGCCACGAAGTTGAATTAGTGCCAGATTGTATCAAAAAGAAGGAGACTTCAAAGCAGGATCCAGCACCACAACATTCATCTTTTGATCTTTCAAAGAATAGCTTTGGTAAGCAGGGACAGCTTTGTTTTTTTTTCAGTGGCAAGTGGCTTGATTTCATTTTCTTTTGTACTGATTCCTTTCTAATCAAGAATGAAAAGCTATTTTTGTGGTGAGATTACTCACACTGTGCACAACCGACCTGGATTTCTACTGAATTCATCCAGGGGACCCATTAAGTTTCTCAGCCATGGTCAGTGAGAAAATCTATTGCCATAGTATACTGTGGCTGTTAGTTGATAAATGGCTTGGTGCTCAATAACTAATGTAGCAGGAAGAACAGTTGTATATATTCATTAAATCATGTTAGACCAGACCAAATTAGCCTTTTTTGCATTCATTCACAGGATATTGAGGTTACTGGCTAGGCTAGCCCGTCTAATTAGTCTGGAGAAGGTGGTGGTGAGCTGTCTTCTTGTACAGCTGTAGTGTATAGGTACACCCATGGGGCTGTTAGTAAGGGAGTTCCAGGATTTTGGCCCAGTGATAGTGAAGGAATGGAAATCTAGTTTTTAGTCTGGATGGTGTCTGGCTTAAAGAAAAACTTTCACATGGTGCTATTCTGTTACACTGCCCTTCTAGATGGTAGAGGTCATGAAATTCGAAGTATTGCATTTCTTTTTTCTTTGGTTAATTCCAGTAATGTGGCCTTCATTGGCTGGACTATTGCTTGTCCCTAGGTAGACAATAAGGCTATAAGAAATAGGAGCAGAATTAGCCCATTCGGCCCATCAAGTCTGCTCCACCATTCGATCGTGGCTGATATGTTTCTCAACCCCATTCTCTTGCCTTCTTCCCATAACCTCTGACCCCCTTCCTAATCAAGAACCAATCTATCTCGGTCTTAACTAGATTGATTGATTTTGTCACGTGTACTGAAATACAGTGTAAGGCTTTGTTTACGAGCATTACAGGCAGAATCACAGCAAGAAAAGGATGTGCAGATCAAAAAGACTTAGAGGCATACAGGTTACATTATTTGAGGCTAGAGTCCATTCAACAGTCTGATAATGGTAGGAAAGAAGCTGTTCCTGAACCTGCCTGTGCGTGTGTTCAGGCTTCTGTATCTTCTGCCTGATGGAAGAGGTTTGAAGAGGTCATTGCCAGGGTGTGATTGGTCTTTGATGATGTTGGCCGCCTTTCTGCGGCAGTGAGCCGTGTAAGTAGAGACCATGGATGGAAGGTTGGCTTCTGTGATGGTCTGGGCTGTACACACCACCTTCTATAGTTTCTTACAGTCCTGGGCAGAGCAGTTGCCATACCAGGCCGTTACAATGACTTGACCTACACAGCCTTCAGAGTTCCACTGATTAGCTGCCCTTTGGCTGAAGAAATTATTTTTCACCTCAGCTTTAAAGGGTGGTTTCTTCATTCTGAGGCTGTGACCCTGGGTCCTAGCCTCTCCTACTAGTGGAAACATCTTGCCCACATCCACTCTATCCAGGCCTCTCAGTATTCTGTAAGTTTCAGTGAAATCCCCCCAAACGCCATCAAGTCCAGAACCAGAGTCCTCAACTGCTCTTCATTTGTCAAGCTCATCATCCCCAGGATTATTCTTGTAAACCTCCTCTGGACCCCCACTTTCGCCTGACATCACCCCCTCCACCCCACTTCCCCACACACGTGCATGCGCACACACACCATGTCAGCACATCATTCCTTGGATACAGGATCCGAAACTGCTCACAACAGTCCACATGCAGTCTGACCAGAGCCTTATACAGCTTACAGCATATCCACGGTATTGTAGCCCTCTCAAAACGAATGCTGACATTACATTTGCCTTCCTAATTGCCAATCGAACCAACGTTAAGACTCCTAATTCCCTTCGAGCTTCAGATTTCCAAAGCCTTTTCCCATTTAGCCTCTATTCTTCCTACCAAAGTGTATAACCTCACACTTTCCCACATTGTGCTCCATCTGCCACTCCTGCAGCCTTCCTGCTTCTTCAACACCACCTGTCCCTCCACCTATCCTTGTGTCATTTGCAAACTTAGCAACAATGCCTCTTGAGAAGCTGGTGGTGATCTGCCTTCGTGAACCACTGCAGTCTGTGTGCTGTAGATAGCCCCACAATGCACTTAGGGAGGGAATGCCATGATTTTGATTCATTGACACTCAGGAACAGTGATATATTTCCATGTCAGGATGTGAGTGACTTGGAGAGGAACTTGCAGAGGGTTGTGTACCCATGTGTCTTCTGACCTTGTCCTTGCAAGCAATAGTAATGTGGTTTTGGAAGGTGCTGTCAGAGGATCGTTGGTGAATTTCTGCATCTTGTAAATTGTACGCACGGCTGTTACTGAGTGTAGGTGGTAGCGGGAGTGAATGTTTGTGGATTTGGTGCCAATCAAGTGGGCACTTTATCCTGGATGGTGTCAAGTTTCTTGAGTGTTGTTGGAGCTGCACCCCTCCAGGCCAATGGGGAGTATTCCACCCCAGTCCTGACTTGTACCTTGTATATAGTGGACAGATTTTGAGGAGTCAGGAAGTGAGTTAATCACTGCAGGATTCCTAGCACCTAACTTGCTGTTTTTAGTCAGTGTGTTTATGAGGATGTGGGTGTGGGATACAGTCAGGCATGATGAACCTGGACGTAAAATACAAGCAGCCACAGGAGCAGGCAGATGCCTAGGTGAACTAGTTAGAGGCCCAACTTGGTTCTCTGGAGCATAAGTTGTTTAAGCCTCCTAACCCTAGAGCCTCACACCCTCTTACAACTGTACCCATCCCCCATTAACCCACATGCTCCATACCACCTTGTAGCCACTCACGTAGTCCTCAGCAGCTATGCGGCAATGAAATAAATAAACATTTTCGTCAGCATAGTATGATAATACAATGAGGAGGCATGGTGGCTCAGTGGTTAGCACTGCTGCATCACAGCACCAGCGACCTGGGTTTGAATCCACCCTCAGGTGATTGTGCAGACTCCACACAGACATTCTCCCTCTGTCTGCATGGGTTTCCTCCCACAGTCCAAAGACGTGCAGGTTAGGTGGATTGACCATGCTAAATTGCCCATAGTGTCCAGCAATGGGCCAACTAGGTGGATTAGCCGTGGGAAATGCAGTGTTACAGGGGATAGGGTAGAATGCTGTTCAGAAGGGAGGGGCAAACTCGATGGATGGAATGGCCTCTATCTGCACTGTAGAGTCTCTATGATTCTCACACTTTGGTCTAGCTGCAGTCCAGAGAAGATTCACATGGTTGATCCTGGGTGTGGAGGGACTGTCTTATGAGGAGAAGTTAAATAGATTGGGCATGTATTCATTGGAGTTCAGAAGAATGAGAGGTAACCTTCTTGAAATACACAAGTTTCTTAGCAGGATCAACAGGCTAGAAATTGGAGAGATTGTTTCTACTTGTGGGTAAATCTAGGATAAAGCACACAATATCAGAATAAGGTGTCACACTTTTAAGGCAGAGAGGAGGAGGAATTTCTTCTCTCACAGGGTGGTCATTTCTGTGGAATTCTTTACCACAGAGGGCTGTCAAGGTTGAAATAACAATATTCAAGGCTGAGATAAACAGAAGTTTATTCAGTAAAGGAATCAAAGACTTTTAGGAAAAGGCAGGAAAGTGGAGTTGAGGTTTATCGGACCAGTCATCGCCACAATGAATATCAAGGCAGGTTCGATGGGCTGAATGGCCCACTTTTGCTGCTATGGTTTATGATCTTTCATTTAGTACTAAAAAGAACTCCCATTCATAGAGCTCATTCAAAGCTTTTAAATTTTCTGAAGTGGCCATTCTTTTACATAAACTTCCATTCCCACCCCACATCAAAGGCAGCTAATCCTTTAAATACTCTTTAAACTGCCAACTAAATTGTGAACTCTGAACCCATGCTGAAATAACTCAAGCTTTTGAAAGCTAGCATTCGTAATGACAAAGTAGCCTTTGAGGAAATGTTAAGAAAGAGCTCTGTTTAAACCGCATGGCCAGATAATTTTGTTTTTAACCTGCACCTGTCAATTAAAACAGTCCAGCAGACATTTTTTAAAACTTGCTGACCGATGCAGCCGGTTTCTTAAGATTTAAAGAGCGGGATATTTAAAAAACTTCAGATCAAGACAGTTATACAGACCTTATCCACCCTACGTGAATGTTTACTGTTCCTAAGAGGAGGTGATGGCCTAGTGGTATTATCACTGAACTGTCAATCCAGAGACCCAGCTAATGTCTGCAGACTGAGGACTAAATCCTGCCATGGCAGATGGTAGAATTTGCATTCGATAAAAATATGGAATTCAGAATTCAATAATAATGAGTGTTGGAAAAACCCTTCTGGTTCACCAATACCCTTTAGGGAAGGAATCTGCTGCCTGGCCTATATGAGACTCCAGTAATGTGGTGGACCTTCAACCTCAATTAGGGATGGGCGATAAATGCCGGCCTAGCCAGCAATGCCCTTGTCCCCTGAATGAAAAACCTCACTCAATTGTGACTCCCACACTGCAGGTTAAGGACTTTGCAGCAGTCAAACCGGAGCTGTATTGGACTCAGCGTTGCTGGGTTCGGACGACCTGGTGTGTGAATTTCACACTGCCTCCTTCACACACCAGTGACAACTGGCTCTGTCAGAAATGGGGTGAAACTTCTGCAAACTGCCACCTTTCAAGGCCCATAGGTTCTTCCTAAATCTGCTGTTAAACCTGTCTATGTGCCAGCTGCAGCCTTTTTTAAAAAAATATTTTTCATGCCCGACATTCTGATCCCACAACACCCCAAATGCATCATATTGCAATGCACCAGAAACACCCAATAAATAGGTCGAATCTTGAGTTGAGCTATTTAATCAGACCAACCTGGCCCAATGAGCTATGATTGAACTCAGTTATGCTGGCTCTGCATTATCAATTCCATAAAGCAGGACCCAAACATGACAGGATGCAATTGGTGGCAAAAATAAAAATCATAGGTAAAGGTAGGCAACGAAACTCTCAACATATATGGTCAGTAGTGAACTGTGCCTGGTGTAAACCTAACCCGAAATTTCTTTTCACTGACTTCACTGCAGATATCAATCAATTTTTAACCAGCAACTAACTTGCTACTGACACCCAGGCCTCTAGATTAACATTTGATGTGAAGGCTGGTAATTGTTTACAGCACAGCATTTCCTCCAGCGCTGTACTGGAGTGTTAGTCTAGGCTATCAATTCAACGTCTTGGATGAGGTTATACCCTGCAGTCATCTTACTCGGATGTTAAATGCTGCTTAGGAAATAGTTAACTAGCCTTGATTATACAATAAAGTTGTCTTTGACTGCAGAAATAATTAATTAATTTGTGCAGCGTATTCCAGTTCATTGCTATGAAACTAGACCTGGTATTGTTATTTCAAGCCCTGACGTAAAATGGAATTGTATTGATGATGCAGTATTACTTGAGAATTTATTTAATATGAAACATTTAGAAGGTCTGTCATGGCATAGCTAAACAGAATCCGCTGATGAGACTTGTATAAAATTCACCTACAGTCATTTGAGGCACTGCGCAGAACTTTGGTACATGGAGTATCTCCAATTCCAAATGACAGTCATGGACAATAAACAGTCTTAACTCGGAATGTATTCTGTGATAATATCTGACTCACTACCCTTGGATGTGGAATGTGCATGCTGAACAATGCTGGGAAATGTCCATAGTTGAATATTTCACAGCCTCCTGGTGTGTAGGAAGGTGTGGTAACCAAGGGTGGCATCTTTCCAGCTTCTGTCCAGAACCATTCAGCACAGACCTTTGTTGGCATGTGTGAGATGACTGGAAAAGAATGATTTCTAACTGGAAAGCTGAATAAACAATTCAAGAAATGACTCCTAAAGAGCTTGTCCTAAGGACTCCTAAGGATCCTTGTCCGAGTCTTCTCCATAGCTCCCTATCCTGTGTTAGTCTTTTTATTCACCAATAATTTCCTTCAGCTTTCAAGGTGTCCATCATTGATATTTTCTTCCTTCCTCTTCCTCTTTCTTAGAGCAATCTTCCCTCCACTATGTATCTTACTCATCCATTTCCTCTTAAGATGTCCAGTCTCTCTGCCTGTTGATTGATTTGGAGTGTTACTTTGTGTGAATGCGAGCCTTGAATCAAAGTTAAGACCAAGCTTTGAAATGTCGGTTTGGAAAGGATTAGCCACAAAGAGAAAGCAGTGATTGACGAAATGCTGAGGAGAGTGGACTAACACATTTACTGAACATAATTAGGAACAGGCAGAGAGACTGGACATCTTAAGAGGAAATGGACGAGTAAGATCCATAGTGGAGGGAAGGTTGCTTTAAGAAAGAGGAAGAGGAAGGAAGAAAATATCAATGATGGACACCTTGAAAACTGAAGGAAATTATTGGTGAATAAAAAGACTAACACAGGATAGGGAGCTATGGAGAAGACTCGGACAAGGATCCTGCCTTATGGCAAAGTACATGTGATGATGAGAATGAAGTAGGATATCAATTTGTGAGGTTTCTAGGGAACATCCTGAACAAATTAACTTGTTCTATTGGTTTGAATTTAGCTTGCATTAAATAATATATAACTGATGTATTTTACATGTCACAGTGACTAAGAGTAATCTTGTTTGTGAGAGGGAATTGATCCTAGGGCAAATTGCATCCTCTCAGACTTTTGCTTTCTGTTGCTTTTCTGAAGGGTTTTTGGGGAATCCCGAACGCAATGTTAAAATACCTGGCGCATTTATATTAAAAGCCAGTCAGAAGACCCAACCAAAGCTGGCGGCACGTTATCTAGCCAGGAATCTGTTCACTGATGAGGTCCTGGTTACAAGCAGCATTGATGGAAGCAAACAGCATGGAATGAAATCACTGGATCCGAATAAACTGGGAGCTGTGAGAGGTGAGTTTACTGCACTTCAGTGTTGCCATTAGAGCAGCAAGATCGTATCTCAGATTAATTCTTTGTTTAAAGGAGAGTAAGCCAACTGTAAGCTTTCAATTACAGGTAACCATTGTCATGTGGCAGCTAATTGTTCCATGGTGTCATGCCCAGGCTCTGGTAAAGGGAGTTTAGGTGATGCTTCTTGTGTAAGCAATACTGTTAGTACGAATGAATGTCGTAATTTCACCTACTGTCTTTGTAACATTAGTTTGGGCCTTCTGGAAGGGAAAGGAAGGTGCTGCTATTGAGTTCCTCTGTCTTGCTTGTGCTTGTCTACCCAGTGCATTTTTATCAGTTGCTAGTGTGTCTTTGGAAGTTTCAGAATCGACTTGCCTTATTTGAGGTGATGTGTGAATAGATAATTGCCCCTTTTCCTTTGGCTGTCTATGCATTTTCTCATTCATTCGTACAAGCAGATGTCCCATAATATTGCTCACTGATGAGTGATGATATATTATGTGTCATCCGTGCATATGGATGAGTGCAGCTCTGACAATAAGCAAGAAAAATGACACCACGCACAGCAAAGTAGTCCACTTAATTGGCACCATATCCAGAAACATCCTCTCCCTCCACTACTGACACTCAGTATCAGCAATGTGTACTGTTTACAAGATGCATTGCAGAAATTCACCAAGGCTCCGAAGACAGCATTTTCAAAACCCACGTCCGCTACTATCTCTAAGGACAAGGAAACAGATACATGGAAAGATTGTGACCTGCAAGTTCCCCTCGGAGCCACTCACCATCCTGAATTCAGTGTCATTGGATCAAAATCCTGAAACTCCTCCCTGACAGCATGGCAGGTGTACCCACACTAAGCGCACTGCAGCGGCTCAAGATGGCAGCTCACCACCACCTTCTCAAAGGCAACTCAAGACAAGCAACAAGTGCTGACCCAGCTAGTGACACCCACATCCCGGGAGCGAATTAAAAAAAAGACTTCGACTCGGGGGCTTTGAAAGTTCAGGAACATTGCAGCATTGCCATATTACTTAGTATCTTCGCATATGAGCAATGGAGTATCCCTGGCATCTGGGAGGACTGAGAAATCAGTCAGAATCTAGCATTACAGAGCTAGAGTCTCACAGTCCAATCCATGTTTTGAGGGAGAGTTTGGGAATGCTGGAACAGAGATTTCAGGACTCGGGACTACTAAAGAAAAAGATCATTGAAAGAGTAGGGTAGTTTCTAGGATCAGGGAAAATTCGGGAAGGAGTTTTTCATGTCAGAGAGCAGGAGGCTGTTTAACTCTCACATCACTGCCGTGGTCCGAAATGTAGGATTTGTTCATCGTCCTGAGAAAGTATTAGTGATGATTGAAGAGATCATCACTGTGATGAAAATGTCATGACAACTGAGCAGAGATCTTGGAGCAGGGGGAAGGGCTGATAATTCTAAGGAGTTGGATCTGACATGGTTGAGGCTAACTGCTCAGGCAGTTTGGGACAGGGAGGTGATTAAGTGCTTTGCGAGGGAATGTGGAACCAGGCACGTACTGAGGTGAATTGCTGGCAGCTCCATTTGTGCAATGCAGCCTCAAGCCTTTTCCATGTTCCTGACAACAACCTCATCACCAGATCCAATTGTAGCCTCTTTCAGACACAGTCCAGGACTTCCTTCATTGTCAGCTGATTCCTGTTTTTACACTGCCGTCCTAAAAACTGTTAGATGTGAATTTTCAGCCCGTTAAAATTAATAGATGCCGTTTCCTATGAGTGAATTTCTTGCCAACTTATTGTTTTAAATAAACAGAATTTTCCATAAAGAAAAATGACCTCATAAAATGCTCAGAAGTACATTATTTGCATAATTTCCAAATAAAAAGGGATACTTGAGGCTGTTAAATGTTTCAGGAGATATCTTCCAAATGAATTTTCAGCAACAATGAGCAGGCAAGTGACTAAAACAAATGCTTTCTCAGTAATTACTCTGTTTCTTTGCTGCCTGCCAAAAACGAGCAATCGAGTGCTATGTTTCGAACAGTTCATAATAGAAAAGAGCGTTGACTAATACATTTATTTAAATGCCAGACCTGGCTGAAGTAAAGATTTGAGAATGCAGTGGTTATGGAGAAGAAAAGCAAAGAAGCTGTCAATTGTCATGAGGCGAGAAGTTTGTGCAGACTATTAGACTCCAGGTGATGCACAGAGAAGGCGGGAAGATCCCAGACTGTTTGGAGTGTACAAGTGCATTGAAATAATCCTTCCTGCTATAATGAGGAACAATTATGCAACGGAAGTGCAGACAAAGAAGAAATTGTTAGACATAGAGAAGCTGAAGATGCCTACAGCTGTGGAGAGTGAGCAGGTGTATGGGTGTTGAGGTAGGGGATCAACCTCAGTCACCTTAGAATGGCAGAGGAGGCTGAATGGGCCCAAATGGCCAACTACTGATCCTGTCTCCAATGTTTTTTTTCAAGCTGAGGCTTTTGTGTTATTTAAAAAAAAGAGCAAAGCAACATTGTGTTAAGGAAGAGAATCAAATAGACAGTGTTTCCCTTCCTGATGGAAAAATCATTGTTGTAAGTGTGAAAATCTGACTGTGATGTCCCCTGCAGTGTTGCAACCTGTCAAGATTTAGGGCAGTATTCGGTGAAGACAGCAGAGATTTCACTCGCACCTCTTTTTGGGAATGCCTTTTTAACTGAGCACAAATTAGGCAGCTGTGAGCCAACTTCGGAATCAAGGACCCCTGGGGCAAATGTCTCATGTCAAAAGCTGTCATCCAATCCGAGACCAGCAACTGTTCGTTACTGAACAGTGCCAACAGTGGGGGGTAGTGGCTGTTGTCGGTGCTACACCAACCTATGGTTGATGATCACCAGTGGAGCGCTGGTTGTGAGGGGAGCATCGTGGGCTGGTTTTTTTCATGAGGGAAGGGAGGTGATTGCTGTAAAGGGCTGGAGGTTTGCTCTCAGTGAGTCTCACAATGCAAGGTTCCTCGCTCACTGTCCAAACTCCTAAAGGAATGAAGGAAAGCCACTAAGGCAAGGTCTTTAAGGACAGCTGGCACCATTGTATTCAGAGAAGGCAGGGAGTCAAAGAACAAAAAGAATCCATGCTGTATAAAAGACCAGAATATATTCAATGCAATCAGTCATCTGGATTCAGCTACAAATACTTCACACAATCAGTGGTACTCTGCAAGTAAGGTACCTGCAATAGAGAATGCATCTCTACTGTGTAATGCCATTTCCTGGAGCCCATACATAAACTGATAAAGCTGAGCACCATTCCTGTGTTCCAAAAAAATTACCTGGTGGTTAGAAGACATATAGCTAACCTCTTATTTTGTGAAGTGCTCATGGCATTAGCTATAAACTCTCAGTACATAAGCAAATATTTCAAGATTAACAACATTCTCTGAAGTCATCACTAATGGTTAAGACAATTTGCACAGATGCACTGAATGGAAGCCTGGTTAAGTAGATTAAGGAAGAAAGTAATAGAGGTGCATCTTGTGAAGGTAAGATGAAGTAAGGTAGGAGGAGACTCATTACAGAGCATAAACATCAGCGTAGTTTGGATGCACCAATAGTTTGTTCCTATGTAACTTTTTTTTATAATTCTATAAGAAACACATATGTACAATGCAAATAACTTAGATGGCCAGATGTTTTCAATCTTTACTAACATTAATATAATATTGCACCATTGTAGTCTGTAATGTTGAGCCGTCTATGAATTGATTCAGTGAAGTTTCACTGGTTGTACGTACAAAGGAATCTGAGCTGACCGAAAATGTGGCCGCTTAAAAATAATTTTCTCGTCACATCATGATTCTCCTTAACTTTGACCTTTCTTTCCACAATTTGATTGTGTGCTTGAACCCAGTTATGTACATTTATAATTCACACATTATTCTTCCAGAGTTCTTAAGCCAACAGTTCCCCCACCATGACCTTACTGAGGTTGGTAAAGACTGGAAGGCCTGCATCTCCTCGATCAACAGCATGATCAGTGTTACAAGGAGGAGAGCTGTAAGTTTTTTTTTAAACCCTTATAGTGTCCACATGCAGCAGGATAATACAGAAAAAGTCAAAGCCAAATTGCTCACGTAGCCATTCCCTCTATTATTCAGCATCCATGGAGAGAAAGCAAGCTAACGTTTCGAGTCTGGATGGCTTTTCTTCAAAGCTGACTTCATGCCAGCTCTGATGAAGTCATCTAGACTCAAAATATTAGTTTGCTTTCTCCCCATTGATGCTGTGTGACTTGCTGTGATCTCCAGCATATTTTGTTTTATTCCAGCATCTGCACTAATTTGATCCTACCCTCTATTATTCAGACCGCTTCATCAAATCCAGGTGTTGCTGGTCTTTATAGATGTAAATAACGTGGTAACACTTGAGAGACAGTAGCAGAGGGGTTTGTTATTCGTCTATTGAGATTGCTTTGAAGTACTGCTCAATGAGATGCTTACAGGACAGGTTCAATTCCAGCCCTCTGTCACTCTGCTGGCATTATAGTTGGTGCCATGTTAGGCAATATGAAACCAGTTAAGGTTCCTGATTCTGATTGCTATCCAACAACGCCTGGTCAAGTGTGAAACATAACATTGTGACAGTGTAGAGCCTGATGTGGCCCATTTATGGCCACTTTCTGTATAAATGAATTTCAAAGGAATCTATAGAACAATGAAATTTAAGAATTTTGAGCAGGTATAGGTCATTCGACCCTTGAATCATGGCTGATCTGGTTGAGATGTCAATTCACTTTACTATTGATCCCCAATAACTCTAGACTCTCTCATAAGTCGATCCGTAAGAGCTCTTGTGCAGTGGTAGTATTTTTACCCCTGAGCCAGGAGGCCAGAGGTTCAAGTTCCAGTTGCTCCATAGCTATGTAAAGCCATCGTTGAACAGGTTATTAAAAAAAAAAACTATCTAACTCATCCTTGAATGAATTCAGTGAACCAGCCTGCACTGTTTTCTGGAAAAGAGAATTCCATAGATTTAAAAAGCCTCAAAGAAAACATCTCTCCTCAATTACGTCTTGACAGCAGGATGTCTTATTCTTAAACTGTGTCCTCTGGTTCTAATTTCTCCTCCAAGAAGAAGCACCATCTCGGAAATCCACCCTGTCAGGTACCCTCAGGATCTCATAAGCGTCAACAAGATCACCTCTCCTTCTACTAACCTCTAATAGATGAAGCATTGCTGAAGCTTTTTATCTTGCACTGGTCAGGCCAATTCACAGGATTGCCAATTCACAAGATTGCCAATTCAGGCAAAAAACAATATTTTTATGACATGAGAGGAAGGAAGGTGCAGTATAAATGTTGATTTTTCCCTTGAACAGGTATTTCCGTAAAATGTCCACAAAATGTGTGCAAGATGAAAAGCTTCAACAAAATGCCTTTTTTTCTAGTAATACTCAATTTTATTACTGTAAAATAAAAATAATTTAAACTCCAGTAAGCAAAGGCCCAACCTGTTCAAGCTTCCTTCATCAGATTAGCATTACATCCCCAGGAATGTGTTGCGTAAAGCCTCACTGAACTGCTTCTAATGCCAGTGTGTCATTTCTTTATCAAATAAAGAGATCAAAGCTGTCCGCAGTTCTCCAGATGTGGTCTCACTGGAGCCCTGCACACCTGCGGTAAAATTTCCTAATTCTTGCGTTTCATTTCCCATGCACCAAATGACAACATTTCATTTGCCTTCTTCGTAAGTTGTCTCTGCAAACTAACATTTGGTGATTCATGTACCTGGACACTCGGATCCCTCTGTACCTCCTGAGTTCTGCAATCCCTTTCTGGTTAAATAATAAACTGCTTTTCTTTTCCCCTTGCCAAAATGGACTAGTTAACATTTTCCCACATTATTTGCCATTTGCCGAATTTTTGCTGACTTGCTGACCCCATCTGAAGACTTTTGCAGACTTTCTGCCTTTTCCTGGCAGCTTACTTTCTTACCTATCTTGGTGCCACTCACTTATAGGGCATTTAGGGATTGGAAACAAATGCTGACCTTGCCAATGAAGCAAGGACCAAGGCTTCCCCTGTCAAAGTATTTTAAAAAAGCAATTTCCAAAACTTTGTGTGAAGAGCCATACGAGGCTTGAAAATATTAACTCTGTTTCCCTCTCTGTAGATGCTGCCAGACTTGCTTAGTTTATCCTGCATTCTCTAGTTGTTTCAGATTTCCAACATCTGCAGTATTTTGTTCTCATTGAAACAGAGGAATATTGTCAATAGTCCTTTAGCCATGTTGGAAGTTCAGGATAGCACCGCACACACCATTTTTATCTTCATTCTGTGGGTTTTAAGCTGTATGTTTATCTGAAATATCAGTAATTATGTTGTCTTTTGTTATCAGGGAAGAGAACACTTATCGAATGAAAAAGCATCAATGGCAACCATCTCCCCGTCCACCTCTGATTCTGGTGTAAACGGTCAGCTCTGGTGGCTTCAGCAAAACTCAGCACCATTACCTTCTACACTGCATCAAAAGCCTTTTGAGAAATTAGGTAGGAATAACATTCATGACTTTGCATTGCAATGGAGATGGGTGCATAATTTGCCTCACAAGTAGCCATTGATTCATTCACAAAATCTTGAGTCTTGTTGTCAACCACAGTTGCTTGTCTCAACCTGATAATGCTTTGACTATTCGCAGTCGTGAAATGAGCATCATGCATCTGAATGTGCCTCATTGCTTGAATTAACTTGCGCCTTTCCTCCCCAGTAGCTCTTTTAAAAGTTGCATTTACAGGTACATATTTGAGGTCAAGGCTAACTTTCTAACCAGCTGAAAGAGGATGTGTTGTGGTTATGAGTCTCAGCATGAAACAAAAAAAATCAAAACAAAGCAGGGATGATATGGCATAATTGTAGTATCAATTACTGAAAGAATTCACAAGCTAGCCTGATTAATGCTTGCTTTGTATGTCCAATTCACAGTTAAATCTGGTTTGCTCAGTAATGATTATGGGGGCTGGCTTCAAACTCTTAGTCAGAGTTGTTTGTCGCTGTTCGAAATGGAGTTTTCAGACCACCTTAAATACAGAGTGTGAAACCAGGCCCCGATTCTTGTTCTCAGGTCAGCTGCACAGAGGTAGGAGGAAACCCTGGATCTACAAATCTGACCTTTAGAAGTGGCTGCCTGCTCTTCTAATTTTCATTACGGTGGGTGGGTGGGTGGGTGCGGACAAGTTGTTGCATTGGACCCAACTCACCTAATATCCACCAAGGTTAAACCTCAGGAGGCATGCTGACTATATCTATTGAAGATGTCACCTGGAGGGAAAAAAAAACACCCTTATCGATAACAAATAAAATCAGTACGTTGGAATTTCTTTAATTAATCCCATATGGAAACAAAACCTTTCCATTCAATAAGCAGTTGGAGTATCACAGTGCTAATTTGATAAACACTGCTTTGTGAAAATGATAGTTTTGAAGTTACTTGTGCAGCACAGATCTTAGAGTGATTTCATGTGAATAGCACTCCAAAATATCCTGTCCTTAAATCTAACTCCACACACTGCTCAGATGCTTCCTTGACATCTTTGGCGGTCTCCAGATGTTTATGCACAAGCAGTCTTTTCACAATCTGAAAAATTTCCTTAGCTCCACCAAAGTTGCCCTCTTGTTTCTCGAACACGTTTGACGCTTCTTGACAGATTGACATATGTGGACACTTATTTGAATGGCCTTGACAAGTTAGCAGTTCCAAGGATCCTAGGTACCTTTTTTGTGCCATATCCACTCCACGGTTAACACTTCTAAATGTCATCTGACCCTCCCTTACCCAAAAGATCCATGATCCCCACTAAAGACCACCCCTCCTCAACTAAAGGATCCTTGACTTCTACCCCTAAGGTGTTTTGAGAAGATATCCCCAAGAGTACCTCAGATCTCCAAAGGAATATCCTGCTATTAAAGAGGAACACAGTAAGAAAATACTTGATGTTCCTTGATCTTATCTCCATACTTCTGATCATAGCTCTAAATACCACATTTTGATTTCAGTTGTTATTTAAATGGACAGCTGCCTGTGGGAACTGTAATATGCATTCTATGGCCCACTCTTGTGTAAATGACACATACCCGGGTTCAGGTTTAGGGAGGAGGAGAACTTGGGATCCCTGATTCCTTCTGGCATTTTTGCTGCAGCAGGGATGCTCTGTGTGCTGACCAAAATAGAGGCCTAGTGATGGGACTGAGATCACAGTTGACAATATAATAGACCAAAAGTTGAACTTACTTTCTCAAAATTTTTTATGTTCTTTCCTCCATTATGTAAACTCCTTTGTTAAGGTAAGAGAGATTTCTTACTTAAGGAAATTAAGACGTTGGGTGACAGCATTGGCCAGGATAATTCTTTCCCACTTATAAAAAGTCCCATAGTAATGATGGTGCATTTTGAAGGCTAATCTCAAATTGTCCAGATTACAGTCCATGGATATCCCCCAGACAGGCTCCAGTTACCTGGAACGTCAGTGCTAGCAAATAAGTTGCTATTAGAGTTTATTTCTATTTCCTCTCTGGCTTTTTCTGATAGAATTTTGCAGGCCTAGTAGTTTGGGTAGGACTGCTGGACACTGCTCCCTCATTGGGGAACAAATCCTAAATTTGAACGCAAAGATACATGAGTGTTTGCTGCTTAAGATTTGTGAGCAATTATTGCAAAACCTTCAAATCTGGCCTCAGTTGGGTTGCACAAGTGGGCCATGAAGAAAGCAAGTTTCGAGTGCTGTGTATTAGAATGTCGGTGAACGCAGGGAAATGCCTGTCTCATTGGTGCAAACAGATTTTAAGATACAAACCAGAAAGATGTCAGTAGACCAAGGGCACTTCGTTGTTGGAAGGATTAATACACAGTGTACTCATAGTGATCTCTGCTGTAATGAGATAAGATGTGCTGTCTGCTCGCCAAGTGAATTAACAGGAAGATCTCAGAGAGAAACAGAACAATGATACAACATTCTTTGTGTTTTGTAGTTTTACAGAGACACAAAAGGGAGAGACAGAAAGGAGTGAATGGGTTTGAGGCAACTTCCTCAATTGAGGAGGAGGAGGATTAACAGCTCTAGACTAGAATATGATTTTTTAGCTTATTACAGCACGAGATGGGCATCCCCACAGCATTCATTTTCCTGATCTCAGAAGAAGATTGTAGTTCTTTCAACCTGTCCTGACTTCCTGCAGTGATGAGGAGGTTAAACCTCATTCCCCTCTCCTGGAAGATCATATGTTTTTGGATGGGATGGAGATTTTATATTTTTGTGTATACTGTCAGTTCTGCTAGAACACGTGTTCCAGCAATGCGAATTGGCTATAACATGACTGACAAATAGGGAGATGGTATTTCTAAAATTCGAGCTTGTGTTGGCTATAATGTGATTCCATCGGTACACAGAGGAGTACACGTCAACATCACATGATTGTTTCACAGGCTTTGTCCTGAATACAAGGAACCTTGAAATCTACTCTAGGCGTCTACTATAAGTCAAGCAAAAGAGGTTGGATGATGGAAAATTTTTTTCTGACCTTTATTGTTGATGATTTGGAAGATGTTTTTGGAAAGTATTGCAGGAAAAAAAGGTAGGAATTCAAGATTCCCATCCTGGATAATGCTCCAAGCCATCCTCCCACCATTGGTGAACTTCCTGAAACATCAAAGTGCTATTTCTACCCCAAAACACAGCCTCTCTCCTTCAACCTGTGGATCAGGGTGCAATAGCAGCATTTAAAGCTTATTAGTTAAGGCACATATTTAACAGGCTCATTGCAGCCACTGAGGGGGACAAGGACAATGTTCTTCAATTTTGGAAGAGCCTTAACGTCAAGAATGCGATTGACATTATCGTAGAGGCCGGGGGTGCTGTCAGTGAGGACTGCTTGCATGCAGTTTGGCGGAAGCTTCTCCCAGATCTTTTTAAAGATCTTAAAACCTTTGATGTGTCAGGGGAACTCCAGAGAATCAAAGAACATTGTGTTGATCTTGCAAAGCAAGTTGGATTTGAAGAAGTGGAGAGTGAGGATGTTGCTTGAGTCCCACTGTGAAGACCTCATTACAGCTGATCTATAACAACGTGTCGCTGAGGGGCAAGTGGAAGCTGAAGTCCTGGATGCAGCATCACGAGAGCTTTCCACTTCTTCTGTTTTGTCTTCTAACCTGAGGGTAATTGAGAAGCAGTTGCAGCTCTTGGAGGACAACGATTACAATGCAGAATGCAGCAGGTTAGCAGCTTGTGGAATAAGATCTTATTTGACGCCGCATGAACAACTTCCTCATGAATGAAGAGTAAGGGCAAAGCAGCGAAAACTGGATATCCTTTTTTAAGCCAACCCCCAAGAAACAGTCAGAAGACAGTGAACCACAACTATCGATTTCTGGATTAAGAGATAACAAGCATGGGGCTGGATGAACACA
>JAHRHZ010000031.1:17294369-17374355 GCA_024137785.1 Ginglymostoma cirratum
TTCTGATGAAGGGTTTAGGCCCGAAACGTCAAGTTTTCCTGCTCCTAAGATGCTGCTTGACCTGCTGTGTTCATCCAGCCCCATGCTTGTTATCTCGGATTCTCCAGCATCTGCAGTACCTTTTATCTCTGATTTCTGGATTAACTTTTTTTCACCCTAATCCTGCAACCACAACTGTACCTGAAGGTGATGATGATGATGATGACCCTCAGCCCCTGCATTAACAACAGAGCAACCTCAAAACCACTTCCCCCATCAAGTCATCTTGACATTTTTTTTCAAGGTAAGGTGTTAAATTTACTTTTATTTTATTATTAGATATGAATTAAACATTTATTCACAAACTGCGCTGTCCTCTGTGTTCGGCTTTTGAGTGGCTTTTGAGCAATTTTCAGTGATATTTTTGGTCTGCCCCTCACTTCGCTTTTCCCATAGGCCCCGTTATTTCTATAGTGCGATTTTCTATAATGCGATGCTGCACAAGAATGCAACTATCGTATTAAAGCAGAACTGGCTATAACATGGTTCCTGGCTAAGAGGTCAAGAGGAGTTCACCTCAATCCCGAGAACTACACCACAGCAATTTAATTCGCTTCTTGTAAGGTAGTCTCAGTTCAGAAATCTGCCAGCAAATAACTTGACCAGTCATTGCAACAGCGCCACCAGGAGGGGTGAGCACTGCTGGAACTGCGAGTAGCCCCCAATGCTGAGGGGTTTGGGTAAGTCCAGGATAAGAGGTCTTGACAAGGGGATTAAAATGTTGGGGTGTTTTGCTCATAAAACCATTTGAGAGGATTACAGATGGTGGGATGAATTTGTTTTGGGGGCGTAAAGGAGGCTTTCTCATTTTTCATCTTCTTTACCTGGCACAAATCTGGATGGCAAGTGCCTCTCCCTGCCACGTGTAGAATATGAGCAGCATTGGGTTTGGAAGGAACATGTAGAGTATGAGGGTCCGTAGGGAGTGGCTAGGAGAACAGATAAGACCTTTTTGAGTTTACATATCAAAAGGTTCCTGAATCCAGATAATTGTTCATCATTCCTCTGTTGGGTCATACGTCATGAGTCATAGAGAAACTGACCAACCCCATAATGGAACTGGAAGGGTTGGGACTCTAAGGTGCAGGCTCACTAACTACACCCTTAGCCTGAAATGGAGATAAGTTGCCAGTGCCAGCAATGAGGAATGGAATCCATCAATCAAGCAACCACCTACCCCTCCCTCAACAGTTTTCAATTGATCCAATCTCATCTGAACTCTGTGACAATCCAGCCCTCAAAAGGTCCTGCTTTTCCAACTAACACGGCAGTGAATGGAAATTAGTCATGTACAACAATATTTATAAGCCTAACTGATACTCTAGGTATACACTGACATTCATTGGGTCTAATAGACAAGACCCGACATAGGGGTTTTCAATGCATTATGGAATGGGATGTTGCAATTCACTGTGTAATTTTCCATTTCTAGTAGCTATGTCACTTTTTCCCCAGTGTATGCGGAACAGAAGGCCTTTTAGCCCCTTGAGCCTGACCCACTATTCAATCAGTTCATGGCTAATCTGCGAGTTACCTTCCTCGCCCCCTTCTTTCTTAAATCCATTTCTTACAAAAACCGAGCAATCTGTTTTGAGCTTTTCCATTGAGTTAGTCTCAACAGTGTATTCTGGGGGAGAATGTTCCAGATGTTCAGTCCCCTGTGTGCAAGGAAGTGCTTTCTGACATCATGTCCAGATGGCCAGAGTCTAATTTGAATTTGTAGCCTCCTGCGCTGGGCTATAACCTGAAGAAATAGTTTCTCACTCTGAATGCTGTCAAATCCCTTCATCTTAAACATGCACAGTGGCGTTAATTGAATTTTTTTGCAGGTATTGAATTGAAACCTAAGCTGAGTGCCATTCCCCACACACTGGCAGCATTTTTATTTATCATTTAAAAATAAAGGCTGGCAGATCTCACCAATGAATTACGAAGGCAGGAATACTAGTGAGTATGTAGCTTTTGCTACTAGGAATTATAATAAGCCGTAATAGTTTACCTGTCATTACAGTAATTGAAGGGAATAGTTGGTTAAGATGGAGCAGCAAGGATTGGATTGGGAGGAGGGATTTTGGTTTAACACCCTCTGCTGAGCTCCTGATCTCAGCCAAGTACTTTCAGGCAGGCATCATTTGAGGAGTAATTTACGGAGGGTTGGATTGAGGTCGATTCCTATTCTGTTCCTCATCACCATTTGACAGGGAGGTAAAGGCAAGATTTCTTTTAATCTGCCGACAAAGAACAACATAGATAGAGAAACTGAACTGCAAGACAAATCCCTTCCAAAATGACATATTCAGAAATAAGAAGACCGCAGCACTTTATGTTGCAGAATCTACCCAGGAGTGACTTCAAGGCAACAGTGTCACTGAGCAGTTCAGACAGTGTCATTAATCACAGGCCAGAAATTACTCATCTGAATTCTGCATTGAAATGTCTGTCTTGTACATGAAATATATCGGAAGTCTGGCTTTGTGTATTTGCTTTCTCGTTGGTAGATCGTCGGTCGTAAAATATCTGCACTTTTTTTTCCCACAACAATGACAGTTACATTATTTTAGGAAAGCGCGTGCTTTTGAATAAAAAGGACACTTTCTTGTTCCGCACTTTGTAAAGCACAGGCGTGGATCTGCGTGTTTGTTAGGAGGAATATTTGTGTTAATCTGGCACTGCGCTCTTGAGATAGCGGGAAAAGGCTGATTCATAAGCAAACCTGATTTGATTCTCTAGTGACTGAGTCGGATCACTCTCATCGGTGGTGTCTTCATTTCCCCAGTGCTCTCGCCTCCTCTTCTGGTGGTTCTAGTTCTTGATCAGATGTCACTCCACTGCCACCATTAATCCCGCGGTACCTTGTCTAACTGGTCATTGTTCAGGTGGCAGAGATAAAAGGTACTGCAGATGCTGGAGAATCCGAGATAACAAGGTGTGGGGCTGGATGAACACAGCAGGCCAAGCAGCATCATAGGAGCAGGAAAGCTTGACACTTCGGGCCTAGACCCTTCATCAGAAATGGGGGAGGGGAAGAGGGTTCTGAAATAAATAGGGAGAGAGGGGAAGGCGGATAGAAGATGGATAGAGGAGAGGATAGGTGGAGAGGAGACAGACAAGTCGAAGAGGCGGGGATGGAGCCTGTTAAGGTGAGTGTAGGTGGGGGGTTAGGGAGGACGGACAGGTCAAGGGGGCGGGATGAGGTTAGTAGATAGGAGATGGGGGTGGGGCTTGAGGTGGGAGGAGGGGATAGGTGAGAGGAAGAACAGGTTAGGGAGGCGGGGACGAGCTGGGCTGGTTTTGGGATGCGGTTGGGGGAGGGGAGATTTTGAAGCTTGTGAAATCCACATTGCTACCATTGGGCTGCAGGGTTCCCAGGCTGAATATGATTTGCTGTTCCTGCAGCCTTCGGGTGGCATCACTGTGGCATTGCAATCAGCGCCGCCTCGTGCTCCCACGAGGAGCTCGAACAGTTCATCCACTTCACCAACACCTTCCACCCCAACCTGAAGTTCACCTGGACCATCTCCAACACTTCTCTCTCCTTCCTGGACCTCTCTGTCTCCATCTCGGGTAACCACCTAGAAACCGATGTCCATTTCAAGCCCACTGACTCCCACAGCTACCTGGAATACACCTCCTCCCACCCACCCTCCTGCAAAAATGCCATCCACTATTCCCAATTCCTTCGCCTCCGCCGCATCTGCTCCCAGGATGGGACATTCCACTCCCGTACATCTCAGATGTCCTCATTCTTCAAGGACTGCAACTTCCCCACCGCAGTGGTCGAGAACGCCCTCGACCATGTCTCCCGCATTTCCCGTAACTCATCCCTCACACCCTGTCCCTGCAATAATAACCAAGACAGAATCCCCCTCGTCCTCACGTACCACCCCACCAACCTCCGGATCCAACGCATCATCCTCCGACACTTCCATCATCTGCAATCTGACCTCACCACCAAAGACATTTTTCCCTCCCCACCCTTGTCTGCTTTCCGGAGGGACCACTCTGCGGTCCCTCTGCGACTCCCTTGTCCACTCCACACTCCCCTCCAGCCCCACCACATCCGGCACTATTCCCTGCAACCGCAGGAAGTGCTACACCTGCCCCCACACCACCTCCCTCACCCCAATCCCAGGCCCCAAGAAGACTTTCCACATCAGGCAGATGTTCACCTGCACATCTGCCAATGTGGTATACTGCATCCGCTGTACCCGTTGTGGCTTCCTCTACATCGGGGAAACCAAGCGGAGGCTTGGGGACCGCTTTGCAGAACACCTGCGCTCAGTTCGCAACAAACAACTGCACCTCCCAGTTGCGAACCATTTCAACTCCCCCTCCCATTCCTCAGACGACATGTCCATCCTGGGCCTCCTGCAATGCCACAGTGATGCCACCCGAAGGCTGCAGGAACAGCAAATCATATTCAGCTTGGGAACCCTGCAGCCCAATGGCATCAATGTGGATTTCACAAGCTTCAAAATCTCCCCTCCCCCAACCGTATCCCAAAACCAGCCCAGCTCATCTCCACCTCCCTAACCTGTTTTTCCTCTCACCTCAAGCCCCACCCCCCCCTCCTATCTACTAACATCATCCCGCCCCCTTGACCTGTCCGTCCTCCCTGGACTGACCTATCTCCTCCCTACACCCCACTTCATCCCCGCCTCTTCGACTTGTCTGCCTCCTCTCCACCTATCCTCTCCTCTATCCGCCTCCCCCTCTCTCCCTATTTATTTCAGAGCCCTCTTCCCCTCCCCCATTTCTGATGAAGAGTCTAGGCCCGAAACGTCAAGCTATGCTGCTTGGCCTCATTGTTCAGGTGGCAGTCTGGATTAATGTCCCTTCTCTAAGCCAGACTATTTCTACCTCATAACATTATTACCTTCTTTTCATCTGCTGCTGAAATCCTCATGTTTGCCATTGTTGCCCCTCTACTTGACCATTCCTGACCGTGGAGTTCCATCAACAAACACATTGGACTGGACCCCATATATAAACCACTGTGAAACAGAACTGGAAGTGATGCCAATCACCCCAGCAAACCCAGGCATATCAATAACAAGCGGGACAGAACACCAACCCTTCACCGGAGGCACACTGACGATGTTATCTCGCCGGGTGACGAAACATCTGCAAGCAAGCCTACAACCTCATCCGCAACCGGAGCTACAGATCCTCTCAAAAATTTTAATGTCGATATTTGTTTGTTTGCTGGGTCCCAATGAATGAAAATCTTGATTTTTTTTTAAAGTACTCATCTTTGTTTTCAAATCCCTCCATGGCCCTGCCCGTCCCAATCTCTGGAATCTTCTCCAGCCCAGCAACCTTCCAAAATATCTGTTCATCTAATTCAGACCTCTCCTGCATTCCCAGTCCTAATTCCTCCACTCTTTGTGGCCATGCCCTCAGTTGTCTAGCTTCCAAGCCTTAGAAGCCCCTCTCTATATGTCTCTGCCTTCCCTTCCCTTCCTCGAACACACTTCTCAAAACCTACCTTGTTAACTAAGCTTTTGGTCATCCGACCTAATATCTCCTTATTGTGGTTCACCATCACATCCACAGTGATTTATAATGGTTCTGTGAAGCCCCTCAGGACATTATATGAAAGGCACTATATAAATATATAAATATAGTGTTGGAACAATGGTTGTCTATATCATGATGCAACAGGATTGAATCTATTTGCTTTGTGGTTAAATTTCTCCCAGTACTGATTAATATATAATGTGATATTTTAAAATCCATTTAAAAATATTGGCAAACAACTGTATGAAGATAGTGCCCACAGGAATACATCAAGCATGAGACGTCCAGAGGCTGTTAAACTCCAAGTTGTGCACCAGGAGTCATTTTCAGCAGCCTGATGCAGAAATCCCGATGGATATTCCAGTCTCCCTCTGAACACAAATTGGTTAACTTCATCTTAACCAAGGCTCTGATCGGTGTGACAGACGTAAAGTGAATTATCCACTAAAACAAGGCCAGCTTTTTTTTTCAAAACTAAACCTCAGCCAGAGTAGACAGGCAAGGCCATCAGAAGGACACTTCTGTTTGGAAGCTTGAAACAAAGCAGACTCTTGTTTTAAACAAAAAAAAGGTCAGTGTAACTCAGAGATAATAACCATCTTTATCTTTATTTTCTTTGGTTATGTTTTTTCATTCTAGTTCAACAAGACCTTTAGTCTGTCTGAAGTACTTGTTCCGTGTTCTGTACTTGTGTAAGCAATGTCACCAACTCCGAATGCTGTTTACCCTCCCCCTGTTTTCCCAGGAGGAGTCTCAGAAAATAAAAGAACAACACCCAGCTATTTAGCCATTAAATTCCTTTAAGTAATATGGCTTTTGAATGCTTAGCATGGTTAAACTCCTGTAAGGAAATCAGTATTGTTATAAATCTGAGAAAATCTGATGAGGCTGTGAGGCAGTGTTCCAACGGGTAACTCAGTTAGCAATGAACAAACAACAGCTCAGATATTTTTCCCCCAGCTCTGACCCTCGCACCGTAGTAAGAATGTCAGTGAAAAATTACATGGTTACCATCCACTGTTACTTCTGTTGCCATGCCATTCTTCACTACTGTCAGCAAAGGCCTTGTAACAGAAACCAATCAAAGTAATAAAAGAGATAACGCGTTATACTGGTGGTGTGAGTACGGCATTTTAGACTGAAGCAAAAAGCATGCAATGGATTATTGAACTTGCCAGTCCTTGTTCACTATCCAAATATTTATTCAACCTCACTTCCCCATAACAGACCAGTCTCATGAGCACTCTGCACAGTGTGGAATTGAGCAATCCCATTCCCAAACCTATGATATCCCCCACCCTTGAGGCACCAGTCCCCTAGCTTTCTGTGTGCAAGGAGATGCCAACATCCAGTTGGGGATTAAGCATCTCCCTCTCCAATTCCTCACAGACCCCAGCAGTGGGGGTGGGTGTCAGGTAAATTAAAATGCAGGCCATGGTTAGTTAATATTCACTACCCAGTTTCAGCAATGAGGGATTATCCAGATGGAGAAAAGACAGAGGGCGGCTGGTATGCGTGGAATCCCCAAGAGAATGAAAGAGTTGGAGAACAAGGAAACTAAATGGAAATAAGCCATTACTTTATCATAGTTCCACTCTTATACAACGTGATTGATATTGAGTAATCCATTTGTATAAATTTAACCAGCAGTTTAAGACCAATTGTCCATAAAAGCAATTGGCAACAATATATTGAAAGGGTACCATCATGGCTGAGAAACGTGAAAAATCGAATCCTCTATTCAATACGTAACACAAGGGACAAAAAAATTACAACCAGAGAGCTACAATTAATACACTGCTAATGGATTGATTTCTTTTGGACACTATAATTACTCCTGGCCCTGAGGGCTTTATTACCTTTTCACAGGTCAGTAAGGCAGTTCAAAATGATGAAGCAATACTGTCAGTGGTAAAATCAAGCAATCAGTAGCACAGACTTTTTTTTTTAATGTGCACTTTTATACCTGGAATGTGAAGTGAATCTATTATAAACTCTTGCAATTTGTTTAATTGATTGTGCATCAGCACCCTTTAATCATTTTTCCTGCACAAGTAAATCACAGTTATATGATTCCTGACAGGTAGAATTTAAGGTGGTGGGGACAGGGAGACAGTCATTAAACCCTCTTTCACTAATGTGAATGATTGTATTTCTGCCTTAATGCTGCTCATTTTCATTGGCCACCACTAATGACCGTCACTGTCTGTGACTTCAATTTTTATTTTCTCTGGCATCACGTTCATGGATTTGATATTTCATATAAATATCATTGTTTCTTAAGAAATAGTGCTGGAAGCTAATCTTCAGACAAAACTAATGCTTCTGTTATGCAGGTAGTTGAGCTCAATCTAGAAGTTTTGATTTTACGGTCCTTTGATGTTTAGTATCAATTTTCCAAATATTTTTGCCCATCAATTGGACATAGGTCATAATGCCAGACATCCAGTGATAGTATGTATATGTGTATGTAACACTGGCATGCATTGCCAGCAGGAAAATGAACGTTGTATTTCAAAGCAGCATTGTGACAAAATTTAATGGCTTCCCACAATAACAAGCAATATACAAGTGAATTATACCACTTTCTTTATAGGAGAGACTTGATTAAGCCAAGTTGAAAACAGTAGCATAATAGTAGTGTTTCTGGCCCAGTAACCCAGAACCCTGAGCTAATAGTATGATTACAAATCCTGCAACAATTAATTCCATTTTTGTTTAAAAGCTGACACTACAAAGTGATATCAGTAATGGTTACATACAGCAATGGTAACCATGTAACTAATGTATGTAATAAACCAATTCAGTGGTTCACTGATGTTATTCAGGGATGAAAATCTGCCATCCTGACTCGATCTGCCCTACATGTGACTGCGGACCCGCATCAATATGGTTGACTCAAAACTTCTTTCTAAAGTAATCTAGCAAGCCCATTAACTGTACCACATAAAAAGGCCAATTAGGGATGGCCAAGAAATGATGCCCATATCCTTTAAATTGAGTCGTAGGCATTGTGGCACAGAAGAAGACCATTCAACATAGAGTCCATGCTGACTCCCTGTATTGGACCAATCCAATCCTACTGCTCGATGCCTATGGCTCTGCCAACATATTTCCCTCAAGTGTCCATCCTGTTCTCTTTTGGTTGTCTCCAATTCCACCATCCCTGTAGGTAGTAATTTCAGGGTCGTTCCCACTTGTTGCTTAAAAAGTGATTTTAAAAAGAATGAATATATATTGTTTATAATAGAACAAGATTTATTTTTCTTTGTTCATTCACGGGATGTGGGCATCACTGGCTAGGCCAGTATTTATTATCCAGCCCTAATTGCCAAGAGGCCAGTTAAGAATCAATCACGTTGCTGGGGATCTGGAGTCACATTTAGGCAAGACCAGTTAAGGACCAGATGAGTTTTTACGACAATTGACAGCAGTTAGATGGTTGCCATTAGGCTAGCTTTTTATTACATATTTTTATTTGAATTCAAACTTCACCTCCTGCAGTGGTAGAATTCGAACCAATGTCCCCAGAACGTTAAAAATGTAAAATGAATTGCATTAGCAGAGTCTTGGTAATGATGTCAGGTATGTTAACAGAATGAATGTATTATACACAATTGTTGCAATATGCTGTTGATCACATACTGCAAAGTAACATTTTGGCATCAACTATTCCATATCTCTAACAATAAATGTATTACACAGTGTCATGGGAAGACAGACTAATGTAAAAACATGCTTTAGAGCACAGACCATCCACAATGAATATAAAGGTATTTTAATGCTGAATAGTGTTGACAGCATTTTGTGACTTTGGAAACTTTTATGTTGCAATATACTCATAGTGCTTTTATATATTTACGTTTTATTCAAAATCAATTTTTTTTCTTTCTCTAAGCAAAATTGAAAAATACCCCCAAACAGCCCTAAATTGTCAGTCAAACTGGATTTGACTTACAAATGTAGGCTTCCACTGACATCTGGTTACATGAGGTAGACCGCTTATACCTGCTGTAATCACAAGGACAACCACAGGGAAAGCTATGCATCAGCAAGTAGCCGGTTACTGAGTTGTGCTGTCTACTGTAAGGAAACTTGCAGACAACACTGCTAGTAGGAGCAAAAAGCCCCTTCCAATCACTTTCAGGGTACCACAGGGATGATTTGAATGTAAACCAATTTGTACTAAACAGATGTCTTGAGCGGGTGACTAATGAATTGATCAGCAGGGCAAACATTCATCGCTTTTTTTTTCAGCTGGAAAGCAATCACAGCATGGCAGGACATTGCATTTTCAATATATTCCTGAATTCCCAAAGTACAGCAGGTAACTCTTGGCACCAAATAGATACAATGCTATGGTTTATGCCAAGACTTCAGTTCTGCTTCATCAGTGTACAGCTGAACAGCAAACCAGATGACTGGATCATGCAGAATAATACTCAGGTTCCAAACAACAGATAACATGATTTAAGATGATCCTCAATGTCAGTTTATAAGACAAATGGACTACAGGGATGACTTTTCAACACCAAGGATGTTCTCTAATAATGTGAGCTACAGACAAAAGAAGAGTGTAGAAACAATGAGGCTCATAACCATGACCCTGATTGAATTACTCCATACCATTTTGAAGCAATGCTTCAGATAACTGGACAATTCAGGGCGTCTTACAGTATTTTGCCACTGTCGCCCAGGATACTTGCTGTCTGTGTTATTCTGCATATTCTCGCAATAAAAAATATCAGCCTAAGTTTGATAGAAGGGAATGTTCACCTACAGTCAAAACATACAATGATGCGTAAGACAGCGTGTAGAAACAGCTTTGCAGTCTGAAAGAAAAATGCAAGATACATACAGCTAAGTTCTAATGGCTGAAAGCATTGTCTTCTGCACTACTTAATGACCAAAAATACTGACCTCTACCGATTGACAACATGTAGTTTCCTATGCTGTCAGAGCCACGTAGAGATCATCTGTCTTATTCATCAGGGTTTTCACTGCCTCTACCATTTACGTCTTTGTTGCTTTGCTGGTATTTCAGACTGCTTGTAATGTAGCTAAACTCAATCCAGCTGTGAATTTGACAAACAAAACTCTATTTCTTGATGGAGCTCGTTTGGGAATTTATGTCAAACAGCAATACAAATATAGGAGATTTTCAATGCTCGGTCGTATTAATGCAGTCGTATGTGACATTGTTTTACTTGTTATATTTTACAGAGTAAATCTGTTGCTATTTTCCAGCTTCGATGCTGTGGTCCTCCTGGAAAAAAAAACATTGGTTTTCTTTGACTTCAGAAATTTCCAATAGAAACCCTCACTCATGAGGTCAACTTAGTTGGGAGCATCCCAACCACCAGACAGTTTGTTTGGTTCCCTCTTGACATTTTAAACTACATTACTAAATGCTCCAAGATCTTTCATCTCAAAGAAAATGGAGCATGCATTGTTCATAACATATCACAATATATTCCCAGCATATTAATTTTCCAGCTTCCTTTCTTTTAAACTGCAATGCCTCCATCACTTGGTTGGTCAGATTACAAAGTAACTTCTTATATTTACGGCTGAGAACTTGCCAATGAAGAGGCAATTAATGGATAAACAGAGATTTCTACATTTGTCTCCCTTATTTGTATCGCTGCTAGCCAGTGGTGTAGGTTGAAAATGAGAAACAAACTAGCAAACTCAAATGGGAAGCACGCAAACTCACTTCACCCACATTACAGAAGCATCGTGTTGACCTGTTGGATACACGTGCATGCATTTAGCATTGTGGAAGTGCTTCAAAAGCCACTTTATTAAGAAATTGAGAAACTCTCTGTAATGTTCCCAACGTTTGCAAATGAATTACTGAATAACACTCTCTAGGATTATGCTGCAACTTGGTGTTCCGCAGTGACCAAGCAGTGTTACAAATATGATTCATCGCATGTCATTTAGAAGTATGCCTTTTTAAAAAATATATTTGTTAATTGATAGGATGGGAGCATCCCTGGAAAGTCGAACATTTGGTGCCCATCTGAAATTCCTGAATTGACCTTCTTAAACTGCTGCAGTGCACGTGGTAGGTAAACCCACTATGCTGTTAGGGACAAAGTTCCAGGATTTTGATCCAACAACATGGAACGGATGGCTATTTGGTTCAAAGCCAGGATGGTGTACGACTGGGAAGGAAACTTGCAGGGGGTGGTTTTCCCCTGCACCTGCAACCTTTGTCCTTCTACTTGGTAGAGGTCACGGGATTGGAAGGTGCTGTCAAAGGAGGCCCCACGGTGTTTTGTAGATGGTGTACTCTGCTGCTACTGTCAGTGGTGGAGGGAGTGAATGTTGAAGGTGGTAAATGGGGTACAAATCAAGTGGGCTGCCTTATCCTGGATGGTGTTGAACTTGTGGTTATTGCAACTTCCCTAATGGAGTACATTTTCTAAAACATTGATTTACAGACATAGTTTTAATCATAGTTTAGTTTTTGGTTGTAGCTGGGTCTGTCAAAAATACAAGCATGGGTTTTTTTTTTTGTTACATCCTGATTTACTGTTTCCTCCCACAAAAGGTGGACACGTTATTGATCCAGAAAGTTTCCATTTCTGAAACATCTATCTTGCATGTAAATGTGTTTGCCAGAGGGGCATAATGTGGTTTTGTTTGGTTAGTTCTTTTGCCCATTTAAGTTCACTGGTGTATTGTTGGATTGTTTCATGGTTGACATTTTTTCATGTTTTCAGCATGTGTTGTTGGAAGCTTTTCAAATTAAGATCCTTGCCTATTTGTTAAGGTGCAAATTATGAGCACCAATGAATTGCTGTGATTAGTTCAATGAACATTAACTAAAAGATGTTCTGTAATCCAGAATCTGAGTATGGCTGGAACAAGACTCGTCTGTTTGAAATAACAAGCATGGGGCTTCTCCAGCATCTGCAGTACCTTTTACCTCGTCAGTTTGAATCTTTTTTTGCCTTGCACTCAATTCACTAGAAGAATAATTTGGGGAGAAACCAACATTTATGTAGCATAAGAGTGATTGATTGCCGACTGGATTCTGGTAGAGGCATTGCCGTGGAAAATGCAACAGTTCGTGATGATTGACAATTAGCTGCCAGGCTTTGTTTAAATTTTAATCCAGGCGGTTGAGTGTGCTTGATCAAGGCGCTGCCCTGAAAGTTGAACCAATGAATGGCTGTCATGTATTTTGTCGAGCTAAACAGCATTGCATGTACATATTCTTCCTGTCTGCAAAAAAAACTAAGCCCGATGTCATATATATAGCTGTCTTAATATATATATATATATAGCACACCCTCATACGTTATATCTCATAATCTCAAATTGATTGTCAACATAACTGTTCACACGTTCTGGATTATCAAACAAATGCTGTCCAGTTGTAAAATCACACCTCATGTTGGACTTTTTTGGGCGTTTTACAAGTGCAACTGCTTGGATACAGGCACTACCATGCTTGTTGTGACCAGCCAAGGGTCTGATATGATTCATTCAAAGATATGACTCTTGCAGACTTTAGAATGTACGATCTACATAGCTAGCATCAGCCAAGCTTGCAGTGTGATGCACTTCTGAGTATTGGAAGCTGCATATTTTAATGCACAGGGCCTTGTTCTTTGTAGAGAGTAAGTAGCTTGCTCCTTGACTTGGTATTCTTGTGAATTGTCCTGATGAGTGCCTGTCAAAAGCTTCAGCAAAAGTGTTACTTCTTAGCAAAACTTTAATGTAAGGATTCATGCCTATGTGACAACGAAAACCTAAATTAAGCAAACATGTAATTCCATTTTCAGCATGTCTTGATTGTACTCTATTTAACTGAACTACCTGCTCGTATTAACATCAGCCAGCAGCAGAAAGCTGACAAACGGAATCAGCTATATTCTGGGAAATGCAATATTACAAACCAGGCAGTTCAGGAACAAGTTTGGGCAATCTCTACACAGTTCGTACCAAGTCACAACATAAAAGTGTTTTTCATAGACAATTTCATTCAGCAAGTTTGAAAAATGACTGATGTTGAATTTTTTAAAAATGTTTTGCTGATGCAATAAACTTCTTTTGGCATTTGAAGCTAATGAGAATCTATCTTTGATTTAATTGTTTTGCACTTGATCTAAGAGTTCTTGATGTTTACACTTGACGCCTGTAAAGTGGTTCTCCGAGTCCCTACATTGGCAACTCTTACGTGGGACACAATAAAGTGTAAAAAAAAAACTGGCGCAATATCCAGTAGATACTGGTTGCTCCAGTTTTCTTACACTTTATTGCCAGTGCTGGGTCCTCTTTTGTTTGTCATTTATGCAAATGATTTATACGAGAATATAGAAGATATGGTTAGTAAGTTTGTAGATGACATCAAAATTGATTGCATAGTAGACAGTGAAGAAGGTTTTCTAACTTACAAAGGGATCTCGATCAAATGGATCAATGGGCTGAAAAATGGCAAATGGAGTTCAATCTGGATAAATGAGAGGTATTGCATTTTGGTACAAAAAAACAAGGCTAGAACTTATACAGCTAATGGTAGGGCCTTGGATAGTGTTGTAGGACAGAGGAACCTAGAGATTCAGGTACATAATCCTTTGAAGTTTGCGTCACATATAGACGGGGTGGTTAAAAAGGCATTTGGCACACTTAACTTCATTGAGTGTAGGAGTTGGGACATCATGGTGAGGTTGTACAGGATATTGATGAGGCCTCTTCTGGAATACTATGTCCAGTTCAGGTCGCCCAGTTATAGGAAGGAAATTATTAAGCTAGAGAGGGTTCAGAAGAGATTAACCAGGATGTTGCCACGTATGGAAGGTTTGAGTTATAAAAGAAGGCTGGATTGTGTGGACTTTTTTCACTGGAGCATGAGAGGTTGAGAGGCCACCTTTTGGAAGTTTATAAAATAATGAGGGGTATAGATAGGGTTAATGGTAGTTGTCTTTTCCCTAAGATGGGGGATTTCAAAACTAGAGGGCAGATTTTTAAGGTGAGAGGAGAGAGATTTAAAAACGATATGAGTGGCAGTTTTTTTACAGAGTGGGCGGTTTGCATGTGGAATGAACTTCCTGAGGAAGTGGTGGATGTGGGTAACAATTACAATATTTAAAAGATTTCTGAATAAGTGCATGATTTGGAAAGGTTTGGAGGGATATGTGCCAGGAGCAGGCAGGTTGGACTAGTTTAGGATTCTGTTCAGCATGGACTGGTTGGACTGAAGGGTCTATTTCCATGTTGTATAACTCTATGACCATGAAACCATTGTCAGCAAAAACCCATCTGGTTCAACAATATCCTTTAGGGAAGGAAACTGCCATCCTTACCTGGTCTGGCCTACATGTAACTCCAGATCCACAGTGATTGACTCATAACTATTCTCGGGGCAATAAATGTTGGCTTGGTCTGTGATACTTGCATCCTGTGAAAAATATTAATCAGCAAACTTCTTCTGCTTTGATCTTGTTTTGGACAAATCAGTCCGATGCCGCAGCAGTGTCAGTGGAAAGTCAACATTATATGAGCTATAAAGGGTGCACCAGAGAAACTCCAGAGAAATACAGGTTGGACTGATTTGGACTGGCTGTCAAATAACTGTAAGGCCCTCCTCACCATTCCAACAGTTGCCTAGGCAATCACTTCAGTAATTGCATTTTCTACGGTTGCTTTAAAAAAAGACCAACAACAGTGTGAAGTTTTAATAAAGACTGAGTAATAGATTGCATGATATATCATGAGATAGTTTGGAACATGTCATAATGGGGCTGCCATTTATGAGCAGGTGTAATACTAACCTCCCAGCCAATGCTTTTATCATCTGTGCTTTTTCATTGAAACACTTATCAGGAGTAATCTGAGTTGTGACAAATATATAAGCTTTTATTTGAAACATCTAGTTTGTTGAATAGATTGTAGAGCAATGACTGTTCATTACGTTTTTGTATTTTGGCTATGGAAAAGCCTTGAATAGCTTTTGTAAAACACTGTTGGCTGATTCACATCTTTTCCCAATGTGTGTGTGTGTGTGTGTGTGTGTAATTTTACTGTGGTCTCTTTTACAGGTTTGAAATGGGTCCTTTGCACTCATGTTTTGACTCAATATAATCTACCTTTTTGTTTCAAGAGTGTCTCGGCAGAGCTGACCGAAAAGTGGAGTTACCAGCTTCTGTGATCCATCTTGCCAAGCAGAGAGCTCGGCCTGAATTGGCAGCCCGTTTCCTCATCAGGCACCTCTTCCCAGACAGCATTCTTCTCAGGAGTAACGTGTATGGAGCAATTCGGAAAGGAAAAGCTCCTCTTGACTGTAATAAAATAAATGCTATTCGAGGTGAGCTATAATCAATGAACCTTTAGTCCAGTACTCAATCCAGCTTTCAAGTAGAAGGCTTAATTTTCATCTTTGTATATGAAATGAACATCTCCCTCTCTGTACAAGACAGTCCCTACTCCACCTACTTGTAAACTCCTGACCTATATTTCTACACGATTAATGTGGCAATGTGCTTTTCTGATATTCAGTCACGTGATGTGGTCAATGCCGGTAGTGAATTCCAAAGTGTAACTTCCTCGTTTTGGCATGTCCTTTGCTATGAATAGTGAAAAACTTAAGATTAAAAAGTTCCCCACAAGGCCAATTGGCTAAACACAAGACTAATTCTAGTCTTAAGGTGTGTATTTCCAACGCAGTGGATGTTTCATATGGCAAATGGCAAGTTCTGGAAAGTTTAGAGCTTCTTGAGGATTGTTGCAGCCCCACCCACTTGAGCAAGTGGTGAGGGTCTCATCACATTCGTGACCTGTGCTGAGCAGTTCTTGGAGACCTTTTGGGAGTCAGAACATGAGAGACTCACCAGGGAGTGCGCAATCTTTGACCTCTGTAGTAGCCATGGCTACATATACCTGGTCCAGTTTATTTCTAGTCAGTGATGGCACTGTGTTGGGGTGATCCACCGATATTATTACCATTGAATGTTAAGGAGGGAGAGTTTGTTGGACTCAATTTTGTTGGAAATTGTCATTGCCTGACACTTGTACAGATAGGTTCCCCATCTCTTCTCATTCCAAGCCTGGATATCGTAGGATGGTGTAGAAGAAAGCCATTCAGTACATTAAGTCAATGTTGGCCCTCTGTAGTAGTCTGGTCAGTCTCATTCATTCACTGTAGCCAAAATAGCCCTGTGACTTTACTTTCCTCAGTGCCATTCCAATTTCCTTTCGAAATAATTGATTCCTTCTGCTTCCACCACCTTGTGGGCATTGAGTTCCAGATCATTATTACTTGGTGCATAGAAAGGGTCATCCTCACATCCCCTGCTGGTGGCTTGTGCTTAGGGTAGAGTGATGCCAACAATCCTCCTTTCTACTTTTAAAAGAAAACTTCAGCAGATTAGACAGCCCCTAGTGGGGTAATCCTCTTCTTTATGCTGAGTCTAAAGGCCTATCTATATTTCAGCAGTGGAGGATAAACCGTTTTGAGTGTTAGAAGAGGGAATTGTCTGAACCATAAGATGTAGTTTATTGCGCAACAGTAAAAAGTAACATTTGACTATTTAGGCATAATTACAAAGTCGATCATGGGCCAGAAATGATATGTCTATCTGCATCAGGACTTTGCGCTACACTGCTTCTCCATTCAAAGACTGGGTAACGTCACTGGATGGAGTTTAATGCAGCTTCAACAATAAACTTTCAGAGCCATGAGATTATACAACTTATCTTTTTACCAACAAATAGTTAATAGGAACAGCTTCTCTCTTTCTCAACCTTGTCTCCTTGTCTATCTTGTTGTCTTGGTCTTAAGTGAGCATGAACTGTCTCAGAGTCTGTGCCATGCACTTGCACAATCATCAGCAAACAGCCCATGTCTGACTGAATGATGGCTGGGCTGAGGAAAGTGCTCTGGGGAACCTGGGGCTCAGACGTTTAGGCTCCGACAGTCACACCATTATCTTCCGTGCGGTATATGTCTTGATGAGAACAAGGTCAAGTGGGTTCTTCTCATACTTGCTGCTGTAAATCCGGTCTAGCTTCAGCCACATCTGCCAGTTCTGGTATTGCTAAAACATTCTTGGTGCTGGTCAGTGAAGTCCCAGAATGTATTCCATGTCCTGGCCGTCCTTCGTACTTGCTGCGAGAGCTGTTTGTTGGAGTCTACAAATGACATATACTTCAGTACTTGGTTTGAGCAACAGAGCAGAAGGAGGAGGATTCAGGAAGCTTTTCATGCTGTCTCTCTCCCTCCCTTTCTAAATCTCTGTTGAGCTCAGAAACAAGCTGATGAAAAGTGATTTGATACAGCGATTCATTGAAAACTCAAGGAGATTTGCAGCTTCATCATTACAGAGGCAACAAGACAACAGCTAAACAAGTCAACTGAAGTTTTTTCATCTTCGCAGCCAAAGCGACTGTAAAGAACTATAACTGTATAGCAGAGTTACCAAGGTGTACAGCTGGATGAACACAGCAGGCCAAGCAGCATCAGAGGAGCAGGAAGGCTGATGTTTCGGGCCTAGACCCTCCTTCAGAAATGGGGGAGGGGAAGGGGGTTCTGAAATAAATAGGGAGAGAGGGGGAGGCGGATACAAGATGGATAGAGAAGATAGGTGGAGAGGAGACAGACAGGTCAAAGAGGCGGAGATGGTGCCAGTAAAGGTGAGTGTAGGTGGGGAGTTAGGGAGGAGATTGTCAGTCCAGGGAGGACAGACAGGTCAAGGGGGTGGGATGAGGCTGGTAGGTAGGAGATGGGGGTGGGGTATGAGGTGGGAGGAGGGGATAGGTGGGAGGAAGGATAAGTTAGGGAGGCAGGGACGAGCTGGGCTGGTTTTGGGATGCGGTGGGGGAGGGGAGATTTTGAAGCTTGTGAATTCATCTACGCTTGGTTTGCAATAAACAACTGCACCTCCCAGTCGCGAACCATTTCAACTCATCCTCCCATTCTTCAGATGAAATGTCCATCCTGGGCCTCCTGCAGTGCCACAACGATGCTACCCGAAGGTTGCAGGAACAGCAACTCCTATTCCGCTTGGGAACCCTGCAGCCCAATGGTATCAATGTGGACTTCACAAGCTTCAAAATCTCCCCTCCCCCCATCGCATCCCAAAACCAGCCCAGCTCTCCCCCGCCTCCCTAACCTATCCTTCCTCCCCCCTATCCCCTCCTCCCACCTCAAGCCCCACCCCCATCTCCTACCTACTAACCCGCCCCCTTGACCTGTCTACCCTCCCTGGACTGACCTATCTCCTCCCTAACTCACCACCTACACTCACCTTTACTGGCTCCATCCCCGCCTCTTCGACCTGTCTGTCTCCTCTCCACCTATCTTCTCCTCTATCCATCTTCTATCCACCACCCCCCCTCCCTATTTATTTCAGAACCTCCTTCCTCTCCCCCATTTCTGAAGGAGGGTCTAGGCCCGAAACGTCAGCCTTCCTGCTCCTCTGATGCTGCTTGGCCTGCTGTGTTCATCCAGCTCTACACCTTGTTATCTCAGATTCTCCAGCATCTGCAGTTCCTACTATCTCTAACTGTATAGCCTTTAATTCCCTCTCTGCCCCTAATCCCCCTATTTGTAAACTCATGACCTATATTTCTTCATGATTAATGTTACATTTCATTTTTTTGGAGGAAGAAGTAGGGTAGTAGCTAAAAAAACTGCACTCTCTGTCACTCAAGAAAAAAACGGAATTTTCTTTTTTTTTTATCTGATGAACTAGTTAAATTGCCATGTTAAAAAGGAAAAATGAAACTGTTGTGACTGACCGGGAGAGTCTTAAAGAGAAGGGGGCTGTGACCTTTCTTTGCCTTGTGTAACAGTAGTAGATTGATAACCTGATTGGCTTGTCAACAATTTTAATGTGGATCTGGAAGCACACATGGGTGAGACCAGGTAAGGATGACAGGTTTTCTTTGCCAAAGCAGATTAGAGAATCATTTGGGTTTGTGTGACAGACAACTTTGTTGCCCCCATCAGTTTTGCACAGTGACTTCAAGCTCAATTATCCTAGATCTGATGAGCACACAAAGATGAAATAATAATCTATTGTTGTTAAACTGCTCTGCATTGCCCAGAATTTTTATTTACTTAGTTTCCAGCATTTGTATTTTTTTCTGCTCTCTCCCCACAACAGCTTCTCCAGATTATCTCTTGGCAGTTTGCATGGGTTTACCACAATTTTCGTCATCAACGTGTGACTGACTAATTCTGTGACTGGTTTGGGTCTGTCCTAATACCGTGGAGGATGGTTGTGGTTGTTGGAGGACTGGGGACGAGGTTTCGGGCTTTTCTCAGAATAGCACCCTGGACCCAGCTACATTTGGCTACTGCTTCAATAAACTCTCTGTTTCCATCACGAGACCAGAAGTGGGGGCCCTTACTGATAACTGCCCAGTGCTAAGTTCACAATTTCTCAGATAATGAGGCAGTCCATTGCCACCATCAGCAAAATGCTGACAATATTCAAATTTGGATTGACAAATAACATTGGTGCTACACAAATGCCAGGCAATGACCATCTCCAACAAGATAGAATCTAACTTTTATCCCTTGACATTTAGTGGCATTGCCAACACTGAATCCCCCACTATCAACGTTGCGGGGGTTACCATTGACCAGAAACTAACCTGGACCAGCCATATTGCAGCAGTAGAGACAAGTCCAGGGCTAATTGCAACCGATGGTACCTGTTGAAAAGACAGGGTCAGGACCAACTTTGGAAGCTGTTGACATCTTTGGGGGTTTGTCAGGGCTTTGCGGGGAGCTACTTTGCAGTAGCTCTTTGCTTGGGCATTAGAATCCTGCCCGTACAGTTATATGGTCAATCAGAGTTTGAGATGACACATCAACTCAAAGATAAGGCTTCTCAGAATAGCTGAACTGGCTTGAGTTTCTGAGGTCACAACAACCAGAGGAACGGAAAGGAGGTCTGTGTGAACTGCTGCCAAGGTTTGTCTCTCCCTTAGCTAGACATCCTGCAGTGGGATCTGCGGGCAGCAGTGAGTTAACCTTTCCCAAGGCAAGAGTCTAGCCTCTTCAAGGAAGCCAGCAACAAGAGAGAGGTGTCTGTAATGTGGAGATAGTGCACCAAGAGGATTCAGGACCTCAGTACAGCAGGGAAGATGAATGGCAACAAACTGCCCGGCATTTTCCTGCACAGCATCACACAGGTTGTCAAACTTTGCAGCTCATTTGTGCACACCTCACTTCTCAATCTGTACATGCCAACCACTAATCCTTTAGGCCTTCAGTACATTATCTCACAGACACTCTGCATAAACATTGTTTCATCGCCTCCTCACATGTTCTATTTCTAACGCTCAGATGTTTTTACTTTCTTGTGGGGGGAAAAAGGAGGACACAAACCCACGGATGGAAAGAGGTCCTGGGGTTGGATCACTCTAGCCACCGTGACCAGCGCTGGCATTGCTTGCCCACCTGCTCGAATGGGCAGGAGGGTTTTCTTGAAGGAGGGCAAGACCTGCCAGAAGAGCCTGAGCTTTGAGGCACTGGGGATGCAGACGTTTTGAGAGGTTTGATCCTCTCCCTGTAAACCCAGGATTGTGGGTCTCACACCCAGGGCGGTGGACCCGTGTGGCTGAGGGTTGGAGGGGAGGCAACCGGTGACGTTGCAGTTAGTGCAGTCCATTTGCATCGGAGGTAAAGGGTGGAGTTGTATAAGCTGCTGTCCTGCCATGGTAAAGACCAGCAGCAGGGAAGCACACTGAAGGTGAGCAAAGTGCAGGATGGGTAAAACAATGGCAATCTCTTGTCTGGCACTGAAAGCACCGTCTAAGAAGGAGTGATCTGAGCAGCAGCATCTTCACTGGCTGTGACAGCAGCTCCCCAGATTCTCTTAAGAAACATTCCCTGTTGTGCGCTCACCTCAATAAACCTGTTGAGTTATGGACAGAACAGGACATAGCTTTGGGTTAAAAACCCACATGAATATTCTGATTGCTTAACTCATAGCTCGAAGGAAATATCTGCTCATCTATACACCCATCCATGTGAAACCAAGATGCGAATGGGTGGGTGCCAGAATGCTAACAGAGGCTTCAACTCCCTGCACGTACCTGAAGTATCCAAACCTTGCCCTTTAAAGTACCCCACTGGCTACATTGTGGCGGTGACTTAGTGCCTGTTTCTCGATACACCTGTCCACTATCAACAAGGCACAATCAGGAGTGTGATGGAATAATCATCACCAGCCCAGAATGAGTGCAGCTCCAACAACACTGAAGAAGCTCAGCACTATCCAGCACACAGCAACCTGCTTGATTGGCATCCCATGCATCACTTTGAGCATCCATTCCTATTTTGTGCTGCAGTGTGTGACATCCACAAGATGCACTATAGAGACTTGCCAAGGCTTCTTCCACAACACGTTCCAAGCCACCAGCTCTACCATCTAGAAGATGCAGGCAACAGGTACATGGAAACTCCACCACCTACAAATCCCGCTCAAAGTCTCACACCATCCCAATGCAATACAATATCATTTGTCTTTCATCAGCAGGGTCAGAATCTTGGAACTCCATTCCTAGCAGCACTGAGAATACCTACTCCACTTGGAGTGCAATGATTCAAGAATGCAGCTGACCACCCTCTTCTCAGGGGCAGTCAGGGACCAGCCACAACTGGTGGCCTCCCTAGCAATGTCCACGTCCAAAAAACCAAATAAACTCCTTCACATATGCTTTTATATTTCTTTAATCATTTTAAGATGTCTGAAAAATGCAGGACCTCTCAGCAATTTTCAAACTGTTGTTTATCATATTAAGATATAATTCTGATTGGTTTCCATCTTTGCTTAGAATTTCTAGCGGACTACTTCCCAGGTTTCGACCTGACTGAGGATGGTAAAGACTGGAAAGTGTGCGTTGATGCAATTAATGGTGTCATTCGTTGTCTCCGGTATGAACTTAAGAAGACACCCCAAGGGAGGTCATTCCTTAAACATTATTCGTCACCACTCAAGACCCAGACAGATTTGGAATGATATGTAAGGCCAATATACCACTGGCTCTAATTATGTGGTCTTATACACATATCACAAATTAATCTTATGACATTTTGTGGTGGGAGGAAAATGTGGAAGAGTTTAATGTGAAGACTATTAAAGTGGGCATTATTATCTAAAAGATGATTTTGTTTCTTGTTTACCAGTTGTGATAGATACAGCACGTAAATATATTTTCACGTCAGTTTGAGTAAACAACATTGATGGATGATGCAACAGTGAAATAATCACATCATGTTCACTCTAATTATGAAAAACATTAATTTACATAATAACAGACCTTGTTTAAAATTGACATTGCAATAGTAGATGCATTGTTTTAAGTTGCCTCCTAATGCATAAAGGTAGGAGTTGCCTTATGTGATTTAATGAAGTCCAATACCCATGTAAACTTCCGTATTAATAATGCCATGAAACATTGCTGTCATTAAACGCATAGTATTGTTAATGGGGTCACAGGTTTGTCACTGAAAGCACAGTGCTCACCCCACCCTCAAATGTTCCCACGACTACTATGGTTCTTGGAATTTGGAGTTTCCTGATAAGGAGACAAATGGCTGACAGGTCCAACTTTTCTTCAGCATGATAGTTCCCAATGACATCGCTGATAGCCTAACCACTTTTTAAATTCTGGTCTGGACAGAGGAAACATTGCGTTTTTCTTGCTGGTCTGGGGCAAAGCAGGAAAGGATCCGGCTGAGAAGAATATTGTGAAAATAAGCTTTTTCCTTCTCAAGGAAGGCTAAGGTTTGCCCTGCCGCCGACACCCTACACGCACCAAGCAGACGACTCTTCCAAAGTGCCTATCACCTGTGTGGGTAGCAATTCAATGGGTTAAGCCTCAATTCAGCAGCAGTAGTTGAGTTTCCAGCTCATCTGCCTAACACCCGAATGCAGGCAAACGCTCAACTCCGCAATTCAATAAGAGGCATTAAGAACATTAGAGAATAGGAGTTACAGAATTTATGAATGGTTCATGGTTTGTACCCAGGCACACTAGAGTGCACCTATTCTTATGTTCTTATGTACAAACATCTTGCCACTCAGTGCTGCAAAATTTCCTTTCTCGAGACCTTTGAGTACAGGAGTTGGGAGGTCATGTTGAGGTTGTACAGGATGTTGGTGAGGCCTTTTCTGGAGTACCAAGTGCAGTTCTGGTTGCCCTGTTATAGGAAGGATGTTTATAAACTGGAGAGGGTTTATAAAAAATTTACCAGGATGTTGCCGACAACGGAGGATTTGAGGTATAACTGGGACATTTTCAGTGGATCATAGGAGGTTGAGGGGTGACCTTTTATAAGTTTATAAGGTGAATGGCATATTTTTATAGTGAGAAGAGAAAGATTTAAAGGGGACATGAGGGGCAACATTTTTTACACAGAGTGGTTCGTGTATGGACTGAATTGTGAGAGGAAGTGGTGGATGCAGGTACAGTAACAATCTTAAGAAGCATTTTGATAAGTACATGAGTAGGAACGGTTTGGAGGGATATGGGCCAAACACAGGCAGGTGGGCCTAGTTTAGTTTGGGAACATGGTCGTGGTGGACTGATTGGACTGAAGAGTCTTTTTTTAATGCCGTATGACTCTAAGTATACATCCAGTATCCTCTTTAATCTGTTGGCATCACCCTTTCAGAAAATAAAGCACAAATATAAATACAGGTCAATTTTCCAAGCTTGTCAGGGTAATAAGCCTTTGTTGTGCCTTTAATTTAGTAGTTGGCCATGTGGCCACATCACTGATCATTTTCAAAGACAGAATTACCCAAAAGATTTGCTTCACATTTGCCTTTCAATGTTACATTTTGTCGTAGGTTCTTTATAAATATGCATTGCTGTTTTGAGGCGCGTCCCATTTTAACATTACATACATAACTGCTCACCTGTATAATCCACACACTCAGATTTGAGCCAACACACAGTTTGTTTTACTTTAAAGCTATGAATGAGGTTGAAAAAGAAAATCATTAATGTAGTGCATGGAATTTGCAGATGGTCAAAGAAACAATTATTAAAGGTACAAGGTCATTTGTTTATGAGCCCATATACTGAGGTTGCAGCCAAATAACAAAGCTTTCAGTCAGGCTTTTTATAATTAAGTCTTACTTGCCATGTCAAAATACAACAATATCAAGCGTTTCAGTTTCCTGGGAGTTGACTGATTAACTTTCACTTGAAGTGTCAGCCAGACATTGAATTACAAGCAGACAAAGAAGGTAAAGTTGGATAAACATTTACAGAGTAAGGTAACTTTGAACTGAAGGCAGCTGAAGAGAAAGGCACAGCTGATAAAATATGTGTTACAACAAGTTTAACAAATTAATTCGCTCAGAAACGTGACACAGTCACAGAAGAAAAGCTGGTGGGTGAATCGTTGGAAAGTGACTTCAGGGAAAGAGAAACAAACATGCCTAAATGTAAATCTAAAACCAGAAGTTGATCAGTGTGGTAATGATAAAAAAAATTCTGTAAGTAGTCTGTTCCTGGGCTGTTGGATAACCGGTGCTGGTGGATTCTGGTTATAATGCAAATTTGCATTCAATTCACTAACAAAGTCAACGGTTTGGCTTAAATTTGTATGTTCGAGCAAATTCTCCCCTGATGTGAGAAAGGAACAAGAAAAATTTGCATTCATCTAGCAGGTTTCATATCTGCCTGATGTCTCAAATGCTTTCCAGCCAATGAAGTACTGTTGCATTGTAGTCACTGCCGTAATGTGGGAAACGCAACAGTGAATTTGCACAAATTTGCAAACTCCCACAAACAACAATGTGATAATGAACAGAAAATTGTTTTTTTTTTGTGTGTGATGTTGAGAGAAGATAATCAAGTGTGAATTTTAGCCCATCCTCCTCCTTTCATTACAGGAGTAAAATACTGCGGATGCTGGAAATCTGAAATAAAAGAACAGAAAGTGCTGAAAACACTCAGATTCAGGTACTGTTCTGGAGAGAAACAGAACTATCAAGCAGAATTTAATCCAGGCAACAAGGCTCTTGCCCACTAGCTGGAGAGTACTGAGAACTCCACATCACCTGTGTTGGCAAAGGGTTGCTTCATTACCTGTCCATTGGGACAGAGGTGGACATTCCCTGGGATTTAGGAACGTGGGGCTCATAGTGAGCTGGCTGCAATACAGGGAGAGGTATCAGAAAGTAAAAGAAACAGGGTGGCTATCGTTATCAATCCCGACCCCACGATTGATCCCTTGATCAGGCTACTTTGCAAGACCTCTCCAAAGCAATATTTTACTCTACCCTAGAACTAGAGGAATAATACAGTGCAGAAGGGGGCCATTCAGCCCATTTTGTCCATGCCAATCTAAAGGCACTCAGATGCCCTTTCTAATCCCATTTTCCTACTCATGCCCTACAGCTTACAGCACTTAAGGTGCAGATCCAGGTACATTTTGAAAGGTTTGAGGGTCTCTGTCTCCACTGCCAACTCAGGCTGTGAATTCCAGACACCCACCACCCTCTCCATAAAAAGGTTTTTCCTCATGGCCCATCTAAGCCTTCTGCCACTTAGCTCAAATCTATGACCCCTGGTTTTTGAACTCTGTGGCAAGGGGATACAAGTTACTCCTGTCTCCCCTATCTCTACCCCTCACAATTTTGTATACCTCAATCATTTCACCCTTCAGCCTTCCGTGTTCCATGAAAACAACCCCAACTTTTCCTATAAAAGCCAAAAGAACTGCGGATGCTGTAAATCAGGAACAAAAACAGACGTCGCTGGAAAATCTTAGCGGGTCCAGCAGCATCTGTAAAGTGCTCGTCTCTCTCTTTGGGCTCTATTCCCATGTATCGCTTACTCCTTCCCCTTCCCTCCACCCTATCTTATGCATACAAATCGACATTTTCCTAGTTACCATCAGTTCTGAGGAAGGGTCACCAGACCAGAAACATTAACTCTGATTTTTCTTCACAATGCTGCCAGACCTGCTGAGCTTTTCCAGCAATTTCTGTTTTTGTTCCAACTTGCCCAATTTCCCCTCATATATGCAATTTTCCAATTCTGGCAACATTCTAATAGATCTTCTCTGTACTCTCCCTACTGCAGACTCCAGGTGTGGCCTCACCAGTGTCTTACACAGTTTCATCATTATATCCCTACTTTTGTATTCTATACCTCTGCCAATGAAGCTCAGCATTCCATATGCCTTTACAATCTTATCTGCCTGTGCTTCATGCCCAAGATCTCTCACTTTACCTCTCTCCAGTAAATGCCAGTTTATTGTGTATTCCTTTTTACTTTTTGACCTCTGTAAATGCATTAGCTTGCACTTATTAGAGTTGAACTCTATCTGCCACTTTCCTGCCCGCTTCACCAAACAATCTCTATAATTTTGGAGCTTACAGCTATCCTCCACACAGTCAATTTTTTGTGTCATCTGCACATTTCCCACTTGTGCGTCCCAAGTTAAAGTCTAAATTGCTAATGCATAAAACAAACAGCAAGGATTCCAGCACGGAGCCTTGCTTTCTAATGCAAGGGCAGCAACTGATTTCTTGTTAGTAAGACAACTTTGTGCACATTTTGATACATTACCCTATATCCAGTGGGCTTTTACTTTTTTGACCAATAAGCCATGTGAACCTTGTCAAGTGCCTTACTAAAGTCTATGTAGGCAACATCCACTGCACTATCCTCGTTCACCCTCCTTGTCACTTCCTCAAATTTGGAAGGCATGATCTTCCCTAACAAAGCCATGCTGACTATCCCTGACTGCGTCTCTAAGTTACAGTTTATCTGATCTCTCAGGATCGATTCTAACAATTTGCCCATCACTGAAGTAAGACTAACTGATCTATAGTTGTTTGGCATTTCCTTTGTACCCTTTTCAAACAACATAGCCACATTTGCATTCCTCCAGTCCTTCAGCACCTCACCTGTGACTAGTGAAGATTGGAAAATAATCCTCAGTGCATCTGCTATTTCTTCCCTGACCTCCTTCAACATCCTATGGAGCAATACATCTGTCCCTGGTGACTTATCCACTTTCAAGTATTCTAACTCTTCTAACATTTCCCCTCTTGTGATGATTATTTTGTCCAATATTTCACACTGCTCCTCTTGGATTACTATATCCACATCATCCCTTTGCTTTGTGAATCCAGAGACAAAAAATGATTTAAATTTCTTCCCATATTCTCTGCACCTTCACACAAGTTCTCTTCTTCATCTCTGATAGGACCCATGTTTTTCTTAACTATCCTTTTGCTCTTTATATACTGTTAAAACACCTTTTGGTTTTCCTTTATCTTGCTTGCTAATTTTTTTTCATACCCTCTCTTTTTTTCCTTGATCCCTGTACTTTATACACTCCTCTAGGCTATCTGCAGCATTGAATTTTCTGTGACTATCATAACCTTTACTCTTCTGTTTAATATTCCCCTGTATTTTTCTAGATCACCATGGGGGTCGAGCTTCCTGTTTTTGGAGGGGAGTTGTCTGCTTCATGCCTAAGGAGCTCACTTTTTAGCGCCTCCCACTGGTTTACCACAGATTTACCACTGATTTATCCTTTAGCAACCCTATCCAGTCCACCTCAGACAGATCACTTCTCAGTTTTGTTGAGTTTGCCTTCCCCCAGTTTAAAAATTTTACTCCTGATTTATATCAGTCCATAATAATACTAAATCTAACTGAATTGTGGTCACTATCCTTGATATGGTCGTCACTGTCACTTCACCCATTTTCCCATCTTCATTTCCTAAAACTATATCTAGAATTGTGTCTCCTCTTATTGGGCTTGTCATGTGTTTTTTAAAAATTTCCTGGACATAGAACATTAATTTTTCACCTTCAATGCTCCTTGTATTGTTTGAAAGCCAATTGATGTGGGATAGTTAAAGTTTCCTACTATGATTGCCCTCTTATTCCTACATGAAGAAATTTGTCTACATTTGTGTTCTTCTATCTCCCTCTCACTATACTGGGGGGTCTCCTAGTCCTGTTACCTTTTCCCTATAACCCTGCACATTGTTCTTTTACAAAAAACAGTCCAGGTCCTTTCTGAATTCCTTGATTGAAGCTGTGTCCGCCACATTCTCAGACAATATCTTCCAGATTTTAACCACACACTGCTTTTCTCTCATGAAGACAGACCCAGAACACTAAATATTCCCTGATTCTTTCCCCATGGCAACATGTCAAACTATCAGAGTTGACTTTCTTTTCTGAATTTCAACAAAAGTTTAAGGAATAACTGCAATTAAAACAGGAATTGTTGGAGAAACTCTGCAGGTTGAGGAAGATCTGTGGTGAGAGAAACATATTTGACTTTTCAAGTCCAGTGACCCTTCTTCAGAACTGGATGCTGCCAGATCTGCTGAGTTTCTTCAACAATTTCTGTTTTTGTTTCGCATCTTCATCATCCACTGTTCTTTGTTTTATCTTAAGGAATAACACATTGACCAGGTGAAGTCTACTTTCCAATCAGTCTCCCATATAAATTGTTATTTTCTTTGAAATTTGATATTCTTGCACCTGCCCTGATGACTGCAAGGTGAATAACTTTTGATAACATGTCGATTTTTTTTTAAGCAATAAAACAATTTGTTTATTTTTGTCAACTTCAAACAAATGTACAAGCAAGTTATTGCTAATAAGAAAGTGGGAGGTGATCGCCTAGTGGTGTTATCGGTGGACTGTTAATCCAGAGACTCAGATAATGTTCTGGGCACCTGGGTTTGAGTCCCACCACAGCAGCTGGTGGAATTTGAACTCAATAAATATCTGGAATTAAGAATCTAATGATGACTGTGAATCCATTGCTGATTGTCGGAAAAAAACTCATTTGGTTCACTAATGTCCTTTAGGGAAGGAAACTGCCATCCTTACCTGGTCTGGCCTACATGTGACTCCAGACCCACAACAATATGGTTGACTCTTCACTGCCCTCTGGGCAATTAGGGATGGGCAATAAATGCTGCCCTAGCCAGCGATGCCCTCATCCTATGACTGAGTAAAGAAAAGAAATTGTCACCAGGATCAGCAAACATAACAAAGTGGAGCAGAGATGGCCATTTTGCCCCAGGGGAATGTTATAGCTTTGAATTAGATTATGGTCGATCTGTCCTAACTCCACTTAACCTTTCCTATCTCCTTATCCCATGATTCCTTTACCTTCAAAAATACATTGATCACAATCTTGTACTGAAAACTGAGCATCCACAGCCCCATGAGGTGCAGAATTCGAAAGATTCACAACAGCAAGATTTCTCCATATTGTCATCCTTTTATTGAAAACATGAGGCCCAAATCTAAACTCTTCAACCAAATGAAACAGCCTCTCAATAATTATAATGTTGAGCTCAGTAAGAAGTTTCAGTGCTTTAGCAAATCATCTCTCATTCTCCAAAACTCCAGAAAATGTAGGCTGTTCAATTCAATCTTTCCTCATAGGACAACTCTAACATCCCAGTGAATTTTTGTCTCATCCTCATAGGGCGTGTATCAGTCCTTAAGTACGGTGCCCAAATTACGCACAGTATACCGTATGTGGTCTCACCAGATCCCTGTATAATTGCAAGCAAGATTTATTTACACTTACGTTTCATTTCTTTTAATAAGGCTGACCAGAGTGAGTTCTTAACACAGAACACTACAGAACTATGAAAACCTCCTTATACAACGCGAACAATGTCAGATTAAGCCTTTTAGTTCTGACATTGCTATTACATGATCTCTGTCATTGCTATTACATGATCTCTGTCATATACTAAATAAATGGGTATCTTCACACCACACATATTCAATTCTCACAGAAAACATGGGTGTTGATTATATCGAAGATAATCAACATCAAACCGTAACAATAATAATAGATATTGAGTTCAGGCCAGCAATAATTCTTACAGAACTCATTACACAAATTATTCATAGAAAATAAACAAAAAACTGGAAATAGAGTAGGATAATAGGTCGGCACAACATTGTGAGCAAAGGGCTTGTACTGTTCTATGTTTCTATTCAACTGGAGACGCTGGAAATCTGAAACAAGAACAGAATTTGCTGGAGAAACTCAGCAGGTCTGGCAGTATCTGTGGAGAGAAAGCAGAGTTATGTTTCAGGTCCAGCGAAGGGTCATTAGACCCGAAATGTTAACTCTGCTTTCTGTCTACAGATGCTGCCAGATCTGCTGAGTTTCTCCAGCAATTTTCTGTTTTTGACACAAAATGTTCAATTGCATTAACCTGGCATATCTTGCTTACTTAACATTTCTCTGTCAAATGCAAATAACCTAATCTGAACCATATGTTGGCCCCCATCATACAGAACACATTGTTCCATGAGAACAATATTTGGTGGGAATGGCAAGGGCCATGAGAGGTTCATGAGGGAAAAAGACATGGACACTTGTGGCTGACAGTTGGAGCAGCAGAAAAGCATGGTATTATGGGCCAGAAAAAGCCCTCTCAGCATCCACCACTTCCTCTGGAAGTTTATTCCATATTGGAACCACTCACTGGGTAAAACAAGTTTCCCCTCATGTCTTTTTTTAAATATTTCTCCTCTCACCTTAAAAACATGCCCCCTAGTCTCAAAATCCCCCACCCTAGCAAAAAGATACATGCCATTCACCTTGTCTATACCCCTCATGATTTTATATCCCTCTATAAGGTCACCCCTCAACCTCCTTCACTCCAAGCCTATCCAGCCTTAACTTTTTCACCTTTTGTGTGGCATTTGATGGAATGCCTTCTGGAAATTCAAGTGTATTATATCCACTGGTTCCCTTTTAAATACACTTCTGTATGCCTCCTCAAAATCTGCAATAAATATGACAAACACAATTGTCTGTGTAAAATCATGTTGGTTTTATTTGATCAAAGTGATTTTCTAAGTGCATTGTGAAAAAAATTCTTAATAATAGATTCCAGCAATTTCCTGATAACTGTTGCTGCCAATTTGATGTTTTGTTCCTGGTTTTCTCTCTCTCTCCTTTCTTGAATCATGATATTGCACTTGCTGACTTTCAATTTGCTTATTCTAGAATAGGGAAAATTTTGAACAATTCTGACATATAAATTTTAGCATAATCATTTACAGAGAATGTCTCAGAACTACAGATTACTGCTTCAGAAATGCTGACCACATTAAATATTTGCAGTATTTGCATTAAAAAAGTGATTAGTGTGCTAGATTTTGACTACAAGTATACAAATTTCTGAACAACATTAATATAATCTTTTGCTCTGTGTCTATGTGAAAGTATGCAAAATGCTCAAAATGTCTATTCTGATCATGCATTCAATCTTTAAATTTTTTTGTATGAGAGGTGAAGTAGGTTTTTTTTTAGATACAATATTCCTTTCTGTGAGTCTCCCTCTGGGAGTCATCCAAAAAACCAGATGGTGCTGTTATAAAAGGGCTGTTTTGTATATTGCCTTCATTTTCAGGGTGTCATTAACAATGTGTTTTTTTTTATATCAAGGCTGGTTTATTGGAGAATGTAAGGTTACCACAAAAGTTCAACTAGTGACACATAAAATGAAAGCTGAGCATTTAACAGCACAGAATGTTTTTTCAATTTGTTTCAACCAGAGATTAGACATGCTTTTGGATTACAATTAGAAATACAAGTCATTTTGACCTCTGTTATTATTCTTAGCAATTGAAATTGCAGTCATTTTAAACAATGTTTAGTTTTGGAAGATAGCCGATGACCTCATGTTTCATATTAACTGCCTGTTCCTCGTTTGATATCCATAACCTGGGCTGTTCAAAATAATGATTCAATGAAATTGAAAGCTACTGCACTAAACTGAGCTTTTTTTTAATAACAATTTCTTCAATTATTCACGGATTTATTTGAGAGAAACTGTGAAATAACCCAGCATCAACTATTAATCTCAATTTTACTTCTAGTCAGATCAATGAGCATAAGAAGTGGAAGCAGGGGTAACCCATAGAACCTTTTAAGCTTTTTCTAATAAGATGACAACTGATCTTTAATGTCGACTCAAGCTTACCAAAAATCTGTCCATCTTAGGCTTATATATATTCAATGACTGAGCATTCACACTCATCTCAGTGAAGAAGTTCTTCCTCACTTGAGTTTGAAATGGCCATGTGCCTAACAGGCTCTACCTCCTATTTCAACACTCCCCAGGCAGTGAGAGTATTTATTTAGCATCTATACCGTGAATCCCTCTTATGTTTCAATCAAATGTTAGTGCAGCTAAAACTGACTATACGATTCTGTGAAAGATCACCACAGAAGGTAGAAACCCAAAGAAGAAAGAAATGTCATTACACTCCCTGATAATGCGCAAAGCATCAACATAAATTAGATTGAGTACTCAAGCTGTGGTCTCATCAATTATAACATTATCTCAATCCTTTGTGTTACTGTCTTCTAACAGCTTTGAATGACGATAATAGCCAACCAAAAATAAGTAACAATTCACGAATATCAGAACCAATCACATCCTAAAAATAGTTCAAGCACTCCCATTGCCCATTTTGCTTTGAAGATGAAAATGATGTTTCATAACTTGGCTGTTGCTTAAAAAAAGACTCATTTTGTCAGGCTTGACCTATTAGAGTCAACCCACCTAATTTGAAGTTCAATTCTAGCTTGGCAGCTAACTGTCAGTCATCATTGGCTGACGCATTCTCCATGGGGATGTCTCTGCCACTGGAGAGCGCTTGCCAACTAATTAATGCTCTCGTCTCATTCACAATCATACATACTGTTTTCCTTAATTATGATATTTCTTACAAATTGTGCTGAGAAGTGTGCAAGATGAAAACCTTCAAAAAAAATGCTCAAGTTTTCAGCAAAACTCAGGTTCTGTACTTCCAGATGACACTTAATAACAATGTAAGCACAAAAAGTTTCAACAAGCAGTTTATCACAAATCAACCAATACACTTCTATTTTCTACTACAACCACTACAAACAATTTTGCTTTCACAGATATTACCCCACTGAAGAGCTTTAATCTTTCCTTCTGGGCAACTGTCTGTGCACATTCTCCCCATGTCTGTGTGGGTGTCCTCTGGGAGTTCTGGTTTCCTCCCACAGTCCAAAGATGTGAAGATTAGATGGATTAGCCATGTTAAATTGCCCATAATGTCCAGGGATGAGCAGGCTAGGTGGATTAGCAATGTGAAATGGAGGGGTACAAGGATAGAGTAGGTGAGTGGGATGCTCTTCGGAGGTTTGGTGTGGACTCAATGCGTGGCTTGGCTTGCTTCCACAATGTAGGGATTCTATGATTCTCTGATACTGTTTGTTTTGCAATTCTTCAACTGAGCTGTGGATCTCAAAAAAATATTATGAACCTCATTTATCTCAATTACTTGATTATCCTCAGTTTCCTGCTCACATCTAACTTTGTTTGACTCTATGCCTTAAATCTTGTTGCTAACTAAATCGTTGCTTCAAAGCTGGCACTTTTCCCATACAGCCCAGAAGTTCCACTCCAAGACTTGAGTGTATAGTCTAGGCTAATACTCAAATGCTGTGTTGATGGAGTACGATGTTTTAGATAAGTGCAGGTCCTGTTTGCCTGTGCAGTTGAATGCAGAAGATCCTATGATACTTTTGCAGAAACAAAGAAGAAAGCTTGTCCTGGTCTCCTGGTCAAAACAACATAATTGGCTTTCTTTTTATTGCTGTTTGAGACATCCTGCATATGTTTATAACATGCTGTTATTCCCTACAAAATAACTGTGACTGCTCTTGGAAAATAGGATCTTGCTTTTGAAGCATTCTTTGGTAGTGTTGGGGTGGGTTATGAAAAGCACTATATAAATGCAATTTCTTTAGTTCTCCAATGTGAACATTTATTTTATGATTATTAATAAACATGTCGGTCTTTCTCTTCCTGTAAATGAAGCAGCAGTTCAAATCACATAATGGCTTTTTATGTATTTGTCAGCCCCATTGTTGTCAATCTACTCAGGTGATTTTGTGACCACAACCACCTACTCACCATCTTACTTTCTTTCTGTTAAGGCAGATATCCATATCACACTCTGGACTGTGTTTGAAGGCAATACTCATTTTTGGACTGAAATGACATTGATAAACTGCTTGAACTTAGCTCTCATAGTTAATGACATGATCTCAGCTCCTTGAAGCATTACTGTCTCACGGCAGCTTTGAAGAGATGTGAAAAACTGTTCTGATAGATTTGCAGCTCTTTTTTCTACTGGTTTAATAGACTCACTGCCTTATATGTCCCCTGTTATAATGTCTATCCTCTCAACTGCTGTCTATCGGACCATGCTCCCAGCTCCACCCCTCCAAAAACCATCCTTTCAGCTTTTGTTCCACTTAAATCTTCCCACAACAAGCTTCTGAAATTCTTACTATTCTCTCTCAATATTCCCAGTCTCCAAACTTCCAAGGTTGCCTGGATCTATATTTTTCAGCAATCCCAGAGCCAAATCACCCACACTCCAAACCCAAAAACAAATCCCTTTGTGTCCAACAGCTTAGATGGACCTCTATTCAGCCTTTTGCTCACTACCCACCATGAAAGCTTGCCCCACACCATGCTCTGTCCTTCCTCTGTCACCAGCCAAGCCCAGTTTCTCACTTTACGCATCTGTGTTGCAACATCACCCTGTTGGCTTCTCCAATTTTCAGTGATACAGTATCTTCTCCCCTGGATTGTGTAGACTTTCCTGGGTCACTAAAAATGTCCTGATGTTGGAAAATCAGATTATAAATTACAACTTAGAAACAATTGTAAGTGTGCAATATTCCACAAATAGGACGAAGTCTTGTGGCACAGTGGCCATTGTCCCTAACTCTGGACCAGAGGTTCCAGGTTCAAGTCCCACCTCAAGACTTGATGGCTATAGAAGCTGTGGTCAACCAGATTCATTGCTAGTCTCTAAATCCTTCCAGTATGCCTACGTCAGGTGGTAAAAGTGGGCGAATTTGCTCGTCTGCCAGAACCATGCACTAGGGGCAGCACAACAGGCTCCTCGCGTTATAAGACTGCACACACAGGTACCTTCCGTAAGCAAGTATCATCTCACTCTCAGAGATGACTACACACACGTTCCACAAATGTAGATTTGGCTGTTACTCTGATAAAATGGAGACTGACCTACAATACGAACAGTTCTGCCCACTGATGATCCAATGTTCTCAACCCTACGCTTTCAAAAGAGTAAAATATAGAAAAGTTATTTTATCAGTGAAAGGACCATGTGACAATTTTTAGGTTTTGGTGACAAATAGAAGACAACAGAAAATAAATGGTTTGTGCATCTCAACAGGGACAGTCAGATATTAGTCTTAGCAGCGATAAATCAAGACTTACCTGTGACTTTTGATTGGATTTTAGCACTGTAACATGCTGTAAATCAGGGAAGCAAAACACATCACTCTTGATGAAATATCTGTGACTTGAGTGAATAGGACAGGCAACTGGATGTTCAGAACCAGTCTTATCAAAGAATTACTAATAAGCTGCACAGGATATAAAGTGGGTGGTGACAATTAAAATTCAATGTCAAATAAAAACATGAGATAAAGGGAAAGAAAACTGAATCTAAGTGAGTATGAGACTTAATGCCTGTAAAAGTAAATTTCCACCCCAAGTAGTTCTTTGGTGGTAACTAAGACCTAACGTGCTATTAATAAAAAAAACTTACATCAAAGTGGATAACAATCATATTTTATGGTGAATTTAAGGGAGGGGTATCCAACATTTTTGCCTGAAGTGCTGCATTTCAATTCAAGATCACTCATCGGGGGCCATTGAGCAAATTTTAGGAGAAAGAAACCGCATTGGATGTATATTTCATTCTTTGCAAACAGAACAGAAAATGTGCAATTTATGAACAAGCTTCAAATCAAAAAATTGATTTTTGTTTGTCTTTGCTCTATTGGACACTGTGCTAGTGAGATATCTGATATCACATCCATTGCACCAAGTGGTAGGTGATACCTAAAAGGCACTGCTAAAACATCAATTTTGACTGCCTTTAAGGATAACCGTAGAGGACACTATCAATATTCTGATTGTTCCTATCCCTGCTTTCCCACCCCTCCCTCTCCCAGTAGCAGCCAGTCTCTCCCTTGATACCCGGAACTCCTTAACAACATTGTGGTTGTACCTCATCATTACCTTCTCAATGACACTATGAATTGGGAAACAAACGCTATCAATGCCTATCCCGTAATAAGCAAAAAATGTCTTTTGGTCCCCTCACACAGTCGTGGATGCCGTGATCCTTGAAAATTTTCAGAGGAGGAGCAGAAGACGAATACTTCAAGATACTCTGGTTATCAAGAGAGACAGGAAAGTCTTGTCTCTCTACAATAAATGCTAGAACTAGAGAAAACGTTTCCACTGTGGCAGAATCCAAAACTAAAGGTCATAAAGATATGATAGTTAGTAATAAATCCAATAAGAAATTTAGGTGAAACTTCTCATCTTGAGAGTTTTGAGAATGTGGAACGAGCTACCACGAACAGTAGTTCAGGTGACTGTCAGAGCTGCACTTGAAGAAACTGGATAAATACACAGGGGAGAAACTAATAGAACCCACAACCCTCATGCCTCTTTTTCAATAACATAAGTCTGTAAAGCATAAATCGATCAGCACAGAGTTTCTTACAGGATGAAAAGTGCAAGGGAAAAATTGAAATCTGTCAAATGGTAACTTTGTCCTGAACAAAATGCTGCTTGAAACACTTGCTATTGACTCCAGAGGTGACAGGTGGATCACACTCTGTAAACTAAACCTGACACAGCCTTCATAAGCTGCACATTCCATTAAACTTGTTGGAGATTTTGGCTACCTCTTGACTAGACAGGCATTTAATGGGGTTGGGTATTCTGTCATCTGAAAAATGGATTTATTTCACTTTGAACTGATGGTGAGGAAAAGAAAATTGCAGTTATGAATTTGTTTTCCAAGTTTCCACACTTCTGTAACCCACAAAAAAAAACTTCGATGTAATTGTGTTAGGGGTTAAAGTACAGTGTTTTAATAATCTGAAGCATGATGTACAATAATTGTAGCATATTTGGGAGGTTTAGGGAAATTTGGATTTCTGGTTCCTACAGCTTTCAACAGGTAAGTGTTTTCCTCACCTCAGGTCTATCTGTTACACACCAATTGATAGAAATAGATTGCAATGATTAGCCAATAATTCTGAGTATTCTTGTATCATACAATTATAAAGGTGGTAGGTGGCAAACCTGATGTCTCATAACACATACCATTTTGATCAGCTGTGGGGATATCACGCTGGTTGGAAGGCAGTACATTGTGGGCAAGGTTAGCAGAAAAATTAGCATCATTCTTGGGGTTGAGAGGCCACCTGATTGGACAAAATAGATACAATGGGCTGAATCTTACTTTTTATGTCTGGGCAACAGTTTCATTGAATTTCACGGAGGGCTTTTTGTTGCAAGGCCTAGCAAAATCTCTCACCTACCATACCAAACTAGTATCACTAATACACCTATCGTGCCCCTATACCACACCCCTCACTAATTCTAGCGTCATTCACCCGCTGTTCTTAGAAGTACTCGCTACTCAATGGATATCCACTAAAGGACTGGCATCCTTGGTGCCTGTGCAATTCGTCTGCACCCAAACATTGGTGATCTGATGTTGTTTCTGCAACCCATGAAGTAATGGCACAGAAGCCAAAAGTTACATTGCTCATTCCACACAGGCAGCACGGCTGACATTTCCTCACAGACACAATCACCCACTCTTTCACCGTGCTCACAGCTTAACCATCAGGCACCCTGTTTACCTGCTCTTAGCTACATCCCTTCTAAACACTCTCTAAGTCACTTTTTCTGAAGAAGGGTCCAGACCTGAAACGTCAGCTTTCCTGGTCCTCTGATGCTGCTTGGCCTGCTGTGTTCATCCAGCTTTACACCTTGTTATCTTAGATTCTCCAGCATCTGCAGTTCCTACTATCTCTAAGTCACTGCTACCTTGTCCCCGGTATCCACTGTAGATCCATATCTCGCTATTATCCAGTAGGGTAACATCACAGACAGGTAAGCAACTGGACAATGTTAGTTATAGCCAGCAAAAGTGAACAGAAACAAAATGATTGGAAGCTGCAGTTTGCCCCCACAATGCAAGCAAAATGCTAGCATCTTGACCAGTGACTATTTTACACTGCATGATGATCAGCTGCACCCAGCTCCCATCTACTGGAACCGGGTGTCGATGAGGTCTTGTCAGGTTTACAGCACCTGAAGCAACAGAGGTCTGTCAGTTACAAAGACAGCTTCCTCCTCCTCAATGCCCTCATTCTTCTCCTCAGAACACTGCTCCCATTCCCCCAAATCCTCAGCATCTATCACATCACCTCATTGCCTGCTCCAATTGTGCAGAGTACAGGACGTCAGGATGATAGAGCATCCCCAGACCAGTTCAGCAGTTGATCTGCATCTTCAGCAGCCCCCTTGACAACTCCACCATGACTCTGAGTGAAGCATGGGCAGCATTCTATCTGCATTCCACATCAGTCAGGGGATTGTGCAATGTTGTCATGGAGCAAAGCAAGTACTTATTTCCTCAAACAGTCACTGGTGTCATATCCTGCAGATGAGAACCACACATATTCTTCCACAAGTGAGACATGCAGCACTCCAATAATGAGAAACATGTCATCATTCATTCAGCTACAGCCTCAGTGTGTGCAGTAACCTGGTGAAAGTACTGCAATGGCTGAGGGACCTCTACATTACATCAGAAAGGGAGTGTCTGCTGTGCTCTAACCCCCTTCCCATCCTGGACCCCCTTCAATCATTCAACTTTCCATGGTATTTAGTACAATATATCTTGCCCCTTCAATATATCTTGCCCCATTGCCCCTTGAAAGTCTTACCATCCAGCAGACATGGATCCCATGCATTCACTCATCAAACTAACACAGACTCCGCCCACCTTATGTGTTGTCCCAGCTATTTTCCAGTTTCATTTAGTATTCAGTGAATGACAAGTGGTGGCAGGGAACGCAGTTCGCAATAAGCATTGGATTTCGCCCGATTGCCAGGTACCCCTCAGAGCTTCCATGTCCACTTTTTCCTGGCAGCCCATTTTCACCCATCCCCTTCTGTGGAGACCCACCACATTGAACTTTGCCTCCAACTGTCCTCTGACAGGGCACTTCAACAGAAGTGATCATTATTTCTGATGATAGTTCGTTTCATGGGCCAGCTTTGATTGAGGATCCCATTCAAAGCATGAAGTTATCTTCATTTCTTACTCTGATGTGTTATGCACTGCGCATTTTCCATTAAAATTATGTTTCATTTTCTCTCTATCAGCTTCGAATTGCTTGATAAAATACTCAAATGAATGATGTTGAGATTAGCAACATATTAATATCATGCCCCAGACCATAAATACTGACATTTATAATGTCGTCATACAACTTCGTATGCAAGTCACCAAAACATAGCAAATATTCCCCTTAGAACAAAGCACTTAACATTCTCAAACATTTGCAGAAAAGTTTCGATTCTCAACTTTCATGCATTATGTGCTTATCTTGAAATAGTACCTCATATCTTCAGTTTTTAAAATGGAACTTATCTCTTTGTCTTCATTTTTTAACAACTATTTTGAATGTCTCTGTAAAATCCAACATTTGAGAATGTCATTTTGTCTGATTACTATCCTTGCTGCTATGGCCCGACAATGCTTATACAAGTAACATCCAAAAAAAAAAATTGTGTAGTACTTTCCCTAAGACCTTACAAAATGGAACCCCGAATTGTGCACTGTACTCCAAATGAGCCCCAGCCGTTGTTTGGTACAGAGCCATCATGCACTTTGTATTCAACTCTCTTGATTTAAATCCTAAAATACCATTTAATGCCTTTACTTCCCTGTTCATCAATTTATAATTATTCATGTATTTGTATTAAATCCTTTCATACCTCTATTTTCAACCACTTAAGTTCATTTTCTTTTGTCCAGGTTCAAATTATTTATTCAAAAAGGAAAATCAAAAAAAGCTCCAAACCATCAACCCTTTGACATCCTGCTAGTCTGCCAGTCTGAGAACTACCAGTTTCTTGCAATTTGCTGTTTCCCTTTCCATTTTCTCTTCTAAGCAATGGGCCCGAATTTTCTGTCCATTTCTTATCCAGCACTTAGTGAAATGCTTTCATATAGAATGCACCCACTTCATCCCCCAGACCATATTTTCGGTTATTCTCTCAAAACATCATCTTTGATATGCCAAACGTGATCTGCTCTCCAGAAATGTCTGTTGGCCATCTCAGATGTATCGTTAAATATTCATCTACGTGGTCCCTAACAATTGTCTCTACCAGTTCACGGTTTAATGTTGAATTGTTACCTATTTTCACAATTTCCCCTTTTTGAACATAGGTATAATGGTTGTCATGCTCCTGTCCTTCAACACAGCTTGTAGCTCTAATGAAATTTGATAAAACCTGGTCAGCCCCTCTACTACATCCTTGCTACTAACAAAGGGTATGTGCAATCTGATCCTAGACATGTTAGATTTTAATATCCCCAAGTTCCATGTTTATTTTGCTGGTGTTAACAGTTGAGCGAGCAGTTCTTAAACTGGAACACATGATCCCTAAGGTAGCACGCAGGGTCACAAGCCTCCTCACCTCTGAGACTGAAGCCCACACCAGCAGTGTCTGGTCCAGCCCTTGCCCTGTCTGTCTCTATCCTCCTGTGTATCAGTGAGGAGAGTCCTACTGGGGACAACACTGTGAACAATTATGTTAGAAGACTGAATAATTGATGTTCTCATCCTACATTTCATCCCACACCTATTGAATTTGAAATGACAAATGCAGAATTATTAAGTATTACATATTGAAGCATTACACTATTAAAGTTTTTTGTAATGAATTACAAAGACCAAATATAAGCTTTTAGTAATAACTGTTAAGTAGAGTGATAATTAGCGAAGATCTCCCCTAAGTGTAAGGCTTTCAAACGTACATCATTCATTATTTGCTGCACTTGTTGCAAAACTAATAAATTCTCCCCCCTCCCCCCTCCAGGCTTTCAAAGCCCACATCTGGACAGTACCTGCCTGGTCTTTGGGGATGGAAGTGATTTCTTCTAAAAATCATGGAACAAAAATGCTATTTGCAGCTGAGGACTCGATATCCCAGGAGCTCCTGTTCTTTGTCCTATATTGGAAACTGAGAGCACATTAATTGATAGGAATGTGGATTAACGAAATGATTGTTTGGGGAAAGAAAAATAATTGAAGCCTGAGGAGGAATCAGTGGGTGATGGCAGAAGGTGTGGGTGTGGTCCTGATTATTATATGATCCATTCTGAAAGTGGACATCCTTCCTCCTAACATCAGTGGGTGGACAGAACTTTACAAAAACAGCATTAATTACAGACGAGTTTTGGAGGTTGAAATAAAGATGAAATCTGTATTAGTCAACCCAAACGTTCTGGATTGGGTTGGTATATCTACACCCATGCCAACTTGGGCACCGACTGATATTCAAGCTATCAAGCTACCTTCCTACCGGTCATCAGTGGCTAACCTGTACCTTATGTTACCTCAAGTGGTCCAGGGTGGACCAATCATGGACATTTCCCAGTCAACTTGTTCAGAGATTTTATTACACACCCCTGGAGCAGGTTTAACTTACACCTGGACCTCCTTGTCTTAGAGGAAGGGACGACACCACAAGTACCCCTGGCTAACCTGAATGCTGTGTGCGTCTGGGGAGGGTGTGACAGTACGCGCATGTAGAGAAGGGAGGGAGGGAATGGCTGATTACTGTGTATGTGGGTTTGGGGACGCGGTGGTGATTATTCTTTGAGTGTGTGGATGGTAGAATGGTAGGTGCAAGAGGGATCTCACCAACTTAAGTCACCCGGAAGCGTGGGCGGCTTGGCTGAAATCTACAGGAGTACATAAAATATCATTTTTGCAAACTACTTTAAAACACAGACTTTCATGTTTATGTGATTTTTATATAATATGCGAACTTTAACATTAAACACTGAATGCTATCTTGCTGCGTTATTGCAGTTTTGATTTTGCTGGCGTCTGAGGTCACTTTCATTTTTAAGTGTTGAAATGGGGTGACATTGGAAAACAGTTCGGGCAGTGTTGGGTTAAAACATCGCAGCTCGTTGATCCAAATATTTCTCGTAATTCACCTTTACTTGAGGCTGGGTCAGCTCCGCTGTGCGTTTTCTTTTCTCAGTGCAGTGATCCGGGTCTAGGCCCGAAACGTCAAGCTTTCCTGCTCCTCTGATGCTGCTTGGCCTGCTGTGTTCATCCAGCTGTACACCTTGTTATTCCGAAATCTCTGTTGGTATTTTGTTTTCCCCTCAGAGGCCGAAGTGATGTCCTAAACTATGCTGCAGTTCTCACTGTCATCGCTGTAAATCACTTGCTGCTCTTAAAATACTTTGGAACTGAGCAAGGAAGAAATCAAATGCAGGGAAAGTACGCTGATGGAGTTCTTAGTGATAAGAATGTGAACTGAATGCCCTGCCACCGCCCCCCCCCCCCCCCTTCAGATTCGGAACGATTCCAGCATTGCCAAGGTCAAAAGTAGCAAGTTTAATTTGTTGTCCAAAAGCAGTGACTGTAAATTTATCTAATGAACAGATCCAGAGGATGTATGCTTTTAACAGTGATTGTAAGTAACCTAGAATTTGAGACTAAAGGATTTTAGAGCCCTTTTCTTAACTAATAGCTCTCTTACACACACAAGTTACAATCTGTCATAGATAAACAGGTCTTGTTATTTAAAAATAACTGAGATTCGCATGGCTGAAATTCTCCACCTATCTTGAAGTGCCCCTATCCTGCTTGTAGATTTGCAGCCTGTGATATTTGGAGATGTCAGAAGAGCGGGCTTCTCTCCATTCGCTGAGCGCTGACCCTCGGGCTGATCAATTGCAGGGACCTAGTGATAGCCAACGAGCTCCGGGAGACCGATGAGGACAATTGAGTCCCATCACACGGTCCCGCTTATCAGACCATGACCACCCAGGGAAGCGGCTCATTCATCAGGCTGCATTTGCTGCCCGATCCCGAGAACGGCGCTCTGCGATCAATGGGAGCGACTTGCTAGTGAACCCATTTTGCAAGCTGGCTGTGTACGTGCAAAAACACTTGGCTGCTGTTTCCTCAGGACTAACAGTGACAGATAACGATCGCATTCTGCACAAAGCCCCCTGGTGGGGCCGCTCCAGGTGTCGGCAGGGGCCTGAAGCCCAGAGAGTTGGGTGTGAATGTGACCCTCTGACAGCTAACAGAACTGCAGACCATTGTCCCACTGTTTCCAAATTGAGAGAGCTCACTTTTTACCGCTGGTTGAATTTGCCAAACCCTTATGAATCTTCTGTTCTGCAACATTTTCCATTTCTGCTGTATTTTAGCATGCTTATGATTAAAAAAATGGTCGAGAGACGGACCAGCTCGCAGGGATTATTATAAATTGTACGTTTTGCATTATTTCTCGCACGTGAATGTCTTTTTATCATGAGCGCATTTTGCAGAAAAAATGCAGAATGTGACATGCAGCAATAAACTGATACAATCATTCCCAAAAAGTGCAATTAAATATATTTCACATTAATTAGAATAAATTGGTGTTGGGTAAGGCCGTGGTTCTTTTGCGACAAATTGACTGAAATGAATTGCGAAGACTTCACAACTCTGTATTTGTGTAAATTACAATTCTGACAACTGATTTTGTCTCAGCGGATAATTGCATATGTAAACCAGGGCTCGGGGCTTCGAAAGCCGGGGAGGGGGGAGAATTTATTAGTTTTGCAACAAGTGCAGCAAACATTGAATGATGCACATTTGAAAGCCTTACACTTAGGGGAGATCTTCACTATTTATCGCTTTACTTAACAGTTAGTTATAAAAACTTATATTTGGTCCACGTAATTCCTTACAAAAAACCTTTAATGGTGTAATGCCTCAATATGTAATACTTAATAATTCTGCATTTGTCATTTCAAATTGCTTCAAAAATCTCAGTTTCTTCCTTTACAAAACATTTGAGTATAGCCATGCCTGCTGGCTCAACCAAAATCTACTTGAATTAGCCTAATTAAATCCCATTAACAACGGCTTATTACCATTAAGCCCACCAGAAATCGCTCAGCTGGTCTCTCACCATCTGCCTTCCCTGTGGGCAGTGTTTTATGTGAGATAAAAACATTACAAAATACACAAGATCAACTGCAGAGAAATTAATAGTTTTAATAAAAGTTCCCTTTTATTGCCATTCATTTTGCTAAAATGCTGGATTATTTTCAAAATTGTGGGCATGGAATCAATGCCATTTTAAAGCCCAGAATATTACAAACATTTAAAATACCCCACCAATTCACTGTGTCTCAGATATTTTAATTCTGACAATTAGAATTTTCTTGTTAATCTCAACCATTGTTTCCAACTTTCTTGGTTAGTTGGAAGTAGCCTTCTTATTTACTTTTCCAATTGCCTTTTGACCTGGGAAAATAAATGTAAAATGCCACCAATTAGTTTTTGCTGTAATTTTTTCCCATATTTGGCAAATATTGAATTTGTTTAAAGTATTTCCAACCCAAGTTTCAAACATGTTTGGGAAGCCATTGAGTTGACAATTTAGATGTTCTCTTCTGACTTCCAGAATGGTTTCAATTCAACCAGCCTGACACCATTTTGTTGGGAATGAGCAGGGAGTATGAATAAAAGGGAAGGGGTGCACTCAGCTATCCTCCTGTCTTATTATCTACTTCCACGAGCTCCAGGCTAATCAAATGACTGGCAGCTTTCTGGTCCTAGTATCCTTATTGAGATCGGTAGCCATTGTTGGGATTGCAACAGTCCCCAACTAAATTTTGCATTGAAGCCACATGATAGAGTAGGGTGGTGGGGGTTATCTCTGGGCCGAATTGAACTGGGAAGTTGGTGGGTGAAACACACCAGTGATCAAGGCAATGGGTGCCCATAATTAGAAACTGGGGTGCACGGAAAGCTGTAAAATTTCCTGTCATAGGCCACTGTGGTATTATGTACAGGCTTCTGCAGCAGGTGGGACCTGAGCCCAAGCCCACTGGCTCAAAAGACAAGGACATTACCACTGCACTACAAGATCTCACATAAGCTTCAAGATATCTGTCTCAACTAGAGTCCGACTCTCTTTCATTCTACCTCCTACAAATTTGTAGAAAAATCTATTAATTGCCACTTAAGGGCCAAGTGGAGCAGCAAAACAGCTGCCCAATTCCTCCTCCACTCATAAAATTGTAATGGGGTCACGGGCAGGTGGATAGGAGAAGAGATAAGCACATGGTGTGTTACAGTTCAAATGATCAATCTGCCCATGTAAAATTCTGCCCTGCAAATTGGTCAGTTGACATACAGTCTGTTTTGGTCCATTTTAAGGACTATCAGTTTGTTTAGGGGATTTGGGAAGAAGTTAGTTTTCAAACTACTCTGCTAGTCTAGGGTTAAAGCACGAGCATCTTTCCTTTTGCCAATTGGGAACAATGTGTATCTAGAAATTTTACAATGGGTCCTTCATAGTGATTAAAATGTACACAGTAACTTTATTAGTCTGACCAGTTAATGAAAGATTATATTTCAACTACCATTTGAAGACCCGTTGTGTAAAAGCAGTCTCTAAGGTATTTGTTATGAATTGTTTTCACTTTATTAAATGCTAACAAAACACTTCCTTTAATAGATACAAAATAACCAAAATCGGAGTGAATTGTGTAAATGTATAATCTAATCAAAGGATTTACACAATATTGTAAAGTGCAAGATTGAAACGCAAGCACTTTGTAGCTACACTAGCATCTGAGCCGAAAGATCAGATTGCACACGTGAATGTGGTCCCTAGCATCTATTAAGTTCAATAATGCACGCTATTTTATTTCTGTGGGTGTGGGCAGTATTCAATTTGAAGCAACATATGGTCACGTGACTTAAAGCTACCAAAATAATGTCTAGAGGCAATTACGGGGAGGTACTAGCTCTGCTCATGTAGAACAGAGTGAGTAAGAAAGACACTTCCATCGTGGGGGCTTACTTGATAAGTTAACCTACAGAAGTGGAAATTGAGCAATTTGTTGACCGTCACGTAAACCATGAGGTATATGAATAAATAGATGTCTCAATTCCCAACATTTTCTTAGTATGCATAATTATAACTGACAAAGTTGTCACGCACAAACTTCTTCGGGAGAATGGAGTTATGTTGGCTGCCACTTCAGGAAATCGGAACTGAAAAATTGAAAAGATAACTGCTACGTTCGTGTAATGTAGGGTTAAGAATTGAACAGCTGTTGATAATTGATCCAAAGAAGAGGATGCACAATTACACTTGGTAATAGACCAAAAAAATCTGTCAAGTGCTTAAGTCATGAGATCAAAGAGCATGTATTTTGCATGCCTAGCTCACTTGGTTCAGTTTTCCCTAAATTACCAGCTGCATCTAGCATTTTGTTTATAGTGTGCACACATTTGTTTTTGGTAAAGGGATCTGGTTATCATAGAAAACAACTTTGAACTTTGCATGACAGTGTTGGCACCAGAGTATCATCATTTTGCAATTGGTCAAAGATGGGACATTTTGGTATTGAACTGTAAGAAAACTGTTTGTTGATGTTTTAAATATAATAGAAGTTGATGCAATAGCAAAATAGTGAAAAATGTTAGACTGTGTGAAAAGCTGTCATTATTCTTTGTGTGTATAAACCATGAACATTTAAATCATCTGTCTGGTAAAATAACATCACGTGACAGTGCTGTGACATAATTGTTTCCAGTCTATTATTCCAAGATGTGTTGTAGTATCTGCTATGACTAGTCAATGAAAACTTTACTGTCCAACACTTTAGCTAAATTACTTTCGCAAATTATCCCTAAAAAGTATTCCATAGCAACAACTTGCATTTACGTTACGCACTAAGCATAGTCAAACATCCTTATGCAGCATGAACAGAACCACATAAAGAATAATCAGCATGGCCAAAGAAATACATTTTGAGTAATGACTTAAGGAGGATAGGGAGTTAAAGAGCTAAAAAAGTTTGGGAGGTAAATTTCAGAGCTTTGAGCCTATGCAATTGAAAGTAGAGCACTTACGATAAAGCAAAGGAAATTGTGAATGTGCAGGAGGTCAGACCTGGAGAAACAAGGAGATTTCAGATATCTGTAGATTTGTAGGAGTAACAAAGATTGGGAGGAGTATAATTATGAAAGGATTTGCACTCATGGCTGAGAATTTTAAATTTGAAACATTGTGAAACTAATGGCCAACGTAGGTCAGAAAGCACAACTTTAATGGGTGAATGGCATGTTGTAAGTTAGGACTCAAGCAGTACAGAATTCTATCAGGTGAAGTTTTCAGTGGAAGTTGGTAACATAGGAGTAGTTGAATCTGGAGGTAACAAAGGAATATGTGTGGGTTGCTGGGAACTGAAATTATGCGACCAACAGTTTGGCGGCAAAAGGTAATGCGATGAAGGGGCAAGTCTTACAGATAGGAAGAAGTCAATGAGAGTATAAGAACAGACAGAGGAGAGATCAGAGAAAGGTACAACTTCAAAACCAAATAGTTTCACTGAGCCAAAGAAATACCAAATTGCAGCTCACATTTCAGGATCAAGATAATAAGCCATGCATTGTCTTTGGTATGTATTCTTAAGACTGTTGCCTGCACGTAAGGAAGTGCATCTCAGCATATGTATGGCATGAGTGCAGCATTGGGTGCTGCTACTTCAACCAGCTAAGAATGAAAGAACTGCGATTTGCTTATTGCCTTTCATACCTTCAGGGCATCCCATAGCACTTTACATGCAATTCAAATGTCTTGGAAGTAAGAATACCACCCCTGAGCCAACTGACTGTGTCTAACAGGAATGTATTTGCTGATGAAAGACAACTGAAGGGGGTTCTGCTGAAAGGATTTGGACATAGGAGTCGTCATAGAAAGATATTATAATACATTTTTATGTGACTAGTTAAAAAGTCCATATTGCATGTATCTGGTAAGAGAAACAAATTTATTGTTCACATTGTTAGGTAATGCTGGCATTTGGAAATGGGTCTCCTTCCTACTTAGCCAGCAATGGAGAAAGTTTAATTTGCGATGCTCCAACAAAGCAGAAAAAAACAGTTAAGTAATTTGCTGGAATAATTTAATGAGGGATACATGAAAATGTGAGGTGATGCACTTTGGAAGAAGTAAGAAGATAAGGGAGTACTCAGGACGCTAGGAAGCTCAAAGGAACAAAGTGATCTTGGGTGCTTGTACACAGATCCCTAAAGGTGGCAGGACAGCTTAATAGGGTGTTTAAGACAGCATATGGGATACTTGATTTTATCAGTCATGGCACAGATTATATGAGCAGGGAGGATATGTTGGAGCTGGTCACAGCTGGAGTAGTATGAGCAGTTCTGATCACCACTCTATAGGAAAGATGTGATTGCACCAGAGGAGATGCAGAGGAGATTCAGTGCCTGGTCTGGAGCAGTTTAGCTATGAAGAGAAGCTGGATAGGCTTGAGTTTTCCTTAGAGCAGTGAAGGCTGAGAGGGGACTTGACTAAGAAGGAAAAGATTGAGGGACATGGACAGGATGGGTAGGAAGTAGTTGTACCCCTGCGTTAAAGGATCAATAACAAGTGGACATGATCTAAAGGTGAAGGGTAAAAGGGGGTTTGAGGGAAAGAAAATGACCCAGAGGAATCTGGAACTCGCTACCTACGAGGGTAATAGAGACAGGAAACCTCACAACCTTTAAAGTGTATTTGGATGAGCCCTTGAAATGTCATAACATTCATGGCTATGGGCCAGAGAATGGATGAGCTGAAGAGCCTCTTCTGTGCCCTTTGTGACATGGAGTTAAAAAGCAAATTCTGGGAATTGAGACGTTAAAGAGGGCATTTGACGATTATTTGGACTAAAAATGTGCAAAAGATATGGGGAAAAAGGCAAGAGATTGGCACTGAGTGGTGATGCTCGGTTGAAGAGGCGGTGCGGGCACAGTAGGCTGAATGGCCTCCTCCTGGGCGATAATGAAACATACAGAAGGTCAGCTGGCCGCTGGGGAAATGATATTTCTGGCGGAGACATTTTGCTAGAACTCGATGGCTGAAGAAATTGCTTTAGCGGAAAAGGTAAAAGCGAATTGGCACTTTGAGGGTGGAATACTTGATTATATAGGACGAGTCTTTTTTTAAAAAAAGGTGGTCGCACATACGAAACCATTGCCAAGTTTAGAAAATTTGGGATGTAGACATAGGAAACTACAATTGTTACTGGAAGTTTTAATCAAATGCCCTTAGTTCATGTCAATATTCCCCGTAACACTACGGATCTGAGCATTATAACCTGTTTTAAGACTCTTTACCTCTGATACTATAGTGAGGTAGAATGTGGAGATCATTAACTGTAGTGGGCGTGCGTGCGAGTAGGAGAGGAAGACATGACCCCACGTGAAGTTGATTTGCAAATGAGAGAACTATATCTAAATTTAAAATCCTTTTAAGACCCTGACCGAAGGGAACAGGGTGAAGAGGCGGAGCTGCTGTATTTCCAGTATTACACTGCTGGAGAAGGTGAGCTCCGAGGTGTGAAAAATGAGTTTGAGGGTTTGCTCTGGGATGAGGCACTGATTCCCAATGGCTGGGATGTTGATGGCAATGCGTGCGCAGCCTGTCACCTCTCCAGCGGGGAAGGAGTCCCTGGGAGTCACAGTCCACACATCCTGACAGGAGAGCCTCCAAACAATACGGATTATCTCTAAAATAACCCCCCTCCCACCCCCAATTTCCCCTCACCCACCCCCACCACAGAACCAGTAACAACAACCATCGCTAAGCCTGGGAGAGGGAAGGGGACGTAATCAGACGGAGCTGCTGTACACAGTACTAGGCGAGGCTCTGCTGTCTGAATTCTCTCTCTCTCTCTCTCTCTCTCTGTCTGCTGGGGAAAAATACGGGAATGAATGAAGACAGAAAGGTAAGTGTCAGGACTAGATATGCGCAAAGAATGTTTCATTTGTTAAAACAAGAGTCTTTTTATCAACAAATATCCACAGTGTAGCAAGCAGTCTGATCCATTGTAACCAGCCTGTTAATAAGGAATTGAAGTCATGGGGTTGTCCTCATCTCTGTCCGTGAACGATTTGTATTTATTTTAAAGACAATGTTTCCAGCTATTGCTGCCGATACTCTCTCGCTTTCTTTATTCTCGGTTTATTCCACACACACACCCCCCCCCCCCGGTTAATAATCTTCGCTTTTATGTTTTTTTTTTGGGGGGGGGGGGCGGGGAAGAGAGGTTAGGTACCTCGGACCCTTCCGGAGATCCAGCTGTTTGCTGTTTGCGTGAACCGATGTGTCCGTGTTCTCAGGTTCCTCTTGATAATCCCCGTAATCGGGCCTTGACTGGATACTAACGTGTCATTTTGTTTTAACACGGCCCCCATTCACCTTGCTTCCGACCAAAACCCTGACCAAAATGAATCGAGTTGGGCATGGGGTGGGGAAAGGAGGTATAGAGAGGGGGGGGAAATCATTCCCAAAACAATAAAAGGGGATTTATCGAAGGCTTCCCACCCCAGTCACAGCTTGATGTAAAATAAGATGATTGCCGATTGGAAATGCCTCACGTACAGGCGGACAGAACAGCAGGAGCTGTTTGCTGTTAGTTTGGAGACGGGGAAGACCCTGTCAGCGACCGCCTATTGCTGTTTTACTGGCAGCGGTGTTCACAAACAACAGGATACGTTTGACTTCACTGTAACTGTATCACTGTCTGAAATCGGCGAATTTCCAAACACCTCTAAAACAAAAAAAAAATTCTTCTTTCATTGCTGGCGGCGGAAGGTGCTGTTTGATGGATTTACATAGCCAGGGAAAAAAAGACGCCAATGTTTCTTTTTTATGAGGCTAAGCCTTAACTTGCTATCACTTTGAAAGCAGATCAGAAACATCGCTCTTCGGTTCATCTTTACTTACTCCCACCCTCTCCCCATTTTTAGTTTGGATTGACTCGTCTCCTGTGTAAACTGCATATTTACAGGTGAGTGAGATATTCACTACCTCCCACCAAAAATTTGAAGGGAATTATGTTTTTGTTGCTTTTTGATAACGAATAGGCATAACAGGCAGTGTTTTTGTTTTAAATTTTAGGTAAAGCAACGGTCTGATTATTTAAAGTGAAGCCTTTGACTTAAAACTGCCGTTTGTAAATTCGGCCGCTCTGCTTGGGTCTGCATACGGTACACTGTTTATTGAAATGCGGAGACAATGTTATGTTTTGAACCGAGCGAGGAAACCGCAGTGTCGTTTAAAAGTGTAAGGTTGTTGAGAGGTTCATTATTGAAAACGCAAGTTAACCCTTTGAACTGTCAGTTCTGATCAAAATGCGGTGCTGGACAAAACCGCGCTCAGTTTCAGTAGATAAAAGGTACTGCAGATGCTGGAGAATCCGAGATAACAAGCATGGGGCTGGATGAACACAGCAGGTCAAGCAGCATCATAGGAGCAGGGAAATTTGACGTTTCGGGCCTAGACCCTTCATCTGAAAAATTTTTTCACGCTTGTTATCTCAGTTTCAGTAGGACGGAACCTTTTGTGCGGATAAGGCTAAGTGAGGGGCCGAATGGCTTCTGTTCCGATGGCACTGTACCTGTACTTTAATTTCCTGAATTGATTTTACTAGTAAACTGGCCAGTCGGAGTAGAGCGGTGAATCAAGAATCAATCTTTATACTTTTTGGCATTTTGTAAATTGGCAGCGGTTTAGAAGTTGGATTGAGTAATGTTAGCTGGCTGATCAGCTAGTACCAAAACCTGTTTTTGTACGTCTCGTGAATCGGTGGTGCCAAATTCTGTGTTTTGATAACACGATTAGCAAAGCTGGAAACTTGGGGATGCCTCATGTAATCTTTCTGCAGCGAGGTCACAGGCTCGGGCGGACCGCATTTCACTGGTATTAGCATTTCAGTAAGAACGGTCGCCTGCTGACTGTCAACAAGAAGATTTTTCGATGAGTTGGTTGAAATAACGAAGGAATGGCGGAAGGAAGGTTGCCAGTGTTTGGGTGTTCCGGTGGCGATCTTCTGTTTCCTCAGTGTCAGTCTCTGAGGTCACCAACAATGAAATCACTGACAGTAATCGAAAGCGGGTGACCATGTTGATATTGCACTAGGACTAATATTATTCTCAACTGCAAGCAGCCATAATTGAATAACTTTATCTACACCAGTTTTTATTAATTTAGGCGATATTCCCAGCCGCCCTTCTTGAACTGCTGTCGGTTTAGTGCAGGTTCACTCGCACTGCTGTTCCGTAGGGAGCTGGACGCATTGACAGTGAAGGAGCAGTAATGTATTTCCAACTCAGGATGGCTAGTGGCCTGGAGAGAGACTTGCAGATGGTGCTGTTCCCAATGCATCTGCTGCCCTCCTCTACAAAAGAGGGCAGTATAACAAGAAGCTGAGCTACTGCAATATATTGCACTCCTTCCCCAATTAAAGAAAAAACTGACACATTGAAATATAAACTAGAAAATGTATATCAATTCCCAGATAACAATGTAGCTAACCTGACATCAACAATGCATCTTGTTTCTACTGTAATTACAAGTCAAATATAGATGATTGACATTACACATTAATTTACATGTCACTAGTATATCTTTAAAAACCTATCATAATTTGACAGAAATGATAAATAGAACAACTTATTTTCTTTTCCTTCCTACATACTTTTAATTAACCTATGCAGCTCCTTTTTCTGTCTGGCTGTCTCCTGGACAGCAGGGAGACCATTTTAAAAAAATACTCATCTAAAACAATATGTTACATTAATAAACAATAGGCTGCCCTCCATCATATTCAACAGCTATACTGACCGCCAGAACACAAGGAAGTACATGTATACTTGTGTTAAGAATTCCTATTTGTTGTTGCTACTAAGTTCATGAGATGATTAGAATGATGACCTTTAAGCGAGCAGCAGCATAAACAGTTGCTTTTGTAATTTAGTGAACATAAAATATTGAGTTATGTTTTCATACATGCATTAAATTAATATAATAAATACATTTGCTTCATCTGCTTGTTTTGAGGCAACTTGGAGAGCTCTAAAACATTGCCTTATTTAATTTGAACAAAAGCAGGAACAGTACATCTAAGTGGGAGGGGTAATGAACCTAACATCCACACAGAAGTAATTAAAGGTACCTGCTTGCGGTCATGTATTTGAGATGCAAATTATTCGGTTACAGTTTCATTACTAGTAAAAAAATTTTGGGAAAAGTATCTTTAGTTAAAGTACAGTAAAAGTTGTGGTGATTACAAATTAGTCAGCGTTGATGACAGAAGGTGATTTAAACATCCAAATCCTAGTGTATGCATGGACTTAAATGCTTTTGCTCCTTTTAAGATTGTTTAATTGTAAATCCTTTTTGTTATTTATGCAGCAATTAATTACAGAGAGTGACATTTAACTAATTAATTTTTGAATAATTATGATAAAATATTCTACCATAAATAATTGACTTAAGACTGCGATTGCAATGGGTATATTTGGGTTTTTTATGTGTGTTGCTTTCCTCCTTTCACCAATTTTATTCTTACTCTTTGCTTTTTAGTCAGGAACCAGGTTAATCCATGCTGCATCCTTTGGCATGACAGCTGCCAATGCAGCTCCATTATAATTTTGTGTATCAAAATTGCATACGGCAGAATGAGAGACACTTGTCAGGATTTCCTTTCCCAAAAGTGCAGGAAACTGCTGCTGTTAAGTTATTAACCTAGCTGGATCAGTAAGAATGATAAAGTTTGTCATGTTTGAAATTGGTTCTTTTGGCCAGCTGTCAATGGTAGGACTTGAGCGTGCATCTTCTGAGTTCTAAAATATGCATCTCAAATATCACCAGATCACCACAGAATAAAGTAATTGACTATGATAATTCTAAAATTTTTAAGAGGTTATTTTGTCCTGTTTTCTTTGAGAGAGATTGAATGAGAGGCAAAGAGGTGTCTTGTTAATACCACTTGAATAAACTGCTAGGGAGGCGTTGGGTTTTTTTTAATAGCCTGAATAGGTGTGGCCAGCTCTCTCAGATTAGGATTTCTGGGTTTTGGTTTTTCAGTAGCATCAGAAGCTATTGGGCTGCCAAGAGTTGGAAGCTTCAGTGAATGTCTCCTGGCTTCTACTGTCTCTGAACTTTCACTTTAATGTTTTTTTTCCCCTCCTGGATTGGAGAGTGGCATGTGAAAATCTGCGTCTGAATTTTCCTTTTTTTTTGCCAAGGGGTGTGTTTATGGGATTAATTAGTGATAGTTACTGTATCTATTTTTCAGTTAAACTATCCAGTGGAGTTAAGTTATTCTAAAGTCCTCTTTCTTTGGTTGTATTTTAAATAATATAGTATTTAAATTAGTGCTTAATGTTGAGTAGTTTGAGCAGTCACATTGCATCTGGAATAGACAGTTTACATTTGTCTTTAAAATAAGAAAATGTTTGAGTCTAGGCTACCACCTCAAAATATTTTCAGGGGGTCTGGCTGGTCCATCACATTGACAATAAATAATAATGGCATTGAAAAATGTGAGAGGTTTAATTTACATTTATTAAATGTAACTGATTCCATTGACAGGGAGAATACCAGAGTAATACTGGATACAAGATTGTAGATTATTAAATGCCATGTTTTCAAATATCTTATTTTTGGTTGAGAGCATAATAGCATCAATGCGTCGTAATGTAAGTAAAAATGAGAAACTGTAATTAGAATTTCTTTTCCACCTTTATTTTCTTCCTGTATATGACTGAAACATAATGTCAGTTTGCAAAAAAAAAAAAGTTCCAGAGAGTAGGTGGAAGGCTTGTTAAAGACCATGTGTGCAGTAAACCTAATAGTCATAGCGACTACATTCTCTATGTTTTGTTGTCTTTGCTCTGGTATGATGTATACGTGTATTGGCTTTCCTACAGAAGGCTGCCCTGAACCATGATTTTTATTGCAGACTCACTAAAGTGGGGAGGTGATGGCCTAGTAACATTATTGCTTGAATAATAATTTGGAGAGCTAGGTAATGTCCTGGGTTCAAATCCCACCATGGAATCTGAGTTCAGTGAAAATCTGGAATTAATAGACTAATGATGACTGGAAAAGTATTGTCAATTGTTGGGGAAAACCCCAAAGGAACTGCCATCCTTACCTGGCCTGGTCTACATGTGATTCCAGACCCACAGCAATGTGGTTGACTCTCAACTGCCCTGTGGCTAATTAGGCATGGGCAATGAATGCTCACCTAGCCAGCAACACCCATATCCAATAAATGAATAAGAAAAAAATGTTCCTTTGAATAATTAACACGAGTTCCCAATGTAGGTTGGGAGTTAAAGTGAAAAGGAACCTTTTTAATGGGGAGGAGTGGGGCTTGGTAGTGCACAGGGGAAAGTAACTGGGTTAGCTGGTGTTGAGGGGGAGGAGCTTGACCACTGAAGTTCTCATCCATAGCTCAAATTTAAAGAGATAAGTGGCTCTGTATCAAGGCAATGTCTGAAAAATCATTGCTGAGGCTTAAATCGGAGCTGAAATATTTGGCAGGCAAGGTTGAAGCTTTGCTGTGGCTGTATCCGAAAGGGGAACAGGAGGTAGGTGAAAAAAACCAAAATGGAAGGAAATTAAATGTGAGACGGGAAGCGAATCAGTGGGTCTGTGGTGAAATGATGCAGCCCTCACAACCACCCAGCCCGCTCCAACGTTGAATGCTAGGTAAAACAGATGTGCTATTGTATGAGGTACACATGAAGAAGGTTGCCCTTGTTTAGCACTCCATATTCCCATCTGCAGCGACAATATTGGAAGATGGCAGCCAGGTTAATGGTTTGTGTATCTGCAGGATCTGTGAACAGAAATGAAAGAACGTGGTAAAGTCAAAAGAATGGCCATTAAACAGCATATTTTGCTAGGGCAAGGGCCCAAGAACACTTAAAGTGTTGCTTGTCAGCTTGTTCCATTTTTACTGTTTACATGGCTAGTCACGCAGCTGTTACAATGCATCTTGTGTGCGCCCATAACATTCCACGTCACCACTGCAACAGGTTTGGTATTTACGTCTCATGTAAGCAGACATGAGGCTCGTTCATTGTATTTTATGCATCCCACCAAGTCACAACAGTAGTTCATGCCAGACAGTCATTCCATCCTGTGGATATCTATATTTCAATCAGGCACAGTTAGAATGCAACTTACAATTGAAAACCTTGCTGCACTTTATCTTCTATGGGCTTTATGGAGAAATAATTGTTACACAACCAAACTGTGTCAAATAGCGACCTGTGGGCGCGCACACATCTACCGCAATAGAAGTTGATGCTTCTTCAACTTTGTTCTGGTACATGTTTTCTACTTGCAAGCAAAGCTAGAACAAAATCAAGGGAACAAAATTCTTAACAACATATTCAAAGATCACTGATCCTTCGCTCCCATTCTCACATCTTAGAATCTGGAGAGAACAGGAAACACTAAGTTCCTCCAGTTTATGATCCTTCTCCCGTTTCTTGTCCGCTCTTTCATACATTCATACCCAGAAGCATGGGAATAAATTGCAAAGCAAGATCTGCTTGAAGTTGTGCCAGCATTCTTAACTTTTGCCCCTTCATTGTAAGCTGCAGGGCAGACTGAGCAAGGCAGTCCGCGTAGCATTCTGTCAAATGCAGATGTATGAACTAGGAACTGGAGTAGACCATGTGGAGTTTCACCATTACACAAGATCATGGTTGATTTGATTACGGCCTCAACCCCACACTTCATTCTACCTCCGAGAATTGTTGACTCTGTTGTTAGTTAAGAATCTAGTAGCCTCTGCTATAATGGTTTTCAGTGATGCTGCGTCTACTACTCTCTTGGGAAGAAAGTCTTAAAAACTCATGAATCTGTGAGGGAAGAGGTTTTCGCCTCACTACTGTCTTAAATGGACACATCTCTAATTTTAAATGTGCTTTCTTAGTTTTGGTCTCTCCCACTGGGGGAAACATCCTTTCAGCATTCACCCTATCACATCCTCTCAGGATCATATTTTTTTTAGTAAGATCAATCCCTTAGCCTTCTAAACTTGAACTGATAGAGGCGCAACCCATCCAACCTTTCCATTTAAGATAATCCCCACATCCTAGAAATCAGGCAAGTGAACCTTTTTCAAACAGCTTGTGACATAGACTGCATCCTTCCTTAAATAAGGGACCAAAACAATACAAATACCCTAAAGTGGCATCATGAATGCTGTATACACCTATTGCAAAATATCCAGACTTTTACATTCAATTCTTGTTAGTAGACCATATCTGGAATATGGGAGCAGATTTGGTCCCCTTACTCACAGAAAGATACTATTTCGTTGGAGGCAGTTCAGAAAAGGTTCCAGGATGATCCCTAGTATGGAGGGATGGCATTATGAGCAAAGGTTCAACATTTTGGGATTCTACTCACTGGAGTTTAGAAGAATGAGAGGTGATCTCATTGAAACGTATGAGTTTCTTAAAGAACTTTCAACGCATAGCAGAATCTAGGACCAGAGGGCATAGTCTCAGAATTAAGGGGTTCCAATTTAAGGCTGAGGTGCAGAAGGATTTCTTCTGAGGGTTGTGATTCTTTGGACCTCCTTGCAACAGTGAGTTGTAGGCAGAGTCCTTGTGTATATTTAAGGCTGTGATAGGTAGATAGCTAGATCATTTGAAGAATCAATGGTTATAGGGGGAGGGCAGGAAAGTGGATGTGAGAATCAGCTAAGACACTATTGAATGTTGAAGTAGGCTTGTGGTGCCAAATAGTTTACTCCTATTCCTATTTCTTATCGTCTTATTCACCTTCAAATAAACAGCAATGTTCCATTCCTTTTCCTAATTATTTTCTGTATCCCTCTGCACCAGAGTTCTGCTGTCTCTCTACAGTTAAATAACGTGCAAAATTTCTATCCTTCCTGCCAAAGTGGGAAAAAATTCACACTTTGTCACATTATATTCCATCTGTCAATCTTTTGCCCTCTCTCATAAACTATCAATATCCATTTGCAGAATTATGTCCTCTTTGCAACTCACGTTCTACTTATTGTCCTAACATCATCAAATTTAACTACCACACATTCAGTCCCTTCATCCAAGTCATTTCTATAAATTATAAATAATTGTAACCCTGTGGAGCACCGTATGTCATATCCAGCCAACTTGAAAATAGCCTATTTATGCCCACCCATGGCTTCCAATTAGCATGAAAGAGGGTAGGTATATCATATGTTACCCCTTGTGCCATGACCCCTTGTTTTGCATAGCATACTTTGATGTGGCACCTTCTGGAAATCTATGTATGGAGTACCCATCAGTTCCCCTTTATCTATCTATATTATCTGTTACTTTCTCAAAGAGTTCTGTAGAATTAGCAAACATGATTTCCCTTTTTTTTCACAAAACTGTGTTGACTCTGATCACATTATGATTTTCTAAGTGTCCTGTTATAACTTCCGACAAGACAGATTCCAGAACTTTCTGTGTTTAAAATGCCTGCAGTTCCCTGCTTTCTGCTTCACTACTTCTTGCATAGAGGGGTAACATTCTGTACCTTACAATCTGAAGGGACATTTCCAGATTTGAGAGAATCTTGGAAAATTAAAAACAGTGCATCTACTTTCTCAGCAGCCACCTTTTAGTTTTAGCACCTGAAGATAAAGTCCGTCAGTGTCAAGGGATTTGTCAGATTTTTAGTTTGTAATTTTCTTTATACTCTTTCCCCGGGATTTGTAATTGCTTTAAGTTCCTCACTCCAGTTCACATTCTAATTCACAATTATTTGTGGGTTATTATTTGTGTCCTCTAAGGTGAAGCAGATGAAAAAAGTCCATCAATTTATTTGTCATTTTCTTATTTTCCAACATTAATTTCTAAGCTTCTCGCTCAAGAGGACCAACAATCGCTTTCCTAACTCTTCCTTCTTAAATACCTGTAAGAAACCCTTAATACGTTTCTATATTAGTTCAAGAGAATGTGAGATTCAGTGGCCTGCCAAGCATCCGTAAATGCTCTGTAGAAGCTGTTGGTGAACAGTTTTCTTGAACTGCTGCAGTCAGTGTGGTATAGGTACACCCGGAATGCAGTTAGGAAGGGCAGTTCTGGAGTTTGAGCCTGCAAAAATGGATGATTACCAATATGGTACCTGGATGGTGCATGGCTTGGAGGGGAACTCTCAGGTGATGTTCCCTTGAACATGCTGCCCTTGACATTCTAGTTCGTAGAGATTGTGGATTTGGATGATGCTGTCTGCGGAGTGTTGGTGAGTTACAGCAGTGAATTTTGTAGGTAATGCACGCGGCTGACGCTGCATTGGTTGCTGAGGGAATGAATAATGAAGGTGATAAATGTTGTACCAATGAAGTGGGCTGCTTGATGTCAAACTTCTTGCGTGTTATTGGAATGGCACTCATCCAGTCAAGTGGGGAGTATTCCATCACACACACCTGACTTTTGCCTTGTAACTGGTGGACAGGCTTTGGGGAGTCAGGTTATTTGCTAGCTGCAGAATTTCTAGCCTCTGACCTCCTCTTGTATTTATACAACTGGTCTATTCCCATTTCTGGTTGATGATAACCAGGATGTTGATAGCAAAGGATTCAGTGAAGATAATCCCATTGAATGTCAAGAGGCAATATTTACCTTCTCTCTTGTTGGAAATTAGTAGCTAGCTTTCTCTCACACATTAACTTTTCCATTCATCTTATAGTCATTCTTTCCTGTTGTATTACACATTGTCTAATCTTGAGGCCTGTCGGTCATCTTTGCAGAATTAGAATAGAATCACTACAGTGTGGAAGCAGGCCATTTGGCCCAACAAGTACACACTAACCCTCCAAAGATCATTCCACTCAGACCCATTCCCCTACTCTATCCCTGTAACTCTGAATTTCCCATGGCTAACCTATACATCCCTGAACACCATTGGCAATTTAGCATGGCCAATCCGCCTAACTTGCACATCTTTGACTTTGTGAGGAACCCGGAGCACCCAGCAGAAACTGTCACAAGCACTGGGAGAATGTCTGTGCAGAGTTTGCACAGTCAGCTGAGGGTAGAATCGAACCCAGGTCCCTGGCACTGAGAGACAGCAGTGCTAACCACTGAGCCACCGTGCCGCCCTTGTGCACAGTTTCTTTCAGTTTGATATGATATTTAACTTTCAGCTATGGAAGGTAAGACCTTTCCTTAGAATCACACAATCTCTACAGCGTGGAAGCAGGCCTTTCAGTCCATTGACCCTCCGAAGAGCATCCCACCCAGACCCATCCTCCTCCCCTATCCCTGCATTTCCTATAGCTAACCCACCTAGCCTGTACATCCTTGGACATAGTAGGCATTTTAGTATGGCCAATCCACCAAACCTGCACATCTTTGGACTGCGGGAGGAAACCCGAGCACCCAGCAGAAACTCTCTCAGACATTTGGGAGAACGTGCAAACTCCACATAGACAGTAGAACCTTCTGTTCTCACTGAAATGTATACTTTTTGCATATTCTGAAATCTTCCCTTAAATGTCTGCTACTATTTCTCAACTTACCTAAACCTTAGCCTAGTTTCCCAGTATCCTTTAGCCAACGCTATCTTCATGCCCTCCTAATCGCCTTTGTTTAATTTTAAGACATTAACTTTCATCTCTCCCTCAAACTGAATGTGCAAGTAAATCATATTATGATTACTGATACCTAGGGTGCTTTTAGGAACCGTCCACTGCTGTTGTGGTATGATCCTCCTTCAAACTTTGCCTGCAATAACACACTCCACTTACATTCTGGAGGATAGACTTAGCTTGAGACGCTGAGCGCCAACTGAGGAAGAGCATAAGTGAAGGCAGGCAGATGGTGCAGAGAAGCAGGATTCAATGTTGCGAAAACTTAAAACAGTATTAATCTGTATGGTCATAGGGAGAACAACTGCAATGATGCAAATTGTCTGCCAATCACTCTCAAATTGATGGTCTGACTATGTTACAACCCTCTTTGTCATCACAGATGGCCCTTGTGATGCAGTGTATGGCTTAATAAACATTGATTCTGGAGAAAGGAGATGTGCATATTAAACCTCGAGGAACTATTTCCTCCTTTCTTTGTCCCCTCAAAAGCTGCATTCTTATCTAAATCTGGCAGTATATTTGAATCCACCAGAATAATTCCCATTCTGACCATTTTGCAAGAATGAATAAGTCCGAAAAAGCTGCAAAACATAATGTGCCAATGGCAAGAAAGCATTATGATGGACCATGAAAACTTAAAAGACTGCAGCAGTGCTTAAAAAAAAAAATGCCACGCACCTTTTAAGAAACAAGCTTTGAAAGGCAGGCCAATTCAGAAAGTTGTGTCTATTTTATATCAAAGCTATAACAAAAGTGGCTTTTCCCAAATCATGACATTAAGCTTAAGTAAACCTTATGCTGGATGGCAGCAGTGACTTGAAATATTAAAGAACATTTTTGGCTAAAACCCAGAATCATGGTATCTCCTATAGTGTGGAAGCAGGCCATGGGGTCTTGTGTTCAGGTCTGGGCACCTTATGTAAGGAAGGATGTTAAAACTCTGGAGAGAGTGCAAATGAGATTTTGTAGAATTATATTAGCAATGAGGAATTTTAGATACAGGGAAAGAGTAGAAAAAAGAGCTTATTTTCCTTGGAGCAGAGATTGAGGTGATCTTACTGAGGTGTTCAGAATTATGGGCAATTTTGACAAGGTAATAAAGGATATTCTGTTTCCGCTAGTTGATACGTCAGTAAATAGGGGCCACAATTTCAGGAATGTCAGCAAGAGAGCTAGGAGCGAAATGAGGAGAAACTTATTTGTTCAGAGCATTGTTGGGATTTAGAATGCACTGCCTGGGAGGGTGATGGAAACAGATTCCATTGGAGGTTTCAAAAGGGAGCTGGATATATATATTTGAAAGTGATGAATTTAGAGGGCTATGGCGATAGAGCTGGATAGTGAAATGAGCTGGGTAGCCCTTTCGGGAACAGGTGCAGATATGCTGGGCCAAATGTCTCCTGGAATATAAAATTCTATGATTCCATGTATTTATAAAAAAATAAAAAAGTTTCTAGTCTGAGATAGTGAGAACTGCAGATGCTGGAGTCAGAGATAACACAGTGTGGAGCTGGAGGAACACAGCAGGCCAGGCAGCACCAGAGGAGCAGGAAAGTTGATGTTTCGGGTCGGGACCCAGTCATGCAGCGCAGTGGCAGTGTTCCCTACCTCCGGGCTAAAAGACCCAGGTTCGAGTCCCACCTGCGATAAAGGTGTGCCAGAAAATGTTTGAGTAGGTTAATGTAAAAATATCTAAAGCCGTGTGCTTTTGGCCATTTCTGCCATTTAGATGCTGAATGTCTCCAATTGTGTGAGTTAATGTAGAATGTCTACTTGGTGAAAGATTGCTTCGACCAATAGTTGATCAGTTAAGTTGACCTGTCTATATAATTAATTCATTGGAAACTGATGCAGAAATTTATGGCAGTAGAAAAAAAAAACAATTGTGGCTAACACCAATGTGTGTAACTCTAAACTTTCTCACCATATTTTTAACTTCCAGGATTATTTTGCCACAGCAATAGCACATACTATGAATTTGGAAAAACATTGGAGTGCATTCCTGTTGCACCACGCGTCAGGTTGCTGTTTGAACATCAATCAATATTGCCGTGTGTGCGTTTTGTAAGAGATTGAGATATATTCATCCCTAAATGCATCTCAGTTTCCTGACATTAATCAACTAATGAAACTTTTGAGAAAGAAAAACAAGTCAATAACTGCCCTTGATTTCCACTGTGTTCCATCAAATGCCAGGAAGCTAATGCATAAATACGTGATGATTAGAGATGACCTTGTGACTTTGTTCTGTCATTTATCACCCAGCAGTTATTTTCTAATGAAACAGGTTCGTATTAATGTTGTATTTTGTGTAAACTCCATGCTGGAAATTCAATGGCTTACCTTAGCAATTTTATAATCATTGTACGAATCCCGTTGTGAAATCGGCTTCGTTACTTCACTTTGCAGCACCTAATACAGATCATATTCACCTCTTTTGAGTTTTTCAAAGAATTCTGATTATTTCAGTATTTTTCATTAACAAGGTTAAATGAGTGTGCAGAGTTGGCATTTGTTGTATGTGACATCAATGAAACTGGGCCCGGTTAGTCAGAAAGCACTTGCGTGAGAGCCTTGGAAAAAATAAATTACATTTTCCATCTGAGACATTTATTGTTTAAGAGCAAATACCCGTGTTTTAATAAACACGTAAACTGGCTTGAACCAATGCAAGTAAACATTTTAATCCATTGGTAATTATTGGCTGATTGTGAAGACTGGCAGAATATTGAAATAAGCTGCAAAAATATGTACTAAAAATATACATACAGGGACTCTTGCAGTGATAACACTATTTTTAATGAAAGAAAATCAGCTTTATGAACAAGTTCTAATCATGCATATTATCTAAATTAATGCTAGGAATGTTATGATACTGTGCATACCGATCAGTTGAGTGAGCATTTCCTTACGTGAATTTTATATCCATGATGCATACATTAATATAAATGTTTTTTTGTTATAGCAGTTACACTCATTCATAAAGCATAATCTGAATTAGTGAATTGAGTCATATTCTTTATCATTACCATATGACTGGACACTCAACTAATTATATATTTTTAAAATCTGTGTATTATTTTGAAAATGAAAAAGAAGTATAGAATTGTAAATGTTCATTGGTGTTTTTCATACATTCATGTGACCTTCTTACACAGACAAACCGAGAAGAAATTCCATGTACAGAGTTACCTAGTCATAGACAATTTGCTGCATCTTTTTATGTTGACATTTGTACTCTGTGAGCATTTATCCTAATCACGTGTCTGATAGTTCCCACAATCTTCATGTGCTTTTCCTTCAACTATTTATTGTGTCTATTTTGAGAAGTTCTAATTCCCCCATGTATCATCCATTTATTTTAGACTTTTTGATATGCTTCATTTGCTGTTGAAAAATGTCTGGTTTCCTATCGGGGTAAGGTGAAAGCACAGACAAGACCATGGCAAATATTGATTGCATGATGTAATATATGTCCAAAGTGATAGAAACAAAATTAAAAGAACATGATTTATGCACTAAATATTACAGGGGACTTGAATATGAAGCCGTGGCTATTTAGAATCACAGAAAAACAAATATGGTCCTTCAGAAATAAAATACTGAAGATGCTGAAAATCTGAAATAGAATCAGAAACTCCTGGAAATGTTCAGCAGGTCTGGGAACATCTGTGGAACTGGAAACAGAGTTAATATTTCGAGTCAGTGACTTTACACTTCGACCTGTTTGTCTTTCCGCAGATGCCACCCATTCAGTGTTAACACCATTTTCTTTTTTTACGTCTACATTTATATTTATTCAAGTGGCATAACCACGTGAATTTTCCATGACTTTATATTTCAAGTTAATTAGACTTTTACAAACATTGGTCAATTTTCTGTGAATGAATAAATTAAGCAGAAAGTTATGCCAGTAGATTTTGCCATGTCAAGAACAGTTATTGGCATCAAGTGTCCAACCAAGTGCTGTACACACTTGTGTACATTTATGTGTTAAATGTACGGGCTTCAGTACTTTTACTGCAGTCCTTGGGAAACTTTTCATTTTCACCCCTATTCATCATTGGTCTGAGCTAACATTTGGAGCTAAGTGGGCTGGGCCAACAGCTTGCTCTCACAGTATTGCAAGTGCCCCTAATATCCGGTCATGAAGACATGTCCCACACTGTTCCGATTTGAATTCCCCTCACCATGTGGGGAGATGCAATATACTCACTGCTCTGCTTCTTTTCATTAGTCTCAGCTCAAATCCGTATTAACCGGAGCAGCACCCGGCCTAAACCCATCTGTCCTCTGCGTAACTGAATGCCATTGCCTTAGCACCTCTGGTATAATCTTTGAAGATTGACATCATGGCTACACCTTTTGGTGTTGGTCACACCCCTGCCATGGATTTCTGATACGGTGCCTCGTGCTCATGTTGTGCTGATATGGAACTTGGCATTTGAATTCCAGTGTAATGCTATAAGGTGATGTGAAGGACAAATAAGAATATTAATTATACTCTTTCTAACCGCATTCAATAATTTTCTGACAGTTGTGGGATGACTGTAATTTTCCAAAAATGATGACAGAGAAGCAACAAAATTTATGTTGGCACCCAATTCTGAACACTACACCTTTCTATGGATAAGATGGCAATTGTATAAACCTGGTGAAATATTGATTAAAATAGTAGAATGTATCCCTGCCATGTGTCTTTTCTTCTGCCAAAACATAATGTGACCCTGATCCTGTACAGAACACAATGTGTTTGTCATGAGTTCAGCTGCAATTTGGCATGCGTCCTGTTCAAAAATAAAGCCGACAGTAGAAGCGCACAAAAAGCACGTTTCAGTTTATTACATTTCTATAAGAATCCATTGAATTCCTGTTTGTTTGATGTGCTAAAGGTTAACTTAATGTCATCAGATTGCTTGTACAAATCATTTAAATCTTCAAAGCGATATACGATTTCTTAATTAAAGATCTGGTAATCTTCAGATACAAGTAGAATGCTAGCAACTGTGAATTGTTCTTTTCCAAAATGAGTCACAGCATAGTCACCTCTGCTTACTGGGCTCCAAGTACGTGCATTAAATGAAGATAATTTTGATACTTAGCAGGTTGAAATGGTTATTTTAATTTGAGTATATGGTTTCTGAAGAATGTGCAGTTCCATATCTTTAACTTTGATAATTGGTTATGTGCCATACAAAATTTCAAACGAGTATTTACTATGAATTTTAACCAGCTGGATTTTTTTTTTCAGGTGTATCCATCTGCTCATTAATTTGGACAGGTGATATATAATCTCATACTAAAAATGCCTGGCAATGACTCCTAATATTCACTGAAAGATAAATTGGTAAAATATTGAAGATGGAAACTTTAAATCAAACAAAAGAGAAATGTTGGAGCGATTCTTTGCATTAGCCAAGGAACCTCAGCTGCAGGGGGAAATATTGTACTATATATAATCTTAACTTCTAATGGATAATCAAATGCAAGAGCTATTTAGATGCACCACAACTGCTTTTGTAACAGTGAAGAGTTAACATCCCAACTAAACATACAGCACTTAGAGTAAGATTAACAACTAAATGGGCAAGCCATGCTCCGCTTCAGGTTAAACAGATTTATATGGGATTAGAGGTAGAGTATTTTTTTTGTGGTTTTGTTAATACTTCAACAAGAATTATTGAAGCGTTGCTATGCTGACAGAAGCAGCATCTGTTGAAAATCTATGTGCAGCAGATTGACACAAACCTCAATGTCTCATTTGGTACATAGTGCATTTTGCATCAATATTTTTATAGCTTCTCATGCAGAATAGTATTATGCTAGCACTTAACAATAGTTAGTAGAGGCAGAGATTACATGCGGGTTTCTGTGTGTAAACAGGAATATTTTTAATTTGTTGCTTTCTCAGGCTCACTGCTTTTTTTCCTGGGTATCATACCCAAAACCTTGAGTCACAGCAAAGTGAGCAGTCATCAGACACACAATTGCTGAACAATTGGACATTTTGTTAAACCAAAGGACCTTTTATTTTAAATTTAATCATTCTAAACAACAAAAAATGTACATTGAGTCATTTCCTAGTGTTCTGAGTGTCTAAGTATAAAAATAATCTTTGGGGTAGAAGTTCACTGATGGTGGCGCTGAGTTAACAACTTTAAGGTTGTAATTTCACAGTGAGGAGCGTGGTCAACATTGAGATTGCCCTTTGGAGAAGGAAACGTGTCTTCATAATCATTGTCCTCGAAATATCGTGGTCTGCTCACTAATAAGCATATTGCATTTCATTTGGTGTAGTCATCTAACAGATAAACATTGGTTCTGAACTGCTGCTTGATTTTGTATTGTTCTTGATGGAGACAACGTAAGCTGTTGGAGATGCTTTGTCCATTTTGATGCAAGCCCAATCATAGTTTCTCTGCACATAGTCACTTGTCAACATTCATTTTTGCCTTACTTTATCTTTTTGCAATTTTTTCTGCTTTCTGTCTGACATTCTTTTCGCATAGAAGCGATGGAATAAGAATGGTCAGCATATGTGAAAGTTACGACTAGTCATAAATTCAGCCAGTGCCTTTCTGATCAGAGAGCATGGAATGGATTGATACACATAAAGGATGGAATGAATAGATTGTTCAAACGTTTTCTCCTCCAAACTGATGACTCTCAGACTGTCCTTGATTGCCCTGCTGAATTGCTCAACACTACTATTTAGTTGTGGGCTGTATCGCAATACCAGATGGTGCACAATTTGTAGCTTACATGAACTCTGTGAATCGACTAGAAACAAACTGTGGCCTATTGTAATGATAATCTCTCCCGGACCTTATTTATAACTTGCTAAACTGTGTCACCAACAGAGTCGGTGTTAAGGGAATTTATTGTTGTGATTTCCAGCCATGTGCTATGTAGATAATGAACAACGAGCAAAAGATGCTGATTGCCAGAGTCTGCTTGCACTACTCCAAAAATATCTACTTGGAGTTGCTGTCACGGCTTTGTTGGCCGTGGAAATGGTTGGAGGACTGATACACATAGTTAACCATTTTTTTTTATACGTAGGTATAAACTAGTTTGTGCCAATACACTGTTGCACCCCAGACAGCTTTGTGGAATCATTGTTTCACCCTATCATTCTCTGATGCCCTTCATGGGCAAGGTGTATTGCATGTTACTATTCTACTTTTGAGATATTTCCTTGAGTTCTGTGTATGAAATAGTTGTCATCAAACAATGCAAACCCATTTTGTACTCTGCAATACAGGACCACTTTATCCTTTATTTCATTAGGCCACTCAGTCTTTAGGTAGTACAGTCTGCAGTATGCTGATTCTGCCTCCATTTCCTCAAGTGTAAAAAGCTTCATGGTCACATGTTAAATGACAGCAACCATGTAGTTTACAATGTCCAAAGTCTCAATTCTATCGCTAATGCTATCTGCACTGGTGGGAGGGCTAAACCTGTGAGGTACAGACAGAGTCAATGTGCCGTTGTGAAAGGGAAATCATTTTTAACAAACTTTTGGAATTCTTCACTGAAGTAACATGCATGGTGAATAAAGGTCAACTGGTAGATGCGTTTTACTTAGATTTCCAGAAGGCATTTGACAAACTGCCACATCAAAGTTTATTGCAGACAATTTAAAAACTTGTGTAGGGAGTAACATATTCACAGACGGAAGATTAGGTAGCTAACAGGAAGCAGAGAGTAAGCATAAATAGGCCAGTTTCCGTTTTAAGTTGTAACAAGTTGTTGTATGGTGTGGCGCAAGGATGAATGCTGAAGCATCAATTTTTCCAATTTATATCAATGATTTGCATGGAGGCATCAAAGGGATGGTTGCAAAATGTTCTGATGATGCAAAGATAGGTGGGAAAGTAAGCGGTCAGTAGGCATAAGGAGGCCCTAAAGGGCAAATAAGTGAATTAGGTGAGTGGACGAAGATTTAGTAAATGGAGTATAATGTGGGAAAATGTGAAATTGTCCATTTTGGCAGAAAGAATAAAATGAAGCATATTCTCTAAATGGTGAGAGATTGCAGAGGTCTGAGATGCAGAGAAATCTGGCTGTTCTCATGCATGAATCACAAAAGATTAGCATGCAGGTACAGCAAGCAGTTAGGACTGATAGTTGAGTCTTCTGGTTTATTGAAAGGGAAATTGAATATAAAAGGAAGGAAGTTGTTCCTCAAATATACAGGACGTTACTGAGACCACGTCTGGAGTGCAGTGTATTGTATTGCTCTCCTTCTATAAGGAACAATGTAAATGCATTAGAACCAGTTTAAAGAAGATTTGTTAGACTACTACCTAGCATTGGCAGATTGTCTTATGATGAAAAATTGGGCAGGCTATGGTTGTATCTGCTGGAGTTGAGAAGAGTAAGAGTTGATTTGATTGAAAAATGTATGATCACTGGGGATCTTGACAGGGTGGATGTGGAAAGGATGCCGCCTTTTGTGGAAGGTTGTAGAACTGGCAAGTCACTGGTTTAAAAATAAGAGGCTTAAAACAGATGGGCAGTTTTTTTTTTCTTTCACAGACAGTTGCGTGTCTTTGGAGCTCTCTTCCTCAAAAAGTGGTGGAAGCAGAGTCTTTGAATATTTTTTAAAATCAGAGGTGGATAATTGGGAATATGATTTAATCGCATGAGCCATGATTTCAATGTAGCTTACTTGAACCTCAGCAAACTTTTGAGAAGATCCGACATGAGAGATTGATAGCGACGGCAGGAGCCCATGGGATCCAAGGAAATTTGGCGAACTGGCTGAGTGGCGGCAAGCAGAGGGTGATGGTTGAGGTGTGTTTTTCCGACTGGAATTTTGCAGTCGTTGGGGTTCCACAGTGGTCGATGTTGAGACCATTTCAATTTGTGATTATATATATAATGACTTGTATGCTGGAGGGTTGATCAGTAAGTTTGCAGATATTACGAAAATTAGTGAGGTGATAGTGAAGAAAATAGCCTTAGATTACAGTAGATATAGATGGAGGCAAGGGAGTACATGATAAAAGGTAGACCCTTAAAAGAACCAAGGATCAGAGGGACCTTGGTGTGCATGTCCACTGGCCCTTTTTAAGTTATCAGAACAGGTGGATAAAGTGATTAAGAAGGCATATGGGATATTTGCTTTTATGAGACAAGCATAGAGTTTAAGGGCAGGGAAATTATGCTGGAATTGTATAAAATGTTGGTTAGACCACAACCAGAGTACTGTGGGCAGTTCTAGAATCTACCTTTTTATAGGAGGGATGTGATTGCACTGGAGAGGCTGCAGAGGAGATTTAACAGGATGTTACAAAAACAGAAGTTGCTGGAAAAGCTCAGTAAGTATGGCAACATCTGTGAAGAGAAATCGGAGTTAACAGTTTGAATCTGGTTCTGAGGAAGGGTCACCAGAGCCAAAATGTTAACTCTGATTTCTCTTCAAATATGCTGCCAGACCTGCTGAGCTTTTCCAGCAATTTCTGCTTTTGTTTCTGATTCATAACACCCAAAGTTCTTTCGGTTTTTATTTAGTATTTACCAGAATGTTGCCTGGGTTGGAGCATTTCAATTAATAAGAGAAATTGGACAGACTGGGGTTGTTTTCCTTAGAGCAGAGGAGACTGAGGGGGGCATAGACAGGGTATACAGGAAGAAACATTTCCCTTTCATGGAATTATCATTGACCAATGTGCATAGATTTAAGGTAGAGGGTGGGAGGTTTAGAGGGTATGTGAGGAAAACCCTTTCATTCCAGAGATTGGTGGGAATCTGGAACTCACTACTGTAAGAGTGGTAGAGGCAGAAACCTTCATAACATTTAAGAAGTATTTAGATGCACATTGCAGAACGAGGACATTCGAGGCTATGTTTGTATAAATATTTAACATAGTCAATGTTTGGTGATTGGTTTGGAGAGTGAACTTTCTGTCGTAGGGATACACGCAGTAATATCGACATGTGTACAAACAAGTGAAAATACATTGCAACAGTGAGACAAAAGTGTCCTTATTTAATTTGTTTGGAGAAGGAACAGAAAAATTAACAGGACCGTAGATTAAAACCTTTTTTGTTTGAGATGTGGACATCACTGACTAGCATTTATTGCCCTTGTTTCTTGCTCTCCGTTAAAGTGTTTGTATTCATCCAACAACAGACAGGATGCGTAAGCAATGTGTCATTCACTTCTTCAAATATCCCATTTTCTGATTCACCTATAATAATGTGTTTTCTGTATGTGGATTGAATTGCAAGAGGATGACTGAGACCTTATATTTTCCTTAATGTGTCAAATGATGTTTGCTATACAATTGTCCAATTTGCACAATAGTTTCCAAAGAGGCACCATAATCATTGCATACTTTGGAATGAATTTCCGACAGAAGCTGGTAGTGCAGAGGAATGATGCCAACTTTATCATGTTAGTTGGGATTGGAAGCATTTGAATAGCAGTGACATTGTGCTGTTGAAGCTTTACTGCAGCTGCTGTCACTCTATTCTACAAAGTCAATCTCGGTGCCACAAATGTGCATTTGTCCTTGTTGAGTGTCACATTGTCCTGTGTGAGTTGAGTAAGCACTGCTGATTGTTTCCAATGAAAGAGACAAAGCAGAATACAATGTCATTGAATAGGTTGTCTGCTCAATGTCTGACAAGACTGAAGAAGTGATTCTTCTGGAATGTGCTCAGTTTGAACTCCAATCCTTAGGGCATTCGGTATGTGTGCTGCTAACAGAAGCTGTAAAATATTGGCTTTACTTTGCTAATGCTACCTAAGAATAGTTCCATCACATGTCAGGCTTTGTGAAGAATATGGAGTCATCACATGATTCTATTAGTTCATGAATCATAGGAAGAGGGTATCTGTTGGGAATGAATATTTTATTGACTGCTGTCAGGTTGACATGGGGACCCTGGTTCAAATCCTGTCATGGCAGATGGTGGAATTTGAATTCAATAAAAATATCTGGAATCATGAATCCATTGTCGATTCTTGGAAAAATCCATCTGGTTGACTAATAAGCCTTAAGGGAAGGAAACTGCCATCCTTACCTGGTCTGGCCTACGTGTGACTCCAGACCCATAGCAATGTGGTTGACTCTGTACTTCCCTCTGGGCAATTAGGAATGGGCAATAAATGCTGCGTAGCCAGCGACGTCCTCATCCCATTAACGAATCTTAAAAAAAAAAAACCTCTAAGTTCATCACTTTTGCATTGTGCAACAATAAGATTTGGCTTCCACGGGGATGAGTTGATTCACTCGGTGCTACCGTCTGCTTTCGAGTTGCTTCACTGGCACAGATTACAAATGGCAACCATGTCAAATTTTGCCATACAGGCCAAATTGATATGTTGATGAGAGGAGCATGACTACCCCTTAATCTCCTTAAATCTAGTTTTTTAAAAAAAACCTTGTGGATAGTCAGTATCATTAGTCAATGAATGTGTGCTCCTGTGGAATCTTCAAGTTTGAACCCAAGATTATCAAATGGGTGTGCCTCCATAAGGTTGCATAAGGCTTGTGTGGAACAGGAGCTTGTCGAGGTTGATGATTTTATTGTACTGGAGCCTTGATCGTTCCTAAAACTGAAGTAAGTCTTCTTGAGCTTGAACCATTTGTTTCAAAATTGAAAGAACATGAAACATAACCATGGTAGATTTTGTTGCTTAATACAGATACTTTTGCACCAAAACCGAGGAGGAGTGATATTGAAATGTCTGGCATTTCCTCAGCAGTCCTCAAAATGACGACTTGCTTTATTGTCTGTGATGCTGTGCACTACCATATTTCGTTCTCAGAAATAGTTACTTCACTGATCGTGTTCAGCAATCAGCACACTTTTACAAAATGAATTACTTTTGTTTTCCTTATTACCAAATATGGCATTACAAATCAATGGGTACCTCAAAAACCTGGGCACATTATTGAGTAATTTGGCCAAGATGGGACTGGTGTCACTGACACCGCTGAGATCTCTTTGTGTGACCTTTGTATTTGAGCTGGTTTGTGCAAGCTGTGTCTGTAACCCTGAGTCTGAAGATGCATTTTTGTGTAACTTCTTGATTTTGGACTGCCAAAGCTGCGGATCTTTCCAAGAATAAATCATTTTCTATCAGGAGCCGTTCCTGAATTTGTGGAACTGAGGTTTCTCGAGCATTGTGTCAAATTTGCACAGTGAAGCCAATTGCTTCAAAGCTGCCACATATTGTTTATTGGTCTCACCATGCCCCTGACTTTATGTCCATCTTTTAATCACACGCTCTTCCTTGGCCTGAACACTGACTGAATCCAAAGTAGACATGTTTTAGAGTTATAGAGCTTTTACAGCATGGAATGAGGCCCTTTTGATCCATCACAACCATATCGTTCAATAAGCACCTATCTATTCTAATCCCACTTTCTAGCACTTTGGCCTATAGTCTTCAATGCCATGGAGTTTCAATGTACATCTAAATATTTCCTTAATGTTGCTAGGATTCCTCCTTTTACTACCTTTTTCAGGCCGTGACCTCCGGATACCTATACCCTCTGAGATTTTCTAAAAAAAAAAAACATTTCATCAAATCCCCTCTGAAATTCCCGCCCCTCAATTTCACTCCATGACTCTGGTATTGACCCCTGTACCAAGGGCAAACATTTCTTCCTATCCATCCTGCTATGCTGCTCATAATGTTGAACACCTCAAATCAGGTCCCCTCTCAGCATTCTCTGCTATAAGAAAAATAAGTCTGTCTAGTCTGTCTTCATAATCGCTCCAGCCCAGGCAACATTCTGGTGAATGTCTTCTGCACCGTTTCTCGTGTAATCATATCCTGCCTATAGTTTGGCAACCAGATCTGCACGCAGTACTCCTGCTGTTGCCCAGTTAACATTATACACAGCTCCATCATAACCTCCCTGTTCTTATCTTCAGTGTCTTAACCGATTTAAAAACAAGTATCCCACATACCTTCTTAACCCCCTTACCTATCTGTCCTGAGAGATAGTAGGAACTGCCGATGCTGGAGAATCTGAGATAACAAGATGTACAGCTGGATGAACACAACAAGCCAAGCAGCATCAGAGGAGCAGGAAAGCTGACGTTTCGGGTCTGGACCCTTCTGCAGAAAAAGGGCCCTTCTGAAGAAGGGTCCATACCCGAAACATCAGCTTTCCTGCTTGGCCTGCTGTGTTCATCCAGCTCTACACCTTGTTATCTCTACCCACCTGACCTGTTGCCTTCAGAGATGTATGGGCGTACACACTAAGGTCCCTCTGATTTCCATACTTCCTAACATCATAACATTCATTGTGTATTCCTTTGCCTTGTTAATCCCTCCCAAAATACATCACCTCCTACTTTTCAGGATTAAATTCTATTTGCCACTGTTCAGCCCAGCTAAATGGTCCTGTAATCTAAGGCTTTCCTCCTCACTATTTACCAAACCATCAGTTTTTTTCATGCCTTACTGTGTTATGTCTAGATCATTAACGTACACACAAAAATAAGCAAGAGACCTAGCACTGAACAGTGGTAACTACTGGGCACAGACTTCCAGTCACAAAAGTACCCTTCAACTGTCACTCACTGCGTCTTGCCACTCAGCCAGTATTGAATCTAACTTGCCAAGTTACCCGGGATCCCACTGACTGTTTACTTCTTGACCAGTCTCCTATGCCAGAGCCTTACTGAAGTCCATATAGATTACATCAACCGCAATACCCAGATTTATACACTACTTATCTCCTTTAAAAATGTAATCAAATTCATTAGATATGATATTCCCCTGACAAAACCATGCTGACTGACTTTGATTATTCCTTGCTCCTCTGACTGGAGATTAATTCCATGCTTCAGAACTTATCCAATAGTTTCCAAGCTACAGACATTAGACACGTTGGCCTGTAGTTTCCAGGTTTATCCATAGCACCTTTTCTTAAATAATGGTTCTACATTAGCTGGCGGTTTCCCTATGGCCAGAGAAGATTTGAAAATTAATGTCAAAGACCCTGCAATCTCCTCTCTTATATCCAAGATTTGCTTGGGAGGCATCTCATCTGAGCCTGGGGACTTACCTTCTTGCAAGCCCAATAAAACAGCCAATATCTCTTCCCCCTCTCAATGCTAATTTTTTCAAGTATGTCAGTGACCCTCCTTGATTACTGGACTTACATTGTCCCTCCCGAAAGTGAATACTCCCTATACTCCCATAAAGCACTCTCCTACATCTTTTATCTGCACACACAGATTGCCACTTTGGTTCCTACTTATTGCTTGGTTATCCTCATGTTCCTGTATATCTATTTATAAGGTGTCTTTGGACTTTCCTTTATTTTATCCACCCGTGTTTTACATGCTCCCTCTTAGCTCTTCTAATTCTTTTTCTTAGTTATCCCTTGCACTTTCTATACTCCTCTGGGGCTTCTACTATTTGGAGCTCTTTGGATCTATTCCATTTGTTCCTTATCCAATTCTGTACACGCCTTGACATCCAGTCAAATATCAATTCCACCGATCACCTTTATGGGAACATGGCTACCCAGTACTCTTGCTATGTCTTTTTTGAATGACTCCCAGTGCTCTGTTAAAGATTCTCCTAAACGTGGCTACCCCAATCCATTTCAGCCAGATCCTGTGTTGTATATGAAACCTTACTTTGTCTAATTCAGAACCTTTATTCATTCTGGCTTTGTTCTTTTCCATAACTATCTTTAATCTTGCAGAGTTGTGGTCACTATCACTGAAATGTTCCTTCAGTGACACTTCTTTGACATTGTTCCTAAAATTAGGTCTAGCACTGTCCTCTTTAGTACACTTCCAGCAAAGTAATTATCATTTTTTTTTTTTTTGTTTTGTTTTGAAGTTCTACCAATATAGCCTCATTTGAAGAACTTTGTAAGATGGTGGAATTTGAATTCAATAAAAAAATTGGAATTAAAAGTCTGATGATGACCATGAAATCATTGTCGAGAAAAACCTATCGGATTCACTAATGACCTTCATGGAAGGAAACTACCTGGCCTGGCCTACATGTGACTCCAGGGCAATGTGGTTGACTCTCAACAGCCCTCTGGGTAATTAGGGATGGACAATGATTGCAGGACTAGCTGGTGATGTCCACATCCTGAATGAATAAATATATAAAATATTAACCCACCTTTATTACATTAATTGATGCCTTGACCAAGATTGTGACACCATCTCCTCTTTTACACCCTCCCCCAACATTTGAGCATGCAGTCTTCAGGCGCAGTATATTGAGCTGCCAGTCCTGCCCCTCCATCAACCATGCCTCTGTGATGAGAATGATATTCTCTTCCCATGTGTTAACACTCATCTGCCTTACTCCCAAGACTCCTCGCATTAAAATAAATGCTTCCCAGCATTGCCACATGTCTTAACATGGATGTATATGTGCTGCCTTCCTTGCTGACTTGGTTTCTTTCTCTACATCTGTCTGCATGCATTCCCCCCCCCCCCCACCCCAACAAGTTTCACCTCTCCACACCATGTTCCGCCTGCCAAATTTGTTTAAAGTCCAAAATCAGCTCTCAGGATGCACGTTCATCTGATATATACATTTATTCCTTTCTTCCATATCACATGGGCCCAGGAATAACCCAGAGATTAGAAACTTTGAGCTCCTGACTTTTTAATCTGCTACCTAGCTCCTTAAATTCTTGTTCCTGAACCTCACCATACTTTCTACCTATATCGTTTATCTAAACGTGAACCATGATCTCTAGTTGTTTGCTCTTACTCTTCAGAATACCCTGCAGCCATTCAGTGGTATCCTTGACCCTGTCCCTGGGAAAGCAACACACCAGTCTGGGGTCACATCTGCAGCTGCAGTAATCCCTATCTGTATCCTCACTACCCATTTGTGCTCCTTCTCCCTTTTTGCAACTGGGCTTTGGCTACACTCCCCCAGAGGAGCTGCCATCCTTACTCTTTATCAACACCAAAAATCTGTATTGAGCAAGATCCTCACTGTGTGTCAGAGGGCCTGTCACCTGACCCATTTCTTCCAGTGATGCTGACTGCCTGTCTCAGGGTCCTCATCTTGCCCACATGCTTCTGAATTCTTCTGTTTATTGCTTAAATACTTATTGGTCTGCTGGACCTGAGGTAACTGATGGATATTGTCCTTGTGTGGTTTGCTGCTAACTGTGGACTATCCATGCCCATCGTGACCAAGTAGGTCCTGAACTCTAAAATCCATGGGATGTGTGTGGATCTCCTGATGGAAAAGGAGAAGTGCTGGAACTGGTAAGTCAAAGCGATTCTCCATCTTTGTCACCAGATATTATGATTTATGCATTAGAGATCCACAGAGTAACTTTCACCAGGGTCTATATTAGAATTGTTTTTAAGACATTTGCTTTCTCAGTCAAGTTGTTGCTAGTTATCAGTCCAAGCCTGATTACTATTATTAACACTACAAAGCTGTTTCATAGCCATTTGACAAATATAACTGATGACATTCAGTAAATGAAGTGCACGATATTTGAGGACTATGGCTGCAATATAGTAGATGCAATATATCCACAAGATCCTGAATGTACAAGATTACAGCTTAGTTACCTTCCACTCTTTGCTGCCTCCCTCTCCATTGTTCAGTTAAATCGTTGAATGGATGGGAGCTTTATAGTCGTTTGACTATAACTTTTAATTTTAGTGAGTGGATGTTGTGTGGGAGGCTGCTTGCTGCTGTGATGTTAGATTGCATTTAATTTGGACTCGTGTTGTGCAAGTGGCATTATAGTGTTGCCTTCCTGCCACGCGGATTTCTAGCATTTGTTGTAGATATGAGTCTTGTTGATTCAACAGTTTTTAATCTTAGAAAAACCTGTCAGTTTGACTGAGTTAAACCTTGCACTATGTTACAATAGTGTAAATTCCCTGGAAGGTTAAATGAGTCGGCAAAACACTTTTTCAAGAAAGTGATGTTCATGTGAACATTTGGAGGGAAGGAAACACATTTGTTTATGGAAAGACTTTTTTTTGTAAAAGAAGACTATAATTACCTGCTTTGAAACTTTTCGTACATCTACATAAACGGAGGGTATTTTTAATGCTGATTTGGCCGATAGGTACTTGGATTGAATTCGACCTGTGAACTGACTGGATATGGATCCCATTAACGGGCAACCTTTAATCACATTAATAGCAGGCTCATTGCCAAGCACGAGAACGTTAGTGGAGTCATGCTTACCTTTTATCTCTGACCTGTATTGTCTTTCTCAACACAGTCAACAGCAAAGAAATTGCTATCGACTTTCAACTCTTTTATAAATAAATGTCTTCTTAAAATTATAATTTACATATACTTTGCACACATCAATTTTGTATTCTAAATATTGAATTAGATTATAATTTGGATTGGAGGTCCATGATTCCTAAGCCATTTGAAAAGGTTAGGGTTAGTGAAAAGGAGATCTTCAAACAGAAAGTTAAGATAAACAAGGCCTGTAAACATTTATTTCAACTGCTCCAACAGCTTATAGTTTGATTTACCTGTAAAGAATGTGCACACTGTTTGTATGTTGGTGAAAGCTACTGGTAAGTCAAGCACATTATCCAAATCGTTGAAATCTTGGCACTTAACAACACCGGAGAGAACCACTTCACCCCTGCTGCCTGATTGATAATTGAACTCTTTGATTATGCCACTGCATTTCCCAGCTCATCCCTCTATCCTTCTGTTTGCTTCTTCTCAAATACCTCAGCTCATGCCAAAAGAACGGATGAAATCTTCCCAGCTCCTGAACAGCGGGGCCTTGGGTGAGGTATCCAGGGAGGACTTCCTCGACATCAAGAACAAAAAGTCACATTTCCAACCAAGTGTCAGACGGCGAGACAGGATTCTTGCTAGTGAGAGGCAAGAGGCCTATTTGCGTGCGTTTTCACTCATTATCACCTTCAGTGCTAGTCAATCTCACCTCACTAGTATATAGTTTCCCATTTTCCCACCCGCTGAATGGAAATTATACACCGAGAATTCCTGACATGAAAGTCAGAGAGGGTACCTGGTGACTCCACCTCTTTCTGCTTGCTCCTCTGGATGTCCAGTGCAGCACTTTGGAATGCTAATGGAAAGACACTTGGTGCACAAGAACAGGCATCAGACTCCTAGATTAGCCAAGTGATCACCTCAGTGCTGCTGTCATGCTTTAATAGCACTCGCTCACTTTATGCAACTTCCACGCTTGAGGTATCTTTGCCTTGCCTTACCTATTTATTCCTTGCCACCTCAGCCAGAGCTGACAGGTTAACAATATTCTATCTTACCTTACCTTTCAGCTCAGATACAAAGCCAGGCAAAATAAAAACTGGAAGGACTGCGGATCTGTGAAGAAAAAAATCAGAGTTAACGTTTCGGGTCCAATTCTGAGGGTCACCAGACCTGAAATGTTAATTTTTTTTTTTTTTTTTTTTTTTAAATTCACAGATGCTGCCAGACCCTGTTGAGCTTTTCCAGCAACATTTTTTTGTACAAAGCCAGGTTAATGAGATGGGTTTGATAGGGAGAATCCCTCTGTGAAACTCGTCAAAACTGATAACAGCTCAAAAAACATAAGATTCAGCCCAGCGATTTGATTTCTGTAGGAATTCTTTGGAACCTGTTGAGCCTCTCCAGCACTTTGTTTTAATTTAAAGTGAATATCTATGACAAAATGGAGTCATCTAATTTAAGCAACTCACTTAAGAAGCCTACTGAATTATTTAACAAGGTAATAATGAATACCTGATAAGAAGCATGGGGCTGGATGAACACAGCAGGTCAAGCAGCATCATAGGAGCAGGAAA